>CM060946.1:106059737-107309737 GCA_030765085.1 Allium cepa
TTCGGTACTGATCCGATTGATGCGAAATATAATCAGTTTGCACCCTTGCCACTTCAATTGTGTGGAAATGTCTTCTTTCTACTTTTTTCATTATGGTATCGATCTTCGATGGATTGACAATAGAATTCCCGTTTTGGTCCATTTAGACTTACCATGGTGCTACCTATTCCATGCATCTAAGGAATGTGTCTATCATCTCCCATTGTTTAAAAAAGAATGAATCTTCCATATTTTCCATCAATGTTTACACATCTTCCTTGGTAAAGCAGTTGAGTGGTTGACTCGAATTAAACATTGCTTCCAGACTACTTTCATGAGTAGACTACTCTCCATCCAATAGCATCCACTTTGGTCTTTGCTTTCTAGCTAGTGACTTTATTATCTGAATTAAGCACTCAATGAAAGCACCAAAATATCTACATCAAAATAGAGAGAACACGATAGAAAGAGATTTGGTAGAGCCATGGTTCCCATGTGTGGTCCTAGTGTTAGTGCTAAGAGATAAAATCTTTGTTCATTAAATATGCTAAGTTTTTACTCTAGTTCACATCACAAATCACAAACAAATACACTAGAAAGAAAGCAGTAAAGTGCAGAAAAATTAAATGACATATGGAATTTTTATAGTAGTTTACTAGCATGCATCCTCTTTATACATTTTATTATGATTCTCAGATTTATAATTTCTACAACACTTGCTAGAACTCTTTAGGCTGGTTACAAAGATTGCAAATAGTACATTCCCTAAGTTGGCAAGGCTCTAGCTTCCTTAGATATTTAAAAAGATTGATCCAATCACTTCTAATAGTTTTTGGACGACAGTTTTGATTGTGTAACACCACTAATTTTTTATAACATTATTCAAGAGATATAATTCGATAAATTAAATAGAATAATGTAAATAACAGTGATAAGGGGATTGGGACTTGAATTAATAAATAAAAGGCCGAGCCTAAAATGATAATTAATGGGTTAAAGAAGGGTTTTTAGATTAAATTAATTACATAAGGGTATTATTGGAAATTGCCATCTATCCCTTCCCCCTTATATATTTTCATTACTACCCATTTTCTTATCATTCACGTCATTTTGAAAAACTAAAACGCAAACAAAAAGAGGAACGACCGGCCATTAAGAGATCAAGATGAAATCAAATTAAAGCTAGAAAATCAAGCTTAGGGGAAATCTATGTCAATCCAACCTCCTTATCAAGGGAAATGTGAATAATAATTTCATCTCCATTTTATTTTAAATAATATATTTTCGGAATTAAGGGATAAGTTCGTTTTTATGATATATTGGATGATGATATGTTTGATTCATTATTTACTTGACTTAAACAAGGTTGTTTAAAAGAGATTTAGCACGATTTTAGACCTAAACCAAGATTTAAAGATGTTTAAATGGCATAAGAAAATTTTATGTTATGAGAAACATGATTTTGGAGTTGGGTATCAATTTTGAGAAATTTCCAAGCTATGGAAAGATTAATATAATTTTTCAAAAAATGTGGTTATTTGGGTTTATAATATATGTTGGAAAATATACTGAGAATTTGGGTCTGGAATTTTGATATGTTAGATAACATGATTAAAGTGAATTTTTGTAATTTTTGGGGATTTTTCCAAAATGATTTGCTATGCAATATAAATTGTTTTGGAAGAAGGACTTCTTTGCAAAAATTAGAAGGGCTTAATTGATTAACTTGACCATGGTTTAGATCTTGATTAGTGGTAGTTATTTTTGAGAAAGAATTTGGAAAGTTAAGGCAACCAATCTGGCGTTGACACATGGCAGGTTAGTTAAAGAAAAGTTTACTTAAACAAGAATAAAACTTGGTTTGCTCAGAAAAGTGGCTCCGCCTACTTATGATAATGCCTTTGCACACAATAGCTACCGTTTTCACCCTTGTTGAAATCAACTACGCC
Organism: Allium cepa; assembly: GCA_030765085.1. NCBI lineage: Eukaryota > Viridiplantae > Streptophyta > Magnoliopsida > Asparagales > Amaryllidaceae > Allium > Allium cepa. The sequence goes on from CM060946.1 coordinate 106,061,666, forward strand.
GAAACCAATACACAAGGCATCACTGTGATGGTACATAGTGGATTGGAGATAGGTGGAAGGTAGGGTGTCGAAAGCATAGCTTCCAAAGGGGTTGAAACCATGTTTTGTTTTAAAATGAAAAGCGCATGCCTATGGATTGTTTTAAGCCTTCAATAGGGTCAAAGCATAAGGTTTCGAAAGAGGTTTTAGAGGTTTTCGAAAGGGGTTGCCATTAGCTTATAATTGCTTTCTACTGGGTTCTTTACTTATAACATAATGTTTTAAAAGAAGGGGCACTGACCTAGTCCATACTGTTGTTTTATATCATTTCGACGGTGTTGAAGATATCAATGCTATCGAAAGGCACTTTGTTTTATAAATTTTAAGCCACTTCCTAAAGCTTTCGAAAGGGGTTAGGGGTTTCGAAGGTGATGGTTTCGAAGGTGATGGTTTCGAAAGGAGTTTCGACACCAACCTTATAATGTTTTACCCAGATGTATATACTTTCGAAAGAGATGGCGTCGACACCATCGTTTTCCCCCTATGTTTTATAAATGATAAAGGATGGTTTCTAAATAGATGTTTTCGTCTATATTCACTTTGACCTAAATAATGTTTTAAGTATAAACTTAATGTTTTCGAAAGGGGTACCTTCAATAGTTTTCGAAGGGTTACTTCCATAAGTGTCAAAAAGGGTACTTTCAACTGGTTTCGAAGCTAAGCTTCTAATGTTAAAAGCTAATATTTTAATGTATTTGAAAGGTTTCGAAGGTAGCTTTTAAATTATTATAAGGCAGGGGCCTAATGTTTTGAAGATAGATTTTTAAGGCTTTCAAAGGAGGTTATCTTATGAATTCGAACGTCAGGTTTCGATGGTATCGAAAAGTTTTATGACCCAACTCTATTTTTAAAAGAAAAATCCATGGCAATATTAAAGGATTTTTTTATAGTGGTTTTGAGAAGAGGCTATCTTTGCTAAAGAATAGGTTAAAGGGATTAACCATGTTTTATATTAAACCCGCGGGAGTGGTATTTCTATATTGTTACGTTATTTCTTCTAATATGAATATATTCACTTTATAATGGACTCATAACTGCATTTTAGGAAGAAAGGGTAGGAGAACCAGTTAGATTAACTCGGTAGCGAATATAAATTGAATAAACTCCTGAATGAGAAGAATTGCATCTGAAAGATCAAGAAGGTCGAAATATAGGATGCTAAAATATAGAAGAAAGATATTGGCAGGAGCCAATAGGTTTACAGAAAGCCCATGAAAACTATGTGCGAAGGAAGATGCCAGGTAGACAGGTTCATAGTAAGCGCATGAAAACTATGATTGGATACTGGCAGGGCCATTAGGTTTGTAGTTCGCCCATGAAAACTATATTCGAACGAGATTTTTACAGATATCAATAGGTTTTTAGTCAACCCATGAAAATTAGAGTAAGAAGAAAGGATACCAATAGGTTTCTAGTTAACCCATGAAAAGTAGGATAAGAGTAATATTGGAGTTACCAATAGGTTTATAGTTATCCCATGAAAACTATGTAATTGGACAGGGAGTCTTCAAACGTTTAACTGGTTATTAGTTAGCTCATGACAACTAATGGGTTAATAGTAATCCTAGAAACTATAATTTAGACGAATAGTCTAAATGAATGGGGATGGGCAATCCAGAATTGGTTCATTTGTTTTGCGTATCATGATATTATATTATTTTGAATTATTTTAACCATTGTGGATACAGGAGCATAAAATATGGTTTTGTAAAGGTTTTGAGATACAAGTGAGGGGAAACCTATTCCGCTAAGCGGCGTGGTCTCACTAAATATCTAAATGACTAAGATGGTAGATTATTATTTATACCAGGCTTTATGTATGACTCGAAGTTTATGTTTTCCCTTTGAACTCTCGGGTACTCAATTGATTTTGAGTAGTTTGAGAGTTGAGGTTTTTGGGTACCTCTTAAGATGAATAATCTTTCGGAAACTTGTAGAGGATGATAACTATTTAAAGTTCTATTTCCTTTGAGTCCGTCGTGTTGTTTGTAATGGAAAAGTTGTTATATTGCCTGTATATACTCTGATCATCCCAAGAGAAATCTTCATATGTCACTTTGGACGTTTGTTGTAATAAGTATATATTCTCTGAATGTGGTTTATGAATATTGGGATTATGTAATGAATTGGAAATGTTTTGTGGAATTTAATGTTGATTTTTCCATATTCATGTGTTTCTATATATCAATGAATCTAACACTGCCATATTTGGTCATTGGGGATTAATAACTATGGATGATTGTAGCATCCATAGCCTTGGCTTTGGGCATCCAAGTAAAGGGATGTTACCAGTACTATTTCCCTATTTTTGTGAAAATTATTTGTGAGAATGTTTTGGAAAGGAATGTGAGATAATTGCTATCATTGAAAACTACGATGTGATTGCACTCGCCATTGTTGTCATGGTTTTTACGGTGTTGGAGTGCCTTTGGTTGTGGCTATCGAGGATGGTAGTCATAAGGCCATACACCAAATGTGGCGAGCGAGTAGTGGTAGTTTGTAGTTATCTATTTCTAGTTGTTTTTTCCTAGTTTTTGAAGATGATTTAAAAATTTTGAATTTTTTTTAAATGATTTGAAATGACAAAGTTGAATGAGATGGGGAAATATTTTGAAAAACGATTTTAGTGAGGTGGATTTCAGAGATATTTAGTGAAAATAGGTTTGCAAATTTTTGAAATGTGATATGTATGATTTGGAAGTGAGATTTAATGTGGACTATGATTTTGCAAAAGCTTTGCTAATATTGTGAATTTCAATTTTTTAGAAACATCCACCATCTAAAATGTATTTTTTGACCAAATATATATATGTATGTATGTATATATCGTGATGTGTTTGAAAAGAACTCTACAATTGTAAATCTTGATTTTGAGAGTTTGTGAAGTGACTTAGAAAAGGAAATCCGCTGCAATTATATTTATTTGGGAAAGTGATGTTTGAAAAATACCTTAATATTTTAAATATATGGCTTTGAAGGTATGTATATATACATATATATTAAAATTATATGTGTTTATGTAAATATTATATAGATTTCTCCTAAGAATTACAGGAAAATAGACACAAGGAAGAAGTTGCAAAAAAATTTAGTTTCAGGTACAACAAGTTTGCTTTTTAGGCCGAAGGACATTTTTAGTGTAAATTGAAAATGATAGATTTACACTAAAAAATGTCTTTGATCCTAAAAAGCAAACTTCTTGTCCCTAAAACTAAATTTTTCTCCAACTTTTTCCTTGACCCTAAAAACCTCTAAAAATTAATTGCAAGGATGCAATTTTCTTAAGTGCGGGGAGTCTGTAACAACCCGATATTTCGAGAAGCTATAAATTTTTAATTTATTGTATAATCAGTGATAACAGAGATTAATTAATAAGAAATATGATGAAAAAACTGCTACAATATGTTTTATGATTTTAGTATGGAGTAATCGAGTGGTGGAATAAATTGGCGAAGCATAATAATTTTGAAAGTGGTAAAAGTGAAGAAAACATAATTAGTAAAGTGATTAAGAAGAAAACAAGAAATAAATTGAAATGAAATGGGTATCACAAATACTTGGCACAAGACCATTTATGCATACTCTTTAATTGTCAAGATTATTCTAGTAGTTTCCTTCATCACTTATCATCTATAAACCTTTCATCTTCTCTATTTTCGATTTCAGCATGAAACCTTAAAATGACCTCTCTTTCGAAATTCATTAAAAATCAAATAAATATCAAAAAATTACAAACTTTAAACAGAGCTTATCAACACTTATTTACATCATTACAAGATGTCAAAGTTCAATTTTGATCAAGTTTGAATGGTGAAAGAATTGATAGATTGAGATCTATTTTCTTCTTTGTAAACAATAGAAAAGATGCTTGTTCAAACAATGATTTTGTGTATCAAATCAAATTATTTTGGCTTCAAAATATTCAAGTGAGTTCCATAGACTCTTATCTTTATTCATTATTAATATCTTTTGTTTATATGGTTGCAAAAACAATTGGCGATTAAATTTGTTGATATGGTTGTGTTTTGATGAATTTTGCGAATTTAAACCCTCTAAAGTATAAAAGTCGTATTTAATTCGACGATGTGTAAAATCTTCCAAATTTTGATATGTCGTTCCTGACATATTCCATCTCATATGTTCCAAATTTCATGAATTTACATTTAGCTTTGATATGTTAAATATTGTGATTTCCGTAAGATTTTCCTATGCAATTTGGACAGAAAACACCTGTTGGTTATTAATTCATATTAAATTTAAAAAAATCCAAAAATTCCAAAGTTTGGTTACGTTATTTCCAACTAAATTTCTAGCTATTAGTAAAAATTTCATTTAAAAATACTATGCTTTGTTGCCCTAAAAAAGTGATTTTCAGAGGTGGAAATTATGTTTTATTGCTGCAAATTATTTACAAAAGTTCAATGACATTAATTAGTTTCCATGTTGAATGATCCTACTCTCTACCCATGATAAATTCTATTTAATCTCTGAAATAAGTTTTGATTTACTTTAATACTCTTGTGTTAAAATTTGAAAGATGGACGATTTTGGGAAAATATATAAATGGAATAATTTTGAAGATTTTGTAAATTAAAATTGTTTAGTAAATGACAAGTTTTGAAATTGTATTAAACAAATGAAGTTTGAATATTTATATTTAAGTACCACCGATTATAAAATTTTACAGTGATCCATGAACTCACAGCTAGAAATAACCTGACTCGAGGTTTGTTTTTATTGAAAATCCTCGGGTCAGATGGAGGATTTATTGCAGGTTTTGCAGGTATATTTTTGGGTACGAGGTAATGGATGGACATTCTACGGTTTTATGTATTTGTTTCTATTAGAAACCGATATAGTTAAATTGGCTTGGACTGTATAAAATAAATTCAGATATCGTATGAAATGTTAAAATGTGTAATATGCATTACTTGCTTTCGTTAGAGTACGACGTAATCTATTTACATGTGACGATGTTATTTTTGCATTGTTCTATCCTAGGAACATCCACATTGCTTCATTCTCCATGTTACTTGACAGTATTACACAGTAATACTCTTGGATAATATGGATATAGAGTCACGGTGTTACAGATCGTTTCAAATCTATAGTGGTGTTTTTGGATGTTTCCTTGTTGTCCAAAAGTGATGCAGAAGCTTCTCCCCTTGGTTCAACGGAGTCTGGATACTCTTGGATGCGACGACTATGACTTTCGATCCCCGTTTGAAGTGCCGAAAATCAAGAGCTTTGACCAAAAATATAAATTAAATAACCAACAATCGTATAATATATTAACAAGATAAAGCATTACTTATAAAGTAATTGGCTGAGATGTGATATGATTGATATAGTCAATAACATAAATAGGTATCAGAGTGATGTATAGTTATTGATTGTACAGACATGCTCTAACATCTTGCAATATAACGTCATAAGGAATACTCACTGAGGTATTTCCTATTTGTTCCTTCCCAATTTTGGTTCGACATCCACTTATCCTGCAATCTAATTACATAAAGAAATATACGTATAAAAAGAAAGAACAAATGGAAAGTGGACTGTGTCACGGTACCAATGTAACTGCCTACGTATCCATTACAGGATCAAGCTCAATATAGTTCTTTTTATCAAAGCCAAGACCATATTCATCCCAGTCCATGTTGACACTCAGTCTACTTCACATGAACCTAAACCGCACACTCAGTTTGGATTAGATTCACCGATTCTACACTACATGGATCGAAACCGCACACTCAACTTGGATTAGATCTTAGGATATTTTATCCTATTGCGACCGGTGTTTGAACACAAGGTAAGGATGTACTCTACTTATTGCAGTACCAAAACGTACCATAGAGTAATTGTGAACTATCCAAGATCTATTGTCTTATACTGTATTGACACTCAGTCTACTTTACATAGATCTAAACCGCACACTTCGTTTGAATTAGATCTTATCACAATCAACGTTCGAACACCAAGTAAGGACATACTCTACTTGCTATATTACCAATATGTGCTACAGATTAACAGCGCACTACCGAAGATCTATTGCCTTATACCGCACATCCGAGGGCAACCATCATTGATGAATTAATACATAAAAAACTCTTTCATAAGTATAATCAAAATATTTTCTCAAAATATTGTTATATTTTGTAATCATCTTCCAATATAGTAACTCATTTCTTTTGAAAAATCCAAACTTTCAATATAGAAATTATTTAGAAGGTATTAAGTATGAAAGTTTTAGTGTACATTATAATCTTTCCAAATTATTTGATGGATCTCAAAAATAATACATGAGTCAAAAGGTGTCAAATTTGAACTATAAATCATGTCCAAACATAGTTAACTTTGCATTAGGCTTTTGGGGCAGTAAACATTCAAAATTTAAAAAGTGTGATATACAAAAAGTTGTAGATATTTAAAATATCTTTCAAACAAGGCAAATTTCAATAAAATCTGTTCATGGAGTCAAAAGTTATGATCAATATGTAGTAAAGTGTTTTTGGATGGTCATTATATTCACTTTGGCCTAAGAATGACTTTGCTACTTGATTTCGTTATGAAAACTTTCGAATTTGGAAAATGCATAATATCAAAGTTGTAGATCATTGAGTTAGTTCTCTAGAACATTACGAAATCTAAAATCAATTTAGATTTGCAAATGTTATGACTACAATATTGAGAAGTGTTCAATTAAATCCAAGCTACCACTATCCATACTAAACAACTTTATTATCACATCGTCGAATAACATGAAAAATATACTTAAATAACTTTACTCACCTTAGCAATTATAGTTTTGTCATATAGTTGAGCTCCTTAGTCTCTAGGATCTTCCTTGTTTTCTTACTCTTGGCCTTTTAATTTATGGAAGTATGAAAACCAAATGAAATTATCATCCTACTTATAGCATTGTGTCAAGGCCAATTTTGTCTTTATAATTTAGGACTTTCCCATTCTTTTCCATGAAACTTTTCCCTAATGACACATGCCCCCTTGGTTATCATCTTAATGAACAAGGTGATACTGTAAGCTTACACCTAATTAGAGTACGTATCACTACCTCCTTTAAATGTTATACTCAATGGCACCTCATACTTAAAGGTGGTATTATAAGGTTACACCTAATATATATTCATAAATACATAAACACATACACACACACACCTCCTATTGTTTTTGTATATAAAAGTATGTAATGTATGAACACACATACACTTAAGATTTCGTTAGATGCTCGATAGAAGATCAACGCATTATACTTGTTAGTATAAACAATAAACAAACTTGTTTCTTCACACACCGATATACTTTGATATAACTTTAGTACGATCATTATAAAAATTTCCATAGACTTCTCATACCTGATATTCAAGTCAGATCATTACATTCCACCCCCTCTTAGAAAAAGATTCCATACTCGAAATCCAAGTTTCAAACAATTCTGGATTATCTCCATGGATTCCTGACTCAACCTCCCAAGGTACTTTGTTTTCACCATAGTGGTTCTATTGTACTCTTACTAAGGGAATTTCTTTCAACCGTAACTTCTTTACTTTTTTAGCAAGAATTTGAATTGGTCATTCCATGTACTTTTTATCCTTTATAATTTAATGCCACTTAAATCAATCACATGAGATGGATTAGGAATATACTTCTGCAACATTGATATACGAAAAACATTATGAATATCTGATAATTTTTCAAGTAAATTGAGCCGATATGCAACCTTACCAACTCTCTTGGTATTATGAAATGGTCCAATAAATCTAGGCAATAACTTTACCTTCTTTTTTATAAATCACATCACCCCTCATACTAGAGAAACCTTTAGAAGAACTTGATCCCCAACTTCGAATTCCAGATTCTTTCTTCTATGATTTGCATAGCTCTTTTGTCTACAATATGTAGCTTGTAATCATTCCCTTATGATTGAAATTTTCTTCATTGTTTCTATTACTAAATCTGGACCGAGATGTTCACTGTCTCCCACATACTGGTGGATGACAATGTCTTCCATACAGAACTTCATATAGAGCCATACCAGTACTCGCATGTTAACTATTGTTATATGCAAGTTCTATTAGTGGAATGTGAGTTTCCCATATGTTTCGAATTCCATTATACAAGATCATTACATATCTTCTATGACTTGGTTTATCGTTTTAATCTGTTCAAAAACACCTAACAAGCACACTAACCTACAAACTGACCAAAAGAGTAACTTACTGGAAGACAGCTCATGGCGGAAAACATTGATTGTCTCCTCGAGCTCCATCACGCTCTTATCAAAAACTTTTCCTTGTTATACTTGGAAGAATTTCATTTTTGCAATTGTTTATCATATAAGTCCTAAGGATCCACATATAGAGTATTCTAAACTCCTTCTCTTCCTTCACCTCATAAGATAACTAGGTCCTACCAAAATCACTCAATTGCCAACGTATGTATCGAACCACCTTTTTGGATGGTTTAAATCAACAGTAAACTATACATGTCAACTCAAAACCATTCAAAAGGGAGGATTGTTGATGGGTTAAATAAGAAAATAAGAGAAAAGAAATACAAAACACAGAATCTCACAGCGGAATGACAAAATATAATAGTCAAATAAACAGTTCATGAAGCTGTTTTAAAAATACATTTGATTCCACTTTTACAATATATCAGAGTTATACATACAATAGGAATAAATAAATAATGGATTGAAACAACATGATGCAATGGAATAAATATAATAAATATAATAAATAGAAATAATATACTAAATCTTCGTCTTCGCCCTCTAGAAAAGTAATTTTCAATATACTGAATAGCTCAGACTGACCCGAGCGTAAGGAAAAGACAAAACACTCGAGTCATAACTAAAATATCTTATGTAAGTTAAATCAGAATAAGTAAATATGAGTGTAACAGCTTTAGAGATGTTTACGGGATTTTACATCTCCTATCTGGTGTCTAACGTGCGTGCAATAATTTAAGATATGTTCAAGATCCCATCTCCTAAGAATCCGTTAAACTATCTACATACACAGTACAATACGCTATTATAATATGTCTACATTAAAGTAAAGTATTTAAATAGCATTAAGGTGTTACCCATATCCCATTGACACATTTTTATACAAATACCGTAGTCTATACAAATACTGTAAGCTCCATCAAACCGGTGGGATACTCAGGGGGCACTCCATATGTACGATACAAACCAAACTGGTAGTGGGCGTGGTAAGGCATATGACAAGGTAGGCTAGGCAATTCTCAAGGTAAGACACTACCGTTTTTGCAGAACCATGCTGGTGGTAATGCATAACATATACTACCGCCCATCTCAGAAGACACTCCCATAATCAAATCGAAGGTGGCCACCAATAAATCACAAAGTAACTGATATGGAGTCGAAGAAGCATGTCTGATCAGAGGAGCGACCTCACTTGGCCCAGGTATAGCTCCTATGTTTGTAACGACCTGGATTTGCAATCACTTGTTATTCGGTTAATTAACTAATTTTAATTTTGAAATATTGATTTTCATAAGTCGAATAGATAAATTTTCTGATATTTAAAATATCTAAATATATCTAAATTGATTAAAACTATATTAATTATAAATTATAAATTTCTGGATATGATAAATTTTATGGATAAATGTGTATAAACTCCATCATTAAAACTTAAGCTAATATATATATATATATATATATATATATATATATATATATATATATATATATACACACACAAAAATAAATATAAGCCTCATTTTGATGTTTAAAAATATAAATATTATATACGTGTTTATATGTTTATAAAAAATATTGTATGTGTAAATATATATATGCATAAAGGTATAAACTTCAAAACTGCAGATTTCAAACATATGAAGTAATGTATGTGAAAATATGTAAAAATGTGTATATGGGTATATGTTTACTAAACTAGTGTATATGGAATAGATATGTGTGTGTGTGTGTGTGTAAGCATGTGTATATCTAAACATATGAATGGATATGAAGGTATGTAAATATGTATGAAAACAAATGGGTTTGTGAATATGCAAGCATATAAGTATACACACACACACACACACACATATATGGTGAACATATGCATATGAGAACATATATATATATGTATGTATAGATAAACATAAGGGAACAACATGATGGAAAAACACAAAATCAAGTCACACATAAAATCTAATCCACATAATGAATCAAATCAAGCCTATAATCAAATCACTTGAATAAAAAATCAAATCAGCTGATAAAAAGACAAAAAATTTAAAAGCCTGTATAAGAAAAACATCAGCCACCTTCTTGCCTGAATTTTCCCTTTACCTCTCCTATATATTTACATCCTTGGCCGAGCTTGTACTTGTTCATATTCTTAAAAGAAAAAAATGTAATATCAGAGTGCTGCCATAAAAAAAATCAAGATAGTAAAACGCTGAAGGGGCGTTAGAGCAACAGTTCATCACCTATATCAAAAACTATGAGTAAAGCTTAAAACTTTACCTACTGGAACTTGTTTGTGCATCTGTACACTAGAAAATTTAAGAGAACTCTTGCATTTTGGCACGTACTCATATATTAATATGTTCAATGTTATATATATATGTGTGTGTGTGTGTGTGTGTGTGTGCGCGCTAATCAGGTTTAGACACCCTGTAACCAAAGGAATACTCTGTTCTTGAGAAAAGGTTAATACCATGAGACTTTGAAAATCATTATCTCCCTATCTAGCTAGTTTTAAATTTTGATTCCAAAAGCAAAGTTATGTTTTTTTGAATATAGACCATTCTAAAATTGGTTTCATTAAGTTTCATGTGGCATAGAATTAGAAAATTTTATGTTACGGTAAGTAACTTAAGTTAGGTAAAAATTCAAGTATTATGATTTTATGTTTTTGATTATATGGCCTTGTTAGTTGTTGAAAATCGTGAACTTTAGAAATGTTTTGGTGATTTCTTTAAGCGAGCAATGAGTGGGATTAAGGGGGTTGAACCTAATTGGGGCTGAGGTCAAATTCTAGCGTGGGGTTCGATTTCATGGTGTATCGTTTAGTACGGAGGAGGATGAGGGGAAGGCGCATTCGAGAAAAATAACGAGGCATTTTTCTATTGAGGGAATTGACCGGTCGAGCTTGTTTTAGGTTTTAAGGTTGTTTTGAATGGGCTTCAGTTTTGAGGGAAATGCGACGTCGATGGGGAGAAAGGGACGTGCGATTTGAGAGGGAAGGCAGATGGAGAAAGAGGAAATCGTTTCGGCAAGGCTCGGTGGTAGATGGTGGCGTAGGGTGGCGAGTCGAGGTGATTGGGTGAGGATATGTTCGGTCCAAGATTTGGTTCGAAGTTTGAAAATTTCGAATGATGATTTTTGTCGCGTTTCCAGGTGATGGGCATAGACGTGGGGTCGAGGGTGACTGGGGAGGATGGTCATCGGCGAGTGGTCATGGCCAGAAACATCGTGCACATGCACATGTATGTGCATGGTTGTTTTTGAGCAGGAAAAAAAGAAGGGAGAAAGTAGAAGGAAGAAAGGAAGAAGAAGCGGGTTTTGGGCCTATTTGAACTCGTTTGGGCCGAAAGTTTTAAAAAGAAAAGGAAAATATATATTTATTATTTTATCTAATAAATTTTAAATTTAAACATGTTTTGTAACGACCCAGAATTTTGGATATTCGAAATTGGAATATTTAATTGATTTTAAATATTTAAAATTTAATTTTCAACTTGAATTTCAAATATAACTATTTATTGGACAATTTAATTATTGGATTTAACAATTGGAAATTGGGTAAAACATGAAATGTTAAAAATAATTCAAAGGCGTGTAAAATTTATATTAACAATACTGAAGGTAATAAAAATGTTGAAATTTAAATTAAAAGTGATTTGTTCATCTTTAAAAATATATCGTTTAAATTGACATTTAAAAATAGTCCACCAACATACAGTCTCGGAATTCGTAGAAGCTAGTTCCATTGGATCTGTAATAGTGTATTATAATTGATTTCGAATTTCGTAGCATTTGGATTTGTCATATAATCGTACTATATATAAACGCGCTGAAATTTATGTCAAAAATTCAATATAAACTGGATCTATAAACCTATCTTTTCCAAATGATCGAATTAGGACTCGAAACCTTTTCCATTGCATTTAGAATAGAGGTATAACATATAAACGCCTGGCGGTACACCTCGAAAGGAGGTCGGGATTTTTAGCTGCAGTTTCGAGACGATTTAAAATTTAATTAAAGTTATATATATTTGCATATTTTCAATCTTTCAAAATCTGTATTTCCATCAAACTTTTTCGGCTTTCATCTCATGGTCATTGTAGCATCCTTTTCACACGCCAATGTCTTGTTATTTTCCCTCTTTCAAATTCATGTCGTTCCTTTCAAAATGAAAAGAAATGTAAACATTTGAATATATGGTCTATGCTTGCTAAGAAATCTTCAACCTTCTTCATTTCTTCCCTCCTACTTAAAAATTTGGCCATAGCCGATACTAGTTCAAAGAAAAAGAAAATTTGCGTTCTTCCACTTCAACTATTTCCGTTCAAAACGATAAGCGAATCCCCCACTTCTCCACTTTCTATTTGAAATCAAGGCAATAGTTTCAGAAAAATAAAAATAAAATAAATATATAATGGCCGAGAATTCTTTTAAAAACGTCAAATTTCCCTTGTTCCTTTAGAATCAAATTTCGAAGCAACTCAAAAAAGGGGGAAGCAACAATGAAGTCGCGTCTTCCTCTTTTCACAGGAATCGGGAAAGAACCGAAGTACGTCGCGATCGTGAATGCTTATCTGGTCTCGTTTTGGGCACATGCGATGATCTACTAAACGCAAGCTCATGAACGACTTGGAGGTGTGGTCGTGTTGTCGACTGGAGGTGAGATCGATGGTTGTGTCAAGCTGGGATGTCGAGCAGTGGCGGCCGAGGTCGAGACTAGGCTGGGGGGACCTGAGCAGTAAGGTATTTACTGTTCTTTTTTTAATCTAATGTTAAGTAAAAATAATTTAACTTATTGTTTATTCATTTAGATTATTAGAAATTTATAGTCAAAAAAGTATAATATAAGTATGAATATACATATAACTATTTTAATTTAAATATAGGTAGATAAACAGAAAAAAATTATATATAGAAAGGTTTTGGAAAAAAATATAAGAATTTTAAATGTTGGAAAGTTTATATATAAATTAGATTTTGAATCTATATAAATTAGATTTAAGTATATGTAGTTTCAAAAGAAAATAAATATACATATATACATTTTAAATTTACTAATTTATTTTAAAACAATGTATTAAGGTAATTGACTTGTTTTACTAGTTCATTTATTTATTTTAGTTACTAAGAAATTATTCAAAGGAAATTTGTTTAAATTAAATAAATAAATGGAAATAGATTGTGCGATTATTTCAAGCATTAATATACCATATAATGTTTATACAAGGTTAGAAATAGTGGAGAGGCAAGCCAGTTTGGATCGGATTGCAAAACAAAAATCAAAGATGAGTTAATCTCACCCAAATTGGATTACTAGTAAAATTAAATGGTAAGAATTTAAATTATTGGTTGATTGCTTGAATTGACAATTGATTATCAGTCTTGATGTTATATATTATATATAGTAGTATGTATATATATTGGAGTGATTGATATTTCCACATTGTATAACAGATGAGACCCTATGCGCCCCGTATAATAGCAGATGACCCTTTATGCTGCGATATCCCCCTCGAAGTGGAATTGGTATTTTTTTTTAAATTATGCTAGCATCTGTGGATGTAGGGAAAACAGGTTGGAGGGATCCAACTGGATTCCTCAAAAATGTTAAACTTATTTTCAAATTCAGTTATATGAAATGTTAGATATTCTATGATATATTATGTTGGTAAATTAATTTATTTGATGTTAATATATTGTTGCATATGTTATGACATTTTAAAAATATAAATATTGACTTTTAAAGGGGAATAAAAAGGGAAAATTTAAGTAAGAAATTTATAGTAAAGATGGATAAATTTCAAAAGAAAAGAATCGGGGAAATAAATAATTTGATTTTTAAATCCTATTTAATAAATTCTGAAACATCGAAAAAAGAGTAGAGAGTTTGAATAAATGTGAATCTAAAGGATTTTAAAAATATGGACTTCATTAATATTGACTTGAAATACAAAGTATTATTTTAAATTCAAGATTTAAAATGTTGGGAGGAAAACAAAGGGACAATTTTGAAATAGAGTACGAAATTAGTATTCATATTTAAATAAGATTTCAAATCAGAATAAAGGAATGAATCTAAAATAAATGGGTTTTCGGAATAAATTTGGGTAAGTAAAGGAATTTATTTTATAGGGAATTAGTTTAGCAAATCGATTTGAAAATTGACTAAGTATTTTGAAATAGTGATTAAAAGGAGAATGGGATTATAGGATTTTTAAACGGGGTTTGTAAGTAAAGTGAAATATTTATCGATGGATAATTTGAAAGTATAAATTCATGGTGGGAATTTATAAGGAAAGGGTAATTAGTTTTAAAAATAAAATAGTAGTTTATTTTTAAAAAGTATGGAAAAGAAATTTACGGGATTGGGACGTAAATTAAACTGGAATAAATCGAGAAGGATCTACAAATGATTAGATGGGATATATTGGAGTGGAAAGTGTATTTTCCTAAAAATCTAAGTATGTTTCTAAAGAAAGATTTTTTGAGTATAAATTAGAAGTTTTATTTTAAATGTTTAAGCGTGTATTTTTAGATAAAGTGATTTAATTTATTTGAAATCTAAATTTAATAAGACTTAGTGCTTTTTAGTGGAAATAAAATAATGGATTGAATGATTATTAATTTGATAGTAAAATAACCAACTATCAATGTTGGCCAATGCACTGATCATTTCAAAGAGACTGGGATCGGGTTTAATTATCTGAAAACCACTTCGATCCGATTTGAACGTTTACGAATGAAGGCCGTGAAGATGATGAAGACGATGATTCGGTTTGTCTAGACCCAGGGCAACTTGTATGGACGAATGCTATGAGACCATCGTCAGGATGACGATGAGCATTCAAAGTGAAATGTGCTCTAAAAAGCTAACACATAGCCTCAAGCCTCATCAACCGAGAATGGCTAAAACAGGGGAGGTGCAGCAAGGCTAAGTGGGTAGCACCCAAGTAGGGTAAGGTCATCCTTGTCTAGAGTCCCTTTTTAATCTTGGCTTAGTGGGCGGTTGTTGATCCCAACGCTGGGTGATCTTATTCGGACTATCTAGTAAAGGGTAGCTTTAGTTTTGTATTGGAAGGGATTTGGAGTGGTCCTCGGTATGCTGATCTAGGCCAGGAACTGTGATGGGTGGTACCCCAGAAGCCCTGCCATTGTATGGAATCCAATCTCTAATAAGCGCCCGTACGTTTTTAATTGTGCCCAATTATTGCTGGAATGTGAGATGCAAGCATTTTAGCTAGATTCTATTTTACTTTCTATTGACACTATTATAACATCAGACGGATTTGATAAAAAATGTTTTGGTTATCGTAAGGTAAAAACCCAACATGTTTATTTGTGGCGTGGTCTTACGAAATACCTTTGAGTTGAAATGATTTTGAAAACATTAATAATCCAATTGAGTATGTTTTCTCACGCTGGTTTTCCAGACTGACTCGGGTGTTATTCTATTATAATGCTCGAGTCAGACCGAGTATTATAGATACATGATAGGATGCTATGGAGCCCAGGAGACAAGCTGGACGACGGAGTCGTATATTACATATCTGACTTATTTTCTACTGTGTATGGTATGTTGTATATTCAGGCGTGTGAGGACAAGTTATTATAACTATCCAGTATTGTGCTATTGATTGTGCATACTCTGATGATGCAATGTATAAAAAAAGTAATGGTTCTTTCTGTATAAAGATAAGTTATTATCTATTATATATTGTTCCGCTGCGATTGTGACATTCTGATATTGTTTTCTATTTTCTTCTTCTACCCGTTTTCTTCTTTAACCCTAATGGTTTGTATTTCCGTCCACTTTGAGTTGAACCGATTAGGAATATATTCGGCCTAGAGGGGTATAGGTTTGTGGGCTGTGGAAGTGGTATCAGAGCAGAAGGTTAAGCAAGAACCTTGGCTCTGGTGGGGATTACTCATTAGAGATAGGGTCAGTAGTGCCCAGAATGAGTTTGAGTGTATTAATAGATATGAGCACGTATTTGTTAGTGAACATAGAATTGTTTTATATTGTATTGATTAGTTTGTTGAGTGGCTTATGGATTCTGGTCAATACGAGTAATTAACGTTGTTGATAGGGATCTCTAAACACTTGAATAAAACAATTCGACACGGCATTATTTTAAATAGGGTGAATGAAATAATTTTACCCAAATTATTTTTTTGTATGAAAGAAATAATTGTTCATAAATTATTATAAGTATATATGGTTGCTTGATTGTTGGGTTATGATAATATTAAATTATTATCATTGTTGTGTGGAAATTGAAATAAGGAAATAATAGTATAACCAAAGTTAAGGAATAGTTTTTTATAACCAAATAGAAGTTTGTAAATATGAATTATAAATATGATTTATAATTGAAATAAAACTTCAGAGTAATATTTGAATATAGATCAAAAGATTTCAAATTTGAAATTTTGATCAAAATTAATTTCTTTGGGTTTGAAAATGATTTTCAAAGGCTTTGGAGGAATAATGGTGATATTATTCGAAAATATTTTTGAATTGGATATGAAATCCGGTGAGATTTGAAATCAAAAATATTTGAAAGTTTTTTGAAAAATAAATAAAAGCACTGTACTATTTTCGGTCGCTGGATCGATGATGACTACAGCATCATCGATGTTCATTTTTGAGTTTCCAAGAGAGAAATTGCTATCCGAATGTTTTAAATTGGAGTTGGTTGCAAAAATGGGTTTGGTTTTGGGATTCAAATGAATAATTAGATATACCAAAAGGATTTTGGATATAAATTGGTGTCAAAAATGATTTTGAAATACTTAAGTGATTGTTTAAAGACTCTGGAGTTGGTTTAAAAATGTTTGTAGAATATCAATAAGTTTGAAAACTTATAAGATTTGAATTAAAGTGAAAATCAACTTGAATTGAGTTAAATAAAGTGAGTTTTGATAATTTGGCCTAGGTAGGCTAAAGGAATAAAAGTATTGAAATAAAATTTATTAAGTTGGAAATAAATTTGGGAATGAACAAACTAATATTAATTGTAAGTAAATGAAATTGAAACTGAATATTGGGATTTAATTTGAATTGTGTTAAGAAAAGTGAAATTGAGGAATTAGTTCAAATGGGACTTAATAATAGGTTTGGAAATAAAATTTGATTGAGTTATGAATAAACTAGTGAGTGGAACTAAATTAAAGAAATGGTTAATCAAGAATGAGTTTGAGGTAAGGTGAATAGAGTTCAATATTAAATTTGATTTGGAAATCAATTAAGAATTGAAGGTAAATTGGATTGAAAATGAAATTGAAAATTTAAGTTAGATGAAAATAGATATGAGCCAAAGTGGTAAAGTGAAAATAAATATTAAAGTGTACAGGATATTTATATTGAACTTAATAAAATAAAGGGTGCAGCTCTTAAGTAAATGTGGAATTGAGAGATATACTAAATGAATGTAGATTAAGTAAAGTTGTGAAATAGGATAAGCGGAAATAGGTGAATGGAAATCAAAATAAATGTGGATAAAAAGAAAATTGATATTGCTATAAATCAATTGAGATAAATACGTAGGATGTACGTATATTATTTTATTCGCATAACGATTTGATCCAGATTTGAGCACAGAAATTCGAGATAGTTATATCGATCCGAGTTGGGATTTTTCACTTGATTTTTGACGGCGAACCCTGGATATGGATTTTTGATTGATCTTGAAATTCTCTATCGTAGTATATGGCTATGCAAAGAGAACGATGGTTCCTAGTCAAGAAACCAGATCTGAATCCGCACTAAGAAGTCGGGTGGACGATACTAGTTCGAAAGTGAAAATTGTATGATCGAGTAAGCGATCTGATTTGGTAGTGCGTATGGATGATATGTGTACATCGTACGGGCTTGAATGAAATAGACATTGAAAATTTTGAAAAGAAATGAATAAAATGATTTTGAATGTTGTAATTAGATATTATTACTAAGTAGGGTACATGAATTTAAGAGCAAAAGAAAATTGTCGTTTTTGATTTCAGAAGATAAATTTAGATTGTCCAACAAAAAGGTATGTATTTAAATTGGCGTATGAAATTTGATGATTTTCTGATCTAGCCACATGGCTTTTTTTTCTTTTGAAAATTTGTGGCTCGTAGAGGCATTTTGTCTTTGTTTCGAGCTAGCCGCGCAAAGGAGACGCTGGCGAAATTTTTCGAAAATATAGGAGTTAGAAAAATTTTGAGAAAATTTTGATATTTAAAATTTAGTTTTAAACTATAATTTGAATTATTGATGGGATAATATTATTTGGAAACTATGGATGAGTTTGAGAAGTTAGTAAGGGTGATAATGTGTCTTTAATAAAATGATTGTTTTAGGAAGCTGTTAAAAAACTATTTGGCATTGGGAAAATAGTTAACGGGTATTGGGCCATTCTCATTAACTAGCAATTTTGGGAATGAAATTCTTTTAAGGGGGAGAAATGTAACGACCCAGTAATTTTGATATTTGAAATGGAATATTTAATTAATTTTAAATATCTAAAAGTTAATTTTCAACTTGAATTTCAAATATAACTATTTATTGGACAATTTAATTATTGGATTTAACAATTGGAAATTGGGTAAAATATGAAATCGGGAGTTTCAAGCTTGTTAAAAATAATTCAAAAGCTTGTAAAATTTATATTAACAATACAGAAGGTAACAAAAGTGTTAAAATTGAAAATAAAAGTGATTTGTTCAGTTTGAAAAATATTTCGTTTAAATTGACATTTAAAAATAGGCTATCGAGGAACAATCTCGGAATTTGACGAAACCAGTTCCATTAGATCCGTAATAGTGTAGTATTATCGGATTTCAAATTTCGTAGCATTTGGAGTTGTCGTATAATCGTACGATATATAAACACGCTGAAATTTATATCAAAAATTCAATATAAATTGGATCCAAAAAGCTATCTTCTCCATACGATCGAATTAGGGCTCGAAACCTTTTCCATTACATTCGGAATAAGGGTATAACATTATAAACAACTGGTGGCATGCCTCGATAGGAGGTCGGAAAATTTAGCTGCAGTTTTGAGACGATTTAAAATTTAAAAAAATTATATATATATTCATATATTTTCAATCTTTCAAAATCTATATTTCCATCAGACCTTTTTGGCTTTAATATCATGGTCACTGTAGCATCCTTTTCATATGCCAACATCTTGTTCTTTCCCCTCTTTCAATTTCACGTCGTTCCTTTCAAAATGAAAAGAAATGTAAACATTTGAATATATGGTCTATGCCTGCTAAGAAATCTTCAACCTTCTTCATTTCTTCCTTCCCAGTTAAAACTTTTGGCCGTGGTCGACACTAGTTCAAAGAAAAAGAAATTTTTCATTCTTCCCCTTACCCTATTTCCGTTCAAAACTTAAAGCGAATCCCCTACTTCTCCACTTTCTATTCGAAATTAAGGCCATAGTTTCAAAAAAAAATAAAAATAAAATAAATATATAACGGCCGAGCATTATTTTAAAACACATCAAATTTCCCTCTTTCCTTCAGAATCAAATTCGAAGCAACTCAAAAAAATGGGGGAAGCAACGATGAAGTCGCATCTCCCTCTTCCCATAGAATCGGGAACGAATCGAAGTACATCGCGATCGTGAACGCTTATCAGGTCTCGTTTTGGGCGCACACGATGATCTGCTGAACGCGAGCTGGCGAAAGACTCGAAGGTGGGGTCGCGTTGTCGATTGGAGGTGAGATCAATGGTTTTGTCAGGCTGGGATGTCGAGCAATAGTGGCCGAGGTCGAGACTTGGCTTGGGGGGACCTAAGCAGTAAAGTATTTGCTGTTTTGTTTTTAATATAATGTTAAGTAAAAACTTTAATTTAACTTATTGTTTATTCATTTAGATTATCAAAAATTTACAGTAGCAAAAAGTATAATTTAAATAGGAATATACATATACCTATTTTAATTTAAATATACGTAGATAAAAAATATATATATATACATATATATAGAAAGGTTTTGGAAAAATATATATAAGAATTTTAAATGTTGGAAAGTTTATATAAAAATTAGATTTTGAATCTATATAAATTAAATTTTAAGTATATGTAGTTTCAAAAGAAAAATAAATATACGTATATACATTTTAAATTTAGTAATTTATTTTAAAGTATTAAGGTAATTAAGTTGTTTAACTGGTTTATTTAATTAGTTTGGTTACTAAGAAATTATTCAAAGGAAATTAGTTTAAATTAAATAAATAAATGGAAATTGATTGTCTGATTATTTCAAGCATTAATATACCATATAATGTTTATGCAAGGTCAAAATAGTGGAGAGGCAAGCTGGTTTGGATCGGATTGCAAAACAAAAATCAAAGGTGATTTAATTTCACTCCAATTGGATTGCTGGTAAAATTAAATAGTAAAAATTTAAATTATTAGTTGATTGCTTGAATTGATAATTTATTATCAGTCGGGATGTGATATATTATATATAGTAGTTTATATATATTGAAGTGATTGATATTCTCAGATTATTTAGTGGATGAGACCCCATGCACCACGCATAATAGCGGATGAACCTTTATAATATCAATCCCCTCGAAGTGGGATTGATATTTTTATATTGTGCTAACATCTGTGGATGCAGGGAAAATAGGTTGGAGGGATCCAACTGGATTCCTCAAAAATGTTGAATTTATTTTCACATTCAGTTATATGAAATGTTGGATATTTTGTGATATATTATGTTGGAAAATTAATTTGTTTGAAGTTATTATATTGCTGGATATATTGTGACATTTTAAAAATATAAATATTGATTTTTAAAGGGGAATAAAAAGGAAAAATTTAAAGTAAGAAATTTATAGTAAAGATGGATAAATTTAAAAAGAAAGGAATCGAGGAAATAAATAGTTTGATTTTAAAATTCTATTTAATAAATTTCGGAACATAGAAAAAAGAATAGAGATTTTGAATAAATGTGAAATTAAAGGATATTAAAAATATGGACTTAAGAAATAATGATTTGAAGTACAAAGGATTATTTTAAATTCAAGATTTAAAATGTTGGGAGGAAAATAAAGGGAAAATTTTGAAATAAAGTATGAAATTGGTATTTCAGATTTAAATAAGATTTTAGATCGGAATAAAGGAGTGAATCTGGAATAAATGGGTATTGGAATAAATTTGGGTAAGTAAAGGAATTTATTTTAAAGGGAATTTAATTCAGCAAATCGATTTTAAAACCGACTAAGTGTTTTGAAAATAGTAATTAAAAGGAGAATGAGACTATATGATTCATAAATGGGGTTCATAAATAAAGTGAAATATTTATCGGTGGATAATTTAAAAGTATAAATTCATGGTAGGAATTATAAGGAAAGGGTAATTTGTTTTAAAATAAATGAGTAGTTTATTTTTAAAAAGTATGGAAAAGAAATTTTCGGGATTTGGACTTAAGTTAAACTGGAATAAATCGAGAAGGATCTATAAATGATTAGATGGGATATATTGGAGTGGAAAGTGTGTTTTCGTGAAAAGCTAAGTATGTTTTCAGAGAAAGATTTTTTGAGTATAAATTAGAAGTTTTATTTTAAATGTTTAAGTTTATAATTTTGGATAAAGTGATTTAATTTATTTGAAATATAACTTTAATAAGACTTGGTGCTTTTTCGTGGAAATAAAATAATGGGTTGAATAATTATTAATTTGATAATTAAATAACCGACTATCAATATTGGCCAATGCGGTGATAATTTCAAAGAGACCGGGATCAGGTTTAATTATCCGAAAACCACTTGGATCCAGTTTGAATGTTTGCAAATGAAGACTGTGAAGATGATGACGATGGTGATTTAGTTTGTCCAGACCCAGAGTAACTTGTATGGACGAATGCTATCAGACCATCGTCAGGAGTACGATAAGCATTCTAAGTGAAATGTGTTCTAAAAAGGTAATGCATAGCCTCAAGTCTCATCAACCAGGAATTGCTAAAACAGGGGAAGTGCAGCAAGGCTATGTGGGTAGCACCTAAGTTAGGTAAGGTCATCATTGTCTAGAGTCCCTTTTTGATCTCGGCTTAGTGGGCGGTTGCTGATCCCAATCGTGGGGTGATCTTATTCGGACTATCCAGTAAGGGGTAGCTCCGGTCTTGTGTTGCAGGGGATCGAGAGTGGTCCTCGGTACGTTGATCTAGGCCGGGTACTGTGACGGGCGGTACCCCAGTAGCCCTACCATTGTGTGGAATCCAATCTCCAATAAGCGCCCGTATGGTCTTGATTCTGCCCAACTATTGTTGGAATGTGAGATGCAAGCATTTCAGCTAGATTCTATTTTACTTTCTACAGACACTATTATAATATCAGATGGATTTGATAAAAAATGTTTTGGTTATTGTAAGGTAAAAATCCGGCATGTTTATTTGTGGCGTGGTCTTACGAGATACCTTTGATTTCAAAGGATTTTAAAAACTTTAACAATCCACTTGAGTGCGTTTTCTCACGCTGGTTTTCCAGACAGACTCGGATGTTATTTTATTATAATGCTCTGGTCACACCGAGTATTACAGATACAGGATAGGATGCTACGAGCTAGATAACAGAGACGTATATCACGTATCTGACTTATTTTTCGCTGTGTATGGTATGATGTATATTCAGCCATGTGAGGATAAGTTATTATAACTATCCAGTATTGTGTTCTTGATTGTGTATACTCTGATGATGTAATATATAAAAATAGTAATGGTTCTTTTTGTATAAAGATCATTTATTATATATTATGTATTGTTCCATTGCGATTGTGAGATTCTGGTGTTGTTTTCTATTTTCTTCTTCTATCCTTTTTCTTCTTTAACCCTAATGGTTTGCATTTTCGTCCACTTTGAGTTGAACCGATGGAGAATATTGTCAACTTAAAGGGGCATGGGTTTGCGGGCTATGACATATTTTCTCCTTTCATTTAAAATCCCATTTGACATGATAACTTTTGGAATATGATCCTATAACCTAGAGTATAGACCAATGTAATTTTGGTAATTTTCTTTAATATCAAAATTTGATTATTTTATAAATAATTAAAGTGAGTTAGTAAATAAAGTCATATATGATTAATCTTATTTTATTTAATAAATTAATTACTAAATAGAATGGTTAACTTTTTAATTAACTAAAAAATAAATTATTTATAATTTCTTCAATTTATAAATAAATTTGGAATAATAATATAAATGGATTCAGTTAATATAAAAGTAATTAATTTCTGATTTGTGAATTGTTCGTTATTAGTTACTAATCATTAAATTAGTAATTGATCTATGTTTTGGTTTACTGCTCTTGAATATTTATCTAATTGTTCTTGTCTATGCCATTAGTAGCCAAACCAGTTAAAAAGTTGGAATAAAACATTGACACGTTTTATTTGAAAATAATACATGTAATAAATTTCTATATGTAAATGTGGACACCCTAAATATGAACTGTTTATTTAAAATGATTTGGACATTTAAAATTAATCGTTGTGAGTTCAAAGAGAGTGGCATCAGATGTCTATATTATCTGGGATCACTTCGACTTAATAATAATTCGAACCTTTACGGTTTTGATTTAGGGGCCTTTATGCTGGAATTGGATAAATTTTACAAATTCAACTATTTTAAATAAGTTTTATACCTAGACACTAATACAATATCGATTGATTTCTATAAAAGTTTTTTGGTTATAATATGATAAAAACTCATCGTGCTTCTTACGAGTTACCTTAGATTTTTAAAGGATTTTATAACTTAAGTGTTTCAAATTTAGTGTGTTTTACCGACGCTGGTTTCTAGCCTGACTCAAGTGTTACTTTGTTGCAATGCTCGAGTCAAACCGAGTATTAATAATTCAGATTAGGATGCTTTGGAGCTCAGAAGGCAAGTTGGATGACCGAGACGTATTGCACGTATTTGATTATATTCCGCTGTGTATTCTAGGCTGTATATTCAGCATTTAGGGACTAGTTATTATAACTACCCAGATTTATTTATTGATGATTGTACTTTGATAACTTGTATGTATATAAACAGTTGCAGTTTTCCTTTGTATAAAATGCGGTTATTGTATATTATATTTTGTTCCGCTGCAATTGTGAGATTCTATGTTGTGGTTATTTCTATTTCTTATTCTATCCCTTTTCTTCTTAAACCCTAACAACCTGGCATTTCCGGCACTAGATTGCTCGGCACTCTATACAATGAACGTATTAGTGTCGATTTTTTGGGGTCGAAAACCGCCCGGTCGTTACAATTTAAGTCATATCAAGCTGACTCGAGGGGATCAGGGTTGCGTTTATACCTCATACAGTAGCGTTCGCCAAACCATCCTACTTTATATTGGATTCTCCACCACGTGCATAGTTTGTTAGAGTGGTTTTCGGTATTGGCAGAGAGTATGACAATATATGATCTCGGTCTCTTTAACAACCAAACGCTTATTTCACACTGGTTGGTTCTTTTACATTTCCAAAATTGACTCATAATTGATATTAAAATATCATATTTACTTCAAAATCATATCATTTTGAAATAATATTTACTTTCGAAATCATATCATTTTTGAAACCATATTCACTTTCGAAATCATATCACTTTCGAAATCATATTCGCTTTCGGAATCATTATACACCCTAAATCATGTTCATTTCAAAATCATGACCACAAAATAGGTAAATGCCTCATATCAAAATATTTGCATTTAAAGCAATTAAATCTAAATCATAACAGTTCCAATTTTAAACAGTTTGAATATTGAAAGTAGTTTATATATTGGAATAGTTATACATAAAAAATAGTTTATACATTAAAATATATATTAAAAGTTGTTTATAAATTTAAAATAATATATATATTAAAATAGTTTAAATATTAAAAATAGGTTATAGATTAAAATTGGTTATAGATTAAGATAGTTTATATGTTAAATAGTTTATACGTAAAAATAGGTTGTTTTAAAATAGTTTATATATTAAAAGTAGGTTCTAGATTAAAATAAGTTATATATTAAAGTAGTATATATATTAAAATAGGTTATAGATTAGAATAGTTAATGTATTCAAAATTATTTATATATATTAAAATGGTTTATATGAGAAAAATAGTTTATATGTTAAAGGAGTTTGTATATTACAAGAGTTTATATCGAAGATAGCTTCAAATTAGAATTGTTTCTTCCAATTTCATAAATTAATTTAAATCAACTTTAGTTCCAAAAATTCAATTTAAATCAATCTTAGTTCAACGATTTCAATCTAAAAGGCTAATGGTTTCAATTCAAATTCTCATTAAAACCATTTCAATTTATATCGATTTCAAATCCATTTTTGAATTACAAATTTAAACCACTTCAAGTTCAATAGGTTTCAAAGTTTAAATATTGAAACATTTACAATAACTCAATTTTGATAAATTTCATTTATATTTCAAAATCCAACTTTCGAATTTAAATTCCTTAAACAATACATTTAAACCAATTTCAACTTCAACATTTTAGAGCTTGGATTTTGAAAATAATTCAGTTCATATAAATCTAAATTTTATTTCAAAATATCTTTCAATTAGATTCAAAAATTAAGGATTTAAAATCATTTAATTTAACCAATCCGATGTCTGTAAATAATTTTCTACTAAGATCAAGTGATACAGATATACCATTTCAACCCGCAATAAATTTAAATTTATATGCATGCATCATTTCAACCCGCAATCCTGTGTTAAAATTCAAAATCCATAAAATCGCTCGAGTTTATGATTTTAATTCATAACGGTTTTTCCATAATCTATAAATTTAGCTATTTATCATTTCAAGCCATACTGACTTTCCTAACAATAACTAAGGGAACTTGCAATGTGATAACAACATATAAATTAAACATAACATCAAATCATCCTAAAATGCCAACAATTAAACATCCATCATAATCATCATTCAAATCAACCAATAAATCACAACAATGAACTGATTATCATTATCAGGTATTTAAGTAAAAATTTAAAGTCAATAAAGATATGAATGGAAATTAAATTCAATATAAATTCAAATTTAAACTTGAATGATAATTTAAATATACCAAAAAGAAATCAATAAATTCCCAATCACACCATAAATTTAATTTAACCAACATAAGATGGTTAAGCATTTGTGAGTGGGTTAAAACACTCATCTTTTATTTTTCGTTCGATTAAAATCCAAATAAAGCCTGAAATTGCAACCATCTCAAAATGAAGCCAAATCTGTTTCATATTATCCGAAATTCCGATACGATCCCAATGGAGAAAACCGCGTCCAAAACCGAGTTTGTATGCAGAAGGTATGACAGTTAGAACATTGGAAATTTTAAATCAAAACTAAAAACAATAAAGGGCATTTTCGTAATTAACTTACATCAAAACCCTACCTACTATCGACAGTCATGCACACACGAACCCTCTTCACCGTTTAGCCGCCACCATCTCAACCATGAATGCAAGCGCCTAGGAGCACCTGACCTACGCTCGAAGACCACCCACTGCCTCGCCATCCAAGGACGCCTATCCCACTGCCTTGCGCGACCACTACGAACCCCTAGAGTAGCCCGCCGCAACTACGAAGATGGCCAAAATCAGGCTATCCTAGCAACCTACAGACCAAACGAACTGTACAGATCAGCTTGCCTCAACGCCTTCTACACTCTGATGCCCTCCGATCGAACATCGTCTAAGATCCACTGCTAAATGCCAAGCCCTTATACGAATGGCCGAAACTTCTTCGTCATTTTCTGGCCAAACTGTGATTCAATTGCAAAGACGAATTGCAGATCTAGATTGTGATCGTCGAGAGATTTTCGATGATATGTTATATGACATAGTTTGAGGTGTTTGAATTTTGAAATTTAATTTTAAATTGAAATTTGCGTATTTTGGGTTTCTGTCATTGAGAAGGAGGAGATGATTGACCAAATACGTACAGAACAATGGAATAGATGGCTAGCGTTTTTAGAAAATCTATTTATATGACAAAGATAGACAAGAATGAATGGCCATATCGAATTGGATCGAAACGGTAACAACAACCCGAAAAGCCCGTTTCGCTTCCGAAACGAAAGTGGTCATCCAATATATCGAAATATATGTTTTTGATATTTTTAAACTCAGTGGAACCAGTTTCAAACCCCAATTCCATTTTATATATAAGTTACCTTTCAAAATCAGATTATATTTATTTAAATTCCTTTAATTGATTTCTATGCGTTTCGAGCCCGAACGATCAAACGATAAGTCCGATCGCTACGAAACTTAAAATCCTATAGTAATTCACTGCAACGGATCCAATGAAACAAGTTTCATTGAAATCTAAGACACTGGAAAAAATGGCAAATTTTCACGTTAATTAAATAAATTATTATTAAATTGATTTAATCACTTTTAAATTCAAAACTAAAAGTTAACCAATTTTGTCATTCTTGATTACATAGAAATTAATAACCTATTAAAATGAATTTCCATGTTAAATCCACTATTTAAATATTACATTAATTTCAGAGTTCAATTGCAATTGTAAAAAAATTCCAGTCAATAATATTTTAAATTCAATCAAATTATTTTGTTCCAATTAACACTCTTATTATCGAATCACTATCATCTTACGAATATAAATAACATAAGTTTAAGTTTACATTTTATTGCATTCATATTCTACAATTTCATTTTAACTCATATTAACTGCAATATTTAATCATGTTAATTCACATTTATTTCCAAATTAATTTCAATGGATTAAATAATGAAATGATAATTAAACAATTATTATACATTAATAATTCAAACACATTCTTTGTTTATTGCTTGCAAATAAAGATAATAAATTCACATTCTAATTAACTGATTTCATAGTCCTAAATAAACCTATTTTAATTTATATCATATAATTTCAATATTAAATCCAACATTTGATTTATTCCCTATCTACAATTATAACCAAATTAACTTTACAATTATTTCAGTTGATTGCAATTACATTAAAATAGTTATCGATCAGACTAAATCAACATTGTTAAATTACGTTCTAGTTATTTTTCTCATAAATAAATCACAAATTTTAATTTCTCCCATTATTATATTACAACATCTCATTAATTTAATATTTTTCATCATGAAAAATACAGGTCATTACAACGTACATTCACAGACATGATAAAGATAAAACTTGTGAACTTCCACTAACTTTTTCAAGAAGCCCACTCAACATACAGACTTCCCTACTTTCTATAAAATTGGAAAAGGCCAAACAACTCATGGCGCTAGTTTTCCTATATAACATATCTCATTTAAGTCCTTCACTTACCTAGCTACCCACAATGAACCCTATACGCATGCTTATCCCATGCGGTTTCCCTCTCTTAGCGTATCACTTAGATGTAATTTAAGAGATTAAAATGAATAAATAAAATGGAAAATGATTCTAGTATAAATATCACACCAAGAAAATAAGCAGTAACAGGGAGAAAACAAGAATTTATAGCGGTTTGTTGTTATAGCCTATGTCCACTTTGAAGGATTTGACATTTATTGTTGGTTATAAACTGAATTACAACGGTACAATAACTAACATCCAAATTACAATGGAGTATAACCCGAGCAGCAGCATAAAAAAGTCCTTTTTTAGTTTCAATGGAGGTGCTATTTATAGGCATAGAGCTGGAAATATCTACCATGAATCTTGGAATACCCTTTCACATGCGTAGATAGGCCCACACAATCAATTTGGAACTGTTTGGGATCGATCCTAATCGATTCATGTTTGTTTTGTATCGATCAAGAATGGCTCCAATTGAGCTACGATCGATCGTGGATGTTGCTGAGACGATACGCAACCTTCTGCGAAAATTTCATGGCATTTGGAATTGTGGTTTGAGAGAAATGATCGATCCAAGGTTGTGTTTTCTAGTGAGGCTGAAGCCTTTATATCGATACATTTCAAATCGATCTTCTTGTGTCAATGACGTGGCGCACAAGCTTCTTGGAGATCCATATTTTATGGTTAGAGATCGTTTCCTTTGGGTTGATTACTCCTTTCGTATCCATCCTATACTTTGTTTTCTCGTATGATGCTCTACTCCTTCCTTCGTATCGATCTCCGGCCCTTTACTTCGTATCGATCGAGTAGGTGATCGATATGAAACATGTAGCTGCTAGTTGAATAAAGTGTGATCGATCCAGGGAGTGTTGAAGTCCATTGATATAGGTTCGAACCTAATGGATACAAATGATGGATGCCGAGTGTTGAGGATATGTCTATTTCGTATTGATGGCAATGGATACGAAATGAGGGATGCCGATGGATGGATACGAAATGAAAATGTTCCACATGGACCTTGATCGATTAATAACTTGAGCATATGAGCTCCAATTGACCTGAAATTTTGAATGTTACCATTTATAGCTTTTCTTGTCATATCATGCTAATTGTAGCTCGATCGTGACTTAGACCAAATTTGCTTATATCCCTCATGAATCTGTAGATAACGATTTCTTGATCGAATTGTCTTAAGTCTCTAGTCAAGTACTTGGTTTCACGGCCTTGCCAAAAGGTGGGATAACATTTGCCCCACAAAGTACATCCTATATGAACATGACGTGCTTGGAAAAGCTGCAATCTTCAATCTGGAGAGGTTCTATCTGATTTGCTGAATAGCTGTTGTCCATTCATCAAGTAATGTGACCATTGGTAGAATTCAAGATGTATAATTTTAAGTTGTAGACTGCCAATAATCACGTAGTTTTTGTTGTAATTGAAGGTCGAGTGCTAGCAATTTGTTGTTTATTGTTCTGGTTATCACCAGGTAAGCATTTAATTTCTATTAGCTTATAAAATCAGATGTTTGTATAGCATACATGCATGTATTTCAACCTGACTCCCATTCATGATTGTACATTCATGGGTCGTTGTCAAGTTTTTTGAATTGAGTTTCATATCGATCCCCTCCTGGATCGATGTGAAATTCGAGTTGCAACGGTGATCAATGGTTGTATGGATCCCTTTCTTCGTATCGATCATCTCTTGGATTGATGTGGGGTGCACTAATGTAGACTTCGTATCGATGGTTATCGATACGAGATGGAATTACATAAGGTGTGCTTCGTATCGATGGATAAGAAATTTACAGTGTTAACTCATGGGACAGCTTCGTATTGATGGATACAAAATTGGGCTTCGATCGACTTGCATTCATGGATACGAACTATTGGGCTTCGGACTGCCTCGTGTTGATGGATACGAAAGTCGTGCTTCGTATCGATGGATACGAATGATCCAGACATAATCATGTAGTGCTCTTCGTATTGATGTAGATGTTGACCGCTTCAACCAGTTACGTAACTGGGATACGAATCATTTTGCCTTGGATACGAAGGAGTATAAATATGCTCCGGACTTAGAATATTTTCTCACTTGATTTCTGTTGCTATTTCTTATCGATTAGAGAAAAAAGAAGAACTATAGACCCTTCGTCCCCAAACACCAATCCATTGACCCTTAACCCAAATTCTTCAAGCTAGGTAATTATTCAATAGATGTACGTTTAAAGTGATAAGACTCGAGCTTTGTGCTATTCCATTCATGGCAACGGCTATCTCCGGCATCGTTGGAGCCGGAGTGTAACGATCCATAATTTTACCACTTTAAATGGAATATTTAATTTATTTAAATATTTAAATGTAGAATTTTCAAACTTAAACAGTCATGTTTATATGATAAATAAGAATGGTAAACTTATTTTTGATATTGAATAAAGATTTTGGATTTCCATTGTAAAACTGACAAAAGTCGGATTCTAATAAAGTAGGATATATATTCGTGAAATTTGCATAAAGGATAAGTAATTCCTTATATATATATATATAATCGATATCAAACTCATTTGATAATAATAGTAATTTAATTTATAATGGTTGGATAAATATATAAAACTTGTTTTGTTAAGTTGGCAAATTTTGTCGCATACCTATACATCGATGTCATATTTTACAAATAGATTTGGATATTTTTTTATATTTTTATAATTCAAATATATTTATTTTAATTATTTAGATATAACAACAAATTAGTTTTGAAGTTTGGTTTACATAGGTAAATAGTTTAACAAAAATGTCAAAAAGTGACTGTTAAACGTTTTGTCGAAAATCAACGTTTTGTCCAAAATAAGTTGCCACAACTTTATCGCACCTTTGTTAACATATTTTAACATATATTATATATTTCAATAACTAAACATGTTTAATTTTACTAAATAGGATCAGAAAACTTCTAGAAGTCATTAGTAAATGTAATTAAGAATTAACAAAAGTAAGAAAAAGTAAACATCAAATCACATCAAATCAAAGCCAACATAATTATGATATTCTTTACTAAATTTTTAAATGACTAAGACATAAAGTAAGGATATGAAAGATGATGTTAAGTGTCGAAAAAGTGAAGATTGTTTTAGGTTGAAGTAAGGTTAGTTTGGTAATTTGGTAAGAGGTTTTTTTGGTAAATTTAACACTTCTTTCTTTTTCTATAAATACCCACCTCCTTATTCACTTTCATTCATATTTTTTTCCACTTCTTTTCTCAAGCTTCCTCATCTTCTTCCTCTTCTCTTTAATGGCTTCCCAGCCATAGAAAAAAATTAGAAAGAGATAATGTTAAAATATTTACAAAATATTCAAAAGAAATCAATGTTCATTCTCTTCAAATCAAATTCCTCTTTTCTCCACATTTTACCTCTTCTTCTAGCGGCCATAACTTCTTCAAAACATAATCAAAATGTAAAACTATTTTTTCAAATCATGTATCTTTCTAGTGGCTACAACTTTCATGCTGACCACTTCGTCTCACTCTAAAGTTAACTATATCAAAAATACACTTCTTTCTAGTGCATTTTCCGGCCCAATTTTTATGCCAAAGAATAGGCCTTTTGTTTTGATCATCACTTGATCATAAATGATTCAAATTAAGAAATTAGTTTTCTAAAACCATATGAAATTCTAGTGGCTAAAACTTTTATGTTGATTATTTTATTCCAGTTTTGAGGTTTGCTATACTTGAAACTCAATTTTTTGAAGTGCATATTTGTGCTTCATTTTTATCAATCCGACAATACCTATTCTTCAATTCTATCATATCTTCCTCAAAAATAATCAAAATAAAGTGATTTTTTAAATTCAATAGAAAAGAATTTGCAACAAATTTTTAGCTAATAAGATTTTCAAAGTTTGAGAGTAATAGAGTTAAAAATAAGAGAGAATTTGCCCTATTTTTCGGGTCTAATCTTAAGAATTCAACTTCAAAGCTCTACCACTTCTTTTCTATACTTTCGGCCCACCTCCATCTCAAGCCTTGGCCGAGCACTATGAAGGAAAGGAAAGTTGTTTCCTAGTGTTTAAATGGAGTATGGGTTAATTAGTGAAGTGTTGGTTTATTAGAATGTTGGTAGGAAGTTAATCGCTTTGGTTTATGTTGAGAAACTCTATTTAGCATCTCAATTTATACACACACACATGTTTGATAATGTGTTATAATTGCCATCGATGCTTATATATGCTCTAATCGTCAAGCTTTTATTGTTTGTTATGATTGTTTAATTTTTTTCCAAGTCACGTTAATAGACGTCGATAAACACAAAGGAAATCACTTTCCTTTTGAAAATGAAATAGTGTGTATATAGTGCTTGAACCTTTTGGTAATAGTTTTAAAAAAAGTTATAAATGTTTAATAAACATTTAAATATGTTTAAAGAAATAAAGGAATAAAATCAAGGTTTCATCTTGCATATTTTGAAATATGGAGAAATCAATTTTCAAGAAAAATCCAGTTTTTGCACTAAATGACCAAAGTTGGAAATTGATAAAATAATCGTTTTAAAAATATGAAATAAATTCTAAAAATTATTTAAAATGTTTTAAAACTGATTTAAGTTGAAAAAATATTTTTCTAAATGATATAAAAGTTGTTTTGAAGAATATAGCTTTTAAAGCACTTTTTGTAACACTATTTGCAACACTTTTTGCAACGGTTTTCACAGCAGTTTTTAATAATTTTTGAAACATAACTTTAAACTTAACAATCCTTTCCTATATATTTTGTGAATGATTTTAAAAGAATAATTAAGTCATTTAAAGATAATTAGGGATTTTTAATAAGAGTTTGAATAAATGGTTAAGAGGAATTGTTTATACCACTTAAACAAAAAGTGAAGAAGATTGAATACAATAACAAACTGAGTAAACAGGAATGACTATTATATTTGTCCCACTTGTGATATTTGAGAAGATAAAACAAGGTATTTAACTAAGGTTAGAGATGGAGCAACCAGTGCCCTGAACTTACCTGGCCTATGTTTTCTTGTCTTAGGCGAGGAGTGAAACAGATCGAAAGGAAAGCCCGGATGCTCTAAAATAAAAAGATGGTATTAATTTATTGAAATAGTTGAAGATTAGTATTATCCAAAAACTTAAGCAATCTCCAAAATGAATAAATTACGACTTGGATTGCATAGAGATGATCTTTTTATAATTGGTATTAAAATCGGAAGAGGGAACTCGTCCTATTCATGGAATTTAAAAGGTGATTTCACCATTATTCCGCATATAGCACTTGTTGAATGTAGAAACTGATGTTGATTAAAATTAGAATGATTTCTATGATCCTATTTACTCAATAATGTTTGTAAAGATTGATTTTAGGGTTTATCATAAACGATGTCTTAAATAACATTGTTTTTGATCCGCCTAAAAATTAAGGAATTTGGATCGAGAGCTAAGTAAGGGAAATTGAAATATTATCCAAAGAAAAAGAAAGAATTGCTTAAAATTAATTTAAGACAAAGATCATCGAAGACAAAGATATTCATGATGTAGGATTACTTGCCATTAGTCCCTGGAGGTTAAATTACCATATTTAAAGTATAGTACTACTCTATTATGAAAATGTTCGATTTGCAAGAATATGATTTGAAGTTAAGAAAGGAATCTTTTATTAATATTTAATAAATAATTTGGGAATATTTTCCCTAATTTAAAAGTTATAGCTTGAACATAAGAAATCTATGATTAAGATTTAATGAACGATTTGGAAAAGTTTTCGTAAGTAAAAGAGAAAATGATTTGAAAGTATTCCAAGATTCAATAAAGGATTGAATAAACCAAATGATTTGACAAATGAGGCTTAATGATTCCTTATATTCTTGAAAAGAAAATGGAATAAATTGAAAAGAATACATATAAGAAGGATATTTTATAAAAGATGTAACGACCCGATATTTTCAACCATTCGCATCCATTATATGTGTATAGGTAGACACTCATGCCGGAATTGAATTGCTCAAAATACCGCGTTGTAAATAAAAATTTGGCAAATCTCAGAATATACAGTAAATAATAATCACAGATCACAGACACAGAGTATATAATAATGCAGCGGAAGTAAAAAGATATAGTAGTTCATGAAGCTACTATATAAAAATAAGAAACATCAGAGTTAACTAAGATACAACAGAAGAGTAACAAGATACATTAGGTATAAATCAGAATACATGACTGAAACACTGGATACTGAAACAAAATAGATGGCTGGATCTTCAAGAAAGCTCCAACTCCGAAGGTGAATCTTGAATGCTAACTCAATCAATCTGACTCGAGCGTAAAGCAAAATACATGTAACAGCCCGCAAATCCGTACCCCTTGAGTCAACACTATTCTACCTAAATCAACTCAAGTTGTACAGAAATACGAACCATTTGGGTTTAAGAAGAAGAGGTAGAAGAAGAGAAAACAAAATCAACATCAGAATCTAACCATCGCAGCGGAAGAAAATATAATAGATAATATATAATCTTTACTCAACATCAAATATTTCAGTTTATATATTACATCATCAGAGTACATCAATCACAGCTCAACATCGATATCATACAATGAATACACAACGACTCAGAATACACAATCTCAAACAGCGGAATATATATAAATAAGTAAGACAATACATGTCGTCTCCCTACTCGTCTCCTGAGCTCCACAGCACTTGTCCTGTATCCTATAATACTCGGTCTGACCCGAGCATTATAGTTAAATAACACCCGAGTCAGTCTGGATTACCAGCGTGAGAAAATCACACCCAATTGATTATTAAAGTTTCAAAATCCTTTGAAAACAAAAGCATCTCGTAAGACCACGCCACAAATAAACATGTCGGGTTTTTACCTTACGATAGCTAAAACAATTTTTATAGAAATCCTCTGATATTATAATAGTGTCTATATACAAATACTTATAAAATAGCCGAAATTGTTACATCTATTAAATTCCAGCTACTAGCCACAAAAGTGGGTAATACAAACAAAACTCGTACAAGGCTCGTAGGGAGAATGGATTTCCAACAATGACTAGGCACTGGGGTACCACCTGTCACAGTACGGGGCCTAGATCACCGTACCGAGGATTACTCCCTTCATCCCCTGCAACAAAAGGCCGGAACCATTCGTTAATGAACAGTCCCGAACAAGATAAACCCCGTGGTTGGCGCGACCAACCACCCACTAAGCCGAAATATATAAGGGACATCTAGACAGGGGAATTATCTTGTCCTGCTTGGGCATGACCCACCTAACCTTGCTGCATATCCCCTGATTTTCAGCCATTCCCATTTGATGAGGCTTGAGGCTAAGCGTTACCTTTAGAACGTTTTCACTTAGAATGCCTATCGTCCACCTGACGATGTTTCGCAAGCATTCATCCATACAAGTCCGTCCCGGGTTCGAACGGAACCGAAGGCACTATTCCTACTACATCCATTTTGGAAATATCCTCAGGATTAGTAGCGACTAGCCCTTGCACTTCACTGCTCCATCTTCGACTCCGAACACGTTTTTCGCACGAAACGTACAAATCGGATCGAAGTGGTTTTCGAGAAATTAATCTCGATCCCGGTCTCTCCGATACGATCAGCGCATTGTCCAATATTGATAGTCGGTTATTTAACTATCAATTTATATTCACAAATAACCATCAACCAATAAATAATTTTCCAAATTATTTATCTCCAAAAATATCTTCACAAGATATATTTCTATTTTCAATCCTTTGAAAATAGTTTCAAACCATCTTTCTTCCCAGAATAAACTTTTCCAAATATTTTCTATCTCCTCTGAAATCACCAAGCATGAAACTAGATTTAAAAATAATTTAAAAATAATTTAAAACACTTTACTTAGAAATATATATATACTTTAAAACATTTAAATTAAACTACTTTAATAATTTGATTAAAATACATCTTATATGAATATTTGAAAATAAAGTTACTTAATAAAATATAAAACTAGATTTCCACCTTTTGAAACAAAATACTAAGCCACTCTTTAAATAATTATTACTATAATAGATTTGAAAAAAAATACTTACTTTAGAATTTAAATAACAAAAATAATAAATTTTACAAAACTTTCTTTCTAAAATAAACAACTTCAAAGCATTTAATTTATATTTACAAATTTACCTTTAAAAAAAGTGTACTTGGCCGTCCAGAGAGAATTCCAACTTTATGCACTTAAATCAATTTCCCGAATTGATTTCCAATTCGTTCTATTTAAAATAAATTTCTTTACTTGCTCGATTCATTTCAAATATGCATTACTTATGGACATTATTTTATTATTATTATTATTTGCTGTTTGATTTTAAACCTTTTATTGAAATATACAAATTTCAAGCTTTTCCCATTTTCTTCTTTGACTCTTTCATAATTTAGAATCCTAAATTTAAAATAACTGTTTCGTGCTTTTAGGTATTAGCATTGGAGTTTCCAATTCCTTTTACTTATTCAAAAATCTCCTTTCTATACTCAAGATTTATTAATTAGAATTCTTATATCACTTTATTTTATTTTTATTTCATTCTTAAATTTATTCAAATGTTCATAATTATTTTACTTATAAATTCACTTCCTTTCTTTCTTTCCAACATCCAAGTTATATATTTTCTGGAAATTCATTATACCCAATTATCCAATCGAAACATAGCATTCAATATTCAACATAATCCATCATAAAATATCCAATCATCATAACAGGGGAATTTAAATAATTTAAATAAATGTTGAGGGATCCAGTTGGATCCCTCCAACCTGTTTTCCCTGCATCCACAGACGTTAGCACAATATAATATACCAATTCCCAAATATATCATACTATAGCACATCAATCAATTCAACCATCCAGGCAATTATTTAAATTTAATCATTTAAATCCAAATTTAACTGAGTGAGATTAACTCACCTTTGCTATTATTTGCAATCCACTCCACCATGACTTGTTTTTCCCACAGTATTTAAACCTTGTATAACAATGTTTTATTAATATTTGATTAATCGAATAAACTAATTTTCATTTGATAAATTACATTTAATTAATAATAATCTATTTTACCTAATGATTTAATTTGAATTAATAATTAAATCTTAACTAATTTCCCCCGCTAAAGAAAACTTTAGCAACTAAAAATAATTACATAAGTTAGTTTAACAATTTCTCACCAGATCCATTATTTTATATATCTTTCTAATCTGAAACATTTAAAATTTCTACTCACATACATCTTATATACCTTTTCAGTTTAATATTATGAAACAATATAAAATTTCATCTAGAAATTTCTCGCTAAATAAAACTATTTCTGCATATATATATATATATATATATATATATATATATCCAGAATTTAATTGAAAATAAAACTATCTATGTAAATCAATTTATTTACTTTTGAACTAATTATTTATGATTTTAATTAATTAAAATAAACATAATATACCTTACTGCAAGTATAACAGAGCCCGAAACACGATCTTCTCCAAATTCGAAACCCTAGTGTTGCTTGCAGCTCGAGCCACGCACAGACACAACTCACTTCGATCACGAGAGTCCCCCTCGCCCATAGTCGCGTCGCGATAAGTCGAATCAAAGTCGCGTTGCCTATCTCGACTCCTCGTCCAAGTATCACATCAAATTCCCATCGTGACCTCTTGACCGAGTGCGGCGCCTCTTCCAGCAACCACCACTCCCTTACGTGAGCGATCGATCACTAACTAAGACGCCCCTCCCCCAATCGCGAGTTCAGGCTTCGGTCGCGACTTCGTTGTCGCTGCTGGAGGACGCGACTCCACTGATGACGGAGAGCGTGGGTCTGACCTACGATTTCACTTCGATGATGGAGATGGTGGAAGCGCGACATGAAAGGAGTTGGGGAATTGGATTGGGATTTCCTTTTATTATTGAACGTGATTTCGATTTTATCCCCTTTCTGTTCGCTCTTTTTTTTTTTAAGCTCGGTTTCGATCCTGATGATTAAGGCTTCGGCTAGTAAATAAAAGGGAAAAGAGGCGTATATCGGAAGCTTGAGCAACTAGGTTATTATCAAATAAAATTTCTAACGCGTTTTACTCTCGTACGGTCACACGGTAGCTCGGAAAATCACGGAATTTGAAATCCGACAATAGTTCAATATTACGGACCCAATGGAACTGGTTTCGTCAAATTCCGAGACTGCGCCTCGGAAGGCTATTTTAAATTCAATTTAAACGATGAAATTTGAAAACCGAATAAATCACTATTCAATTAAATTTTACAACTTCTACTATTTTCAATATTATCAATATAAATTTTACAAGCCTTTAAATTATCTTTGATAGACTTAAAATTCTAGATTCAATAATTTATCCAATTTCAAATTATTTAATTCAATAATCTAATTATCAAATAATTGGTGATATTTGAATTCAAGTTAAAAACTAACTTTTAAATATTCAAAATCAATTGAATATTCCAATTTTAAATACTCAAAAATTCCGGGCCGTCACATTCCTTCCCCCTTAAAAGAATTTCGTCCCCGAAATTACTAATTAGGAAAAATGGTCCAATACCCGATTACTTTTTTCCTTTCAAATCCATATAGTTTTTGACCATCTGCCAAAACAATCTTATAATCAAAGGCATCCCAACTTCCTTTCTAACTTTTCAACTTATCCATAAGTCCCAATCAATATCAACTACTTATCAATTCAAATTTAAACTTAAATTCAAATTTTAAGTTATCAAAATTTTCTCCAAAATTTTTCTAACTCCCTAAATTCCCGAAAAATTTCGCCAGCGTTTCCTTTGCGCGGCTAGCTCGGTACAACTACAAAATGGCTCTACGGCCTCCCAAATCCAAAAAGAAAACAAAAAGCCAAGTGGCTTAATCCAAATCCAAGTCCCAATCAAATTTCATACCAAATTTACATACATACCTTTTTTCGGGCAATTCAAATTTACCTCTTGAAATCAAATCCAATTTCCTTTCCCCCTTTATAATACCTGCATATCCTGCTTAGCACTAATATCCAACACAATATTCCAAAACATTTTATCGACTTTCTTACAAAATGTCAATATCTATTCATTTCAATATTATCTTAGATTTTATTTGTATTATCAATTTCCCATCTCTAATTTACCATTCCTTTCTTAAGTTAGTATAAACATTTTATATGTCTTTATTTCTCTTTACCTCTTTTAGTTTATACTTATTTCTATTCAAATCGATTTCCACATTACATATGTATTTCATTTATTTTCAACTTTGAATTTTTAAATTTTATCCTTCATTTATAACTAATTTAAGTTTCCAATTCTAAATAGTTTTGTCATTAACAAAATTTTCCAAAATTTTCCAAAATTTTCTAACTCCCAAAATTTCTGAAAATTTTTGGTAGAGTCCCCTTTGTACGGAGGAGCTTTTGCAATTTGACAAAAGAGATAAATATATATACATCGACCCACACGGTCGGAAAAACCAAAAACAGTTCATATTTCCTATGTTAATTGCGTAGGCGTACCTTATTTAGCATTTTAAGCAAGCGGCTTATTATTTTTAGCAAATAGCACAACCAAATTCATCCACATGGCTTCCAGGTACCTGTACTTACTCAATTTAAACTTGTAAGTGCCAAATAAAAGGAGTTTAACACATTTCACTTACTTGCAATAGTTAAAACATATGAATTCTAAAAGAAACTCACACCAAACATTTTACTGTAAGCAATTTATATAGTTTCCATGTCAATTCAACTGTTTCAATTTATTTATAACCATTTTCATTTAATTCGAATGGTTTTCAATCCATTCGTATACAACTTCATCAATGTGAATGGTTTAAAATTCAATCACTTACATTAATTCATTTTTAAGCAACTGAACTCATATTTAATCCAATTGCTTTCAAAATCAATTTATTTTACTACTCTCACTCATAGAATATTTAATTACCCCATTTACAACAAACAACAATTTATTTCATGCAATTTGACGAGATTTAGGTGAATAAATAAGCATTTATGTTTTATAACCAATTCAAATTGATTTCACTCTATTTCCAAATTTATTCACAATCCAATTATCCTCGCTTCCATTTCGGATTTGAATACATTCACTTGTATTTCATTTATTAACCAAACTAGTTCATACAAAACTATTAACATCTTAGGTCCGTCTTCATTACCAATTTAATTACTCTTTTATTTTAATTCATTCACAAGCATTTATTTACATTTCATTCCATATTTGTTTATTCCAATCTATTTTATTTAGCTCGAAAACAATTCGGGCTATTTTATTCAATAACCATTTCTCAACTTATTTAAACTATATTTCATTTGATACTTATTTATTCCATCATTTATTCATTCAATATAATCTGTTTATCCACATTTACTTGAACCATTTCAAATAAACTCGAAACATTCTATTTCCTTATTGTCTCAAATTATTTCAATTCCTTAATAATGTAAATGGTTTACAATCATTTATTCTAGAACTTCATTCCATTGACATTATTTATAACTCACCGAATTTTTATTTCGGTTAAAAATTTATTTTCACTTGATTAAAACCAATCCAATATTATTAAACTTTGTTTAAGTTGAATTCAATTCAACTCTCCTGCATTTATTTAGCTTAAGTCAATTTCCTTCAATTTATTCAAATTTTATACTTAAGCTCATTCTCATTTTGCAAACAAAGTTCTCTTTTATACTCAACTTAACTCGATTAATTCCAAGGCCATATCCAATTTATTTCCACTTATTGGATTTCATTTGCATATTCAAACCATTACTATTTTAATCCATTTACATTTTAATTTTATACATCTCAAATTATATTTACTTTGTTAACACTTCAAGTCTAATTTTTAATTAATAACTCAAGTTCTGATTCTATTATCCACTTTTAATTTACCATCCAATTTATTAACTCACAATTCAACTCCATTCTTAATTACTTTCCTTTCATCAACAATTTGAATCAGCTTTAATTTATAACTTGAGTTTATTCCAAACTTCATCATAAACTCACAATTCAATTTTATTAACTAATTTATTATCTAATTAGTTCTCCCATTATTTATAATCCAACACTTGAATTTTTTTTTTCATTCCAAATATCACTTTTATTTATTTTCCTTAGTTCAATATACTTTACAATTCAAGTTTGGATTTTTCCTCTCATTTCCCTATTCATCTAAATATTTATTTGGATTTGTATTCCATTTCAAAAATTTATAAGCCACAACTTATTATTTACACAATTCCATCCATTATAGGCTTGAATATATTCATCTTTTACTTTTAACTCAAGCCTGTTATTTATTTATAGCCCAATCATATTTTATTTCTATGGATTTTAATTCTTTTATAAGTGATTTTTGATTTATTTATTCCAATTCCAATCCTTATCCCACTTAATTCCATTTATTCAGGTAAGAATCTAATTCCATTAAATAATTCAATTGAATTCTTATGCCAATTAAATTTTATCTTAACTCGGATTTATTTAATCCAATTCAGTTTCAACTAAATTCAAATACAACTGGATATTATTTCTAGCCTATTCAATTTATTCCAATCCAGTTAATTTTATTATTATTTTTTTATTTCCCATCCAAGTTAACTTCATTTCATTTTAAATTTACATTCCATTATTCAAAGCTTATATTTCCTTTCTGTTTTTAAAAATCATCTCAATCTATAAGCTTACAATTCATCTCATCAGGATTTTCAAACACCCGGCTTTAGTTTCAAATTATTTTGAAATCTCCAACATTTCAAAATCACACTTCTCAGAAATTTAAACCAATCCTGGTTTTATTCCCAACAAATTTCCTCTAAAATTTTCAAAAACACTCGTTTTTCCTGAACAAATTAATTTGGCAGCAAATCCGTCACTTAGAAACTCAAAAATGAACATCGATGATGCTGCAGTCATCACCGAAGTTATTTTCCAGTGACTAAAGTGAATTCAATGCTATATCACTTTCAAAACCCATTTAAAACAAATTTCCATCCAGAAATACTTCCAAAACAATAATGTTATCATTTATCTTCAAAACACTTCGATAACATTTCCAAAATCTCTTGAAATTTTGAATTTTCAAATTCTGCTTAAATAATTTTTAACTATAATTCATTTGCACAGCTTATGTTCATACAAATTCTCATTTGATTATATTTCAATTCACAAATTACATCTATAATTCATATTTATAAATTTCTTTTTATAATAAATTTATTCCTTCAAACTTTGGTTATATTTCCAATTTCTAATTAAATTTTCACTTAACAATGATAATACTTTAATATTATCATTTCTAACATCCAAGCAACCATATATTAGTCAAACAGTTTACAAAAACTATGCTTTATATCAAAATATGTTTTTGGGTAAAATTATTTCATTCACCCATATTTAAAACAATATCGTGTCGATTGCTCTATTCAAGTGTTTAGAAACCCCTTCGATACAGTTGTACGGACTGTGCCGACGAATGTTCATATGCCACTCAATAAACCAATCAACGCAATATTAAAACAATTTATATTCACTAACAAATACGCGCTCATATTTATTAGTACGCTCAAACTCATTATAGAGTACTACAGACTCTATTTCATGAGTAATTCCCACCAGAGCCAAGGTTATCACCAACCTAAGCTCTGATACCAACTGTAACAGCCCGCAAATCCGTACCCCTTGAGTCAACACTATTCTACCTAAATCAACTCAAGTTGTACAGAAATACGAACCATTTGGGTTTAAGAAGAAGAGGTAGAAGAAGAGAAAACAAAATCAACATCAGAATCTAACCATCGCAGCGGAAGAAAATATAATAGATAATATATAATCTTTACTCAACATCAAATATTTCAGTTTATATATTACATCATCAGAGTACATCAATCACAGCTCAACATCGATATCATACAATGAATACACAACGACTCAGAATACACAATCTCAAACAGCGGAATATATATAAACAAGTAAGAGAATACATGTCGTCTCCCTGCTCGTCTCCTGAGCTCCACAGCACTTGTCCTGTATCCAATAATACTCGGTCTGACCCGAGCATTATAGTTAAATAACACCCGAGTCAGTCTGGATTACCAGCGTGAGAAAATCACACCCAATTGATTATTAAAGTTTCAAAATCCTTTGAAAACAAAAGCATCTCGTAAGACCACGCCACAAATAAACATGTCGGGTTTTTACCTTACGATAGCTAAAACAATTTTTATAGAAATCCTCTGATATTATAATAGTGTCTATATACAAATACTTATAAAATAGCCGAAATTGTTACATCTATTAAATTCCAGCTACTAGCCACAAAAGTGGGTAATACAAACAAAACTCGTACAAGGCTCGTAGGGAGAATGGATTTCCAACAATGACTAGGCACTGGGGTACCACCTGTCACAGTACGGGGCCTAGATCACCGTACCGAGGATTACTCCCTTCATCCCCTGCAACACAAGGCCGGAACCATTACTTACTGAACAGTCCCGAACAAGATAAACCCCGTGGTTGGCGCGACCAACCACCCACTAAGCCGAAATATATAAGGGACATCTAGACAGGGGAATTATCTTGTCCTGCTTGGGCATGACCCACCTAACCTTGCTGCATATCCCCTGATTTTCAGCCATTCCCATTTGATGAGGCTTGAGGCTAAGCGTTACCTTTAGAAAGTTTTCACTTAGAATGCCCATCGTCCACCTGACGATGTTTCGCAAGCATTCATCCATACAAGTCCGTCCCGGGTTCGAACGGAACCGAAGGCACTATTCCTACTACATCCATTTCGGAAATATCCTCAGGATTAGTAGCGACTAGCCCTTGCACTTCACTGCTCCATCTTCGACTCCGAACACGTTTTTCGCACGAAACGTACAAATCGGATCGAAGTGGTTTTCGAGAAATTAATCTCGATCCCGGTCTCTTCGATACGATCAGCGCATTGTCCAATATTGATAGTCGGTTATTTAACTATCAATTTATATTCACAAACAACCATCAACCAATAAATAATTTTCCAAATTATTTATCTCCAAAAATATCTTCACAAGATATATTTCTATTTTCAATCCTTTGAAAATAGTTTCAAACCATCTTTCTT
The DNA here is from genome assembly GCA_030765085.1 of Allium cepa. Taxonomy (NCBI): domain Eukaryota; kingdom Viridiplantae; phylum Streptophyta; class Magnoliopsida; order Asparagales; family Amaryllidaceae; genus Allium; species Allium cepa. The sequence goes on from CM060946.1 coordinate 106,106,465, forward strand.
CCCAGAATAAACTTTTCCAAATATTTTCTATCTCCTCTGAAATCACCAAGCATGAAACTAGATTTAAAAATAATTTAAAAATAATTTAAAACACTTTACTTAGAAATATATATATACTTTTAAAACTTTTAAATTAAACTACTTTAATAACTTGATTAAAATACATCTTATATGAATATTTGAAAATAAAGTTACTTAATAAAATATAAAACTAGATTTCCACCTTTTGAAACAAAATACTAAGCCACTCTTTAAATAATTATTACTATAATAGATTTGAAAAAAAATACTTACTTTAGAATTTAAATAATAAAAATAATAAATTTTAGAAAACTTTCTTTCTAAAATAAACAACTTCAAAGCATTTAATTTATATTTACAAATTTACCTTTAAAAAAAGTGTACTTGGCCGTCCAGAGAGAATTCCAACTTTATGCACTTAAATCAATTTCCCGAATTGATTTCCAATTCGTTCTATTTAAAATAAATTTCTTTACTTGCTCGATTCATTTCAAAAATGCATTACTTATGGACATTATTTTATTATTATTATTATTTGCTGTTTGATTTTAAACCTTTTACTGAAATATACAAATTTCAAGCTTTTCCCATTTTCTTCTTTGACTCTTTCATAATTTAGAATCCTAAATTTAAAATAACTGTTTCGTGCTTTTAGGTATTAGCATTGGAGTTTCCAATTCCTTTTACTTATTCAAAAATCTCCTTTCTATACTCAAGATTTATTAATTAGAATTCTTATATCACTTTATTTTATTTTTATTTCATTCTTAAATTTATTCAAATGTACATAATTATTTTACTTATAAATTCACTTCCTTTCTTTCTTTCCAACATCCAAGTTATATATTTTCTGGAAATTCATTATACCCAATTATCCAATCGAAACATAGCATTCAATATTCAACATAATCCATCATAAAATATCCAATCATCATAACAGGGGAATTTAAATAATTTAAATAACTGTTGAGGGATCCAGTTGGATCCCTCCAACCTGTTTTCCCTGCATCCACAGACGTTAGCACAATATAATATACCAATTTCAAAATATATCATACTATAGCACATCAATTAATTCAACCATCCAGGCAATTATTTAAATTTAATCATTTAAATCCAAATTTAACTGAGTGAGATTAACTCACCTTTGCTATTATTTGCAATCCACTCCACCATGACTTGTTTTTCCCACAGTATTTAAACCTTGTATAACAATGTTTTATTAATATTTGATTAATCGAATAAACTAATTTTCATTTGATAAATTACATTTAATTAATAATAATCTATTTTACCTAATGATTTAATTTGAATTAATAATTAAATCTTAACTAATTTCCCCCGCTAAAGAAAACTTTAGCAACTAAAAATAATTACATAAGTTAGTTTAACAATTTCTCACCAGATCCATTATTTTATATATCTTTCTAATCTGAAACATTTAAAATTTCTACTCACATACATCTTATATACCTTTTCAGTTTAATATTATGAAACAATATAAAATTTCATCTAGAAATTTCTCGCTAAATAAAACTATTTCTGCATATATATATATATATATATATATATATATATATATATATATATATCCAGAATTTAATTGAAAATAAAACTATCTATGTAAATCAATTTATTTACTTTTGAACTAATTATTTATGATTTTAATTAATTAAAATAAACATAATATACCTTACTGCAAGTATAACAGAGCCCGAAACACGATCTTCTCCAAATTCGAAACCCTAGTGTTGCTTGCAGCTCGAGCCACGCACAGACACAACTCACTTCGATCACGAGAGTCCCCCTCGCCCATAGTCGCGTCGCGATAAGTCGAATCAAAGTCGCGCTGCCTATCTCGACTCCTCGTCCAAGTATCACATCAAATTCCCATCGTGACCTCTTGACCGAATGCGGCGCCTCTTCCAGCAACCACCACTCCCTTACGTGAGCGATCGATCACTGACTAAGACGCCCTCCCCCAATCGCGAGTTCAGGCTTCGGTCGCGACTTCGTTGTCGCTGCTGGAGGACGCGACTCCACTGATGATGGAGAGCGTGGGTCTGACCTACGATTTCACTTCGATGATGGAGATGGTGGAAGCGCGACATGAAAGGAGTTGGGGAATTGGATTGGGATTTCCTTTTATTATTGAACGTGATTTCGATTTTATCCCCTTTCTGTTCGCTCTTTTTTTTTTTAAGCTCGGTTTCGATCCTGATGATTAAGGCTTCGGCTAGTAAATAAAAGGGAAAAGAGGCGTATATCGGAAGCTTGAGCAACTAGGTTATTATCAAATAAAATTTCTAACGCGTTTTACCCTCGTACGGTCACACGGTAGCTCGGAAAATCACGGAATTTGAAATCCGACAATAGTTCAATATTACGGACCCAATGGAACTGGTTTCGTCAAATTCCGAGACTGCGCCTCGGAAGGCTATTTTAAATTCAATTTAAACGATGAAATTTGAAAACCGAATAAATCACTATTCAATTAAATTTTACAACTTCTACTATTTTCAATATTATCAATATAAATTTTACAAGCCTTTAAATTATCTTTGATAGACTTAAAATTCTAGATTCAATAATTTATCCAATTTCAAATTATTTAATTCAATAATCTAATTATCAAATAATTGGTGATATTTGAATTCAAGTTAAAAACTAACTTTTAAATATTCAAAATCAATTGAATATTCCAATTTTAAATACTCAAAAATTCTGGGCCGTCACAATACAAAACGCTCGAGTCAGGACATAAATACTTATGAACTGTAAATAAACTCAAGTGAACAGTAACAAAAATGCATCAGTACTTAAAGGATGCTTGGGATCTCCCATCCTTTAAGGATTCGTTAAACTATTTACTATGTAGTAATATTGCGCTACTCTAATAATGTCTACAGTAAAATAAACATACTTTTAAATAGCGTTCCAGGCTACCCATATCACCCTTCACACATAATAGTCCCAGTAGTCCATCCAGTATCAGCATATCTCCAGATCGGGAGACTACCCTAAATACTCCACGGGCTACGGGAGAAAAACAAACTCGTAGTAAAGGCTCGGTATGGTAGGTGACACGGCATACAAGGCAATGCCAGAGTAGATATACAATTACGCACACGGGCTGGTGGTAACGCAGCAGCCACATACGCCCACCTCGGAACCCACTCCCAATCAAAATCGAAGGATGGCCATCTAATCAATCACCAGTAAGAGTATAGTATCGAAGGAATGTGTCCGACCAGAGGTGCTACCTCCTTTGGCACGATATCGCTCCTGTTTTAGCCACCTTATGCCAACTCACGGGGGTTGGGTCCACGTAATATACCTCAAGGACGTCGCCACCATCCTACTTCATTCTGGAATCTCCATCGCGTACACGGTTGTTGAAGTGGTTTTCGGAGTTGGCAGAGAGTATGACAACTTCCGATCCCGGTCTTTTTAACAACCAAACGTTATTATAACGCCGTGGTCATTTCAAAATAGTTTATACTTCAAAAAAATCAAATCATTTCATTTCAAACTATATTTCTTTCAAAATAGTTTATACTTCGAAACCAAAAACATTTCAAACATATATTCATTTCAAAATCATAATATTTTCGAAGTATAACTCTTTCGAAACCAAAAATACTTGAAACAATTACACTTTGAAAATCATAACATTTCAAATCATACATTTGAAATCACAGGATATTCATTTAATTCTTTACATTTTATAATTCATTTAATTAATCCCAAATTTTCAATTTCCAACTTAATTCAATTCAAACCATCAGTTTCAATTAAATTTGCCAATAACTATTTCAAATCATATCAATTTCAAATATAGATTTGATCCATAAATTAAACTATTCAATTTTTAATATATTTCAATGCTTTCATATCCTGCATTTCAAAAACTAATTTTTTTTATAATTTCATATATCTCAAATCTAGTTTCATTATTACTTAGTTTTGAAATATTCATTTCATAAATCCAATATTATTTAAATAAACTTACATTACAATTAAACCAAATATCTTTTCATACAAATATAAACTTCAATATTCCTTTATCAAATAAATCAAAATCAAATATCATTCCACATTCACATTCTTTGCTAAAATAAAGATCAAATCATTTCCAATCATTTCAAAATCATTAAAATATTACATCCTTTCAAAACTTCATAGTCAAATCATTATTTGAATTCAAATCCAAATATTCAAATTTAAATATAAATTAAAAATCAAATATTTCATTCATTTATTATTTCAAACATCATTACAAAATACATTTCAAAATTCCATTCAAAAATTCATTTATCTCATTACATCTCATTCCGTTTAACACATAATCAAGTAGACTTTATTTAAATTCAAATTCAAATTTAAATTCCTTAAAAATTCAAATTTAAATATTAAAATATATTCAAAACTTCTTAAATTTCACAATTAATCAATTTCCAAAAGTTATATCATTTAACACTTAAAAATATAACTCAAACAGTGTTAAAATTTATAACATTTCAAACATTGTCAAATTATAGCAACGACAGCATTTATAAAGTGCTATCATAGCTTAAAGCTTCCAAAAATGGTTTAGTTCAAGAATAACGGCATTTATAAAATGTCGTAATAGATATTTAGTTATTTCAAACATTGTTAGATTCAAAACAATAGCATTTTAAAATGCTGTCAAAAGACTACAACATTTTGAAAATGCTATAAAAACCAGATTTCATTTTAGCTTTTCAAAAATAAAAATAAAACTCCAAATTTTTATTATAACTTAAAAATCATATTTCTAGACTTCAAAATTTCACATTTAAAATCATTTTAACATATGATTTAACACAACAAATTTTTTAGATCAAATATTCAATTTAAAAACTCCATTCATTTATTAAGTCAGAATTCGCTGTTTATTAACATATAAATTAAATAAAACTTAAAATTTTACTTCAAATAAAATTTCAAAACTTTAAATTTAATTTCCATTATTTATTTACATTTTAAAATAAAATTTAAAGTCTAAAATCACATTTACTCCAAATTTACATACTTGAATTCACTTAAATTCACAATTTCAAGATTTAATATTTAACTTTCTTAAAACCATAATATATATATATATATATATTTAAATCAAAATTTCATACTTTTGAAAATACATATTTTTAATAAAAATCATTTAAAAATATACCACGGGGTTTGTATATAATTTTCTAACCTAGGTCAAGTGATACGGATATATATCATTTCAATCCGCAGTTTACAAAGAAAACCCGGGTTCTATCATTTCAAACCCGTAATCCCAAGTCAAATAAAATACAATAAAAAATCGCTCAGGCCTATCATTTCAGCTCATAACGATTTTTCCCTATTCTAAAGTCCGTTCGGGTATGTATCATTTCGACCCATAGTGATTCTATTCTAACAGGGAACTTGTAGTGTGAATATATGCATAAACAATATAAACAATGTCAATGTCACAATATAATGTCATATATCAGATGTCAGGTGATAACTAACAGTTTTAACATGGTAATAACATGGTATAGCATTTCATATGATCAACATTAACTTTCATAACATTTTATATTACTAAACACTTGTCATCAATTCACTATTTCATAAGTATAAATGTCAGAGTGAGAAAGACTCACTTTTTCAAGCTGAAGACCACTACGACACACAAAACGATTCCAAAGGCTTGACAAGCACGATACAGCACGACTAGTGATTCAAATGAGTGGAGAGAGCCAATACATCATCTTGTAAACCACCAAAAACAAGACAATATAACATATGGATATTCAACACAAAATTATATAGAAATAAGTTGAAATACAAGGCAATAAAGATAAGACCTTGTCTTTACCATTCAAATGCTCGACCAAGGTGGATCATGAGCTCAGCCAATGATGTGTTAAGCTCAGGTTTGGTATCATATAGGTCAGGTTTGTGTCAAGTATGGCATCCAAAACAAGTGGAGATGAAGGTGTAGTGGTGATAACATGAAGCATACCAAAGACAATGCAAAAGAGGCAAGTTGTTCAACTTTTTGGCTCGGCATGGGTAAATTGGAGCTCAAGCATAGGGGGTTTCAGATCTGGTCAGTGGGTAGGTGGATGGTCAGAGGTGGTATCGTGGAGGTGGTGGAGCAATAGGAGGTGGCCAAGGCAAGATATGAAGGAGATAGTGAAGTTTATGGCTAGGCTACGCAATTTCAAGGGGTTTGGTGCAAAGTTTGTGGTGCTAGCTTCAAGTAGTGGTCAAGGCCAGATCTGGACAGAGGGGAGAGGAGTGGTTGCTGCCATGTATGGTGGTGGTGGTGGTCGGTGGAGATGAGGGTGGTAGAGGCTAGGCCGAGCAAGACTAGAGAGGAAGAAGCAAATCAATGAAAATTGAAGAGGAGAAGAGATAAAGGAGGCCATTGCTCATTTTTTTTTATCTCAAATGAAATAGCCATGAATGGTGATGAGATGGGAAGGTTTTTCACGTGAATCAACAGGAAATACACGGCCAATGCAAAAGAAATGAACGGCTAAGTCAAAATGAAAAGTCAACAGAAGGTGTAAAGCCAAAGGTAGGTGAAAAGTCACATGCAAATGAAAGGTTTAAGTCTTTTTGTATTTCCATTTCTTTTTAAAATTTAAATACATGTAAAATATGTATAAATACAGATAAAACACGAAAATATAGTAAATGAACAAAAATAAATAAATAAATATTAATTAAATATAATTAAATTAAGAAAATAACAAAGAAAATGTAAATTAGGCTTGAAAATTTGAAAATAAATGAAATGAACTTTGGGAGAATTGTATGTAGATGAAAAATATTTATAAATAAAGATAAAAACATAAAAATAAAATGCATACATAAAAATGTATAAATAAATTTTAATTAAATATAATTTAAATGAAGAAAATATCAGAAAAATGGAAACTAACCTTTAAAAATAGAAAATAAATTCAATGAGCTTTAGAAAAATTCAAACATCACTTTAAAAATATTTAAAAGGTAAAAATATATGTAACATAGCATATAATACAATTTAAATAAGATATGCAAATTAAAAAGATTATTTATATAATTTAAAATAAACAATTTTGTTAAATACAGCAAATTTCACACAATAGTTAAAAAGACATAACTTTCACATGATAAATCAGATTTCAATGAAACGAAAAGCAGTGTTCTTAAAATTTTATTTACTTTCATAATAAAATATAAAATTAAAATTTTCAAACTTTCAAATTTTAAATTTAAAAGTCAAAGTTTGACCATTTTGACCAAAATTCACTTTTCTGAAAATATTCAATTTATGCGTGTTTGAAATTCTAATCCACATCAAAATCAACATTTATATTTCAATTAACAAAATATATTCATTTTAATAAATAAAATAAAGTTTTTAAATTAGGAATTTAAATTAAAATAATTAAAATATACAATTACAATAATCAGAAAATACAAGGTTGTTACACTCTCCCCCACTCAAAACTTTTCGTACGCGAAAAGGAATGAGGTACGGGAAAGCATAGAAAAAGATAGAATGAAATAGTATTAAGATAAGATGACAAGAAGATTAAAACTATACCTGATAACTGTTGCTATAGGTAAGTTTAACAATGTGGAGATGATCTTTCCAAGATCTTCCAGAATTCAAGAACACAAGCATGAAAAAAATCTTTTAGAATCTGATTCACCCTTCCCGTTTGACCGACGGTCTGTGGATGGCAAGCAGTGCTTAGATTCAAAGATGAGTACCAAAGATTATTAAAGATTATAGAAAGATTTCTAAACAGACTGGTATATGCAATAGCCTCCCATTCTGTAGCAAGATAAGGGAAATTAGGACAACCAAAAGATAGTTTGAAAAAAACAAAATAAAATAATAAATTTGAAACCATAAAATTTCAACTTAAACTGAAAATTAATTTTACATAAGTCAAATAAATCTTAAGCATCTCTAATTTCATTATCTTATCATCCAATTATCTTAAATTAACAAATCCCTAAAATCATGTATTTGAAAAATCTTTTATTATACTCAAAATGTACCAAATAGAATTTAATTCTTCTTCATTTCTAATTAAAATTAAGTTTATTTCTCTCAATATATCTTATCACCCATGTTAAATATATTTATACTAATTATAACTGCTTTAATTTATTCTCAGTTTCTTTAACATCATTTTATATTGTAAATTATTCCATTACCCTTTTCTTTATTTACCTCTGTTAATCCCTTTTATAACTAAAATTTAAGTATATAATATTTATAATAACCACTCAAATTTTATTTATAAAATCTTTATTTTATTTTATATTGTACATTATCCAATTACATATTCAACTTCTGAAAATTAAGGTAAGTTATATTGGAATGAAATTGTGTTTTATACAAATAAAACTTTCTAATTAAATTATTTCAAGTTTGAATATTTATCCAAATCTTGAAATTATACTTAGAAATTATCTTTGAAGATAAAATTTAGGAATTAAATTTCCGATAAATTCCAAACTATTTAGAGATAAATGAATGCTCATATATTATATATATATATATATCCATTCAAATTTAAATCATATATCAACATATGTTATAAATCCATTCTTATTTTAGAAATTAAAATCAATTAAATTTTCCAAAAACAAAACTGTAGCAAGACTACAGAATGGTCTCTTCACTTCGAAACTCGAAAATGAATGTCGATGATGCTGTAGTCATCACCGAAATTATTTTCTAGCGACAAAGAGAAGAGCACTAAATTTAAATTTAAAATTCTTTGGAAATAAATTTCTATTCGAAAATACTTTAAATAATATATCCTTTAAAAATTTAAACACAAAGTTTGAAATCCATCAGAAATTATATTCTCAAATTCTTGTTTTACATTCAATTTAAATTTCCAAATAAATTTATAACCATGTTTTATAGTTCAATTAGATATATGAAACAATAGAAAATGATATATAAAATCAAATATTATTTCTTAACAACCAATTCAAATAAAATCCAGATAAAGATTTATAATATAGTTACAAAATTTATTTCACAAAATTTATTTCATTACTAAATTTTAAAAACATATTGTGTCAGTTTGCTATGTTCAAGTGTTTTGGAAATCTTATCAATAGCGTTGATCAGACGAATCGATTAGAAACCCAAATCAACATCAACAACTCAAACAACACAATATATAAAACATTTTAAATATTAGTTTACAAATACAGTTCAAGAATAATTTGAAGATAAGTTGGAAACAAAGATGAGATGATTAAATAACAGAATAGGGAGATGGATAAGCTTATATAAATCGCGGGCAACCTTAACCGGGTCAACCGTGACTTAAAGTATAAGTTCGATGTGGATTTCTGGGTAAATCTACATTCGACCTCAAGAGATAGAGTTTAGGATAATAAGAGATACTAGCATCTAAACCGAGGATATAAAATCTTTGGTGAATCGATGTTGTTGTAAAGGAGTTTCACCCCTTTACAAATCAATTTGAGATTGGCGAGACCGCTGACTCATTATAAAGATCCTTTTGAAGTGGAGTTATGGGATACTCCAAAATCAAAAGAAGATGAATAGTGAGGGACACAAATGGATTTTGGACCCGTAGGGAATGTTCCAAAAATTCAAATGAATCGAGTCAAAAGGAAGAGATTTAAACTCGAATGGAAGTGATTCTGCAATTTCATTTACTCTATATACCGAGTTTTGCCTAGAGCTACCAAAGCTCTGATACCAACTGTAACGACCCGATATTTTCAACCATTCGCATCCATTATAAGTGTATAGGTAGACACTCATGCCTGAATTGAATTGCTCAAAATACCGCGTTGTAAATAAAAATTTGGCAAATCTCAGAATATACAGTAAATACTAATCACAGATCACAGACACAGAGTATATAATAATGCAGCGGAAGTAAAAAGAGATAGTAGTTCATGAAGCTACTATATAAAAATAAGATACATCAGAGTTAAATAAGATACAACAGAAGAGTAACAAGATACATCAGGTACAAATCAGAATACATCACTGAAACACTGGATACTGAAACAAAATAGATGGCTGGATCTTCAAGGAAAGCTCCAACTTCGAAGGTGAGTCTTGAATGCTAACTCAATCAATCTGACTCGAGCGTAAAGCAAAATACAAAACACTCGAGTCAGGACATAAATACTTATGAACTGTAAATAAACTCAAGTGAACAGTAACAAAAATGCATCAGTAACTTAAAGGATGCTTGGGATCGCCCATCCTTTAAGGATCCGTTAAACTATTTACTATGTAGTAATATTGCGCTACTATAATAATGTCTACAGTAAAATAAACATACTTTTAAATAGCGTTCCGGGCTATCCATATCACCCTTCACACATAATAGTCCCAGTAGTCCATCCAGTATCAGCATATATCCAGATCGGGAGACTACCCAAAATAATCCACGGGCTACGGGAGAAAAACAAACTCGTAGTAAAGGCTCGGTATGGTAGGTAACACGGCACACAAGGCAATGCCAGGGTAGATATACCAATTACGCACATGGGCTGGTGGTAACGCAGCAGCCACATACGCCCACCTCGGAACCCACTCCCAATCAAAATCGAAGGATGGCCATCTAATCAGTCACCAGTAAGAGTATAGTATCGAAGGAATGTGTCCGACCAGAGGTCCTACCTCCTTTGGCCCGAGATCGTTCCTATTTTAGCCACCTTATGCCAACTCACGGGAGTTGGGTCCACGTAATATACCTCAAGAACGTTGCCACCATCCTACTTCATTCTGGAATCTCCACTGCGTACACGGTTGTTAAAGTGGTTTTCGGAGTTGGCAGAGAGTATGACAACTTCCGATCCCGGTCTCTTTAACAAACAAACGTTATTATAACGCCGTGGTCATTTCAAAATAGTTTATACTTCAAAAAAATCAAATCATTTCATTTCAAACTATATTTCTTTCAAAATAGTTTATACTTCGAAACCAAAAACATTTCAAACATATATTCATTTCAAAATCATAATATTTTCAAAGTATAACTCTTTCGAAACCAAAAATACTTGAAACAATTACACTTTGAAAATCATAACATTTCAAATCATACATTTGAAACCACAGGATATTCATTTAATTCTTTACATTTTACAATTCATTTAATTAATCCCAAATTTTCAATTTCCAACTTAATTCAATTCAAACCATCAGTTTCAATTAAATTTGCCAATAACTATTTCAAATCATATCAATTTCAAATATAGATTTGATCCATAAATTAAACTATTCAATTTTTAATATATTTCAAAGCTTTCATATCCCGCATTTCAAAAACTAATTTTTTTTATAATTTCATATATCTCAAATCTAGTTTTATTATTACTTAGTTTTGAAATATTCATTTCATAAATCCAATATTATTTAAATAAACTTACATTATAATTAAACCAAATATCTTTTCATACAAATATAAACTTCAATATTCCTTTATCAAATAAATCAAAATCAAATATCATTCCACATTCACATTCTTTGCTAAAATAAAGATCAAATCATTTCCAATCATTTCAAAATCTTTAAAATATTACATCCTTTCAAAATTTCATAATCAAATCATTATTTGAATTCAAATCCAAATATTCAAATTTAAATATCATTTAAAAATCAAATATTTCATTCATTTATTATTTCAAACATCATTACAAAATACATTTCAAAATTCCATTCAAAAATTCATTTATCTCATTACATCTCATTCCGTTTAACACATAACCAAGTAAACTTTATTTAAATTCAAATTCAAATTTAAATTCCTTAAAAATTCAAATTTAAATATTAAAATATATTCAAAACTTTAAATTTCACAATTAATCAATTTCCTAAAGTTAAATCATTTAACACTTTAAAATATAACTCAAACAGTGTTAAAATCTATAACATTTCAAACATTGTCAAATTATAGCAACGACAGCATTTATAAAGTGCTATCGTAGCTTACAGCTTCCAAAAATGGTTTAGTTCAAGAATAACGGCATTTATAAAACGTCGTAATAGATATTTAGTTATTTCAAACATTGTTAGATTCAAAACAATAGCATTTAAAAAAGCTGTCAAAAGACTACAACATTTTGAAAATGCTATAAAATTCCAGATTTCGTTTTAGCTTTTCAAAAATAAAAATAAAACTCCAAATTTTTATTATAACTTAAAAATCATATTTCTAGACTTTAAAATTTCACATTTAAAATCATTTTAACATATGATTTAACACAATAAAATTTTTAGATCAAATATTCAATTTAAAAACTCCATTCATTTATTAAGTCAAAATTCACTGTTTATTAACATATAAATTAAATAAAACTTAAAATTTTACTTCAAATACAATTTCAAAACTTTAAATTTAAGTTCCATTATTTATTTACATTTTAAAATAAAATTTAAAGTCTAAAATCACATTTACTCCAAATTTACATACTTGAATTCACTTAAATTCACAATTTCAAGATTTAATATTTAACTTTCTTAAAACCATAATATATATTTTTTAAATCAAAATTTCATACTTTTGAAAATACATATTTTTAATAAAAATCGTTTAAAAATATACTACGGGGTCTGTATATAATTTTCTAACCTAGGTCAAGTGATACAGATATATATCATTTCAATCCGCAGTTTACAAAGAAAACCCGGGTTCTATCATTTCAAACCCGCAATCCCAAGTCAAATAAAATACAATAAAAATCGCTCAGGCCTATCATTTCAGCCCATAACGATTTTTCCCTATTCTAAAGTCCGTTCGGGTATGTATCATTTCAACCCATAGTGATTCTATTCTAACAGGGAACTTGTAGTGTGAATATATGCATAAACAATATAAACAATGTCAATGTCACTATATAATGTCATATATCAGATGTCAGGTGATAACTAACAGTTTTAACATGGTATAGCATATCATATGATCAACATTAACTTGCATAACATTTTATATTACTAAACACTTGTCATCAATTCACTATTTCATAAGCATAAATGTGAGAGTGAGAAAGACTCACTTTTTCAAGCTGAAGACCACTACGACACAAAAAACGATTCCAAAGGCTTGACTAGCACGATACAGCACGACTATTGATTCAAATGAGTGGAGAGAGCCAATACATCATCTTGTGAACAACCAAAAACAAGACAATATAACATATGAATATTCAACACAAAATTATATAGAAACAAGTTGAAATACAAGGCAATAAAGACAAGACCTTGTCTTTACCATTCAAATGCTCGACCAAGGTGGATCATGAGCTCAGCCAATGATGTGTTAAGCTCAGGTTTGGTATCATATAGGTCAGGTTTGTGTCAAGTTTGGCATCCAAAACAAGTGGAGATGAAGGTGTAGTGGTGATAACATGAAGCATACCAAAGACAATGCAAAAGAGGCAAGTTGTTCAACTTTTTGGCTCGACATGGGTCAATTGGAGCTCGAGCATAGGGGGTTTCAGATCTGGTCAGTGGGTAGGTGGATGGTCAGAGGTGGTATCGTGGAGGTGGTGGAGCAATAGGAGGTGGCCAAGGCAAGATATGAAGGAGATAGTGAAGTTTATGGCTAGGCTACGCAATTTCAAGGGGTTTGGTGCAAAGTTTGTGGTGCTAGCTTCAAGTAGTGGTCAAGGCCAGATCTGGACAGAGGGGAGAGGAGTGGTTGCTGCCATGTATGGTGGTGGTGGTGGTCGGTGGAGATGAGGGTGGTAGAGGCTAGGCCGAGCAAGACTAGAGAGGAAGAAGCAAATCAATGAAAATTGAAGAGGAGAAGAGATAAAGGAGGCCATTGCTCATTTTTTTTTATCTCAAATGAAATAGCCATGAATGGTGATGAGATGGAAAGGTTTTTCATGTGAATCAACAGGAAATACATGGCCAATGCAAAAGAAATGAATGGCTAAGTCAAAATGAAAAGTCAAGAGAAGGTGTAAAGCCAAAGGTAGGTGAAAAGTCACATGCAAATGAAAGGTTTAAGTCTTTTTGTATTTCCATTTCTTTTTAAAATTTAAATACATGTAAAATATGTATAAATACAGATAAAACACGAAAATATAGTAAATGAACAAAAATAAATAAATAAATATTAATTAAGTATAATTAAATTAAGAAAATAACAAAGAAAATGTAAATTAGGCTTGAAAATTTGAAAATAAATGAAATGAACTTTGGGAGCATTGTATGTACATGAAAAATATTTATAAATAAAGATAAAAACATAAAAATAAAATGCATACATAAAAATGAATAAATAAATTTTAATTAAATATAATTTAAATGAAGAAAATATCAGAAAAATGGAAACTAACCTTTAAAAATAGAAAATAAATTCAATGAGCTTTAGAAAAATTCAAACATCACTTTAAAAATATTTAAAAGGTAAAAATATATGTAACATAGCATATAATACAATTTAGAATAAGATATGACAATTAAAAATATTATTTATATAATTTAAAATAAACAATTTTGTTAAATACAGCAAATTTCACACAATAGTTAAAAAGGCATAACTTTCACATTATAAATCAGATTTCAACGAAACGAAAAGCAGTGTTCTTAAAATTTTATTTACTTACATAATAAAATATAAAATTCAAATTTTCAAACTTTCAAATTTTAAATTTAAAAGTCAAAGTTTGACCATTTTGACTAAAATTCACTTTTCTGGAAATATTCAATTTATGCATGTTTGAAATTCTAATCCACATCAAAATCAACATTTATATTTCAATTAACAAAATATATTCATTTTAATAAATAAAATAAAGTTTTTAAATTAGGAATTTAAATTAAAATAATTAAAATATACAATTATAATAATCAGAAAATACAGGGTTGTTACACAAGATGAAGTAATTGATTGATGATTGATATCCATATATAAAATTAACATCGTTTCTATCGATAATTGGATTTTGAAAGAACCGAGGTCGTATTTGGGTGATTCCTATCCGAAAACCACTTCGAAGCAACGTATATGTTCGAATGTGAAGATATGTTTAAGATAATGATTATTGAAGACCATGGATCTTCGTAGCATGAGGACTATTTGTGACATGCTCTGGGTAGCTCGCATTATAGAGTTATTTATAGAGTGATCTTCTCATTGTGGAGATTTCTTGGATTGCAAGGACTACTCGCTACTAGCGGTAGTAGGAGAGTGCCTTCGGTTTGTCCTGTTCTTGGACAACTTGTATGGACGTTTGTCTTACATTACATTTCTAAAGATTACGTAAATTGGTTTTTACAAACGTACATTAGTGGTGGCGGAGAAGGCAACTTCTCTTAGCTTAACACCCTACTTAAGACGTACGAGCCTAACGATTGTATTTTAGTAGAAGGCAATTAGTATTCAATGGAAATGGCCATGTAGCATTCAAAGTGATGTGATATGTGAAAAGGTAATAGTTGCCTCAAGCCTCATCAACCAAAAATGATCGAAATAGGGTCAGGTGTGGCAAGGCTAAGTGGGTCATTCCCAGTTAGGGTATGATCACCCCCTTCTAGATATATTTCTTCCCGCTATGAAGTTCAAGATGTAAATTAATGTGGTTTGTACGCTCGAGCATCTAGTTTAAAGGTTGGTAACGACTAGGGGATGACATATTCGGTACTATCTAGTTACAGAGGTAGGCCGGTCTTGTGTTGGTAATGGGCAGATATTCTATGCCTCGGGACATCCATCTAGAGGTGTACCCATCCGAAGGTAGTCCCTTCACCTGATCATTTTTGTATGGAAATCCATTCTCCAATAAGAACCTATGATTTTGTTTGTATTGGCGTAATGAATAACCTCGAATTGCTATATGGTTAACCATTTCAGATAAGATTAATAAGTTTATTTGCAATGTTTTCAAAGAATGTCATTAGAAATAATATCAAATCTTTTGATATAAAAATATTTTAGTTATCATGAGGTAAAAACCCGTCCGTGTTTATATATGGGCGTGTGATCTTATGAGATATTCTTTCTTTTCAAAAGATTTTATTTAGAGGGTGATATATGAAACTGTCATTTATTATTGAGTTTTCTCACGCTGGTTTATCAATCCTTATCCGGGTATTTTCAATACTCGGGTAAGATTCGAGTAGTTTCAGGTTCAGTTGAAGACGGTTGAAGTTTCCAAAGGAGAGCTGCAGATATTCATCTACGTATGGACATATTCTATTATCCGCTGTGGTTTGTTAGTTTTAGTTTGATGTCATCAGCATTTGTAAGGACAGATGTTTATAAATGTCCAAGCTGAATTTAGGTTAGACTCTGATATATGTATTTAAAAGCTTTCCGTTGTAAAGATATTGTTCAATATTATATATTATTCCATTCGTGTGAGATTCATTCTATCTTATTTCCTTTACTACCCTTGATCAGCCATACTTTCATGCAACTTGGGTCAGACATGTATGGGTTGTTGTCGGCTGTAACAACCCGCATATTTGTCGATTTTATATTTAAATATTTTATTTAAATATTTTATCGTTAGTCGGATTTTAGTCCGAAAAGCTACTTTTTGCATACGGTCGAATTAGGGCTCGGGACCACTCCCATTGAGTTTAAAATGACGTTTGCGACCTTTTTGAGTATAAGCTTCGATATGTTTGGAGAAAGTTGATTTCTGCTACTTTTTACTTTGGGTTTGGTTTTTTGGGCTCAACCCTATGTTAACTTATGCTCAAATCTGAGCCACTCTTCCCCACTCACCCTCATTCTCTTCTCATTTCAGTTTTTAGAGTGTTAATGGTGGGAGAGATTGGAAATTAAAATTCCAAAACCCTAGTTTCTCTTGCAAATCAAATTCCTTGCTCCAAACTCAAGAAGAACCCATTGGTAAGCTTCTCTTCTTCTTCTCCAACTTATTCTCTTACCAATTTCAGAAATTCCTAAACCTAATCTTGGGAATGTTCTTGTTTTTGAGCTTAGATTCAAGCTCATTTGGGTTGTGTTGAAGAGAGGTTGATTCTCCAATTGCTTTCAAGCTTCTTCTTGTTCGATTTTGTGAAAAGGTGAGATTTTTATCTCACATCTATGACTATTATTATCTTTGGTTGTTGGGTATAAATTCCTAACACTTCTTCATGTGCATTTGCTCTTGATTTGGATTGGTTTTGTGAATATTCCAATTTTTGAGCTTTTGAGTCAAATTTGTGTGAAATCCTTTTATGGATGTTTGATCATGCTTTTGGTGATGCATCGAGGAGCATATAGGGCTGGGTTGCCGATTGGCATAAACCCTTAGAGCCAATGTTCGTCCGGGTGCATTTTGGAAGAGTTGGCTCTTCATTTGTATAAGGCTGAAAAAACAGCACAGACATGATTCAGTCGACTGAAATCTCTGTTCAGTCGACTGAACCTGAAACCCGAGAGTTTCCAGGCATGATTCAGTCGACTGAAAAACTCTGCACAGTCGACTGAAACTGGAAACAGAAAGTTTCCTGAACCTGGAAAATTTCCATGTACAAGGTCAGTCGACTGAAAAACTCTGTTCAGTCGACTGAACCTGCTGTTTGAGTCCAATTTGCCTTTTTGGATTGAAATTCTAATTTAAATCGATTCGTGATAATCCTATTTGTTGTTATCATCTATTATGACTTTGATGACTCTTTTTAGGGATTTTTGAATATCCATTTCGATGGATCCTTTATCGATTTCGTAGGATTTTATTCACGTCTTCGTATGTGAATTTTTGTGATTTGATTGTTCTTACAATCTTCTTCGTGATTTGTCACTTTAAAAATATAAAGGTTTTCTATACTAGTAGAAAATATCAAAACTCTTTCCTCAAACGATTTCAATACTATTTTAATACCAAATTCGTTTATAAAACCGTTTTCCAATCTATTAGTATATACAAACCTTTACCTCACTCGTATGAGAAATCTAATTAAACGGCTTAGTAAAACAAGTGGTATGAAACGCTTGCGTTTACTTTGTTGGTTAATTCTTGGACTTGTTCGATTGAACCTCTTGTGACAATTTTCTAGTGGAGATTTACAGTTTGTTCGTAAATATTTAAGTTAAGCAAGTGGTTATGGGACATGAAGCTAAACTCATATATTTACTAGCTTAGTGTAATCGACACTTCTCGTTGATCATGACGATCATCTTTGTGATTTAGACTAGCAATGTGCGATGTCTCTTTGTCTGCGAGGGAGACTAAACCCCGTTTTGTGGAGTTTCGACTCAATTTGTGATGGGGTAGCAACCCATGGTCTTCGGGCCGTTTGTGGAGCTTCGGCTCAATTTGTGATGGTTAGCGACCATGGAATTAGCGTTCCGTTTGTGATACACGTGTTGGTGGGCTTTATGCTCCCGTTTGTGATAGGCCTTCCCCCCTTTGTGATTTCTGGATTTGTTGTGTAGATTCCTAGAATTTGTGTTTCACCAATTTTCGTGATTTCCATTTATAAGTTTTATCAATATTTGTGCATTGGTGAATTTGTGTGTCATTGACTTTTGTGATTGACATTGATATTATCGTCAATATTTATGGTATGGTGAACGAAATAAGGAGTATGACGTTTTTTGATTCTTGTGTAGATTTGGTGACATTGATTAATCTCTTGATGATTATCAACTAAGTATATATATGTATATCACAGCTCGGCATTGTGATTATTATGTGTTTAGTCATATCTCTTATTTTATATCGTTTCATCTGATATTTATAGTTAGACTGATCCGTTTATTAATTTCTTATTAAATAATACTCGGGTCAGACAGAGATGTTACAGGTGCTTCTGCTTGACTTCTCATCCGGGATTAACTCCTTGACTTTTTGGGTTAACTACTTAGATTAGTAGTTATTTTGTTGTATACATTTGAGATATAGACTCGTTAATGTATACTTATTCTTTTGTGTAGTTCGTGTAACTATTCTTTTGTGATATTGTGGATCTTTTTAGACCACTACTCTGATGTACACTTTCTAGTGTAATATTCATATCTTATTCCGCCTTTGTGATATGAATTGTCTGTGACTGATTTATGTTATGTTTATTTCTATATTTGTTTCTGAAGAAATTATAGCCACTGTGTAGTAGCTTTGAGTTTGTATCGGTATGTCGGATTTCCTCTTGAGATGAAAAGTTATACTTTTATCCGGTATATCGGTACTCGCCCAAAGAAATTATACAGATGGTCGCTACTCAACAGCCTTATTCTCCGTGCTAGTTGACAGCATTCACAGTAATGTTCTTGGCTAGCGTGGGTATAGAGGTGGGGCGTCACAGCTTGGTATCAGAGCCAAACTTCGGAACAATATGGAATATTATAACAAGGATCATCGTCCTAAGTCTTTCTTAGGAGTCGTGCTTTAGGATTTAATT
The DNA here is from genome assembly GCA_030765085.1 of Allium cepa. Taxonomy (NCBI): domain Eukaryota; kingdom Viridiplantae; phylum Streptophyta; class Magnoliopsida; order Asparagales; family Amaryllidaceae; genus Allium; species Allium cepa. The sequence goes on from CM060946.1 coordinate 106,125,867, forward strand.
CGGGTCTTCGTACCGTTCTATCCTATTTTCTTTATGATTCCTTGTTTTATCTATCAAGATTGCTTGATATTCAATTTGGTGAATAACCTTTTCTTCTTCTTCTTTCTTTCTAAAGGAAGAGAAATGTCTAGACCAGGCCGTCCCAGAGCCATGCCATCTAGCACTCCACCCCAAGATGGAGTTTTTATGACTGCTCAACAGCTTCTTGATTTGGTAACAAATGCTCAAGCAGCTGGAGCTAACCCGGAACCTACTCACCCAAAGTCGGGATTTGCACGCTTGTGTAGCGATTACACTAATTTGGGTGGGGAGCCATTCAAAGGTTCCGAAACTGTTATTGAAGTACAGGCTTGGCTAAGAACATGCGATCGCATCTTTTCGCGCATGAATCTTATTGACCTTCACCGAGTTCAGGTGGCCTCTAGTATGCTCCGAGAAAGAGCATTGGACTGGTACGAGCTTCTTATTTCTGAAACTAATGAAGCGGATCTCACTTGGGAGAAATTCCGAGAACGCTTCGAGTTGAAATTCGTACCGGAAGCAGAGAAAGTGACATTGGCTCGACGGTTTATAGACCTTGTTCAAGGTGAGTCCTCCATGACTGATTATGTCGCCTCCTTCGAGTCGCTTTCCAAATATGGGGTTGAATACATCAACACCCCTCTGAAGAAGAATCAGAGATTTGTTTATGGCTTAAACAAAAGCCTCAAGAAGCCATTACTTTTAAAGTTAGAAGTTTCTTTCGACCAACTAGTTGATATCGCTCTTCGTCTTGAAGAAGCGGATAAGGAGAATGACGTTGAAGTGGTGGGTTCCAAACCAAACTTCAACAACAGAAAGAGGTCAGACAAATTTAAAGGCCCTTATCCCAATAAGAAAGGGAAGCAAGCACCTCCGTGGCAAAGACTTATTCCTTTGGTCGTGGGGAATGCTATAATTGTGGTTCGAAGGACCATTATGCGAACAAGTGCCCAAAGTCTCTTTCTTGTCGCTACTGCAAAGTTCCCGGTCATGTTATATCTTCATGCCCCAAGCTTCAGGGCAGGAATGAGGGAAAGTTAAATGTTGCTCAAGCCCCTGGCAACACATCTCGTGGCCAAGGTATTTCTCATTCTATTCTAGATGGAATTATTTTGTTTCGTGATCATCCTATTCGAGTTCTTTTTGATACGGGTGCGTCCCATTCTTTTATATCAAAAGAACTTGTTGATGCTTTTTCTTTGGATGTTTTGTGTTTAATGACTTCTTTGAGAATTGCGAATCCGGTTGGTGGATCCGCAACAATCAGTTTATTGTGTAAAGATGTCGAGATTATTTTGTGTGATTTATCTTTCTGAGCCGATTTGCATGTCATGCGTTATTTAGGCTTTGGAATGATTTTGGGAATGGATTGGCTTAACCGTTATGAAGCTCATATCCTATGTCCTGAGCGGACTATTCATCTTCGACATCCTCAATCTGTTGATCAGGTTGCTGTTATTCTTAAAGATTCAGATTCTGCTTTGGTTGCATCTTTATATTCTTTAAATCCTCGTGATGATGATGATGATGAGGGTGATATTATTTCTCTTATTCACGTCGTTTGTGAATTTTCCGACGTATTCGAGCCCGTTTTAGGATTACCACCTAAACGAGCAATTGAGTTCAGAATTAATCTTATTCCGGGAGCTCAACCTATCACTCGTCCTCCTTATCGTATGTCCAATAAAGAAAACGAGGAGTTGCGTAAACAATTATCTGAATTAGAAACGAAGCAATTTATTCGCTCTAGTTCCTCGCCTTGGGGAGCTTCAGCTATTTTTGTGAAGAAATCCGATGGTACACTTAGGCTTTGCGTTGACTACCGCAAGCTTAATGATCTTACTATCAAAAATAAATATCCTTTACCTCGGATTGATGATCTATTCGATCAACTTAGTGGTGCTAGAGTCTTTTCACAATTGGACTTGGCTACCGGTTTTCATCAGCTTCGTATTGCAGAGGATAGCATTCCTTTGACATCGTTCCGTACTCGGTATGGATCTTATGAATGGCTTGTTATGCCATTTGGGTTAACTAATGCCCCGGCTTATTTCGTTGACTTAATGAATCGAGTTTTTAAAGACTTTCTCGACTGGTTTGTTCTCATCTTTATCGATGATATTCTTGTTTATTCTAAAACCGAGGAGGAGCATGAAAAACATCTTCGGATTGTGTTGGAAACTCTTAGGAGTAATCAATTAAAGGCAAAATTTTCTAAATGCCATTTTTGGCAATCTCGTGTGAAGTTTCTCGGTCACATCATTTCCGAATCCGGAATTTCCATGGATCCTTCAAAGATTGAAGTGATTCAAGATTGGAAGAGACCGGAGAATGTGACAGAGATTCGTAGTTTTCTTGGATTGGCGGGCTATTACCGTCGTTTTATTAAAGACTTTTCTAAAATTGCCGTGCCTCTCACTAGCTTGACGAAGAAAGTTGTTAAATACATTTGGTCGGACAAATGTGAAGCTTCTTTTCAGAAATTAAAAGAACTTCTTTCTGATGCTCCTATTCTTATTATTCCCGATGGGAATTAAGAGTTCGTTGTTTATACCGATGCTAGTCGCATTGGTTTGGGTGCCGTTCTTATGCAAAAGAAACGCGTTATTGCTTATGCTTCTAGGCAATTAAAGCCTGCTGAGACTAGATATGCCACTCATGATTTAGAGCTCGCGGCTATTGTTTTTGCTCTTCGGATTTGGCGTCATTATCTCTTAGGAGAGAAATTTGTTCTTTACACAGATCATAAGTCTTTGAAATATTTATTCTCTCAAAAGGAACTTAATTTGCGTCAACAGCGTTGGCTCGAATTTCTTGGACCATATGATCTTGATATTCTTTATACTCCCGGTAAGGGTAATCTTGTCGCCGATGCTCTTAGCCGTAAACAACAAGCTGTTGTTTCTATGATGATATCCGAATGGAACGATCTCGAGATTTTATCCACTTGCGAAATTCGAGACTGTCTTTCCGATTTATGCTCATCGTTTGTTTTATGTAGCCTTGTGGCTCATCCATCTCTTTTAGACCGCATTCTTGAAGCTCAAGGGCTAGACCCCGACTTGGCTCTTCTTGGCCAAAATATTAGGGATAAAATGGATATTGAAGGTTTGAAAGACTTTGATATCGATTCTCGTGGCGGCATTCGGAAATTTGGTAGACTTGTCGTGCCAAATATTGGTGATCTTCGTAAAGATATTTTAGAAGATCCACATCGTTCTAAATTTACCATTCATCCCGGTAGTAGTAAAATGTACGCGGATATGAAGCGACTTTATTATTGGGAGGGAATGAAACTAGACATCGCTAACTTCGTTAAACGTTGCATGACTTGCCAACTCGTTCAGGCCGAACATCAAAGGCCCGGAGGGTTATTGCAACCTTTAGAAATTCCAGTTTGGAAGTGGGATCAAATTTCCATGGATTTTATATATGGCCTTCCCCGTTCTCGATCGAGTTATGATAGCTTATGGGTAATTGTTGATAGACTTACTAAATCCGCCCATTTTATTCTCGTTCGGTCTAACCGAACTGTTCCTCTTTTGGCCAAAATATTTATCAAAGAAATTGTTAAATTGCATGGTGTTCCTACTTCTATTGTTAGTGATCGTGATCCATTGTTTACTAGTGGATTTTGGAAGAGTCTTCAAAAAGCTTTGGGAACGAAGCTTAATTTTAGCACCGCTTATCATCCCCAGTCCGATGGACAAACCGAGCGTGTGAATCAAACTCTTGAAGATCTTCTTCGTGCTTGTGTTCTTGATTTTGGTGGAGGTTGGGAAGATCATATTTCACTTGTTGAATTTTCCTATAATAATAGCTTCCAATCTAGTATTGGTATGGCACCTTTCGAGGCACTCTGTGGTAGGCCATGCCGATCTCCTTCTTGTTGGCTTGAGGCTGGTGAGAAGCTGGCTTTAGGTCCGGATTTTATTCGTGATTCCACAGAAAAGATTGATCTTATTCGTCATAGGATGAAAGAAGCCCAGAGTAGACAAAAATCCTATGCCGATAACCGGAGAAGGAAGTTAGAATTTTCTGGGGGAGATCTTGTGTTCATTCGTGTTTCACCTATGAAAGGTGTTGTACGTTTCGTTCGATCGAGAAAGTTAGCGCCTCGATATATTGGGCCATTTCCTATCACTGAACGTATTGGTTCCATGGCTTATCGCCTTTTATTACCGGCTCAATTTTCTGCTATGCATGACGTGTTTCACGTTTCTCAGCTTCGGAAATGTCTTCGAAATTCCGATTCTATTCTTGAGCCCGGTGTTGTGGAAGAGATTGAAGTTTCGCCTAATTTAACTTATGAGCAACATCCTATTCGTATCATTGCTTCGGAAGTCAAACGACTTCGAAATAAAGATGTTCCGCTTGTTAAAGTTCAATGGTCTTCAAATCCTAAGGATTGTTCTTGGGAATCTAGAGAGTACATCGAGCGTACACATCCGGACTTACTTTCTCGTGCCCTTTGAGGTGAACTTCTTATTTCAAACTTCTTTTGTGTTGAATATGCTTTTATGGTTGTTACTATATATCTTCTTCTTGTAATATTGCGAGGACGCAATTTCTTTAAGGAGGGGAGTCTGTAACAACCCGCATATTTGTCGATTTTATATTTAAATATTTTATTTAAATATTTTATCGTTAGTCGGATTTTAGTCCGAAAAGCTACTTTTTGCATACGGTCAAATTAGGGCTCGGGACCACTCCCATTGAGTTTAAAATGCCGTTTGCGACCTTTTTGAGTATAAGCTTCGATATGTTTGGAGAAAGTTGATTTCTGCTACTTTTTACTTTGGGTTTGGTTTTTTGGGCTCAACCCTATGTTAACTTATGCTCAAATCTGAGCCACTCTTCCCCACTCACCCTCATTCTCTTCTCATTTCAGTTTTTAGAGTGTTAATGGTGGGAGAGATTGGAAATTAAAATTCCAAAACCCTAGTTTCTCTTGCAAATCAAATTCCTTGCTCCAAACTCAAGAAGAACCCATTGGTAAGCTTCTCTTCTTCTTCTCCAACTTATTCTCTTACCAATTTCAGAAATTCCTAAACCTAATCTTGGGAATGTTCTTGTTTTTGAGCTTAGATTCAAGCTCATTTGGGTTGTGTTGAAGAGAGGTTGATTCTCCAATTGCTTTCAAGCTTCTTCTTGTTCGATTTTGTGAAAAGGTGAGATTTTTATCTCACATCTATGACTATTATTATCTTTGGTTGTTGGGTATAAATTCCTAACACTTCTTCATGTGCATTTGCTCTTGATTTGGATTGGTTTTGTGAATATTCCAATTTTTGAGCTTTTGAGTCAAATTTGTGTGAAATCCTTTTATGGATGTTTGATCATGCTTTTGGTGATGCATCGAGGAGCATATAGGGCCGGGTTGCCGATTGGCATAAACCCTTAGAGCCAATGTTCGTCCGGGTGCATTTTGGAAGAGTTGGCTCTTCATTTGTATAAGGCTGAAAAAACAGCCCAGGCATGATTCAGTCGACTGAAATCTCTGTTCAGTCGACTGAACCTGAAACCCGAGAGTTTCCAGGCATGATTCAGTCGACTGAAAAACTCTGCACAGTCGACTGAAACTGGAAACAGAAAGTTTCCTGAACCTGGAAAATTTCCATGTACAAGGTCAGTCGACTGAAAAACTCTGTTCAGTCGACTGAACCTGCTGTTTGAGTCCACTTTGCCTTTTTGGATTGAAATTCTAATTTAAATCGATTCGTGATAATCCTATTTGTTGTTATCATCTATTATGACTTTGATGACTCTTTTTAGGGATTTTTGAATATCCATTTCAATGGATCCTTTATCGATTTCGTAGGATTTTATTCACGTCTTCGTATGTGAATTTTTGTGATTTGATTGTTCTTACAATCTTCTTCGTGATTTGTCACTTTAAAAATATAAAGGTTTTCTATACTAGTAGTAAATATCAAAACTCTTTCCTCAAACGATTTCAATACTATTTTAATACCAAATTCGTTTATAAAACCGTTTTCCAATCTATTAGTATATACAAACCTTTACCTCACTCATATGAGAAATCTAATTAAACGGCTTAGTAAAACAAGTGGTATGAAACGCTTGCGTTTACTTTGTTGGTTAATTCTTGGACTTGTTCGATTGAACCTCTTGTGACAATTTTCTAGTGGAGATTTACAGTTTGTTCGTAAATATTTAAGTTAAGCAAGTGGTTATGGGACATGAAGCTAAACTCATATATTTACTAGCTTAGTGTAATCGACACTTCTCGTTGATCATGACGATCATCTTTGTGATTTAGACTAGCAATGTGCGATGTCTCTTTGTCTGCGAGGGAGACTAAACCCCGTTTTGTGGAGTTTCGACTCAATTTGTGATGGGGTAGCAACCCATGGTCTTCGGGCCGTTTGTGGAGCTTCGGCTCAATTTGTGATGGTTAGCGACCATGGAATTAGCGTTCCGTTTGTGATACACGTGTTGGTGGGCTTTATGCTCCCGTTTGTGATAGGCCTTCCCCCCTTTGTGATTTCTGGATTTGTTGTGTAGATTCCTAGAATTTGTGTTTCACCAATTTTCGTGATTTCCATTTATAAGTTTTATCAATATTTGTGCATTGGTGAATTTGTGTGTCATTGACTTTTGTGATTGACATTGATATTATCGTCAATATTTATGGTATGGTGAACGAAATAAGGAGTATGACGTTTTTTGATTCTTGTGTAGATTTGGTGACATTGATTAATCTCTTGATGATTATCAACTAAGTATATATATGTATATATCACAGCTCGGCATTGTGATTATTATGTGTTTAGTCATATCTCTTATTCTATATCGTTTCATCTGATATTTATAGTTAGACTGATCCATTTATTAATTTCTTATTAAATAATACTCGGGTCAGACCGAGATGTTACAGGTGCTTCTGCTTGACTTCTCATCCGGGATTAACTCCTTGACTTTTTGGGTTAACTACTTAGATTAGTAGTTATTTTGTTGTATACATTTGAGATATAGACTCGTTAATGTATACTTATTCTTTTGTGTAGTTCGTGTAACTATTCTTTTGTGATATTGTGGATCTTTTTAGACCACTACTCTGATGTACACTTTCTAGTGTAATATTCATATCTTATTCCGCCTTTGTGATATGAATTGTCTGTGACTGATTTATGTTATGTTTATTTCTATATTTGTTTCTGAAGAAATTATAGCCACTGTGTAGTAGCTTTGAGTTTGTATCGGTATGTCGGATTTCCTCTTGAGATGAAAAGTTATACTTTTATCCGGTATATCGGTACTCGCCCAAAGAAATTATACAGATGGTCGCTACTCAACAGCCTTATTCTCCGTGCTAGTTGACAGCATTCACAGTAATGTTCTTGGCTAGGGTGGGTATAGAGGTGGGGCGTCACAGCTTGGTATCAGAGCCAAACTTCGGAACAATATGGAATATTATAACAAGGATCATCGTCCTAAGTCTTTCTTAGGAGTCGTGCTTTAGAATTTAATTCGGGTCTTCGTACCGTTCTATCCTATTTTCTTTATGATTCCTTGTTTTATCTATCAAGATTGCTTGATATTCAATTTGGTGAATAACCTTTTCTTCTTCTTCTTTCTTCTAAAGGAAGAGAAATGTCTAGACCAGGCCGTCCCAGAGCCGTGCCATCTAGCACTCCACCCCAAGATGGAGTTTTTATGACTGCTCAACAGCCTCTTGATTTGGTAACAAATGCTCAAGCAGCTGGAGCTAACCCGGAACCTACTCACCCAAAGTCGGGATTTGCACGCTTGTGTAGCGATTACACTAATTTGGGTGGGGAGCCATTCAAAGGTTCCGAAACTGTTATTGAAGTACAGGCTTGGCTAAGAACATGCGATCGCATCTTTTCGCGCATGAATCTTATTGACCTTCACCGAGTTCAGGTGGCCTCTAGTATGCTCCGAGAAAGAGCATTGGACTGGTACGAGCTTCTTATTTCTGAAACTAATGAAGCGGATCTCACTTGGGAGAAATTCCGAGAACGCTTCGAGTTGAAATTCGTACCGGAAGCAGAGAAAGTGACATTGGCTCGACGGTTTATAGACCTTGTTCAAGGTGAGTCCTCCGTGACTGATTATGTCGCCTCCTTCGAGTCGCTTTCCAAATATGGGGTTGAATACATCAACACCCCTCTGAAGAAGAATCAGAGATTTGTTTATGGCTTAAACAAAAGCCTCAAGAAGCCATTACTTTTAAAGTTAGAAGTTTCTTTCGACCAACTAGTTGATATCGCTCTTCGTCTTGAAGAGGCGAATAAGGAGAATGACGTTGAAGTGGTGGGTTCCAAACCAAACTTCAACAACAGAAAGAGGTCAGACAAATTTAAAGGCCCTTATCCCAATAAGAAAGGGAAGCAAGCAACCTCCGTTGCAAAGACTTCTTCCTTTGGTCGTGGGGAATGCTATAATTGTGGTTCGAAGGACCATTATGCGAACAAGTGCCCAAAGTCTCTTTCTTGTCGCTACTGCAAAGTTCCCGGTCATGTTATATCTTCATGCCCCAAGCTTCAGGGCAGGAAAGAGGGAAAGTTAAATGTTGCTCAAGCCCCTGGCAACACATCTCGTGGCCAAGGTATTTCTCATTCTATTCTAGATGGAATTATTTTGTTTCGTGATCATCCTATTCGAGTTCTTTTTGATACGGGTGCGTCCCATTCTTTTATATCAAAAGAACTTGTTGATGCTTTTTCTTTGGATGTTTTGTGTTTAATGACTTCTTTGAGAATTGCGAATCCGGTTGGTGGATCCGCAACAATCAGTTTATTGTGTAAAGATGTCGAGATTATTTTGTGTGATTTATCTTTCTGAGCCGATTTGCATGTCATGCGTTATTTAGGCTTTGGAATGATTTTGGGAATGGATTGGCTTAACCGTTATGAAGCTCATATCCTATGTCCTGAGCGGACTATTCATCTTCGACATCCTCAATCTGTTGATCAGGTTGCTGTTATTCTTAAAGATTCAGATTCTGCTTTGGTTGCATCTTTATATTCTTTAAATCCTCGTGATGATGATGATGATGATGAGGGTGATATTATTTCTCTTATTCACGTCGTTTGTGAATTTTCCGACGTATTCGAGCCCGTTTTAGGATTACCACCTAAACGAGCAATTGAGTTCAGAATTAATCTTATTCCGGGAGCTCAACCTATCACTCGTCCTCCTTATCGTATGTCCAATAAAGAAAACGAGGAGTTGCGTAAACAATTATCTGAATTAGAAACGAAGCAATTTATTCGCTCTAGTTCCTCGCCTTGGGGAGCTTCAGCTATTTTTGTGAAGAAATCCGATGGTACACTTAGGCTTTGCGTTGACTACCGCAAGCTTAATGATCTTACTATCAAAAATAAATATCCTTTACCTCGGATTGATGATCTATTCGATCAACTTAGTGGTGCTAGAGTCTTTTCACAATTGGACTTGGCTACCGGTTTTCATCAGCTTCGTATTGCAGAGGATAGCATTCCTTTGACATCGTTCCGTACTCGGTATGGATCTTATGAATGGCTTGTTATGCCATTTGGGTTAACTAATGCCCCAGCTTATTTCGTTGACTTAATGAATCGAGTTTTTAAAGACTTTCTCGACCGGTTTGTTCTCATCTTTATCGATGATATTCTTGTTTATTCTAAAACCGAGGAGGAGCATGAAAAACATCTTCGGATTGTGTTGGAAACTCTTAGGAGTAATCAATTAAAGGCAAAATTTTCTAAATGCCATTTTTGGCAATCTCGTGTGAAGTTTCTCGGTCACATCATTTCCGAATCCGGAATTTCCGTGGATCCTTCAAAGATTGAAGCGATTCAAGATTGGAAGAGACCGGAGAATGTGACAGAGATTCGTAGTTTTCTTGGATTGGCGGGCTATTACCGTCGTTTTATTAAAGACTTTTCTAAAATTGCCGTGCCTCTCACTAGCTTGACGAAGAAAGTTGTTAAATACATTTGGTCGGACAAATGTGAAGCTTCTTTTCAAAAATTAAAAGAACTTCTTTCTGATGCTCCTATTCTTGTTATTCCCGATGGGAATCAAGAGTTCGTTGTTTATACCGATGCTAGTCGCATTGGTTTGGGTGCTGTTCTTATGCAAAAGAAACGCGTTATTGCTTATGCTTCTAGGCAATTAAAGCCTGCTGAGACTAGATATGCCACTCATGATTTAGAGCTCGCGGCTATTGTTTTTGCTCTTCGGATTTGGCGTCATTATCTCTTAGGAGAGAAATTTGTTCTTTACACAGATCATAAGTCTTTGAAATATTTATTCTCTCAAAAGGAACTTAATTTGCGTCAACAGTGTTGGCTCGAATTTCTTGCACCATATGATCTTGATATTCTTTATACTCCCGGTAAGGGTAATCTTGTCGCCGATGCTCTTAGCCGTAAACAACAAGCTGTTGTTTCTATGATGATATCCGAATGGAACGATCTCGAGATTTTATCCACTTGCGAAATTCGAGACTGTGTTTCCGATTTATGCTCATCGTTTGTTTTATGTAGCCTTGTGGCTCATCCATCTCTTTTAGACCGCATTCTTGAAGCTCAAGGGCTAGACCCCGACTTGGCTCTTCTTGGCCAAAATATTAGGGATAAAATGGATATTGAAGGTTTGAAAGACTTTGATATCGATTCTCGTGGCGGCATTCGGAAATTTGGTAGACTTGTCGTGCCAAATATTGGTGATCTTCGTAAAGATATTTTAGAAGATTCACATCGTTCTAAATTTACCATTCATCCCGGTAGTAGTAAAATGTACGTGGAATGAAGCGACTTTATTATTGGGAGGGAATGAAACTTGACATCGCTAACTTCGTTAAACGTTGCATGACTTGCCAACTCGTTAAGGCCGAACATCAAAGGCCCGGAGGGTTATTGCAACCTTTAGAAATTCCAGTTTGGAAGTGGGATCAAATTTCCATGGATTTTATAGATGGCCTTCCCCGTTCTCGATCGGGTTATGATAGCTTATGGGTAATTGTTGATAGACTTACTAAATCCGCCCATTTTATTCCCGTTCGGTCTAACCGAACTGTTCCTCTTTTGGCCAAAATATTTATCAAAGAAATTGTTAAATTGCATGGTGTTCCTACTTCTATTGTTAGTGATCGTGATCCATTGTTTACTAGTGGATTTTGGAAGAGTCTTCAAAAAGCTTTGGGAACGAAGCTTAATTTTAGCACTGCTTATCATCCCCAGTCCGATGGACAAACCGAGCGTGTGAATCAAACTCTTGAAGATCTTCTTCGTGCTTGTGTTCTTGATTTTGGTGGAGGTTGGGAAGATCATATTTCACTTGTTGAATTTTCCTATAATAATAGCTTCCAATCTAGTCTTGGTATGGCACCTTTCGAGGCACTCTATGGTAGGCCATGCCGATCTCCTTCTTGTTGGCTTGAGGCCGGTGAGAAGCTGGCTTTAGGTCCAGATTTTATTCGTGATTCCACAGAAAAGATTGATCTTATTCGTCATAGGATGAAAGAAGCCCAGAGTAGACAAAAATCCTATGCCGATAACCGGAGAAGGAAGTTAGAATTTTTTGGGGGAGATCTTGTGTTCATTCGTGTTTCACCTATGAAAGGTGTTGTACGTTTCAGTCGATCGGGAAAGTTAGCGCCTCGATATATTGGGCCATTTCCTATCACTGAACGTATTGGTTCCATGGCTTATCGCCTTTTATTACCGGCTCAATTTTCTGCTATGCATGACGTGTTTCACGTTTCTCAGCTTCGGAAATGTCTTCGAAATTCCGATTCTATTCTTGAGCCCGGTGTTGTGGAAGAGATTGAAGTTTCGCCTAATTTAACTTATGAGCAACATCCTATTCGTATCATTGCTTCGGAAGTCAAACGACTTCGAAATAAAGATGTTCCGCTTGTTAAAGTTCAATGGTCTTCAAATCCTAAGGATTGTTCTTGGGAATCTAGAGAGTACATCGAGCGTACACATTCGGGCTTACTTTCTCGTGCCCTTTGAGGTGAACTTCTTATTTCAAACTTCTTTTGTGTTGAATATGCTTTTATGGTTGTTACTATATATCTTCTTCTTGTATTATTGCGAGGACGCAATTTCTTTAAGGAGGGGAGTCTGTAACAACCCGCATATTTGTCGATTTTATATTTAAATATTTTATTTAAATATTTTATCGTTAGTCGGATTTTAGTCCGAAAAGCTACTTTTTGCATACGGTCCAATTAGGGCTCGGGACCACTCCCATTGAGTTTAAAATGCCGTTTGCGACCTTTTTGAGTATAAGCTTCGATATGTTTGGAGAAAGTTGATTTCTGCTACTTTTTACTTTGGGTTTGGTTTTTTGGGCTCAACCCTATGTTAACTTATGCTCAAATCTGAGCCACTCTTCCCCACTCACCCTCATTCTCTTCTCATTTCAGTTTTTAGAGTGTTAATGGTGGGAGAGATTGGAAATTAAAATTCCAAAACCCTAGTTTCTCTTGCAAATCAAATTCCTTGCTCCAAACTCAAGAAGAACCCATTGGTAAGCTTCTCTTCTTCTTCTCCAACTTATTCTCTTACCAATTTCAGAAATTCCTAAACCTAATCTTGGGAATGTTCTTGTTTTTGAGCTTAGATTCAAGCTCATTTGGGTTGTGTTGAAGAGAGGTTGATTCTCCAATTGCTTTCAAGCTTCTTCTTGTTCGATTTTGTGAAAAGGTGAGATTTTTATCTCACATCTATGACTATTATTATCTTTGGTTGTTGGGTATAAATTCCTAACACTTCTTCATGTGCATTTGCTCTTGATTTGGATTGGTTTTGTGAATATTCCAATGTTTGAGCTTTTGAGTCAAATTTGTGTGAAATCCTTTTATGGATGTTTGATCATGCTTTTGGTGATGCATCGAGGAGCATATAGGACCGGGTTGCCGATTGGCATAAACCCTTAGAGCCAATGTTCGTCCGGGTGCATTTTGGAAGAGTTGGCTCTTCATTTGTATAAGGCTGAAAAAACAGCCCAGGCATGATTCAGTCGACTGAAATCTCTGTTCAGTCGACTGAACCTGAAACTCGAGAGTTTCCAGGCATGATTCAGTCGACTGAAAAACTCTGCACAGTCGACTGAAACTGGAAACAGAAAGTTTCCTGAACCTGGAAAATTTCCATGTACAGGGTCAGTCGACTGAAAAACTCTGTTCAGTCGACTGAACCTACTGTTTGTGTCCAATTTGCCTTTTTGGATTGAAATTCTAATTTAAATCGATTCGTGATAATCCTATTTGTTGTTATCATCTATTATGACTTTGATGACTCTTTTTAGGGATTTTTGAATATCCATTTCGATGGATCCTTTATCGATTTCGTAGGATTTTATTCACGTCTTCGTATGTGAATTTTTGTGATTTGATTGTTCTTACAATCTTCTTCGTGATTTGTCACTTTAAAAATATAAAGGTTTTCTATACTAGTAGTAAATATCAAAACTCTTTCCTCAAACGATTTCAATACTATTTTAATACCAAATTCGTTTATAAAACCGTTTTCCAATCTATTAGTATATACAAACCTTTACCTCACTCATATGAGAAATCTAATTAAACGACTTAGTAAAACAAGTGGTATGAAACGCTTGCGTTTACTTTGTTGGTTAATTCTTGGACTTGTTCGATTGAACCTCTTGTGACAATTTTCTAGTGGAGATTTACAGTTTGTTCGTAAATATTTAAGTTAAGCAAGTGGTTATGGGACATGAAGCTAAACTTATATATTTACTAGCTTAGTGTAATCGACACTTCTCGTTGATCATGACGATCATCTTTGTGATTAAGACTAGCAATGTGCGATGTCTCTTTGTCTGCGAGAGAGACTAAACCCCGTTTTGTGGAGTTTCGACTCAATTTGTGATGGGTAGCAACCCATGGTCTTCGGGCCGTTTGTGGAGCTTCGGTTCAATTTGTGATGGTTAGCGACCATGGAATTAGCGTTCCGTTTGTGATACACGTGTTGGTGGGCTTTATGCTCCCGTTTGTGATAGGCCTTCCCCCCTTTGTGATTTCTGGATTTCTTGTGTAGATTCCTAGAATTTGTGTTTCACCAATTTTCGTTATTTCCATTGATAAGTTTTATCAATATTTGTGCATTGGTGAATTTGTGTGTCATTGACTTTTGTGATTGACATTGATATTATCGTCAATATTTATGGTACGGTGAACGAAATAAGGAGTTTGACGTTTTTTGATTCTTGTGTAGATTTGGTGACATTGATTAATCTCTTGATGATTATCAACTAAGTATATATATATATATATATATATATATATCACAGCTTGGCATTGTGATTATTATGTGTTTAGTCATATCTATTATTCTATATCGTTTCATCTGATATTTATAGTTAGACTGATCCGTTTATTATTTTCTTATTAAATAATACTCGGGTCAGACCGAGATGTTACAGGTGCTTCTGCTTGACTTCTCATCCGGGATTAACTCCTTGACTTTTTGGGTTAACTACTTAGATTAGTAGTTATTTTGTTGTATACATTTGAGATATAGACTCCTTAATGTATACTTATTCTTTTGTGTAGTTCGTGTAACTATTCTTTTGTGATATTGTGGATCTTTTTAGACCACTACTCTGATGTACACTTTCTAGTGTAATATTCATATCTTATTCCGCCTTTGTGATATGAATTGTCTGTGACTGATTTATGTTATGTTTATTTCTATATTTGTTTCTGAAGAAATTATAGCCACTGTATAGTAGCTTTGAGTTTGTATCGGTATGTCGGATTTCCTCTTGAGATGAAAAGTTATATTTTTATCCATTATATCGGTACTCGCCCAGAGAAATTATACAGATGGTCGCTCCGCAACAGCCTTATTCTCCGTGCTAGTTGACAGCATTCACAGTAATGTTCTTGGCTAGCGTGGGTATAGAGGTGGGGCGTCACATCGGCTCAAAGGGTAAGGTATTGTGGGTTGTCACATTTGGTATCAGAGCTGAAGGTTAAGAGAGAACTTTGGCTTTGGTAGGGTAAAGACCCATCAGAGATAGGGATAGTAATATCCTAAGATGATTAATTCATTATAGATAGGGTTAGTAACACCCTAGAATGAGTTGAGAGCGTTGTATATGCGCATGTATTTGTTAATTTTATAAAATGGTTTTGTTTTAAAGAAGTTGGTAAATGAAATAATTTTACCTTGGGTTTATATTTTAAATATTAAAGGGGATATTATTATTTTGTGTTAAAAATTAAGGATTGGTTGTAATTTTGCTTAGTAAACAAAAATATGAACATCTTGTGATTAGAATTGCACAATTTGACTATAAGATATTCCATATAGGATCATTTAGTTGGACACTAAAATTTAGAACTATAATCATATAACTCTAAAAATTTAGTTATTAAGTAATAATGATTTAATGATCATCATAATGGATGGATTTAAAAGCTATGTACAAATATTTTGTGTAGTAAAATTCACGATTTGACTATAAGATATTTGATGATAAAATTAAAGCTAGAAGTTGTAATCAGAGAAAGCAAAAGGAAAATGCACACTTAAAAAAATTCTTATCAATAACATATAAAAAAAAGATATGCCTAAATTGAGACTTTGGGAAAATATAATATGAAAGGGTAAATTCTATAACTTATAAGGAGATAAGATAAACTGAAATTTAGAAATTTGATTAAGTTAAAATCAAAGTGAAATATAGGAATAAAAGATATAAGAAATATCATCCGGCCTTGTTCGTATCCATGAAAGACACTGTTTCATATCCATCATTTTGCATCTTCTTCATATGGAGCTAGTATGCACTCCACTCCCATAATCTGAGGTTACTTCGTATCAATCAGCATGTATAGAATTGATACGAAGTACACCACTAGCATCGATACGAAAATGGACACGAATGAAGTCAATTCGAAGGATACGAACCAACGGTGCGAACAAAGGGTGAAGTACATGGATGCGAATGAAAGGATATGGATAGATACGAGTGGAGTTAAAAAGGATGACGGCTCATTCAACACGGCATGGAAAATGGATCAAGCCTTGAAAATAAAGCCACGTCACCAACACACGCGCGCTTGGTATCGATACGACTAAGCATCGATGCGAATTGATCGATACGAACTAAGCAGCATAAAGAAAGTTTTAATTCGTATCAATCATATCTTGAGATCTACAAGTCCAAATGCTATAAAATTTTCACAGGAGATTACGTACAACCTAAAGAATGCTCCTGCTCAATTTCGACTCAATTGGATCAAATCTTGATCGATATGAAATTGGTTCGTATCGATCACGAACCGAGTGCATATCACATGTGATCGATCGCGTAGGCCCACACACATACCAAAAGAGGTCGTTCAAGATCTGAGCGAGATATATGCAGCTTACACTTATAAATAGCATCCTAGAGCTTACAGTAAAAGGACTTTGGATTCTGATACGTCCAGACTCTGCTGAAATCACAATTGTACTCAAAATTCACTGTTGTACTCGAGAATTGCTACCATAATCTATTATAACCAGTGAGTAAAAATCAATAAAGTCAAACTCTTCAAATTGGACGTAGGCTAGAACGTCGAACCGCTATAAATCTATGTGTTTCCATCGTTCTCCTTTTAACTTTCTTAGTGTTCTTCATATTTTTCTCTACATATTTGTTATCTGCTATCTGTGATTGTAAATGAGTGCGTACGTCGACAATTAGGTGTTTGTGACCATTTTTGGCGTAAAATTTTTGTGCATTCACTGAGAACCTAGCGCTCAGGGATTCTAAAGCTTGGAGTTTGGATTTGGAAAGCTAGAGAATCAGATCTAAAGCAATCATGTCCAAGCAATCAACGAGAAGACAAAGAACCAGAACGAGTCAGCATGAAGGGAGTCAGGAGGCTTCCTCAGGAGTGAACCAAGCCTCGGTCTTCATCACCACCGATGAGACGGAGACGATGTTGAAAAGACAAAAGGAGACGATCCAGAATTTGTTCCGACGGGTTGGGCAACTTGGAGCACAAAATCAATGGAATGCAACCATGAGAGATTTTGGGGATAGGGATCGGGAGCCCGGAGCAACCAGAAATTAGAATGGCGTGTGACCATCAAGAGCTGCCTCAGAGCTAGGGGCATTCCCACGGAGTATGTTGATCCATCCTCAGGTAGAATACCATACAGAACTATTTGACATGGCGTTGATAGACAAATGGATGCTTCTCCAAGATAATGGACTCTGGAATTTCCTCGTGGACTCAGGGGGTAAATCAGAGGCAACAGACAAGAAGCACTGCTTGGAAATAACGTCAGACTGGCGGGGATGATCAGACGAGCCATGAGAGGCGGACTAGTGAATAGAGACCTGAAAGACGCGAACATGAGCCCCTTTGCCCCCACAATTAGATAGGTTAAGAACCCACCAGAATTCAAGTACCAACACTAGAGACGTGCGATGGGAGGACGGATCATGTAGTTCATCTAACATGATACATGAGGCATATGGAGGTGTTGGGGGCATCGAAGGAGTTCATGGCCTGGTGCTTCCCATTATATTTGATAGACATTGCAGCGCTATGGTTTTAACAACTGGAGAGTGGCTCCATTAGAACATGGGCCGATTTGACTAATAAGTTTATAAGGAAATTCAGAGTTCACATTCGAGACCCAAGAATGTGATGAATTTGGCAAGACCAAAGCAAAGAACCGAGGAATCTTTGAGGAGCTTTCTGACGCGATTCAGTGCAGTGGCAGCATCGATGGATCAACTAGATCCATCTAAGGTTTTGATGGCAGCTGTATGTGGCATAGCCGATGGAACATAATTCAAGAATTCATTGACAAGGGATCTCCTTATGGATCTAGGAGAAATTTATCATGAGGCTGAAGGATTTTTATGATTAGAGGATGCAAATGCTGAAAGGGAGGAAGGAGAAGGAGTTGATGGTTATGCAGCCAAGGGCAGAAATCCTCCTAAAAAAGATTCAGAAAGTGATAAAGGGAAACGGAAGACCAAGGATAATGGTGATGGACCAACGCGACCACGAAAGGAACCAAGATTCACCTCTTATACGGAGTGGAATGAGACTTTGGAGCGAATCCACCAGCATACCGGGGGCAAATTCCTTATCGAAAGCTAATGAGAAGGGATCCGACCAGCAATTAAAGAAGATCCGATAAGTATTGCTTATTCCATGAGCTAAATGGTCATAACATGAATGATGCAGGTACTTGAAGGATGAGGTTGAGGGGCATATCCGGAATGGTCTGCTATCGCAGTATGTGAGAAGGGAAGTAACCATGATGGAACGAGAGTGACCACCACCTACATCAGTTGGGAATGGCTCAGGATCGAGACATCAACTTGTCATCAACCGATTAAAATAATGACGAATAAGTGGCAAGCTCCACACCAACACGATTAAGTAATTTACACAAGTATAGGACCGCAAACGATCCTCATGTATGCGCTAATACGACTGCCAATCGTACCGGTGTAGATGTCTGCATATTGACGTCTCTATGTTGCTTTTGTTTTCTATTTCTCATGTTTGGAATTGGTTTTGTTGGATATTTTTGTTGAAAGACTCATTTTGAATGTAAATCTGCTATTTTTAATTCCATGATGGCTAAGCCACTTACACATGTACGGGATCGCGAACGGTCCTCAGACATGCTCTAAAATGGCGATTAACCACCACCACAAATAATTCAGAAACTCACTTGAACGTGAAATTTGAAGTTAATAACACTAAGTCCCCACGGGCACACACATTCACCTTGAACGACACCCGACCTCGAACGGTCACAATTCGCCCCTAACGGTTACATTCGGCTCGAATGGCATCCGACCGCGAACAGTCACAATTCGCCTCGAACGGCACTCGACCTCGAATGGTCACAATTCGCCTCGAACGGCATCCGACCGTGAATAGTCATGATTCGCCTCGAACGGCAACCGATCGCGAATGGTCACATACCACAACGAACAACATACGATCGAGAATGATAATTATTCACAGTCAGACAAGATTATCAATCTCTTTGCAGGTCATTAACTGGATACAAACATCCAGTTTATCGAACTACAAAACACACCTTCCTATCGCAAGGCATGTTTTGGGGGGCAAATGTTATCCCGCCTTTTGGCAAGGCCGTGACACCAAGAAATTGACTAGAAATCAAAGACATTTTGTCCCGAAGATCGGTTATATACAGGTTCACTATGGATATCGGCAAATTATTGCACGAGTCTGGATTGACCTACAATTGACAAGGCACGAAAATCAAAGTTGCGGAAGCCAACGTCCCAAATTTTAGGTCAATCCGAGTTCTTGTGCTCAAGATATAATCGATACAATCAAGGAATACAACACAATCACATACATCACTTCGTATCCATCATGTTCGTATTGATCAATGATGGCCTTCTTCGTAACATTGAATATCGTGTCGGTCCAAGTAACCATACTTCGTATCCATCATTGCCATCTATTTTGTATCCACCAAAGATAAAGCTTCGTTCGTATCCATCCATCTAGAGAATGTAGTTCGTATCCATCTGCCGGCCTTGTTCGTATCCATGAAAGACCCTGTTTCGTATCCATTATTTTGCATCTTCTTCGCATCGATCGAGTATGCACTCCACTCCCATCACCTAAGGTTACTTTGTATCGATCAACACGTATAGAATCGATACAAAGTACACCATTGGCATCGATATGAAAATGGACACGAATGAAGTCACTTCGATGGATAACCAACGGTGCGAACAAAGGTTGGAGTAGATGGATGCAAATGAAATGATATGGATAGTTACGAGTGGAGTTTGAAAAGGATGATGGCTCGTTCAACATGGCATGGAAAATGGATCAAGCCTTGAAAATAGAGCCACATCACCAATGCGCGCGTGCTCGGTTATCGAACGAATAAGTATCGATGTGAATTGATCGATACAAACCAAGCAACATAAAGAAAGTTCTAATTCGTATCGATCATATCTTGAGATCTACAGGTCCAAATGCTACGAAATTTTCACAAGAGCTTACGTACAACCTAAAGGATGCTCCTGCTTAATTTCGACTCAATCAGATGAAATCTTGATCGATACGAAATTGGTTCGTATCGATCACGGACCGAGTGCAAGTCACATGGGATCGATCGCATGGGCCCACACGTGTGTCAGAAGAGGTCTTTTGAGATCTGAGCGAGATATATGCATCCTACACCTATAAATAGCATCTCAGAGCCTACAGATAAAGGATTTTGGATTCTGATATGTCCAGACTCTGCCGAAATCACCATTGTAATCAAACTTCATTGTTGCACTCGAGAATTACTGCTGTAATCTGTTGTAACCGGCGAGTAAAAATCAATAAAGTCGAACTTTCAAAGTGAGCGTAGGCTAGAACGCCGAACCAATATAAATCTGTGTGTTCCCATCGTTCTCCTTTAACTTTCAGAGTGATCTTCATATTTTACTCTCTACATATTTGTTATCTATTATCTATGATTGTGAACGGGTGCATATGTAGGCAGGTGTGTGTTTGTGACCATTTTTGGCACAAACATTCACCGAATGCTATCCAAAGCCTTGATATATTAGAGTATGACATAGCACTTCCATTCGTAAGAAAAAGGATGGAGTCTTGAACCCTGATTGTACTAGGTAGGCTCGGCCTTGATGGGAAAAGGAAGCGAGACTTGTTGTAGTAAGATGGAGCAACTTTGGATAAACATCGAATTCTCCATAATAAATCCGAAAATAGGTCATTCTGAAAATGATATTTGACCTATCTACTCATGGAATTTCAAAAAAGGACTCAGAGAGAAAGTTATTGGTATTTCTTTTCTCCATCATTTGAAAAAAAGAATCACTCATTTTTTATTTGTTTTAAAGAAGTTATGATCAAAAGAAGATAGGTAATTTTCGGACATGAAATTTTAGGTGAAAAGTTGCTTTTCAAAGATTGGTTATTTTGATATAGCTATGTTATAAATTTGAAAAAATGGTCAACTAAAATGTTGTACCCATTAAAATTTCAAACGGTATCAAAATAAGAAAAACTCAATTTGAGTTATAAATGAGGAAGAAAAGGTTGGTGGAAAGAGGAGCAAAAATGGAGAAACCTATAGGCTATTTATAGGCAAGATTTCACACCTAATCTCCTTGTTAAGTCACATCACAAATCTTTTATAATATATATATATATATATATAATTATGTTTAATCACATAACTTTTATATACACACAAACTTATGTTTAGTCACATCACTTTCTTATATATATATAATTATTATATTTAGTCACATCACTTTCTTATATATATATATAAGTTTAATTATTAATTGACTAAGATGTGACAAGAGATAATTATGATTAATATTTACAAATATAAGATGTGACAATACTTAATATATATTTATATAACATGTGTATTATTTTAAAACATTGTCTTGTCACATCACTTA
The DNA here is from genome assembly GCA_030765085.1 of Allium cepa. Classification (NCBI taxonomy): domain Eukaryota; kingdom Viridiplantae; phylum Streptophyta; class Magnoliopsida; order Asparagales; family Amaryllidaceae; genus Allium; species Allium cepa. Next base: position 106,147,341 of record CM060946.1, read on the forward strand.
CTTATCCAAATTATATAAGATAATTTTTTTCTAAGAGTATTATTATCTAGTTAATTAACTGTTATATATCTATACTATATTATGATTAGTGAGTTGGATTTGAACGGCACACAAGCCTCCTTGAATTTTGGCAACTGAACCGTCTCTAAATCTATATTTTCTATACTATTATATTATTATATTATTACTGTTATACTATTTCGTTTCACCTACTTCCTCTCTCCTTCCCCTTCCTTTCCGGTCAACAAACAACAAGCGGCCGCTCCACTCAAATTTTTTTCCCTTCGCCTCTCCGTCAATTGCACGCTTTTCCGCTTTGCCCCACCTGTCTGCGATTCCTGCTGCCTTCGCGTGCCATCGTCCTCTGTCGCCCTGATCTTCCTCTACCTTAACCCTATACCCTAAATCTCTTTAATTACCCTCAAATCACCGCCGTCCCTCGATTTTCTAACTGCACCGTCACCCAAATGTCGACCAAATATGGACCAGGCTAGCACCGCCACCAAACTTGGCTATTCCCAATCGTTTCCTCCCATCGTTCTTCATGCGTGCTTCATGCCTTCGTCACCCTTATTCGTCAGGCGTAAGTTCTCTTTGGTATGCTGCATTTCGTGATTCATGTTTAGTGCTTACTGACTTATGAAACATGATTTAATTTTTCTTGCTTTAACAGACTATTTTCCTACTGTTTAGGCTAGGTTAGTTTTGTAATTGAAAACTATATCAAACTTTAACATTTTTCTTCTGTTCATTGGTATCCTTTTATGCTTGACCCCATAGTGCAACACCTATTTGTTAACTTTTCCAATGATTCATGGTACAATCTAAAGGTGAAATTGCAGCATGGTGAGGTTAAATTTGAATTGGGAATCATGATAAATTCAGGAATCTGAGTAAAAACCTGAAGTCTTTGGGGATAGCAATTTCATCATTTGATGATTCTAACAAATGTGACCCATTTGATTGTTTCCCTTTTGGCTAAATAGTCATAAGGGTGCCATATGAAGTCATCATTATGCCCAGCTATTCAATACACGTGAGCGACTAAGCTACTTTTCATTTTCTTTCACCTGAAAGAACATTGAAATAACAGTCATAAATTTTCTTTTGATCAATAGCTCTTCTTGAGCAATTTCAATGTAAACCAAATCGATGGATATTTGGTTTGGTACTTTCTCCTTATCATAGAGGATTTTGGACGTTATTTACTTTTTAGATATGTCTACCTAAATAGTGGTTTTATATCCATAGGTGACAATGTGTACTGAACAGAACTTTGCAGTGTTTTATAGTTTGAATTTGCTTTTTCTGTTATGCTATACTAGCCACTGTCTTTCATTTAGTATCAATCTATAGCTCAAATAAATACTTGATAATCTTAACCTCTAAACAATAGAAGGATAATATAGTGGCAATGCAGTGTTTTAATGAATTATTTTTATTTCAATGATTGAGTTTCAATTTTCACTCATTTTCTCAGCGGTTGTTATCTTTTTGATTCAATAGTCGTCAATTGGAGGGTTTCTTCAATTTCGCTTAAGCTGGTTACGTATTGAACAGGTAAAACATGGACGTTGATCGCCACATTCAGGGTTATCCAGCACCACGGCAGAGTCGACAGTTTCCAGTCTTTTCCCATCCCTATGTTTTCACAGCTATCCTGATCTAGCTCGGAGTGATTCTATCAGGCCACCTGTGGTTTTGTTCATCAATTCGGCACAACTCTGCCTTTTTTAGCCCGATTATCTATCTTTTTGAGGTAAAAATCTTATTTATATTCGTACATCCATTTTGTTACTGTTGCTTTACTGTTTCTGCTTGGGTGGGTTTTGTTTTGGTTTTTTCAGTCGTTTGTTTGTGATATAATCTAGAAATGTTGGGGAGTAAGTCACTGCCTTGCTTTGGTACCATTTAAATCTCCATTGTTAGTTCTAATGCAGGAGTATACTTTATAATTTATGGTGAATGCTATTCATGTAGTAATTTTTCTACTATATGCAAAAATTTATTTATTTTTTAATCATCGTAGGTTGAATATTACATTTCGATGATTAACACTAACAACATCATTATGGTTTTGAGGAATAAATTTATTTTATGGATCGATTTTCTATTCAAATGGGACTATACATTATGACATCATGGCATGCCTGGGTCTGTACTATTAAGTTTTAACACAATAGTTATAGGAAAAAAAAATTCTCCTTCCATAATTTTGAATGTTATATCCTCTCTTTTACGCAAATATTTATTGTATCGCCATCTGAGTTCTTCATCCTATTAGTTAGTAATATATTATTGACAAAAAGACACTTAGGGAATTCGCTTAGCAAAACTATAAATAAAAATCGGTAAAAGTACGCAATATTAGGAAGAAAAGTGTGGTATATAACACTTTGTTATTGTCCAGAACAATTAGGAATAGTTGTGTTCATATGTAAATAATAATACTTCTACTGAATATTTATTAAATTTTTAGTTAGTATTAATATTAGTATTTCAGTTTCTTACTGTAAAACTTTCAACTTTATAATTTTATTTGATAAATTTATAATTTGAATACATGGACATGTACTTTCAACATTTGTTTGCACTAATTTCATAAGATCGAATTCATATGATAAGAGATAAATTGATTAAAGTAGGTTCTTTTCACTGTAAAGTCATGTTTATAACATTGAATTCATATGATAAGAGATAAACTGATTAAAGTAGGTCAACCCAGAAAATAATAATAGTTAGGATGAAGTATTGGATCTATATTTTAATCATTACCTAATGTCTTTACATCATTCATAAGTAATTATATTGATGGAAGGATAATAATTGTAAAATTGAAGCATTCATGCACATAAAATTAAAGAAAGTTACACTTTTCGTGCATTTGGAAGCAAACCAACATTATTTGCTGTGAGTTTTGTATTAGACTGCCTGGCTCATTATAGACTATGTGGTTACTATAAAATATTTTTCAGTGGGAATTGTGGTGGTGGAGGATTAAATTTAGATAATTGTACTTAGTAATAGAAGGAGATTTATAGACGGCCATAATTCAAAATGTTCATTTCGTACTTTTTTGTTTTTGTATTGTGTTAATGTTGAATTTTTTTTCATCTTATTTCTTACAGTTTAGTACCATATAGAAAATTACCGATGGATTCGATGAGCTTCAGAGTTTAGAGTCCACATGATTGAATCCAAATATATGTTTTGGTTGGTAAAGCACTATGCTTATAATGATGTGGTTACCTTCGATGCTTATTACACACATTTGCATTGTACTTTTGTATTACAGTGATTCAAGTGCATGGCCAACATTAGATGAGCTTCCCGAATAAAAAGATGATGTGGCTAAACAATCCTAAATGAACATAAAAAAGGTAATTTATGATTTTTAAAAAATGACAATAAATGTGGCTAAAGTAGTTAAGGATGAACCTGGTAAGGTAATAGTTTATGAGAAAAACTATAATACTTGCTTATGATACCTAAATTTACTTGCTACTATAACATACAATTCATGAATTTAAATTCATTTGTCTCTGTGATATTTAAGATATTGATTCTTTCTTCTGTCATGGATGTTTAATAATAGACACATATCACAAAATTTTCATTGATTTTGATCAAATGTTATCACTAAGTAATTTTTTTTCTTCCTAGCTATGTATTCTAAAACTTCTATTAATCTTGGATAAAACTTTGCATAATCTGGTAGTTGGAAAGAAAAAAATTGATACAGTTACATATCTATTCTATTATATATAAAACACAATATCGTGCTGACTTTTTGCTCTCACCCTATTGATTCTGAGCTCTAATCCTTTAATCTCAAGCAGTTGAGGCACTTTTTGCCTTTTAGCCATTACAAAAACTTCCACGTTTGCAGACTTGAGTCTTCTTAATAACTAGGAATAAATGTGGCCTTTTTGATATCTGACGTTAAATCCCCTAACATTCTAACTGGCCCTACCTTCTAAATTAATGGAGCCAGCAAAGACGGACGATCGCACAAATCAAAGACTACCTCCTCCTTCGTGCTATATACAAGCTATTCGCCTATTATTTTCCCATTCCTATCTTCTTCCTTGCTTCGCCGTCTGGTTAAGGTAAGCATTAACCCTTAATTATTCAACATTTTTTGATTTCCTAATCGTCCAACCATACTGCCAAATCCTACTAGGCTTTTCATCCTATTGATTACAATTGACGTTAAGATCTTAAGCATTTGATCTACTGCATTTCAGGTGCATCCCATTTTAGGTACTCTATTGCTTTTCTCTCTATTTATTTGGCTATTTCATAGCTGTTTCATTTGGATGAATATGTTGTTTTCTTTTCGATTGTTGTTCATATGTACCGAATTGTTTCATTACTATTTCGATAAGGTTTTCTTCGCTGTTCTCTCTTTTTGTTTGGTTGTTTAATTCCTGCTTTGTTTGGCTGTAGATACTCTTCTATTTCTGATTGTTGTTCATATGTACCAAATTGTTTCATTAACATTTGATTACTTTAATAATCAGATCATAGGTAAATATAATCGATGTTTCATTTATTGCTGATAGTTAGTATGATAAGGTATCTTGCTTTTGTTTTATTTTTGTTGTAGTTATTGAGTTGCTCTATTGAAATGGATCTAAATGCATACATATATATTTGATCGGTTGATACGGCTACTGAATATTTAAATATTTCAAACCAATACTTTTAATTTATACTTTATAATATATAATCTAATGCTCTTTGCAATGATAACTGGATTTCCAATTTTAAAATCAGGTATTTGAAAATGGAAGATAGGTTTGGACGACAAGCATTTGTACAGTCAACCCTATTTGGAAAGTAATTGTTATTAATTTCTAATGAGCGTTGAATACCTTATGTGCATATTAGTATAGGAAATAAATTTTTAAAGTTATAACAAACTTTCCTTCAATCAAACTAACCACCAAACATTTTATAATATTATTTTTTGTAAGTGATTTGTTTTTTTTCCTCACATATAAGCTAATTTTTATGACTGCTTCTTTGATGTGTGGTTGAATATATACTCCAAACTATTTTACTCAAAATATAATGTATATTTTTATTTGGTTATTCGTTTTAAGATAGTTGTATAAGCAACTTGAAAGTTTTCATCACTACTCTATTATACTCAATTTTTTATTTGGGGACTAAACTGTATGAATCGGCCATCTTTCATATTTATCTCTTTCCTTCAAGCATTCACAAAAAAACTTGAAGAAATAAAACCTACCTTTTATGTGGTTCAACTATAGCTACGGACTGATGATAATTATTACAGTGGGTATTAAGATTAATTCATTGTCGTTGTATTGATGGTGATTTATTTGTTTTCGGTTTTTTCTGCCTGCAATTATGCGGTTGCTGTTTAATTATGCACAGCGGTTTGTTTTCACAGTAGAAAAGTAATTGAATTATCAACTCTAACAATTAGTTTAAGATACAAATATATAATACAGTGTGTTTGGGTCTGCATCATTAGAAATCATCTATAAGTTCAATCTCATTTATAACTTTTTCTGAAATCAATTCTTTTGTTAAGAAAATGGACCTTTTCCAGCCATGATTAATATAATACAAATGTTTGAAAATAATGTAGAAGACTTATCAAACCTCTTTTCCAACCAGCCTGTTTCGAAATATATGCATTAATGCATGCAGTAATATATAACATACACATATGTTGTAGTGAATATGGTAATTATATTAGAGTAATAGTGGAAATACAAAATATTTATCTTTTTACTAATTTCACCTTTGAAGTAAACATGCTTATCCCAGTGGCACGATGATCTATAGACCAAGCCTTTTTGTACCAACAATTGTTGGCTACCATTAGAAATTGAAATGTGCTTATATTTATACCTGCTATAATGGATAATTTATCATATCCTTTAGAATTAAATATATTTTCCTTATGCTTTTTCTTTATAAGTAGAACTATTTAAAACATGTTTAAGCATTTTAATTAGTATATTCAATGTGAATCTTGCCCTCTCTCTAATATTTCTGTACTGACCCCAATTAAAATCGAAAAAATATTCTTAGTGAAGGTTAATATAACATTTTTGACATGTATAATGTGGTTCCAAATTTATTTCATTAAACTTTACTGGATGCTTAAGATATCTATAACATAATTCAAAGCGGACGTTGCTATAATATTTGTAAACATACTAAAATAATCATGGCTATTGGTTGAGAGAGAAAAATTTGGTAATGTATTTTCATGCTAGAATGAGATTTGTGGTGGCTAATATAATTTATTCAATGGTTTGTTTTGTAGTAAATATTACATAATAGTCATTGTGATGTCAATTCTTTATTTCGTATCCACCAAGAATTAAGCAAAAGTGATTGGCATTAGGATTTTATTCAATTGTATTGGATTTATTTTTTGATTTTCTCTCTATACATGGAGATCACCATTATTGTAGGTTTGATATCATTATATTTATTTTTATAGTTCATCTCAAATATCAGTTTCTTTATTTATATAGTTGTCAGTAATAATGAAATAATTTAGTGTTGTCCTTTGATTTAGCAAATATTAGTGGGTCGAAATGAATTATATGATATGTTTTTGTATATAATAGTACATGAAGTCCACACTAATTAACTTTCTTCTCCTTGATCTCTCTCTATCTATTTCTCTCTCCACCCCTCCCTCTTTTACTATTTCATGATCTTCCATACCCATTATTTAAGCATTATAATCATTTGATTTATTGAACATTTGTTAACAATTTCAGAAATGAATAAATTAAATTTAGTATAATCTTAACTATAGATTGATTCATCCTTAACCACAAACCATAAATGCTATAACTTTTTTATTGATATTTTTCTCTGCAATGTGAAGTCCGTTATTTAATACGATGTCCATTCTTAATTCTTCATTGCGATATAAAAATTCAAAATTCATTTACATTTAGACCCTGTTTGGTTTGTCATTTTTAGTTTTGTGTTTTTATCTTGAAAAGGCGCAAACGATGCATTATTTTTGAAAAACAATCGATTTGGAAAATGAAGCTAACATATAAAATAGAAATTTTTTATTTTTATTTTTTGTGTTTTGAGAAATAATAGAAGAACGGAAAACAATGCATCTCCTACGCCGTCCATCTATCCCTTCCGTCGTTCCTCAATCGTCGTCGCAATGGTCTAAAAATTTATATTTCTTTTCCATTATCCTCATATTTTGTTGTGAATATTGAAAATGCAAAACACAAAATACAAAATGAAACCAAACATGTATATGTCTCAAATTGTATCTTATTTTGTTTCTAAACACAGATTATCATTTATCACACAAGTTTGAAGTCTTTTTCTTTGCTCTTACGGTTCATTGTAATATCACTTTATTTATTTATTTATGTAACTATCAGTTATGACAAGATGATTTAATATTGTTTCTTTAATTTCGCCAATATTAATTGTCTGAAATGATTCGTATGAAATATATTTTTACCTTAAATCCATTTTTGTTAAGTAACTTTCATTCTTTAGTTATTTCATGATTTTTTAATAGCTATATTAAGTACTGTAATTATTTAATTGATGGAAATTACGTTAGCAATTTTAAACATAAGTAAATCAAATCTATTATTATTTTAATTGGAAATTGATTCTTCCACTTTATTGTTTCCTAAAAAAGTTTGCCATCAATTACGCTCTCTTTTCCTCTTTTATTTTTTATCATTAATGATGGTCATTTTGAAGAGAAGAAAATGGTCTTAAATTCTACTTCTCTATTTAAATATTATGCTACTGAGTTGTGCATTTAAACATCGAACACTAATTTCCAATGACATAAACTTATGAAAAAATGAGTTTCGTTTCATCTTAGCACTTGGTCAACACATATCGTAAGTGAGAATAGTTGTTAGTTGTCATACTGCTACAATAAATTCAAGGTTTTCATCATAGTGGTTTTCTCTCTCTCGATATACAAGTTTTATTGTTCAGGAGAAATGAAATTATGAATATTATATTTAAGTATTTCCCCACCTTGAATTGCTAGGAATTTTTTTTAAAATTTTCTACAAGAGTTCATCCACTCCAACCTTCTAGACTGATCTTTAGCTATGTAGAGTATTTTTCTTAAAAGGTATTACCGGTGATAGCTGCAGATGAAAAGAAATTATAATAGTGTAATAGAAAAGGTGAATATGGCAGTCATTTCTCCTTTATAGCATGCATGTCAATATTAGAAAGAGAATGTCTAAAGCTTCTCTCTAAGAAAACATACACAACAACTCTTTTTTTGTTGGGTCAGCTTTTATCTAATCTTTATTGAATGGACTATAATATTTGCTAATTGCATGAAAATTAATGCATTTATAATTATACTTGCAGCACAATTCTGATCAGCTTTACCATGATGGTGGGAAGGCTTTCAGGCATCAACAATTGAACATATGAATTAAATTACAAAGCTGTATTTCCTAAAATAATAGACAATCAATGCAATATAGTCTTCAGATGCTTTCTGACCCAAATCAATCTTAAGATTTAAGGATGCGAAGTTGAAGAATATTGGATTCTGCATGAACAATTGAATAGGTTATTTGGATGTTAACTGATATGATGTCACTCCTTTGTTATTGATTATCATTTTGATTACTCTAATCGTGCTTTTTAGATTGATGTGCTGAAATTAAACCACGATTGTGATATTCAGGCAGAGTGTTTTCATCGTTTCCCATTGTAGATCAAGTTTATGAATTTGAATAATAACATTTGGCATGTTGCTTATATATTTATCAAGTGTAATTTCAATCTTTGACTTTAATTCATTATAAATTTAAGTTTTTCATTATTGTGTTATTCGAAATATTTGGTTCTGTTCTTAATAACATATTTAGGTTTGAAGGAAGTCTAAAGGCTCTTGGTATTTCTTGGATGAGATAATTTTCGAAAACGTGCTAAATTTAAAGCTATACATATTAGATGGAAACTGGGAGTAAATATAATGTTTCTTATAAAATGTTACCGATGTTTAATTTAAGATCTATTTTGGACTAATGTTTTAATCCATGAGTGCATGGTCTATTAGGCATCCAAATTTGCTGATTTTTCCATCAAAATTGTGTTATTATGTCCTTCACACATTCATTAATTGACAATGAATTTCACATTAGGATAACCCGATAAAAATCAAATAATATATTAATAAATAACTTTTAGTACAAATACCGTGTGCGTAGCACGGGTTCGCACTAGTATAATATAGTGCACAAAGACAAACAACACTACCAATAACTTTCCGGTGTTGAAAGGTCGAAATTTTTGAAAAACGTTCTTCGGTCTCATTTTCTATTTTTCTACGAACTATTTAATTTGGTAAACAAATTTTAAAAATGATTTTACCATCATTATTAATTTATTAAAATGAGTTTATTTTCATCATAAAACTTATATATTGAATATTTAAAATTAATTCAATATTCACTAATCAAAGTAGTGAAATTTTGGATCATTACATTCTTCCACCCTTTAAAAGAATTTCGTCCCCGAAATTACACCTCGACCTATCCCAGAAAACACTTAACACTATGTATCAGCTTGTATGATGTACATAGGTCATTCTTATGCAAAATCTGATTTGATCTCAGCTCAAATACGTATCTTACCTACCGAACTAGCATCGCTCACTCGATTCTCTAGTGCGGACTCTGATCCGGCTCCTTGGTTTGGAACCTCTATTATCCTTACTAGTTGTAACTATGATATAAAACTTTGGTCCTACACCAAGAACCCTCATCAAGTGCTCGCCGTCAAAAGTTGAGTAATCCTTATTCAGAACGGTGCAAACACCTCAAAATCATGAACTCGAATCTTGGATCAAAACTATATGAAAAGGAGAAATTATCTAAGTCCATCCTACACACTTACTATTTAGTTCTCCCCAATACCAATCCAATTTCCATTAAATCATTTGTGAAAACGTTTCATAAACTACACTGGTTCAACTTAGATGCTATTCCACTACATATAAAGTATCAACTTTGTTTTCGACCCATCATGACTATAGTCAAGTTCATCATCAACCCTTTTTATTCACACATCACATTCATACAATAAATTGTATACATATACCAATATATATACCATTACAAACTTTGCAATAGCACATCCATTTTAGTGCTAACACAAACTTATACATTAACACTTATCATCATATGCCAAGATCCAACATATATGTAACATACATATAGCTAACGATCAACATAACATGTAAAGGGAAGTTCTATCCAAAAGATTAGGAATTTATCACCAAAAACTATCCAAACTCTCGCTAAATTACAGTATGACATTGCACTTCCATTCCTAAGCAACAAGATGGACTCTTGAACCTTGAATGCACCGGGTAGGCTCAGCCTTGAAGGGAAGAGAAAGCGAGACTTGTTTTGGTAAGGTGGAGCAACTTTAGATAAACATCGAATACTAAATAATAAATTCGAAATTAGGTCATAATGCAATTGGTTTTTGGGCTACCTACTCATGGAAATTCAAAAATGACTCAAAGAGTAAGTAATTAAAATTTCTTTTCCCTATCAATAAAAAATCACTCATTATCGATTTGTTTTGAAGAAGTTATGATCAAAAGAGGAAGTGTATTTTTTGAACTTGAAATTCTAGGTGAAAAATTGCTTTGCAAAGATTGGCTATTTTGATATAATTATGGAAGAAACTTGAAAAATGGTCAACTAGAATGTTGTAGCCACTAAAATTTCACACTTTTTTCAAAAAAAAGAAAAACTCCATTTGAGTTGTAAATGAGAAAAAAATGGTTGGTGGAAAGAGGAGGAAAAATGGAGAAACAAATAGCTATTTATAGGAAAAATTTAACACCTAATCACTTTGTCAAGTCACATCACAATTCTTTTATAATATATATAGTTATGTTTAATTACATCACTCTCTTATTTATATAATTATTATGTTTAGTCACATCACTTTCTATTATATATATAATTATTATATTTCATCACATCACTTTTTATATATATGTATATATAATTATTATATAAGTTTAATTATTAATTAACTAAGATGTAACAAGAGGTAATTATGGTTAATGATTACAAATCTAAGATGTGACCATACATAATATATATATTTATGTAAATGTTTATTATTTTTAAAATAACGTCTTGTCACATCACTTACTAATCTAAGTTAATATAAGATAATTTATTTCTAAGTGTATTATTATCTAGTTAATTAACTCTTATGTACGTAAATATAGTGCAAAAAGACAAACAACGTTCCCGACAACTTTCCAGTGTCGAAAGTTCGAAATTTCGAAAAATGTTCTTCGGTCACATTTTTTGTTTTTCTACGAACTATTTAATTTGGTAAACAAATTTTTAAAATGATTTTACGATCATTATGAATTAATTAAAATGACTTTATTTTCATTATAAAACCTATTTATTCAATATTTAAAATTAATTAAATATTCACTGATCTAAGGAGTGAAATTCCGGGTCGTTACATTGTTCCCCCTTAAAAGAATTTCATCCCTGATATTACACCTTGACCTGTACTAGAAAACACTTAACACTATACATCAGCTCGTATGATGTACATAGATCATTCTTATGCCAAATCTGATTCGATCTCAGCTCGAATACATATCATTCCTTCCGAAATAGTGTCACTCACTCGATTCTCTAGTGTGGACTTCGATCAAGCTTCTTGATTATGGAATCTCTATTCTCCGTACATGGTTGTAACTATGACATAAAACTTTGGTCCCACACCAACAACCCTCATCAAGTGCTCACCGCCAAAAGTCGAGCAAGATCCTTATTTGGAATGGTGCAGAGACCTCAAAGTCATGTATTTGAATCTTGGATCAAAACTATATAAAAAAAGAAATGATTTACGTCCACCCTACACACTTACTAATTAGTTCTCTTGGATACTAATCCAATTTCCATTAAATCATTTGTGAATACATTTCATAAACTACACTAGTTCAACTTGGATGTTATTCCACACATCTTAAGGTCATATTTCCCTATCTGATTCTATTATTCCATTTCGAATTTATCTCTCAAATAAAACTCAAGATCCAAATACCCGACTTTTGTTCAAATAATTTTCAAATAAAACTCTATATTTCAATCATAGAAATATATTTCTACAGGCCGAGTAACTCCAAAATGATAATAAGGAACCAGGTACTATCAAACAATACCCTACATTCCCTTACCAAGAAGGGTAATACTCTAGAGAAGTGTTTACCATCTAAACGAATTCCTTCCCCAATTTTAAGTTATTTTCAAGCTACTCGAACTAGTTAACTTAAAAATATTCCTTTTATTTCAAAATCTCATTTTTAGAACAATACATTATATTTTCCAACAAAATACCTATTTCCCACTTACTTTGGGTTCGTTCAGGTTGAGCTTGTTTCGATTGTACTATGATAAAGAGAACAATTTATCGAGTGCACTACAACGTTCGCCTAGGCAAACATCTGATCGTTACATAGAAGATTATTCCGATCATCACAAAATAATCAAGACTTATTCCCTGTACCAATGCAAAAATAACAGTTCTTACTTACACTTTTATGCCTAAAAATTTATACTTAAACCAAATTTATTTCCAATATTATTACTATTATTTTCCCAAAATCTTGAAAATCATTTTTCCAAAAGCACCAAGATTTAGGTTCTCAAGTTTTCAACCTAAATTCTTTCAACTTAGATGATACATTCTTATAAACCCATTTTATAAATCACTTCTATTAAACCATTTTAAATATTTATCTCAAAATATTCTAACTTTTAAATCAAATTCTACCTCAACATTAACACGAATGCCCTATAGTCAAACTGCAAAACTTAATTCACAAGGTATTCATTGCCTTATTTTTCGCGATCCTTATCTACCCAAGCCATTTCTTTAAAAGGAAACTTCTTATACATATTAACGATAGTCAATGCTCAACTACACGAACATGACTAAACAAGTCTTAAATGATAACAATAACATATTAGTATCTCCTAATATCTCAACCAACTATTCTATACTATTTTTGAAAATCATTCTTTTTATATATAAAATATATTCAAGTTAAATTTATTTCATTTACCTAATATCAAAATAATGCTATGTCCATTAAGCTTGTTTAAGTGTTTAGGAAATCCCTATCGATAACGTTGGCCAAACGCAACGATAAGAATTCTTAAGCCACTCAATAGATCAGACAACACAATATAAGACATTTTTGTATCACTAATAAATATGCACTCTCATATACACACACACACACACACTCAAACTCATCCAAGGGTCCCACTTTCCCTATCTTTGATGAGTCAAATCCCTCCAAAGCCAAGGTTCTCACTTAACCTTCAGCTCTGATACCACATTGTAACAACCCATCTTCCCAAACTCTAGAAGTCGACACTAATATATCCACGGTATTAACATGCCGAACAATTAAGTGCCGAAAAGGCTGATTATTAGTGGAAATAAAGGAGATAGAAGAGCTAGCAAAAATATGGAATCTCACAACACAAAGGAATAATATATATATAATCAAGTCTTTACAAAATAGGAGACCCTCTTTTTTATACATATACATATTAGAGTTGGAGAGTGATAAAACGTCCTTACAACAGTAGATAACCTACACATAACACATACACAACGGAAGATATCCAAAATACGAGAGTATATCCCGGGCCTCTAATTCGAATCCATAGCTCCAAAGCATCTAAAGCTAACCTGGCAAACATCCTTGGTCTAACCCGAGCATTACATCGAATAACGCCCGGTTCAATCTGGTAAACCAGTACGAGCAAAACTCGATAACAAGTAATAACCAAACTGATTTCTACATTTGAAAACCTTTCAAACAAATGGTATCTCGTAAGACCACACCACACATTAAAGCAGATGGTTTTTTTACCATACGATAACCAAAACATTTTATATCAAAATCCAGTGATATTATCATAGTCTCTAGGATTAAAGTAAATAGATGAAATAGCTGAAATGCTTGCATCTCACATTCCAGCATACTATGTTGTACAATCGAACACATAAGGCACGTATTGGAGAATGTATTCTGTAACAACCTGGTATTTCGAATCGTTCACATCCGCACATGTCGAACTTGAATTGTGAAAAAACAACATCCGCACATGTCGAACTTGAATTGTGCAAAAACAACATCCGCACATGTCGAACTTGAATTGTGCAAAAACAACAGATTGTTAATTTAAATTTAGCAAAACCCCCTGCATACACAGTAAATAAATCAATCGTAGAATTACAAACACAGAGTGATATGACAATAAGCAGCGAAAAAGATAAATAGTAGTTCATGAGGCTACTATATAAACATCAGAGTTTGAAATAAGATACAACAGAATATCTCAAATACAATGTAGTCTCGAATAAAAATAGGTGACAAGTTCGAAAAAAATAACTGGAATAAATTGCTGAAAGCTGGGTAGATAGATCTTCAAACAAAGCTCCAATCCAAAGGTGAATCTCAAATGTTGTGGCACTCAGATTGACCCGAGCATAAAGCAAAACACAAAACACTCGAGTTAGGATTAACACTCTTATATAGTAGATTCAACTTAAGTGAAGTGTCAACTAAAATACAAGTAACTTAAAGGATGTTTGGAATTTCCATCCTCTAAGGATCGGTGGAACTATCTATTATGTAGTAATATATGCTATTATAATAATGTCTATAGTAAAGTAAACTATTAAAATAGCGTTAAGGCGTTACCCATATCCCTATTAACATATCTATACTATAATATTATTATTGATTTAGATTTCAAGAGCACACATGCCTCCTTCATATTTTGGAAAATGAATAGTCATATTTTTAATTTCTTTCTATTCCAAACTTTGAACTGTGATATCTTTTTCTACATTAATTGGATTTAAAAATCGATTTGACTATTAAATCTCAAATTTAATATGATTTCCAATGATATCCATTGTTGATAGCTAAAAATAAATTTTTTAAAATCATAGTTTTTTGGATTATTTATATTATTAAAGTTATTAAATCAGTTTGACTTTATTTCTTTCAACCAATCTATGTCGTAGATTGTTTTGAAAATTTTCAGCCTCTGATTCTACTTTCACCAATTGCAGTCAAGTTTGGTGAAATCCAACGTTACCAAAATACAGAAACAATGTTGGATGGAATTAGAAATGGAACCAAAGCTCAAAAACATTAATTAAATACAATTATACGCTTCTTATTATATTGAATTTGCTTTAACTGTAAAAGAAATACAATAATATTCTTCACATCAAAATAAATATTGTTGAATAATGGTTGTTAGTTCCAACACTTCAGACATAAAATATGTATGCTTTAGATTTCGCATATTTTTCACAAGAATCGCTCAAAACAGAAAGAAATCTCTTTATCCTCTAATCTTATCATTCTATAATAATATGATGCTGCATAATGTGTTCCTAGACATAGTCAGTTATGAGATCATCACCAACACTTGCGTTCTCATGAATCATGTCAACGTTGCTTTTGGCATTTTTGGATCAACGGTCAAGTGTAAACTAAATGTTGTTACCTGCACTGCTCTTGTAGATAGTTATTACCAAAGTAGTAAATGGAATCAACGACCTCAAGTATTAAAGGAAATGATAGATAAAGGTATCTCACCAAATGAAGTTACATATAATATAGCTGATGCATGTAGCAACAACTGATGAACACAATAAATTTATATGTGTATAATTTATATGTGTATTGTGTGGAAATTTTATCTTTAAAATCATTTTTGCTCGATATTTTGCAATTGTTTATCAAGCACCGTACTATCTGCATTTCTGTTTCCAACGATTTATACACAAATTTTAGACAAAATGCAAACTTATTTGAAAATTGATAAAAAAGATCACTATTTCTTAATCAATGAACCATATAAATCATTTAAACATGTTATGATGATAAGGGGTTGAGTGCGGTCTGTATGCGAAGCATGGGTTCACACTAGTTTTATATAATGTCATAGTATATATAGATACTGTAAACTCCACTCGCAAGTGGGCCATCAGGGAGCACTCCATAGGTCAACAAAAAAAACTCGTAGAAGGCAGGATAAGGCATGTGACAAGGCATGTGAGGCAATGCCAAGGTAGATATATCATTTGCACTCCCGGATTGGTGGTAATGCATATCAGCTACTACTGCCCACCTCGTGACACACGCCCCAATCAAAGGTGCACCAATCAAATCACAAAAGCAATAGAATGGTATCGAAGAAATGTGCGCAATCTTGGGAATGACCTCTCTTGGCCTAGTATAGCTCCTGTTTTAGCCACATCAAGCTGACTCACGGGAGTCAGGGCAACGTAAATACCATATAAAATCATCACCAAACCATTCTACTTCGTTTTGGAATCTCTACCACATACACAGTTGTTAAAGTGGTTTTCGGTATTGGTAGAGAGTATGACAATATCCGATTTCGGTCTTTTTAACAACCAAATGCTTATTTCACACCATGGTCATTTCATTTCAAATAGTTCATACTTCATATCAAAATATCATACTTATTTCGAAACCATATCAATTCGATATCATTATTCACTTTAAATAATATTCATTTCCAGGATCGTAACAATTTCAAAATTATAACCCTTTCGAAATCATAACACTTTTGAGATCATAACACTTTGGAAAACATAACACTTTTAAAATTATAACACTTTGGAAAACATAATACTTTTGAAATCATAACACTTTGGAAATCGTAACACTTTCGACTTAAACAGTTTAGATATTAAAATAGTACATATATTAAAATGGTTATAAATTAAAATGGTTATATATTAAAATAATTTATATATTAAAATAGTTTATATATTAAAAATACTTCATGTAATAAAAATAGTTTCTTCCAATTTCACAAATCGATTCAAATTAAATTAAATTTAAAGGTTAAAGATTTAATTCCAACTCTAAATAAACTATTTCAATTTATATCAATTTCAAATCCAGGTTTGAACTATCACTTCAATTCTAATAAGGTTCAAAGTTTAAATATTCAAACATTTTCAATATAAGTTTCATTTTTATTTCAATATTTCACTTTACTTTTTTTCAAATTTGAAAATACTCACTTAATCTCTTTAATAACTATTAAATAAAATCTCAATTCATAAATATAATTAAATATTAAATATCCAGTCTCAATTTTATTTAAAATTGTGAATATTCATTTAATCACTTTTTATCAAATCAAGTTATAAATCATATCTTTCAAAACCTCAAAAATCAATAAGTTTAAATCAATTCTTATTTGAATTCAAATTTAACCAATTTAAATTCCAAGTCAACATTAATTTATCTTCCCAACCTTTACTTTTAAAGTTATTGAAAATCTATTTTTAAAATATTAATATAAATTTAAATAAATACTTAAACATATTACAACTAATTAAATTAATTTTTATTAAATTAAATCTTATTATTAATTGAATTTTATATTAAATCTTATTTTTTATATTTTTAAAATAACAAGATTATAAGAATAATCTTTAAAATTATACTTCCAAAACTAACTTATAAATTTAAAATTTCCAAAACATATAATTCTAAAAATCTAAATTTTGCACATATATTAGCATAAATTCTTTATATTATAATTTAAAAAATGATATTTAATAAAATCCACATATTTCCTTTCAAACTTTGAAAATCAAGTGAAAAAATATAGACCAACGGTGTTCGTATATAATTTTCTATCCTATGGTCAAGTGATACAGATATTTATCATTTCAATAGGAAAATTAGATATTTATGGATATATAACATTTCTATCTGCAATCCCAAAATTTCAAAATTAATGAAAATCGCTTTGGTTTATCATTATGATTTTCTCCTAAGCTATAATATCATTCGGGTATGTATCATTTCAACCCATAGGGACTTCTAAACTAACAGGAACTTGCAGAGTGAGAATAGATATGATAAAATATAACATATCAACAAAAGACATATATCATCAATAACAAATTTAATTATAACATAAACAACAGGTGATGGTGTCCGCTGTCATAGGTGAACAGATTACAGATAATGGCATATCACATATAGCAATTAAATAATAAGCAATTCTAATTTAATATCATTATTTCAATTGTCATTTCAATATGGATTAAATTTATTAAATATAAGAATGTTAATCGTGAGTGATTGCTCACTTTTTGAGGCTAGAGAACAATAAGAGATGAACATGACGCCAACATGGATACAGGCCCAGACCCGAAGGAAGGCAAAAGCCGATGCGACCAATTTTGGACAATGGAAAACAAGAGCAAGGCACTATGAACTGGGTTTGATGAAGATCAATTATCTAGGTGAGTTATATATATAAGCTATATATATATATATATATACATTTATTTATTTCTAAAAATCATTATTAAATTTAAAACACATATTAGAATAAAATCTATGTACGTTAATTTTTTTAATTGCAAAATCAAAAGAACATAATATTTATATACCCCAAAATCAATATTCAAAACCCCTATATAAACATAAAATCTATATATAAAATATATTACAAAATCATCACTAAATTTAAAACATATATTTTAAAATAACATAATTATGTATTATAGTTTATTCAAAAATCAATACATTTATTAGGAAATCAATAAATTTGTAGCCTATATCTATGAAAAAAACATGCATGCTACTCAAAAAAATATATATAAATATATAAATAGACAGCTCATAAATTTTTTTTTATATAAACTTTTATGTTCAACAACATATCATACGTTAGCTAATATATACAAGATAGTAACAACAGTCCCAAACTTTATAATCACACACACACACACACACACACACACACACACACACACACACACACATATATATATTTCTGTAAATAAGAAGACAAAAAAATATAAAACTAAAGAACCCAAATATAAATAGTTTATGTATATTCCATACATTATATAAAGCACGACAACCATTATGCAAATATTTGGAAAACATATGTATATAACTTACATATTATGGTTATATATACATATGAAAATTTTTAATTAAATAGCAATTTGCAACCTACCTTATAAAAAAAGCTTTGAGCAAACATAAAACAACCTGCACACCTATGTTTATACTAATAGATCGTATAACTGATAAGTAAACGTATATATAACAAATAGATTGTAAAGTTTAATGACTTAAATATACTAACAAATAGATTATACCTAACTCATATAAACTTATATTATATATATTATGTATATATATACACATAATAATATAAGAGGGGAAAATAACTTTATTATTATTAGTTGGTATATTTGGTTTGAAAATAATATTAGATTTCCTGAATAAATAAATGGCGACTTCTGCTGGAATAATTTTAGACTTAGGTTCAAAAAGAATATTAGATTTTTACTAGACACTCTATTCATTATTATTAGTTGGTATATTTGGTTTAAAAGAGATCAAAGAATTTTTAATAATAATAGTCGTTTTAACAAATTTATTTTTACAATTTCTTCATTTTTTTAATTGGATTTCTAATCCCAAATACAAATTAGCTAAAAATAACCTATTAAAGGGTAACTTAATAAGGTTAGTTATAATATTAACTTATTTAAACACAACAATAATATATTTAACATTAACAATAGTATATTAATATTTTTTCAAATTTATATGATGATTTCACTGTTAATCATAACTTGCTTATGACTAAAGGTTCATAAGAATTTTTTAAAATTTGTTTCAATTATTGTACTAGTCATTTTTGGTATTAGTTTATAGGTAATTTAATTCTTTTGTATTTGTCCAGTTAGTTTTTTTAGGTTTTTTATTCTCTACCTCATCAAAACATATATATATATATATATATTATATAAATATACATATATATATGTATCATTCTAACTTTTTTCTTAGTCATTCTTCAGACACAGGTAAGGGTGATAGCGTGTAAGGTTCACTTTGCAGGCACTTATGTCTTCAGATTGCAGGATTTCGGATTGTAGTGAGGTCATCAGAGCAGAGTTTTCCACTCAAGATTACTAGCAGTGTCACCACAGATACAGGATACCTTCGTCTCCATTGTGGTGTACTTCTTTCAGAAGGTTCTACTTCTCTGCTTGGCACTTCACTACAACAAAAACACCCTTTAATAGCGTTTAAAAAACGCTATTAGAAGCTATTATAGCGTTTTTTCTTACGCTGTATATTAACATGTTGTAATAGATCAGTGACCTATAACAGCAACATACAAAACGCTATAAGAGACGCTATGGATAAGGACATTTCATAGCGTTTTATGAGTGTTGTAAACATGACTTTTAATAGCCTTGGAAAGTCGCTATGAAGTGAAACTATAGCGTTTTCATGACTGCTATGTAAAAACAGGCTGGCACACATATGAAATATACAACAGCGTCTATAGACGCTATAGAACACAATATTTTACAGCGTTATCTGCTGCAATAGTACATTGTATGTATAAGTAAAGCTACTTTCTATAGCGGTTTGCTGACTTTTATTGCGTTGTTTTTTTGTTCTGAAAATTGTTTATAGCACTATCATAATGTTGTAGTATATACAACTGGAAAAAACAACCTTTCCATAGCACAGTTAAAACGCTATAAAGTTTTATCCCTGCGGTGTTTTTACTAGGTACATCCAAGCTTACAATTGTACTAATATATTATAAATTTTCAAAAAACACAATTATCACATAATGATGTACGTAATCAAATGAAGACATAAGCCAAACCACAATATATATTTAAATATATATCCATAATATTTCGTACACAAAGTTTCAAATATTTGTGATCTTAAAAAAAACAATACATACAACCATAGCTGACCCAAACGATACATACTAAAAGCAAAGATATATGAACGTAAATACAAAATACGTTAATCCAAGCATGACCGATTTGAAAGAGAATGAATGCAGCAAAATAATTTTTCCTTCCTTCCAGCTTGTAGTAACCCCGGTATCATCATACAGCACCTATCAAAACGAAGCACATAAGTTATTTTTCAAATCCAAACATCATCCGCAAGTTATATAATTTTTCATAACAAAAAAGATAAAGACTGTTAGTACATCATTTTAACTAAATAGACTGCAGTACATCAGTTTAACTAAACAGACATTGACGTGAAATAAAACAAAAATAACATGTGATTTAGAAAATACAGCAACAAGAAGCGGATTATTACCAGGCATTATACAATGCAGAAGAACAAAAACTGCATTTTCAATGCAAGTCTAATTATCTAACGACAAACTACTTCAAATCAACACACGAAAAGGAAGACTATCACTGGAAATTTTTTATTTCCTTCTCCAACAACTGCTTTTAAACTCCAAGAACATTATTGTCTGAAAGTATCAGGGAAGCTAATTCAGCTGTCACTTCTTCATAGTTAATATGATTAACATTGTTTGTTACTTTGTTATGTTAAGAATATCCATCATGTACTCTACATTCATCAATCCACAATCAAGCCTGATAGGAATATATATATATATATATATATATATATATATATTATTTCAATAATATAATGCTTATGATTATTTTACTAGTTATTTTTTATACATACGACTCTAGTTTTTGTAGAGCACAATCCTTGTTAATAGTAAGCTTTTCCTATTTGTTATTCAGCATAATGCAGTTTAAATCAAACAAGCTTTTCTCAATCATGTTCCATACCATTTCTTTCTATCAGAAAAAACAAACAATATATAAGTAAAAAATACAATGTATGTACTAAAAATAAATAATGGCTTATAAATACCATTTTTTTCTATGTGTCAAAAGTCGTGTGTGTGTGTGTGTGTCTATATATATATAGACAAAAACAAATGCATATGTCTACTAAAACTTACACTTCAATGATTCATAACTGATAAATATGTGTATATTGCCTCTAGCAGTTCTAAAGCCAAATATTATGATTTTATTTCTGCATTCTTTGCAAGTATACCAACTTAACGCCTATTGTGTGATATGAATGTGGACAAAATAATTTAAAAAGCATTTCATTTACAGCAACATAATGGTATTAAATTTATTTGGTTGTACACAATCCAAAAAAACTAATTTAGTGAAAAAAATGATGGTTTGTTGGAGATTTATTACCGAATCACAGATGGGTACAAAGCACAGTAGTCAGTTATCCATCCACCGTTGAGAGCAAGGAGTTTACGCTGCTCAGTGAAACCAGCCTCATGCATTGCCTCCTATACTATAGCCACCGTAGCCAGACCATTCGGACTAGCCACAACAGCCACTCAGCAACTTGGATCAAGCGGACCAGCAAGTTGTACAATGTAACATCAATTTATCATCAATAGGTCCTAATTTTGTAGCTTTTTATGACTGCTTTGATTCCAGGAATTCACAATTTTGTTTTTAAAATAAGAAGAACATTGAAAAAGCACCTGTAGTGATTTTCAGATTTAATTTTTAGTTGCCGCATCAATTAAACCCCTAACCGTTTCTTTTTTGTCTCCATGTTAGAGATGTCAACCTAGCTCCAACTTTTTTCTGCAAAAAGATGAACAAGGCTAAAAATCAGATAAGACATGTATATACAAATAAATAACATTTAGATGAAATAATCTGTCTCTAGTGTACAAGCTGGTATAATACCAGTTTACAAATACCTGCATATAATAATCTGATAGCCTGCATATTCATTTGTTCAGTAAACAAATACCAGTTTACATTGTTAATATTTCTAAAAGAAAAAAAAATCTAAAAACTCACCATCCTTGTCCAAAAGGGGGCAATGGCAGCTCCCAGTCCTTTCCTCTCAGTACTGCACTAGTAAATCTGCAACAACAAAGATCGTCACAGTCAATAATGCAATTCGCAAACTAAAAGCAATCAGCACTACATATATCATCCAAAAAACCTCAGTTGTTACCTAAAATTAACTCTCTGACGAGAAACACACTCAATATCAGATCGAACAAAGAAAACGCCAAATGGCGGGAATGTAATTACATTGTTCAAGCATTTATTCTCCACGTTAATAACCTGAAGCACGTCTCCAGTCTTCGTACCGAAAAAACCAGCGTATTTGATGATAAAAAGCTGCTCCTTTTCGGTCGTCCATAGCATTCTCCACATGCCCGATAAAGATCCGTCTGTAGTAGTAATTTCCTTTCCATAAACTATATTAGTATCATATACATATAAAACTGCAACTGAAGACAAGTCATTGTTCAACTTTTGCATTACCGACAACTTTATGTAAAGTTTGATGAGTTCCAGAAGCTCAAATGATTCAACACTTGTAGAATGTGGATTAAAATAATAGCTCATTTTGTGCCACCCTGGTATTAGTACAAACGTTGAAGGCAAAAAGTAATGGTTAAAGCAAAACAATATGCCATACCTATTTGCTATTCATGTTCTCCTATTCTCTTTAGCCCTTTCCCATAGCTCACCACCTTCAGATGTTAGTATTTCATGTTGAAGTTGCCGGTCAATGAAGTTAAAGATGCTTTCATGCTGAAGTTGATATAAATGCAAGCAGCTACATGCACTAACATTAAGTTGTTGTCCAACAGGTCCTGCCTTGTTGTTGTGTAGTTTTTTTTTCATGCTGACACTCCTTATAGCTCACTCATTATAGAATCCAAAAAAAGACTCATGCTTTCACTAATTTTGCACAACGATAGAACCACATTTACTTCTTACATTACACTCTACTAGTCTATTAGTGATGTAGCATTTCTCATTTTGGCATCGCTCAATGCAGCAAATAGGCGTAGCACATTCTGTACCCTGTTCATACTTAGAGTTATTAGTTTGCAAGTCATTCTTTACTCTGTTCATATTTTTATTCCAGAAATTAATAAGTGGAGCAGGAAAAATATTACAAGTCTAATAAAGTTTCACATATGGTCAGCATAAAACGCATATTTTAGCAACTCGTTATTTGAATTTCTTGCAAATATCTCAACTCTGTAGACTTGTGGTTCTAGTGCGGTCATGTAGTCTCCTCGACTTAACTGATATGGAAAACATCATTACTACCTATTTAGCTATTTAATGGCTTATGTGTAGGCTAAGATTAATTTGTTAGTAACAATTGGAAAATTAAGTATTATGTTAAGATGGGTTGACGTTGATGCGCCATAAATACGTAAGTTCAACTCCGACTAGGCAGCTAGGCTATGCAGTGTACAACTAACGTATCCTAATCTCTTTATAGACTTTATCCTACCTTACAGTTTTAATTGAATAAAAATGGTTTGGGTTGTTTAAGCTATACTTATTAAATAAATGACAGTACTCTAGGAAAAAACATACGATATTAGAGGATGTGTTCAGTAACATGGAAGGACATTATACTACATTAATAATCCAAATTAGGATGCTACTAACTATCAATGCTACTAACTTTTTTTTTGAATTACTTTTGTAATAATATATTAGGCAGACCAGACATATACCTCACTCAACAACACTTCACTGTCATCTTGCAATGTTTTACAATGAAACATGGGTAGACAGCTGAATAATTTTTATAGTAACATTATCTTGCAATGTTTTAAAATAAGACCGCTTTGCATTTAGAAATATGATAAAATCACCAACTACTTCAAAAGAAACATTAATAAAGCCAACAGGGAGTACATGTATGTGGTAAAGGGGTAGACAAAACGAATAGAGAAAGCAGATCTCACCTGCTCATAACTTTAGTAGAACAGTTCAAAGAAAATATAAGAAAAGCTGAAGTGTTGAATATATTTTCTAAATGTCTGGGTAGTTAAGCGCTTGCATGTATTACGAATCCACTTGCGAAGAAAATTGGTTAAAGCAGGTATTACGCGAAATTGTTCAGTTCATATCTAGAAGTTTGACTGTTGATTATTAAATAATAACCGAATAGTGCACATATCACATGTTCATAGTTGAACTTCGAGTAGATCAACTGTACAAAAGCTTAAAAAGGTAGTCTGCAAATTCACATTCAGAGTAAAGATGCACATGCAGAGTGATCAGATCGGCTAATTTGTTATTTGAACTAATTAGTTAACTTCAAAGGCTATTATGCAGACCAAATAAAGGAAGTATATAAAATAAAAAAGATACAAGTTTATTTCCAAAGAATAAAGAAAAACCTGATTGGAGTAGTAACACCTAGTAATTAACCAACTTGATTTGGGTTTTAGGAGTCATGTTAGCTGACAGACTTTGCCAATGCTTTTTATATTCTTTGTCTTGTCTCTGTCCTGCACATAATATATTTCCCTGTGTTGGATTCCCAATTTTTATTTGCCTTGCTATATCAGTCTTTGCTGCCTAAGTTGTTGTTATAATTGATTCTCTTGAATCAAAGATTTCTCATGGCTCAAATGTTACAGTTTGCCGAACCAACTCCTGCTTACTGATACTCAATCTTTTCTTTCTTCTATCTACTCTACAACAATAATTTACCCATAGCTATCCACGACCTAGTTAAAATAAAAGTCAGCACACCTAGTCAAAGTAGACAACAGATTTCACATGTGTAGCACACTGTACTTTACATATATATAGTAATATTTACACCAAACAATATATAATTCAACATCGCTAACATAATACTAGTAGCCAGCAATACTAAGGAGATAATTCAAAAGCTAAAACAATGAGTAGCCAGCAATGCTAAGGAGATAATTCAACAATGAGTTCTTAGTTATATGCTTAGGAAAATATAATTTATTTATAACTGTTACACTTGTCTACATGCAATGCAATGACAAAGCTTAGAATAAACTAGCAGGATTTATAATTCTTCTGCATGTATAAAACCCCCTAGAGGTCCCAATGATAAATATTTAGTTTTTTCCATCTGGCAAAGTTAAAGATAAATAAAATAATTTTAGAAAGGAGAAATATTGTAACATTATAATCAAAAACAATACTTGGGTAGGAAAGGTGGAGAAAATCAATGAAAATGTAAATGGTTTATGCTATTGAACGGAGGCCAATGAAATCCAAATCTGCAGAATAAGTAAAGCAAGACATGATATATTAAAAGGAAAACCAAAAAAGAACTGAAAACTTGACTGTGTGATTATTGATAATTCCGAACTATGGATACTAACTCCAGATAATATGTGATACATTTTATTTGAAGCCAATAACAGGGTAGCCAATGCTTATTTCCTTCAGACATGTCACAATGATATACAACCCATGGCTGTATCCCTGACTGAATCAACAGTCCATTAGCAATGTCCTAGGATGGTCTTGCATGACAATGTTTAAATCACACAACCACACAGTTGGTAAAATTATCAATAATGGTAAGTGGCATTTTAGAAATCCGATCTACCAATTAATATTCATAACTAGATAAAAGAAATTTAAATTCACAATGATAACATCTAGGACTACTTGACTTGTCACTCAAATAGTGGGAATTGTCCCTGTAGTTAGCTTGGACTTCATTAGAAACAAAAAAGTGGTTCAGCCATGGCACAATCAGATCTAGAACAAATGTTGTTCACCAAAAATGTCAAATACTACATATTTTGCTTTACCAGATAGACTAATTTATTAGAAAAGGACTTGGCAGATGGAACGACTTAGAAGATAAAAGATGTATACTTCGTAATACAGAAGATGAAACTGCAACCCACCTATATTTCAACTGTTCTTTATCAAATCTCATTTAGGGGAAAATATTAGAGAAGTTAAGACTGCAACAAATTAATTCAACCAACGAGATACAGCAAGTGAGACAACAAATTATCTACCACTGACAACAAATCCAAAAAAAACACATTCAATCTTAATTAAATCACAGAAAGGATATAGTGGTATACACCGGCGTTATCACCAATATCACTTACCGACACCCAAGTTCACGAAGCTGCCTTGAAGAACCGCTTGAGAAATCGCTTGAGGAATTGAGCCTAGAAGACTCGCTTCAGCTTCCTAGAAGGATTCCTAGAAGGATTCCAGTGAATCGCTTGAGGAATCGAACCTTGAGGGTTGCAGAGCTTTGAGGGTTGCGGAGCCTTGAGGAATCGAGCCTTGAGGGAATCACTTGGAATCATTCTAAAGCTTTGAGATTAAAGAAGGATTCCAATGAAGAGGAGAATAAGAGGGAAAAAAAGTGAAAAAGGAGAAGTGGATTTGAGCGGCACTGAAAAAAGATGGAGGGAAATAAAATTGGATCGTAAAAAATTCACCATTGGTATTAACAACAGCGCTAAGTTAATAATGATGACGCAAACCTCTACCCTGTATAACCACTAACTAGTTAACTATAGCAAGTCAGGCTCTGATGCAATAATCATTTGCTATTAATATAACATTTTCTTGTAGTGCTTCTTCCTTTTGTACAGAGTCTACAGAGCAGATTTTCCATTCAGCACCATATTCAGTTCCACATCAGAGTAGATGCTTTTCCATTCCTTCCGAACCAGATGCATCGAGCTTCCTTCTTAGTTTATGACGACATCAAGTATTATTGGCTTTTCTTTAGTTTTTTAGGTACTTCTAACACCTTAATATCGGGCGGTGGCCATGCCGGAGCTCGATATCGGAGTGTGATGGGTGGTGGCCTTGCCAGAACTCATCTTAGCAGTACCTGAGCTTTTTTGATAATTATGTCTAGTTTTGTTACCTGACAGGCATGCTGGCAGCGCCTTATTTGTGATATATATAGTTGCATGTGTGCTCTCCTCTATTTATAGAGGATCACACATTTTTCTAAAGAAAAAAATAATATAAGAGGGGAAAACAAAGAATTAATTTGAAACCCAAAATACCATTTTATTCACTAAAAAATTAATAATACATCCACATTAATAAAGGAAATTATAAAACTTGAAACCCATACCTAAATTGTCATTCTAGCCATATACTAAAATCGCAAGGCATTTGGATGTCAATTGATATGTTTTTCAATCCAAAACATGTCATAAAATCAATATGAATAAGCTTAATTCATCAACAAGCATATATATATATATATATATATATATATATATATAATTATCATTCAAAATATTGAAATATACTCTACAAACTCATCCGTGTCAAATCTTTGAAGCCGAAAACATCAAAATATGAGATGTAACATATTACTCTCCTTTGGCTTTGTTGTTAAGGTGTTGAGATTTGATTCTTGAATTGAATTTGATTAGCTTTTCCTCTTGATTTAGCTTTTCTTCCCCTTAATCTTTTTTAATGGTAGCCGACCTCTAGATTTAGTTCTTTAGATTGTGTACATGATAATGAAGGTGGGTTAAGGGTTTAGGGTATAAGAATATAGTTTATTCATATATTGCCCCTTATCTAATTCCCTAACTTATTTCATTTTAAATTCCTTTTAACTTATTAGTTCGACTAGGCACGACTACCCCTTTATTATTCAAATCCCAATCCTTAACCGTTTAATCTCTACATTATTCTATTTAATTTAGCTAATTAAATCTCCTAAATAATGTTAAACCATGCAATTCTACCATATAAACATGTATAAGATAGTGAGAAGGCATAACCATTTACCAATTACCAAATTCAACCGAATCGAGCATAGGTCCAATATTGATAGCAATAAAAAGCAATGCAAATCGGCCAAATCAATGATCTCTATATTCTAATTGATTATTCACTAATCCTCGATTTCGTTTGATTAGAGGGAAATTTGGGTAATTTTGGATGAATCTTGGGTTAATGGGAGTTTAATTCTGATTTAGGATAGAGGTAAAAGTTTTAATTTGACTCTCTAGCCCCCAATTTATAGTAAATCTCAAATTAGACTAATGGGCTTAATTGAGTACACACTATTTCTAGCCAGCAACTGTTAAAACATAAAATAGCCATAACTTCCTAACCGTAATTTTGTTTTTCTATTACAACCACTTAACGTAATGGGAAACTATCCCCCTGAAGCAATAGAATATGTTTAAAACCCTTATTTAACTCCTATTCAAATTTATTTTCCAAAAAATATTTTCATGGTCAAACTGGTCATAGAAATTCAAGAACAATCATAGTTGTGTAAAATGTCCCAAAGAGTCTTCCAAAATTATAGAATCATAACTTGCATAAATAAAATAAAAATATTTAACGATCCTCAAATCTGTAAAATACAAATCACCACATTCTCCCTCTATTAAGAATTTCACCTCCAAAATCCCTAAACAAGCCAAAGTATAAGCATCCATAAAAACTCCATATGCCTAACAATCATATGCTACCATCAACCATATCAAATATGTAACCAACAGTGTAGGTGAACCTATCCCAACATGGGGAATACTAACCTGTCAAATATGATGTGCAATGGTTAAGCTAAATATGACAAATGATGGTCTTTATCATTCAAAGAGCTCAAGACATGTAGCCCCAATACTCTTCTTAGTCTCCCAAGTACAATCGTCATCACTTTCGCTCCATTTTACTTTTACTAGCTTCAACGACTTTCTCCTAAGTTGTTTCATATCATATCCAACAATATAAAGCGACTTACGAGATCTATAAACTTCTAGTTTTACCTCAACGTCTTCCCGCTGATCCGGAGTAATTATCTCGCCCGAGTCATGCACAAATTTTCATAGATAAGAGACACGAAAAACGGTGTGCACTCCCACCATCTTCTGAGGAAGTCAATCCAATATGGTAGCTTCTCTATCCTCTCTACTATCAGAAAAGGACCTACAAATCTCAGTGCCAACTTCCCCTTTCTACTGATTCAAACTACATTTTTTAGAGAAGAAACCTTCAAGAATACCATATCTCCGATAGAAAACTATAATCTCTTCATCTCTTATCCACGTAACTTTTCTGTCGATCCTAAGAAACTTTCATTCATTAACGAATGACCTCAATCTTCTCCATTGTGTCTCTAATCGTATATGGCCCAAGTATTAGTTTCCTGCCCGTTTCCATCAACATAAAGGAGCAATACATGGTCGGCCACACAATGCTACATACGGAGCCAAACCAATACTCGACTGATAACTATTATTATATGCAAACTCTAGCAAATACAAATGATTATCCTATGATCCTCCAAAATCTATAATGCAAGCTTGTAGGGGATATTCCAATATACAATTTACTCTTTCGGTTTGCCCATCCATTTGTGGGTGATAATCTATACTATAGTGTAGCTCGTTCTCTAGCACCTCTTGTATGCTCTTCCAAAACCCATTTGTGAACAATGGGTCTTAGTCACTCACAATTCTCTTTGGCATACCTGAAATCATATTATCCATTTCACATACAACAATATCAGCATGGATGCTGTTCTACTTGACCCGATGGGTATAAATCTTGCATTGTTAGTCAGTCAATCCACTATGGCCCAAATGCCATTATACCCTGCTCAAGTCCTTATCAGTCCATCAATAAAATCCATCGATACTTGCTCCAATTTTCACTCGGGAATTTCTAGTGGTTGCAACAATCCACTAGGTTTTTTCTGCTCTACCTTTACCAACTGGCAGTTCATTCACTTTGAGATGAATGCCCCAACTCCCTCTTCGTACATTCCTAGTAATAAGTTTTCTTCATATCTCAGTACATCTTGTTACTAGGATAAATGGTCAACCTGCAATGATGACACTCCCATAACACTTCGTCTCTTAATCTATCCACATCGGGAGCAAATAATCTTCCATCCTTACGAATCCAACCTTCTCGATCGAGTTTGTATTGCCTCATATCTTCAAACTCTACTCCTTCTTCTATCCTTGCTATGAATCCACTAGCCTGGCTTCTCGCTTCTGACTAGCATCGAATCTTTCTATTAGAGTAGGTTTGGTTGACAAACTTGCCAAAAGTTCTTGTTCCAACTTGCAATAAGGTCTAAAATCATATCTAGCAATGTACTCTATTTGCTTCCATTCTAAGAACATCGCTACCAAATTAGCATGTCTTCTATTCAATGGATCAACGAATGCATTCCTTTTTCTAGATGTATAGGAAATACCAAAATAATAAGAGGCCAAGAAATCCAACCACCATTGCTGATGAAGGATGAGATCCTTTTGAGAGAATAGGTACTTCAAGGATTTGTGGTCCCTAAACAACTCAAATTTTTTCTCTTAATAGATAATTCCTTCACATCATCAAAGCATAAACTATCGTCGCTAATTCTGAATCATGAGTCGGATAATTCCTTTTATGCGGCTTTAGCTTTCAACTAGCATAGGCAATAATTCTTCCCTACTGCATCAATACCACACCCAATCCAGTATCATAAGCATCTGTATATACTTTCAACTCCTCATTTCCACTTAGAATTGTCAATACTGGTGCACTCGTTGACCTCTCTTTCAGACACACAAACCCATGCTCACTATTGTCTAGCATTTTGACTCGGCTACATCCAAACTGATTGGACAAGTTAGACACGGCTATCATCAAGGCCAGTAAGCCAAAAGTGATGGTTATGAGGTCCAAAAATCAAGTATAGATGATAACATAAAGCCATGATCAAAAAGGATTGAGAGATATGATATACAACACATTCTAAGTATGGAATATAATCAAATTTAGAAAAGAGATCAGGTATAATCGCTCTCTTCCAAAGGGATCGGATTACTTCAGTTAAACAAGTGTAACTTAAGGAAAACAATTGATATCTCAAAATCCAAAAGTCCAATACATATGAAACTTTGGAAACAATATTTAGCGACCCCTAGGTATCATACCCCAAAAGGAGCAAGCAATAAGGATTGACGCTCTTTCCTCCATAGGGATCAGCCAGAAGCAAGCAGCAACACACTTTGCAGCAATGACCGATCAATGACTCCAAACCTACAAGTCCAGTTGACATGAAACTTGGAGGCTAAGCATATTACAATATGGAGAAGCTTCCATATGGATCATATCCCGAAACTCACCAATCATAATGATTGGTTGATCCCTATTTCTTAAAATTTAGTCTATGCGATCCCTCTTGTGGGCCTCTATGGTTTTGTATATCCTTCTACCGAATTTTCATGAAGATATTTCATCGTCTTCCTCTATAAATACAAACTTGGTTATTCACTTTAGGGATCTTTAAGAAGCTTGTTGCTTTGTACTTTTTTGTAACTAAGATTTCTAATTCCATCCCTATTGTACTAAGTTTAAAAAGTAATTAATAAAGCTGTCTCTTTAAAGTGGACATAGGCAAACAACGCTAAACCACTATAAATTGTTGCGTATTTGTTATTTGCTTGTTTCTTATTATTTCACCACTATATTCTCTCTGCTTACATTTATTATTCTTTATTTACTCCTCTACAAAATCTCTATTGGGTGTTTGTGCAAACATTTTGGTGTTGTTAATCCACCTTTTTCCAAGGCATTATACAGGCGGATTTAACCGATCAGACTTCATGATTATCAAGGCCAGTAGCTCAGGGTGATGATTATGAGGTCCAAAAATCAAGTGCAGGAAATGATATGAAGCAATGATCAACCGGGACCAAGAGATAGACTCGATAGAATAGTCTAAGTATGGATTAGTACCTCCCCTTAGGGGATCGGAACATATCCTTAAATTTTGTCCCAAACCGGGTAAGGCCGGTATAATGTGGCAAGAAAGGCCCCACGAGGCTACATTTCAAATCTCAAGTCATTTGGAGTTTGTATGCCTAAGTTATGGGCAAATTACTTCACCTAAGAAAGGGATTGGCATAAAAGAGATCGTATAAAAAAGGATTGGTATAAAAGGGATCGGCATATTTTGGCCAAGGAAGTGCAACTCAATAAAAAAATCAATATCTAAAAATTCATAAGTCCAATGTATATGAAATTTTGTGAGAAAGATGTGGGGACCCTGGGGAGCCTATCCTATGGATCGCACCTCAAAAGGATGAAGAAAGAGGGATCGGCTCCCTTCCCTCTTAGGGATCGGCTAAATCCAACTTTATAGCAAAGATCGATCAATATCTCAGCATTTGCACATCCAATTGATATGAAACTTGGACAAAAAGCTAACTACAATATTCGAACCACCCCATAAAGGGTCACACATCATTTGGAGCAAGTCGGAGGGATCGGGCCCTATCCCTCCATAGGGATCGGCTATACACAGCCTTCGCACCATATTGCAAAAAAGATCGATTAATAACTCAAGTTCTACTAATCCAATTGGCTTAAAACTTGGTGTCTATACATAATATAACATGGAGAAGCTCCCATGAGGATCACATGTCATTTGGAGGAGTTTAGAGGGATCGATCGCTATCGCTCCAAATGGATTGGCAGAAAATCAGATTATATGCAATACCACTTCATGAAAAATGCGATATCTCACAAACCGTATATCGGAATGACACAAAATTTAGAGGTCAAGTAGCTAACATCTTGGTGAACCCAATAAATGAAATGGACCCCATTTGGACCCCTACTAATACAATAGGCATGACATTAGAAAAAAAGATTTTCTTTCTTCTTCTCTTTATCTTCAACCTAGGCTACACTTGCTAATATTTCTTCTTCTCTTTATCTTCAAACTGGGCTACACTTGCTGATTTTACTCTTGGATTTTGGATTGTAAATATAAACAAACTACAATATAATAAAAAGGATTATTCTGGAGTGAACTTAGGCCAGAGTTAGCCAATCAACTATAAATCTTATCTCTTTTTACTTGCTTTAAATTTTAATTTG
Organism: Allium cepa; assembly: GCA_030765085.1. Classification (NCBI taxonomy): domain Eukaryota; kingdom Viridiplantae; phylum Streptophyta; class Magnoliopsida; order Asparagales; family Amaryllidaceae; genus Allium; species Allium cepa. Next base: position 106,181,031 of record CM060946.1, read on the forward strand.
TTTGCTACATATTATATTCCTTACATTAAATACGATCTGAGATTCGTGACTGGATATTGTGCTTTCATATAACTGCGTATTGGTTGCCAATTTTTGCCACCAACATTTCGGTTCTTTTGTAGAGAGGACTTGCACTGGCAGATTTGGAAGCTACGATCTAAGATTTAGAAGCTTGGATACATGGATCTAGGAAGCAATTGTTAGACAATCAGCTAGGAAAGTGCTACCAAAAATGCGCCACCATTGAGGGAGTCAGGAGGCTTCCTCGGGGGCTAGATCAAATCAAGTATCTATCTACACAACCAGAGATGAAATGAAAATGATGATGGATGTTATGAAGGAGAGGATGCTGAAAAGGCAGGAGGAGATGACGTAGAATTTACTTTGACAGATTGGACAAGCTAGAGCATAGAACCAAGGGAATAGAGCACCCGGAGCTAATGACAACCTAAATCAAGGAGTTGAAGTAGTAGGATTTGCAGGATATTTGAACTGGTAACAAGGAAATGGAGCCAACGGATAAAGGAATGGAACAGTGTAGCCGGGGGCTGTCCTCGACCATCTTAGAGGGATCGCACCAATCCGCAAAGGATAAGGGGCTTGCCCCAGGGTCTGGTTAATCGCGATGTTGGAGAACCTACGATCTATCCCTAGAAGCTTAGTGCGAATAGGAATTCGGATGCTCATCCAAAGGAATATGTTCCAGAATTCCCTCGTAGACTCGGGGGAGGGGCATCTTGGACATAATAAAAGGAGATTACCACGGGAAGACAATGACAGGTTTATAGAGTTGATAAGGTGAGCTATGCGTGGTTGGATCTGGAAGATGTAAATAGAAGTCCATTCGCTCCTAATATCAAGAACGCTCAAACTACCAACATTAGAAGCTCATGATAGAAAGTCAGAACCAACTATGCATATGATGAGGTATATACGGCACACAGAATTACTAGGGGCATTGGAAGAAGTCCTGGCTGGATGCTTCCCCTATACTTAACGCATGTAGCTGCGGTATGGTTCAAACAGTTGGAAAGCGGTTCTATTAGCACATGGACGGAATTAGTCGAAAGGTTTATGAAGCAGTCTTGGGTTCACATTATGAGACCAAATAATGTGATGACATTGATATCAATAAAGAAAAGGGAAGGAGAATCACTCAATAATTTCTTAACCAGGTTTAATGCGGCAATTATTTCGATGGACCATCCAGATCCAACGATGGTTTTGATGGCAGTAGTATCAGGACTTGTAGATAATTCAAATTTTAAGATATCACTAATATAGGATCCAATGATGGATCTCGTGGAATTTTACCACGAAGAAGAAAGGTTTCTTTGACAAGAAGATGCGAAAGATGACAAAGAGGCAACGAAAGTTAATACAGTATGGGGTGGAAAACCATCCGATGAAAGCTCAAGAAAGGACATGGGTAAATGGAATATGGATAATAGCTTCGATGGATCAAAGCGACAAAGGGGAAAATCCAAATGCTCTTCTTACTCGACATTGGATGAAACCCTAGAACAAATATATCAGGATACCCAAGGATGCCTCCATATCGAAGGTCGGCAACGCGGGAACCCTCCGAATGTGAACGGACATCAATGAAGCGCGGCATATTCCATAAAATTGATAGGAATAATGCAAATGACTATATGCATTCGAAGGATATCATTAAGGAACACATGAGGAATGGTCAATTGCAACAATACGTAAGGACTTGAGCTGGGACGGCGGAAAAGGAGCAGCTACCATCCACCTCGAATGAAAATGGCACTAGATCAAGGCACCATCATCAACTTGTCATCAATTTACTGGGATGGCACATTATAAGTAACAAACTCCATAATAGGACGTCTAAGTCACTTGCACATGTACAGTATCTAGGATGGTCCCTAGACATGCTTTGAGATGATGATAAACTGTTGTGCTCGAATTTTTGAAATTGTTTTTCTCTTCTTGTTTGCTTCAAACTTTTTTTTTTAGTTTTATTTAAACTCTAGTTTATTGGTTGTATAGACTCTTATTTTATATTTTGGAAAATGGATTTAGGAATGCTTAAATTTGGATCAATGTAATAGATAACACAGGTCGCAATCGTGGTCCTATCTGGAGAGACTGGATAACAATCGCAAGGTATAGGTTTTTTTGTCAGGCAAACATGAAAAAATGGACTCGTGCATCATGGATTAAGTCCTTAACTAAGTAGCGAGGCTAAAGAATAAAACCTAACATGTTGTTAGGTATGGAATATTCCTGGCAAGGGGTAGGCCAATTTGCTCGAACTTGATGGATCGACCTACTCAAGTCGTCATGTATGGACCGTGCTTGACAAGAATCCAAAGAGATCATGGTTGTTAGGTATAGACTATGCCTTGCAAAGGGTCGCTTGCTTCACACGAATGTGATGGATCGGCCTACTCAGATCGTCGAGTATGGATTGTGCTCGACAAGGATCCGGTGAGATCAAGGAATTGGATTAGGATTAAAACCCAGAGGTCATGGATTTGCATATCAGTTTCGAACAGCGATGGGTTTTGCTTTGGATGGATACAGATTCGGACAAATCGATCTGAAGAGACCGTGGATTTGGATCGGATTTTGGATTGGAAAATACGTCTATCGATGGATTATGGATTTCGAATTTTTGATTTATGGAAATTCAAAACACACCTTCCAATATCGCAAGGCCTGTTTTTGAGGGGCAAGTGTTAACCCACCTTTTTCCGAGGCAGTATACAAGCGGATTTAACCCAACAGACTTCGCAATTATCAAGGCCAATAGCTTAGAGCGATGATTGTAAGATCTAGAAATCAAGTGTAGGCAATGATATGAAGCGACGATAAACCAATACCAAGAGATATAATCTCAAAAATATTCTAAGTACAAATTATTTCCTCCCTCAAGCAGGGGATAGGCGCATGTCGCTTCCCCTAGGGGATCGGTACCAATCCTCCATTCTTATCCCAAACTGGATGAGATTGGTATAAAGTGACAAGGAAGGCCCCACGACGCTATATTTCAAATCAAGTTATTTGGATTTTGTATGCTTAAGTTAAGGGCAAATTAATTCACCTAAGAAAGGGATCGTTATAAAAGGGAATGTACAAAAAGGGATCGGTATAAAAGAGATCAGCATACTTCAACCAAGTAAGTACAACTCAATGAAAACAATCAATATCTCAAAATTCATAAATCCAATGCATATGAAATTCTGTGAGCAAGATGTGGAGACCCTAGGAAGCCTACCTTGGGGATCGCACCTCAAAAGGATGAAGAAAGAGGGATCGGCCCTCTTCCTTCTTAGTGATCGGCTAAACCCAACGTTATTACAAAGATCGATCAATATCTCAACATCTATACATCCAATAGACATGAAATTTGGAACACAAGCTCACTATAACTTGTGGAACATCCCATATGGATCGCACATCCTTTGGAGCAAGTTGGATGGATTTGCCTCTATCCTCCTTAGGGAACGACTATAATCAGCTTTCACACCATATTTCAACAAAGATCAATCAATAACTCAAGTTCTACTAATCTAATTGGCATGATACATAAAATCTATACATAATATAATATGGAGTAGCTCCCCTAGGGATCATATGTCATTTGGAGGAGTTTGGAGAGATCGGCCCTATCCCTCCAAAGGGATCGGCTAAAATCAGAATATATGCAACACCACTTCACAGAAAACACGATATCTCATAAATCATAAATCAAAATGGCACGAAATTTGGAGGAAATGTAGCTAACATTATGGGGAACCCCTAAGTGGGATCATAGACCATTTTCATACAAAAATAGGATCTATACCGATCTCTACTATGGGCCCCAACGGACCTGAAAATTCTTGGGTGGCCTTGTCATGGCCTGGAGGTTCGTCTATCGAAATTTCAGCCAGATACATGCACGTCTTCCACTATAAACATAGCAGGCATGGCATTAGAAAAAGGATCTTCTTTTTGCTTCTTTTTATCTTCGAGCTTGGCTAAACTTTGCTAATTTTATTCTTGGATTTTAGGTTGTAACTGTAAACAAACAATAGTATAATAAATAGGATTTTTCTGGAGTAGACCTAGGTCGAAGTTAGCCGAACCACAATAAATCTTATCTCATTTTACTTGCTTTAATTTTTAATTTGTTTGTCATTTATATTATGTTACTTACATTAGATACTATTTAAGTTCTATGACTGGATATTTTTACTTTCAAACAACTAGGTGTTGATGGCCAATTTTTGCTGCCAATAGCTGCTTCCGCTAAGAAATAAGATTCTCGGCTCTATATGGATCCCTTTGCTGCTGTTGGATTGCATAAATCGAAAAAATAGATGCAGAACCATCCTAACATAGTTTGTCTATTAAATTCAGATTTGTAAAAGTCTAAGGAAAACTACCAATAATGGTTAGGAACACTAGATCTACCTCTCAAAACTCAGAAGGAAAGGAGAACGCTAGGATCCAGCAAGGAGGCTAGAGCATTCTACCGATGGATGTTAATGTTACCAATCCAGTTGATGTCCAGAATCTAGCTGATTTCATCACAACAGTTGATTTCTAGAACACGATAAGAGAGCTTATGAATTGTTATCGATAGTTGAACTAGCAGATTCAAGCCAATATTGATCTAATGAATTAACTCAAGGATCAATGGTGCAAGAAAACTAGAAGGGAACCAATTCCCTATTCTGCATCGGAGACCTCTACTTAATTGGATGATTATCACAGATGCAAACATTGCAGAACTGATGGATATCACGCATAAGCATCTGAACATCAACAAACAAACTTACTTGGGATACCATGGCTGATCGGACCCAATCCCTCATCCAGAGGAGGAAATTTTCCTCTTTCCAATGGAGCACAAGCTGTGGCCTCCACTGTTGATTTAGATGCTGGAGTTTAGGTGGATGCAAACCAGTTACCTCCCCGAAATGATGATGAAGTGAATGCGTGTGATATGCATCAAGAGGTTGTTGAGCTAAGAAGGCATGGAACGTCCCGTCGACATCGACTGGACCATCCACGTAAGGTGGAGCACGACTACCACTTGGCTCCAACTATCCAAACGCTGAACTTGACGGCAATGATCAAGAAGCTAGTAAGGAAGAGCCATGGCTTGACCAATGGCGATTGGGGATCTCTAGGAGCCATGCCCTATTCACTAACAATATCCTACACGTGGCGTATCCAAGGAGTTTCAACGTGCCATTAAGGGAAAAAGTGATCCTAGGTAACACATCATGAGATATGAATAGCTAATGGATTTCACACAAGCTGATGATGCCACAAATGTAGATATTTTCCAATTACTCTCTCTGGCATAGCAATGATGTGGTTTACGAGATTACCTCCACCTTTAATCTTTATATTTGACGATTTAGCAATAAAATTTGTAGAGCAGTTCCATATGCATGCAACTTGCCCCAAAGATGAAATATCCCTATCAAGAGTATTCCAAGCTCAAAGAGAAGCATTGAAAGACTATTTAGAGAGATTTTATACAACTATCACAGAAGTTAGTAATTCGAAAGATCATTTAATATTGATGGTGGTAATAAGAGGGATTGACCCAAAATCTGACATTGGCGACTGATTAGCTAGCAAATCACCCGCAACGTTGGAACATTTCTATATAAAAGTAGCTCAGTAATTGAGGAAAGAGGAAACTACATGCTTTAGGAAGAAGAATGTTGTGAGACTAAGTGGAGAGGGAGTGCAGAGTAACTTTGCGGTGAAACAATCTGGGAAGAGTTCTGGAAAAGTTCAAGTAATTGTCCAAAATAAACCAAATCGATAGATGAAAGACGATGATAGGAGCCATGAATGAAAAAGAGATTCTGGAAAAGGAAAGTCTAGGATTCCAATGTATTATACCTACACATCACTCAATACATCTATAGAAAACATCTACTTGTTAATATGCGACACCATGAAGTATAGGAAGCCACCTTTGAAAAAATCGACAGAGAAGCAAAAGCAAATTGGAAAATATTGCTAGTTCCACAAATGCTATGGTCACAACACAAATGAATTAGGCATCTCTAGGATGTTGTCGAGAAATTGATTCGGGAAATAAAACTACAGTAGTTTATGAAGGCCCCGTAGGATTGTTGGAAGGAGACATCTGATCCCTACCGAGGAAAACACCGCACAAGGCTGAGGAAACTATGCAGACTGGTGGATGATAAGTGATCAATACAGTAGCTGAAGGGCCACATCCAGCTGATAAGAGCTGGCACGAGATGGACACTATGCTATGCAATGAAGCAGATAAATTTTGAGTATTGTTCAAGTACAGAAGACGGGGCCTCCAGCAACATAGCAGCGTACTATGGCAGACAACACTGTATTCGGAAACAGAGATGCAAATATGATGGAGGCATCGACGATCGACCTAATGGTCATTTTGTCCATGATTGGCCTCGCCTTAGTGAGGAGGGTCTTGGTTAACTATGGTTGTTATGTGGATATATTTTTCAAAATAGCTTATGATTAGATGAGGATGGAAGCCAAGGACTTAAAAATATCTAAAGCCCACATTCATGGCTTTAATGGTGCTGCGATCGAAGCTGTTGGTTATGTTGAATTGCCTATAGAATTGGGAGAAGGTGACCGCAGGAAGTGTGAATGTTTCCATTTGTTGTCTTAGATGTTGACAATCTATACAATGCCATTCTAGGCCGATCGACATTAGCTGAATTCGAGGCAGCCCTTACCCTATAGATTTGACTTTGAAGTTCCCAATTGATGAGGTGTTAGAGTTGTACATGATGGGCGATTGGATGTGCCTGCTACATGGCTGAGTTGAGGGACACCCAACGAAAAGAGAGATGTAAGGGTGTGGACAAGTCTCTCTGCACCCATGCCACCAAAGATTGACAACCATCGCCAAGGCCTTGGTTCGGGCTCCATGGTCGGCTCTATAAAGACATAGATGTAGGATCTAGATTAACCCTAGAGGGGGGAGGTGAATAGGGTTATAGCAAATTTTCTCGATTTAAACACAGAAACAAACTGCAGAAATAAATATGCTGAAAAGAAAATCACACACAAAATTTACCCAGCTTCGGCAACCCCTGCCTACTGCTGCATTCCCAGATTTCTATTAGAATTAAACAGTCTCCAGCTTACAAACACTCTAACAGACTCGCAAAGCCTGCTCCCGCTTACAAACACTCTAATAGACTCGCAACCCTTGCTCCCGCCTATAGAGTTTTGCAAACTCGCAAACCCTTGCTCCTGCCTATAGAGTTTTGCAAACTCGCACACCCTGCTCACTGAACTAATTCTAGCTAGACAATCTGACATTACCTACAACCTAGGTGGTGATTTACCAATACTTTGACTCGAAAAGTAAAAACAATAAATAAAAAACAAAACTAATAGACAAAAAACCCCTTTAAAAATAAACCCTAAATAAATAAACTAAAGCCCTATTTAAAATAAACTAAAGTCCTCTTTTGTAAAAACAAAGCCGGCCCATTTCTATTTCTCTTAACCCGATCCTTTTTGATAATGGCGGCAGTTTCCTCTTTGCAACTGAATTAGGGCTTCGGTCTTCTTTTCAGAAACTAGGGTTTCATTGGTGGCGATTACAATTACTTGACTTCCTTGCTTCGTATTGATCGTCTCTTGAGATCGGCTACTTGATTGACTTCGAGTTTGCGAATTTCCTCTGGTACGTTGTTTGTATCTTTTGCTTTGTCAGGATTTAATCTGATTGTTCTTGTTAGCTCTGCATTGCCGATGATGAACTTGGGTTTATATTTGGATTTGACTCGATTTTTGCACCCTTGCCGATGATGATTTGGGTGATGTATTTATATGAATTCTGCACTTTCCTAATTCATGCTTTCCTGACTTGACGCGCACAGCTTTGATTGTGAAACGTTCGATTTGATCGATACGGCAGAAAAAACTTTCCTCTTTTTGGTTTGTGACTTTTTCAAAGATACGTTTTTGATTTTTGAATTCGGTTTCTCTGGCATCATCTCTATTTCAACTGGACTTCGACACTTGACTTATTAAACATGAATTTTGTTTGCGGCTGCATTAAATTCTTCGACTTCAAACATGTTTATTTCTGAGTTTCATCATTATACTGCCCTTATGCACTTTTGTTATATGAACTTGCTGATGTTTGTTGTCGGTCACTTGTGCATTGTTGTACTTCATGCTAGCGTTCTTGGTTTCATATGCATTGAGATTTGATCCTTTGTTGTTCATCCGCATGTAGCTATTGGCCTAGTTTCTGTTGGTCGACATTTGTTCTGGAATTGTTTCTTTGATATTGAGGCCTATACTTGCAGTTTTATAACCTGGTCCTTCTGGAGTTTCAGTTTGTACATCTGTTTCATCCCTTCTGTTTGCTTTGGATTTCATTAACCTCGGCCATGTGTTCATGCTTCATTTTAACTTCGAACTGAACTTGGTTTTGCTTCATGATGTACTTGATTCTGCTGCTTTGTATAAGTTCTTGGTCATTGCTTTTGATCTGCACTTGCAAACTCTCCATTTTGCATACTGTTTCATTGTGTACTTGGTCTTTATTGTAAATGGACATGTTGGTTGAGTCACTTGCATTTGTTTGCTGTCATGTTTGCATTGTCATATTGAATACTTGAGCTTCACTGAATTTGTTATTGCATTCATGTACACTGCCTTGTTCATCCAATTCATTGAGATTGTAGCTTTCCACTAACTTGTGTTCCATTTGTGGTCATTGCTGTATTGATTACTTGATTACTTGAGCTTTTGTGTAGTTGTTGACTTCATCCATTACTGCAGTACTCATTGTTGTTGAGTTCCTGTAGTTTGCTGTACATACTTTGTCTCTGATCTTTCTGAAGCTCGAGTTGCACACTGCTGTTTTGAGTCACTTCCATACTTGAGCATTGTTCCATGTATTTGCATTGTACCATGCTGTTACCTCTCTTGTATCAATCCTTGTACATGTTGTATTGTCTCTGACCTGTGCACATTGTCGCCTTAGTCTTGATTCTCTGGTTGGTGCATTGCCACACTGAACTTGATTCATGCTTGTTGCATTCATTTGTTTGCTTTTTATCACTGCAAAATTCTTGCTGTCTTCATTTTTGGTGTTATGTCACTTCGAATTGCACTTGCTCTGCACGATGTCTTGTTCACCATGTTGCATGCATGTTTTTCTGTCTTTGTGTTCTGGTCATTGCTTGTGACATCCATGTTGCAACTGGTTTGTACTTTGAATGCATCTGTGCATATCACTGTTGCATTACTGGTCTTTGCATCCATTCATGTTGATTTTTGAAATTTCACTTGAGTTGAATCCAGTTTCAAAAACTCGGGTTTGACCTTGTGCTCGTGTCGTGATTTTAAATATATTGCACGTGAGTTGAACCCGGCTTTTCATTTGGGTTTGACCTGTGCTCACCTGTCCCTGTAGCATTATCAAGTTTATATCGATGTGCACGGCCTTGTGGCATGTACAGTGATACACTGTGCATGTCACATTGTTCGTGTATGATGAATTCAAATGTGAACGATGACGAACAACCCAAATAACCGAGGCAAATCATATTTTCAAAAATCATATTTCATTTTATATTGCAAAAACATTTCTTTTTCAATTTTACTGCGTTAGTGAATATTTTTGCAGATTGCTCAGATGCTGGATTCTAACTGGAATGGTGTTGAAGATAAACTTCGAGTGTGAGTAATAGGTAGTGAGGAATTTATGTAAATTGAAATTGTGATGTATTGTAAACAAAATTGTATATGTATAGTGAGAGCTTGAATTTGTAATATTCAAAATTGTAATAAATATTTGTTTGAATAAAATTTCTATGTGAATTCAAATTTTGTGTAATTTATTTTGTTCAATAAATATTTATTTAATCTGTGAAAAACAAAATAGTACATTACCAAATACATTTAAATGAATATATATGTTTATTATCATCAAACAAAAACTTATAAGCGCATATTCAACAATCTCCCCCTTTTGATGATAACAAACATATATTTAAGATTTTGATTGTGTTAAATGTATTTGATCAATGATATTCTCTAATTGCTCCCCCTATTTAAATGCTTCCTCTCTACATGATGCTCCCCCTACATATATGCATACAAATAGAAATATATAAATGAGCCTAGATGCAAATGGAAAATTATTTGACCTTTGCTTGATTTTATTTGGCAAAATCTTAACTTTTCTCTCCCCTTTTTGTTATCAGCAAAAGAATAATAGTGTTAGAGAAAAATAAAGATAAAGTGATCAACATTAATCCAACATTAAACTCAAATTGAATATAAATATTAAACTTCAATAAAAATCAAACCAAAATCATAACTACCCTTGTTAGGCGCATATTCCACTTTTAGAAAGAATGGTAATGATGTTCTCATATAAAATCATTCAGTTGTATCTACTTGTGGTACATTTATATCAGGAATTTGAATATCTACTAATCATGCATAACCGTTAGGACTTTTAGATGAGATTAGTAGTATTCCAATTTAATTTTAAAAAATGAAATCAAGTATCTTCTAACCACGCATGACCGTGAGGACTTTTTAATGGGATTAGAATCAACTTGTCTATTTAATCAATTAATTTTGATATGCGTTCCATACATGCATAACCGTAAGGACTTTTAAATGAGCATGGAAGCACATAATCAAAAATCCAAGTAATTCACCCATGCATAACCGTGAGGACTTTTAAATGAGAGTGAATACCTTGGATATTTATTTATTTTTACAAAAGAAATATGAAATGAAAAACAAATGATCCCTGATTATAGTACCACATATCGACAAACTATATTTAAGTTTTGATAAACAATGGTCGATAGAAATATGATAGATATAGAAATGGTCTTGGAATCTTTACCCAACAAAAAGTTTTATAACTCTTGTTTGAATTCCTAAAGAAATTTTCAAATATACTCTCTTGAGTAATGTATGTTAAATATCAACACTTATCACCTTTTCAATCACTATTTATCTTTTTGATAATTAGTAGGGAGTCGGATTAGTCAAAATTTGTCATTTAAAATCAAATAAAAATGACTAATCTGAAAATATGGTCAACAATGATTTTCTCGAAGGGGTTATATGAGAAAAAAAAATTCTTCTATTTGAAAATTATTTGTAATGAAAAATATGCAGATATTTTCTTTGAAAAACGATGCAGTTACTAAATGTCTCACCATAAATCACGTTCAACTAGTAAGTTTTCTGTCAACTAGATTACCAGTGTAATCCGCATCTGAATCTCTCTTTCACTTCAAAACATCACTAATTAAATTTGATAGACCAGATCATGAAGTGTGCATGAAAACTCAAACTCACAAATTTTCTACAGCATTCTCTTGAATTTTATTCAAACAAACATATATGAAGTAAATCCAAGAATCTAGAGAATATAATCGGCCAACTATGTTGAACAAGTCAGAATCAAAATCATCATCTTTACAACATCTCAATATTGGCTGATTTCATTCAGAATATGGTGCAGATTATCACATCTAATATATCGTTCAAAACATACCATTACCTGTTTTACCTTTACGATAATTTTTCGTGGTTGCCATTGTGATTCTGCCACCTTTGTACTAGGCTAAGGAACTTTGCTTTGTTGCCCGTTGTGTTTCTGGAACAGCCAAAATCCAGCAAACACTGTTGTTGTTCCTTAGCCCGCCACCATACCTACACGATGAAAGATTTTTGTGACCTATTTGTTTTTATAGGTCTATGATTGTTAGTGGTTGAAACATTGTGAATAAACAAACCCTTTGGAGCCAAAACTTGTTTTTTCATTTCATTCTTGTTCCAGTAGACATGAAATTTGTTTGTAGAATTCTTAGGAACCCAAACTTGTATAAACTTTGTGCTCTTGTTCCTATGACTACAATTTTCAACACGATGTCCAATTATTTCACATCTATCAAAGACACTCTTACCTTTTGTATTACCATCAACTTGTGTTTTCCCAAAACCTAGTCCTTTTCTGTTGTTAGCAAAAATTTGATTTCCCAATAACATGTTGAATGATTTTTCTCCTCTTGAAAAGTTATTCAGAGATTTCTCAAGATTTTGGACTTTGGTTTTTAGTTTTGTATTTTCAGTGACAAGTGAGGTGCATCTATTTATAAAATCCTTTTTCCTAGTGTCAATGATTTCCTTAAGACTCAAGTTTTCTTTTTCAAGATTCTCAGAGCTATTCTTAAGTCTTGATAATTCTGAATCTAAAATTTTACATTTTTTACATTCTAGGTTTTGAATATTTTCAAGTTCAGTTTCTAACCTAAAATTTTCACGAGCAAGTTCTCTCCTATTAGATTTCAGTTTTTCAATTTTAGATTCAAGAGTATCAACTTCTTTAGTAAAATCAAGACACATAAAAACAAGTTCTTTATAAGAATAGTCACCTGCCTCATTAGATTCCTCTGAGCTTGCTTCTGAATCTGATTTTGCAACAAGACACAAGTTAGCCTCCTCTGAGCTACTATTCGAACCTTCCTCTCCTTCTTTATCATCCCAAGTCGCTGCAAAGGCCTTCCTTTTCTTTTTCTTTCCTTTGTCGTTTTTGAGAAGTGGGTATTCTTGTTTGAAGTGGCCAGGCTTGTTGTAGTTAAAGCACGTCAATTCATTATTGGAATTGTTAGAATTTCTTGACCTACTACCATTTGTTTTCTTCTTGCGTGGTCTGAATCTTGACAATTTTATAAGATTATTGACAGCCATTGCAAGTTCTTCAATTGGATCTTCTTCTTCTTCATCGCTCTCTTCTTTGCTCTTTAAGGCAATCGTCTTCTTCTTTGGTTCGGAGTTGTTGAGTTCCTCTTTTGCTTTTAGCTTAAGCTCATATGTTATCAAGTTGCCAATCAACTCCTCCATGCTTAGTTTTGCTCAGATCTTTCGATTCTTGTATTGCCGTGACTTTTGCCTCAAAGCTCATCGGTAAGACTCGTAGCACCTTCCTCACAAGCTCTACCTCAGTGAATACCTTCCCAAGCGCTCTAGCGTTGTACACCAAAGTTGAAAAGCGTCCAAACATGTCCTTTATGCTCTCGCCTTTGTCCATCACAAAGTTCTCGTATTCATTGCTGAATAGGGCTAGACGAGACTCCTTGACTTAAGAAGTTCCTTCATGTGTCACCTCCAAGGTATGCCAAATTTCCTATGCAGTTTTACAATGAGAAATTCTATTAAATTCATTCTTATCAAGAGCACAGATCAAAGCATTAATGGCTTTAGCATTTGTAGTTTTTAATCTCTTATCGTTAGCATCCCACTTATCCTTAGGTTTAGGAATCTCAGTATCACCAACGGTTATAGTGGGAGATTTATAGCTAGTTTCAATAATATCGCAAACATCATAATCAACAGAACTAAGATAAATACCCATCCTAACTTTCCAATAAGCATAATCATTCCCGTTAAACATGGGTGGCCTAACAATAGATTGCCCCTCAGAAAAAGCATTATTTGTTGGATTCATGACTCTACAGTTGAAGAAAAATACCGTGCTCTGATACCACTTGTAGGATCTAGATTAACCCTAGAGGGGGGGGGCTGAATAGGGTTATAGGAAATTTTTGCGATTTAAACACAGAAACAAACTGCAGAAATAAATATGCTGAAAAGTAAATCACACACAAAATTTACCCAGCTTCGGCAACCCCTGCCTACTGCTGCATTCCCAGATTTCTATTAGAATTAAATAGTCTCCCGCTAACAAACACTCTAACAGACTCGCAAACCCTGCTCCCGCTTACAAACACTCTAATAGACTCGCAACCCCTGCTCCCTCCTATAGAGTTTTGCAAACTCGCAAACCCTTTCTCCTGCCTATAGAGTTTTGCAAACTCGCACACCCTGCTCACTGAACTAATTCTAACTAGACAATCTGACACTACCTACAACCTAGGTGGTGATTTACCAATACTTTGACTCGAAAATTAAAAACAACAAATAAAAAACAAAACTGACAAACAAAAAAAACCTTTAAAATTAAACCCTAAATAAATAAACTAAAGCCCTATTTAAAATAAACTAAAGTCCTCTTTTGTAAAAACAAAGCCGACCCATTTCTATTTCTCTTAACCCGATCCTTTTTGATAATGGCGGCAGTTTCCTCTTTGCAACTGAATTAGGGCTTCGGTCTTCTTTTCAGAAACTAGGGTTTCGTTGGTGGCGATTACAATTGCTTGACTTCCTTGCTTTGTAATTGATCGTCTCTTGAGATCGGCTGCTTGATTGACTTCGAGATTGCGAATTTCCTCTGGTACGTTGTTCGTATCTTTTTCTTTGTCAGGATTTAATCTGATTGTTCTTGTTAGCTCTGCATTGCCGATGATGAAATTGGGTTTATATTTGGATTGGACTCAATTTTTCCACCCTTGCCGATGATGATTTGGGTGATGTATTTATATGAATTCTGCACTTTCCTAATTCATGCTTTCCTGACTTGACGCGCACGGCTTTGATTATGAAACGTTCGATTTGATCGATACGGCATAAAAAACTTTCCTCTTTTTGGTTTGTGACTTTTTCAAATATACGTTTTTGATTTTTGAATTCGATTTCTCTGGCATCAACTCTATTCCAACTGGACTTCGACACTTGACTTATTAAACATGAATTTTGTTTGTGTCTGCATTAAATTCTTCGACTTCAAACATGTTTATTTCTGAGTTTCATCATTATACTGCCCTTATGCACTTTTGTTATATGAACTTGCTGATGTTTGTTGTCGGTCACTTGTGCATTGTTGTACTTCATGCTAGCGTTCTTGGTTTCATATGCATTGAGATTTGATCCTTTGTTGTTCATCTCCATGTAGCTGTTGGCCTAGTTTCTGTTGATCGACATTTGTTCTGGAATTGTTTCTTTGATATTGAGGCCTATACTTGCAGTTTTATAACCTGGTCCTTCTGGAGTTTCAGTTTGTACATCTGTTTCATCCCTTCTGTTTGCTTTGGATTTCATTAACCTCGGCCATGTGTTCATGCTTCATTTTAACTTCGAACTGAACTTGGTTTTGCTTCATGATGTACTTGATTCTGCTGCTTTGTATAAGTTCTTGGTCATTGCTTTTGATCTGCACTTGCAAACTCTCCATTTTGCATACTGTTTCATTGTGTACTTGGTCTTTATTGTAAATGGACATGTTGGTTGAGTCACTTGCATTTGTTTGCTGTCATGTTTGCATTGTCATATTGAATACTTGAGCTTCACTGAATTTGTTATTGCATTCATGTACACTGCCTTGTTCATCCAATTCATTGAGATTGTAGCTTGCCACTAACTTGTGTTCCATTTGTGGTCATTGCTGTATTGATTACTTGATTACTTGAGCTTTTGTGTAGTTGTTGACTTCATCCATTACTGCAGTACTCATTGTTGTTGAGTTCCTGTAGTTTGCTGTACATACTTTGTCTCTGATCTTTCTGAAGCTCGAGTTGCACACTGCTGTTTTGAGTCACTTCCATACTTGAGCATTGTTCCATGTATTTGCATTGTACCATGCTGTTACCTCTCTTGTATCAATCCTTGTACATGCTGTATTGTCTCTGACCTGTGCACATTGTCGCCTTAGTCTTGATTCTCTGGTTGGTGCATTGCCACACTGAACTTGATTCATGCTTGTTGCATTCATTTGTTTGCTTTTTATCACTGCAAAATTCTTGCAGTCTTCATTTTTGTTGTTATGTCACTTCGAATTGCACTTGCTCTGCACTATGTCTTGTTCACCATGTTGGATGCATGTTTTTCTGTCTTTGTGTTCTGGTCATTGCTTGTGACATCCATGTTGCAACTGGTTTGTACTTTGAATGCATCTGTGCATATCACTGTTGCATTATTGGTCTTTGCATCCATTCATGTTGATTTTTGAAATTTCACTTGAGTTGAATCCAGTTTCAAAAACTCGGGTTTGACCTTGTGCTCGTGTCATGATTTTAAATATATTGCACGTGAGTTGAACCCGGCTTTTCATTTGGGTTTGACCTGTGCTCACCTGTCCCTGTAGCATTATCAAGTGTATATCGATGTGCACGGCCTTATGGCATGTACAGTGATACACTGTGCATGTCACATTGTTCGTGTATGATGAATTCAAATGTGAATGATGACGAACAACCCAAATAACTGAGGCAAATCATATTTTCAAAAATCATATTTCATTTTATATTGCAAAAACATTTCTTTTTCAATTTTACTGCGTTAGTGAATATTTTTGCAGATTGCTCAGATGCTGGATTCTAACTGGAATGAAGTTAAAGATAAACTTTGAGTGTGAGTGATAGGTAGTGAGGAATTTATGTAAATTGAAATTGTGATGTATTGTAAATAAAATTGTATATGTATAGTGAGAGTTTGAATTTGTACTATTCAAAATTGTAATAAATATTTGTTTGAATAAAATTTCTGTTTGAATTCAAATTCTGTTTAATTTATTTTATTCGACAAATATTTATTTAATCTATGAAAAACAAAATAGTACATTACCAAATACATTTAAATGAATATATATGTTTATTATCATCAAACAAAAACATATAAGCGCATATTCAACAACAGAGCCGATGGATGATAAAGAGGATCCGAAATAAACCAAGGTTGCACTGGCTGAGCTAACGATTGACATCATGGTCAGCTACAACAACCCGTCACGGGTCCTAAAGATCGGATCATAGCTCAACCCCTAATGATGAAAGAACTTGCTAGTTTTCTCGAAGAGAATCTTGATGTGTTCGCTTGGACTCATTTTGATACGTGTGGAATCTTGCCTGCCATTGTGAGCCACGCATTAAATATCAACCTGGGGCATGTCCCGATGAAACAGAAAAGGCATGGATCAAGAGAGATCTATCGCCCTTAAAGCGGAGGTGGATAGGCTCAAAAGTAGTGGGTTTATTCGCGACGCCCTCTACCCAAAATGGGTATCAAATCCTGTACCTATGAGAAAGGAAGGACCATGGAGGACATGCGTTGACTACTCGGACCTAAATAAGGCATAACCTAAAAATAGCTTCCCCTTCCGAGGATCGATCAACTGGTGGACTCAACATAGAACATGAGTTGCTATCTTTCATAGATGCATACTCAAGATATAATCAAATATATATCCCAATGCACATACCCAACCAGGAGCTCATCGGTTTTATTACCAACGTTAGACTGTACTGCTATGTGGTAATGCCATTCGGATTGATGATTGCTGGAACACCTTATCATCGCCTGGTTAAATGGAAGTTTAAAGATCAGATTAGAAAGACAATGGAGGTATATGTGGATTATATGCTCATAAAGTCACGATGATCAAGTGACCACATTAGAAACTTAGTAGAAATTTTCGATATACTTTGATATTACAAAATGAAGATCAATCCTATGAAATGTTCTTTTGGTATTACATCAGGAAAGTTATTGGGTTTCATTATCAATAATAGTGGAATTGAAGCTAATCCCAAGAAGATTTGAGCAATTTGCAACATCCAGAGGCCAAAGTCCATCAAACAAGTATGGGGCCTAAATGGAAAGGTTGCCGCCCTAAGTCGATTTATTTCCAAAGCCACCGATAAATGCATTCCTTTCTTTGACTTGATTAGAAGAGGGAAAAGGAACTTTGAATGGACACAGGACTGTGAAGACGCATTCCAAGCTTTGGTGAACTACTTAAAGAGGCCTTCCATCTTGTCAAAGCCAGTGGATCACGAAGACTTGTATATCTACTTGGCCCTGTCGGTACACATTATAAGTGTCGTACTGCTTCGGAAAGAGAATCAAATCCAGAGAGCAGTCTATTATGTTAGTAAGCGATTAATAGGAGTTGAAAGGAACTATCGAAAGATAGAGAAATTGGCATGCTACTTGATGATTGCTTCACAAAAGCTTGGCCTCTATTTTCAGGCTCTTTCCTTCAACGTTTACACTGATCATCCATTTGGAAGGTTAGTTAAGTGGATCATCGAGTTGAGCCAATTTGACATTACCAATCTCCCTCGAAGAGCAATCCAGGGATAGGCACTGGTGGACTTTATAGCTGAGTTCACTACAAGAGATGATCTTCCATAGAATATTGAAGCCCCTACCATCCGATGGAAAATGTACATGGATGGAGCCTCCAATGATTGCTATTTTGGAGTCGGAGTCATACTAGTAACTCCAAAGAGTCGATCAATTTTCGACACATTGAAGCTTGACTTCCCCACAATTAATAACAAAGTCGAATATGAAGCTTTGATTGTTATAATCAAATTTGCCAGAGAACTGGGAATAAAATCTCTTGAAATCTTTTGTGATTCCTAGTTGGTGGTATTCCAAGTCAGGATAGATACTAGGCTAAAGGACAGTGATTCACTCCATACCTTATCCAAGTCTAAGAGCTATTGACTGACTTTGAGTAATATTACATCATGCACTTTCCTTAGGATCAAAACAAAGAGGCCAACTCACTGGCAGTGTTTTCTAGCATCGAGTATGCACAACTAATGAGCTTGGTTCCAGTCGAAGTACTAGATGCTCCAAGCATAATCTAGATGGAAATCGACTGGATATTAGAGACAGAGCTTGAGAAGGAGTCGTGGATGACTCTGATTAAAGATTGTTTGCTACAGGGAGTCCTTCCTAAACGGAGGAATGAAAGACGAAAAATCTTTAATAAAGCTTTACGATATATCATTTAGCCAGGAGTTAGGCATAAAAAGGGTTTCACTTGCTCTGGTGTATCGCTCATGATGAAATAAAATGAGTCCTAAAGGAAGTTCATGAAGGGGAATGTGGCGATCACATTGATGGTCAAACCTTAGTAAAGAAAATAACCCATTATGGGTATTACTGGCCAACTATCAATCGAGATGCTATTGATTGCGCTAAGCGATGCGACAAGTGCCAAATATATGCAAAAATTCTGAGAGCTCAGTCGACGAAAATTACACAAATGGTCAGTCTATGTCAATTTGCCACATGGGGCATAGATATTATCGGTTCTTTACCAATCTTTAAATGGTTCAAAGTGCGCTATCGTAGTAGTTGATTACTTCCCCAAATGGGCTAAAGCAGAACCTTCGTCCACGATCACAACAAAGAAAGTAGTCAATTTCATTGTCTAGAACATCATATGTCATTTTGGCCTTCCATGAACCATTGCAACCGATAATGGAACACAATCCAACAGCGTTGAATTCAAAGCATTTCTACCATCGGCACCATACAATCCAACTCAAGAAGGACCATACGTCATTAAACAGAGGCTTGGAAAAGGGACTTTCAAGCTAGCAACTGTTGATGGTGTCTCACTACTAAGGGCATGGAATAACAAGCATTTATGGCGTTATTTCACATAGTTATTCTTTTTCATTCGGTTGTATTCAATTTTCAAATTTGCTTTAGCAATTGATTTTGAAACATATAATAAAATAAATCATGTCATTTCTTTTTGTTTGGCAAATGAAGTTTGAAATTTCAATCATACATATGATTGGTTAGCATTGCATATTAATTATGATATCCAACTAACTAATATTGAAATGTCCGAGCAGGTTCCTAGAGTTTGGTGCCAGCCGATTACACAAGATCACGATTGAACTGAACAAATGAAACTGATCCAACCGTTCATTCGATAATTCTTGCTCACAACCCAATGGAAGGAATACCTAATGAGAAATGGATGTGACTTGACCATTCGATAATCAAATTAATCCCACCAAGCTATGGGATAGACATGTATCAAAAGCGATCATAACACAACTGATAGCTCGCTAAGTCAAACCCTGGAATTGGTGGCAAATCAATCAATTAAGGAAACTATGGTCCAATAATTTTTCAAAATAACTCTAAGTCCTCAAAGAGTGGACTAGAGTATAAACACAAATTGGGTGCAATTCGATCTACTTCCAACAAAATTTTATCTCTAGAGTGTGGGTATGAGTATAAACAAATAGATGAGTGTAGTTCGACTGCTCACTATTCCATAAACTTCGACTAGAAACCAATAAGACTGATAGGAGGAGTATAAATTCGCAAAGGATGGAGTTTGAGCATCCAATATCTAAATCCTCTGAACCAAGACTGAGAGCAAGAGTATAATAACTTAAGGCACTGAATTCGACAGCGTAGCACAAGGGCTCAATCCCTATGTTAGGTATAACTTGAGGTCTTGACCACATGGATGCCTTGAGTAAAGAATAATGATTAATTATCCAAATTAACAAGCAACGAATTACAAGTACATTGAATGGAAAAGAAATAGCTGGACTACTTAAACAAGTTCACATAAGAGTTTAATAGAAAATAAAGAACTTTTATTTACACATTAAACTTTTAAAACATAGTATAAATTTATCCAAAAGCAAAGGCCATACCCGCACATACGCGGCCAACAACTATATACCAACTAAGCCGATGTGACGGCGGCTTTGCTTCTTCTCCCTTCTGAGTTTCTTGGGAGTATCTGCCATTTCCTCTCTTTGATCTTTTACCACTGCCCTTACCACCTTTGGTAGGAAAGCTTTCAGATGCTGGAGGGAGTCCTTCGAGAACCGACCCATAAGGTGGAATGACTTGAAGAGGGATATGGTTAGGATCATCAACGTCCGCATCAATGGGTTCAGTTTTTTCTTTCTTCTACAATAACTCCTCCCCCTTAATGCGCTCCTTCTAGCTAAGCTCATCAGTGTCTTCAGAGGCACCCAATATCATAGTATCAACAGATTCATCTTGTAGTGGCTGATCGCCACCCTTTTCATCGGCAAGAGCTCCAATAACTTGAGCATCGAGCCCTGGAATGTCTATAGCCATTGGAACATCAGTTACGGTCGATTGTTGCTTCATGGTGGTACCACTTCCCGAAGACCTGCAGATTTGTGGGAACAAGCAAATAAGCATAGATCTATTAGGCATGAAGAACGAAACCTCTCGAGAAATGGAGAATAATGTGGGATACCTGCGTTCGGCTAACTTTCAGTTGTTGCTGGAGTGCTCCTTTCTTTAATATGAGTCAACACTGTTGATTTATAACCAATTATATCTCGATCATATGTCGGATCTTGTCCCGGGCTAAGTGAAACTGATGCCTCGGCTAGTTGAAGTGAAGGGGAACCTTTGGGGTTGGATTTCGAAGATTCAGTGATGTATTTCCCTTTGCTAGAGGGTGCTAAAATATCAAAGTATCAGAGCCATGTAGCGGCAAGATCTAAAGGTTCATTCCCATGAAAGATTTCTCATACCAGTTTCTCCTTATCGAAATAACCTTCGCCAAGGGCTTTCTTCCTCATCTCAACGATACATTCCCCAAATTCGACAAGCGATTTGAGGTAGCCATCTCCAAGAAAACTCAAGTCAAGATGGATTAGCACCTCGGCGTTGCATTCAACAATCAATGGATCGACTGTGTCCTTAATCTCTTTCTGGCCAGCCTCTTCAGCATCCTCCAACTGGGTCTCAATTTTCCCTTTAACTTCATTACGGCCAGCTTCCCTCGCCTCTTCCTTGAGGGCTTCGATTTGAGCAAGCTTCTCGTCAATTTTAATTTTTAGCTCCCAAGCCTCAATGGCTTCTTCAAAATACCTTTGAGACTTCTCTTGAGCCACAAGTTCTTCTTCCATCTCTTTCTTAAGAACTCTTCGAGTTCGTCAATGCAGCGGGCTAGGGTGCCATTTTCCTTTTGCAGTGTATCCTTCCCTAGAGCAAGCACACCACTGCGGCTAAGGGTAGCATCCAGCTCCTTTTTGTAAGCCATTTCAAGATGATTAACTACTTTAGTTGTTTCTTTAACACTATTCTCTATCGTGGCTAATTTCATTGTTAACTCTGTGATCTCATCATCTTGGTGTTTGATTATGTCTCAATCATGGATTGCCACTAGCTTAAGGCAATCGATTTCATCTTGCCTTTCAGTTGACACCTCGAAGATTTTCTCAGCTAAGTGTCGAAATGCTTAATGTTGCAAAAAAAATTGTTGACACGTGCAAGCAAACTCGCTTTTGCACTTCGTGGAATTGTATGGATAGAGGTAAGAAACTTTAGCCCATCAAAGAAATTTTTTGGAACTTTAACCTTAAGTTTGGCTAATTGTTCTGCTATAAAGGCCTCACGAGCTGCAGTAGTCAAAGCTGGATCAGAAGTAATAATTGGACACTTGCTTGACCAACAATCACGCGGTTGTCGAAAACCAGATGAACTGGAATGATGCTCAGGTGCACAACAGTTTTGGGAACATGAGAAGAGGTTTAATTGTCGCTATGTACAAGAGGATTGGGCTAAACTTCCAGATGGGATGATTGAGATTTGGACTTGTACGTAGAGGATGAAGACTACCTTAAACAATGACATCTTTCCCGGCTGTCGCCCCTTTCACAATGCCTGACCGAGTCTGGAAGACGACAAGATCCATACTGTGTTGAGGATACCCTTAAGCAATCAAAGGCACAAGAATGAGACATAGCACGTATAAACCAAACAAGAGCATATAAGTAACCATCAAACAAAAGGTTGACAAAAATCATGTAGTGAAGTGCATGTGATTATGAGTGTCCTAGTGTCTCCTAGACAGACCAGTTACTCAAGACTTGCTCATAGGGATGTTTTCCTCTTTGCTAGTGGTTGGAATGTCATAATTGTTCCTGGTGGGAGAATTAAGTGCCTCGACGATAATGTTGGGAAAGTTAAAAGTCTCGATGTCTTCCGAAATTGGTAGATTTAAGAATCCTTCCATCAAACTTTCTAGAGGCCGAGAGGAAGACTCTTCTTCAATAGATGTGATGATGAACTTGGACCTTTTAGCAGTTTTTCTCCTACTAATTTTGTGCAATAGCCTTTTTCCTTTTCTTGTTGGCATATGAGATTGCGTGCCTTGTGATGATTCGACCACAGGCGCATTGCCCGAACCTACATCGTCATTGCCAGGCTTGTTGGTTTCATCACCTCTGATTTCGCCTTCTTCAGCATTGTCCTGAGACTCCTCGACTAGGGGCATGGTAGGCCTATCAATGCAGCATTCTTGTTCCACAACATTCTTTCCTTCTTGTTCCACAACATTCCTTCGTGGTGCAACGATTCCTGGAATTCCGATGATGCAATCCTCTTTCAGCAACCCGAAAAGAGATAACCACTCATCAGTTACAAGTGATCTAACGTCCTTGTCTTCGACTAGGGCGGTGTGAATTGTAGAAACCGCCCTTGAATAATTATCTCCTTTAGGTCATGAACGGAAAACTGTAAAATTTCAAAGTATTTGTTAGCTCAGGGACTTGGACTTAAGAATTTGAAAACAAAATGAGGGCACCACTTACGTCCTTCGAACCATCGCCTCATGAAGTCGGGTAAACATCGAATGTAGAACCATTCATGCTTAAAGACACTGAGCTTGTTCCAAGCACAGTAAGAACTTGATAGTTGGGTATGGGCTCGAGAAAAGTATAAGAAAGACTTTTTGTTCATAGCTTAAAATTATAGATGAACTTGATATCATCAGGAGATGGCAGGCGGAACAATACAGCCATAAATAATGAAAAGGTGCCGTTAAGGAAAGCGCGGCTATTTGGATGCAGCTGAGCAAGAGCTAATTCCGAATAATTTTGCACCACTTGGAAATAAAAGGGAAACATATGTTTTAATTGAAAGAGAAATTTGATGTAGTATAAAGAACATGTAAATGGAAATAAAAGAATAAAAATTTGTCTGAATTATTTAATGAAAATAAAACGATTAATGTGTAACCAACATTCAATTGAAAATTTAATACTGAATAATTTGGAATTAAATCTTTTAATTGAGGTAAAGAGTAATAGATGGTAATTGATTCAGTCAAGATTAAGCAACATATATTGAATTCAATAAAACGAACATTTGAATAAAGACAAACCAATGTTAATAAAATGAAGGTTTAATTTAGTCAATTTTAAAATATATTATTATTGATTTAAACAAAATTTAAAGGTTAAATTTTAAGAATTTTTTTTGGAACATTGTGTAATATATTTTTCCAAATTCAATGAAATAGAAAATTTTCTAAAATTTTGAGTTTTGGTCAAACCAAGTCAAATTTTGACCTTTGTTTGAAAATTTTAAATTTGAATTTAATTTTTTTCTTTTTATATGATACTTGATGAAATTCTGATCGTTTCTCTACTTTTTTTCTCAAAATCAAACATCTATTGATCTAGATATTTGAATTTCTGTGAAAAACTGACATAAGTTTGTGGGGTTTAGTTGTGAAATTCGGCTAAGTCCTAATGTGTTTGGTTTAGTCCTAATGGGCCTGGTTAACCAAGAGACTCTAATCATACCAAGAGACTTGTGCCTATTCCTATACCTACGGCTATTTGTTTCCTTCTGACTAACTTGTGCGTATATAATTTTCTCCTGAGAAAACTTTTTCATCACACTTCCTTCTTTCTCTTCAAATTTACAAAGAGTTCTAGATCTAAAAACACAAATTTCTCTAAATCAAAATTCCTTCCTTTTCTCTTCCAAATTCCTTCCACCTCCTCTCCTATTGCCACCTCTCCTCCACCACCTAAGCCATCTTTCCATCCCCTGCATCTCGGTCATCATTTCCTCCAAGCAAGGCTGAAATCATCCCCTCTTTCCTAGCCTAGAGGAATGCTTTATCTCCAACAAATCCCACCCAAATCACAACTATATTCTCCTCTTACATAGCCAAACCATCTCTTCCACCCTAGCCCATCTTAGCTGTATTTAAACACATCCTTTCAACCATAGGCCGAGCTACTTAACCCCTCTCCTCTTCTCTTCTATAAAAAAATGAAATATATATCCATATATATTTTGTGTTGCATCAATTCAAGTCCGCTTTGATTTGCTTTGGAATTCGTAAGTCAAAATCATAGCTTTGTGTCGTCAATTTTCCTAGTCTCGAAAGGTGAGATATTCACTCACGATTTATAATCTTATGTTAGGTAAATGGATATCAATTGAAATGTTATTGGAATGTTGCAATAGTTAAGAAATTTTGCGTAATTTGGTTATGATTTGATATGACATATGTTCACCTATGTTTACTTATTATTTTTGACATAAAAATATTTCTGATATTATGTTGTTTATGTAACAACCCTATATTTTGTGATTATTTTAATTGTATATTTTAATTATTTTAATTGTATATTTTAATTATTTTAATTGAATTTTTAATTTAACTTTATTTTATTTATTTAATTTAGTTAATTTTGTTATTTTAAATATAAACTTTGATTTTGATATGAATTATCATTCCAAAATATGATTAAAAAGAATATTTTCCAAAAAGTGAATTTTGGTCAAATTAGTCAAACTTTGACTTTTAACTTAAAAATTTAAAAGTTTGAATTTTTTTAATTTTATCTTCTATTATGAAAGTAAATAAAATTTTAAGAACACTGCTTCTCGTTTCGTTGAAATCCGATTAAAAATGTGAAAGTTATGCCTTTTTAACTATTGTGTGTAATTTGCTGTATTTAACAAAATTGTTTATTTTAAATTATATAAATAATATTTTATTTGGTCATGTAATTTTCTAATTTATGATTAAATGGGTAAATAACATGTTATGTATATATTTAAGTTTTAAAACATTTAAAAAAAGTGTAATTGACATTTTCCAATGTCAGTTGTATTCTATTTATAATTTTTAATTTCTAGTTTCAATTTATTAAAGAAATTCTTTATTTATTTGTATATTTTTCTTAAGAACTTATTTTCTTCTCATTCCCACTTTATTTTGTTCCCCATTGATTTATTTATTTGACATTTTATTTGTTTTAAAGTGAAGTAGGAATTTTTGTAGTGTTAATGGTAATTTTGTTGTAATTTTCATGCCCTATTTTAAATTTTTAAACAATTTCTTTAGTTCTTTTTCTATTTTTTTCCAATATAATTATGTATTTCATTTTATAAATGATAATAAAATTATTTTATTTCAAATTTTTACTTCATAATATTTTTAAAATGAAGTGGATATTTTTCCAAGTCTAGTAGTGCTTTATTTGTAATTTCTGGACACTATTTTGAATTTTTATGCAATTTCTTTTATTATTTTTATATTTTTATTTAAAATTATTTATTTATTTTCATACTATTGCATTTTTTTGGTTTTTAAAAGTAATTTCTGAAATTATTTTTGTTTTATTTGTTTAAAAGAAAATAGGAAATGTGAAGAGTTTTAAAAACTTATTTAGCTTAAGTCCTTTCACCTCCTAGAGTCTTTTCACTTGCCACAACTCCTCATTTACTTCTTTTGGCTGTGCATTACTTTGTTTGGCCGTGTATTCTAGTGCTCATTCATGAAAAAAAACATTTTTTCCTCATTATATTCACGGTTTGCAAACAAGTTTGGTAATGGCTACTTTTTCCTTTTTCTTCTTCTCATTTTTCATGGTTTTTGCCTTGTTTCTTTGCCTTGTTTGCTCGGCCTCCTCTAGATAATCACGGCCACCACTCTCTACATCTCTTTCCTGCCATCACCACCACCTGCACTCCAGGCCATGACCATAGCCGAACCCTCCATGGTGACCAAACCCCTCAAAAATGCAACCAAAGGCCTAAAAACATGTTATTTGACTACTACTTGCTCATCCACCTTCAACCACCAACATAACCACCACCTTTGGCCACCACCACCTCACTGACCTGACCACTACACAACACCATCTCCTCTGTCCAGACCTGTAGCACCACTTGACCGAGCAAAACTACCCATGGCCAAGCCCAAAAAGTTCACCAAACTCCACTTTAAAGCCTTGCCTCCTTACCTTCTTGTGTTATAACTCCTCCACCACTTCCTATTCCTTGTAGCCATGACTTTTAGGTCCAAACCTGAACCAAAATCATGTTATGGCCGAGCTATATCACCCCTAGGCTGAGCAAAGAGTTGTGGAAAGCAAGGCAAAAGTCGTTGCATTCATATTTGTTTTCATTCCAAAGTTATTCCATTTCAAGTTGCATTGAAATATATAATTTGTTTGATTTTGTTTTGAGTTGTAACATAAGATCTTTAGCTTGGATTCACTCTCCACTCAAGTCCATAGGATTTTCATTTTTCTCTTGGTTCCTTTGTGTTAGTTGTATTGCAATCTCCAGCATTTTGAGGTGAGTAAATCTCACCTAACATTTATACTTATGCAAATGTGAAGCGACAACAATTGAATGCGTAGAATGATATATTATGTTATAACTGCCTATGATTATTTATATACGATGTTAAACCTGTTAATTTACAAGTCATCTCATCTGTTACTGTTATATGTTGTTAACCGTTCATTTAAATCTGTTTATCACACTGCAAGTTCCATGTAGAATAGAATCACTATGGGTTGAAATGATACATACCCGAACGGACTTTAGAACATGGAAAATTCATTATGGGCTGAAATGATAGGCCTAAACGGTTTTTATTTATTTTATTTTAACTTGGGATTGCGGGTTTGAAATGATGGAACCCGGATTTTTTCTTTTAAACTATGGATTGAAATGATATATATCTGTATCACTTGACCAAGGTTAGAAAACTATGTACAGGCCCGTGGTTATATTTTATAAAGTATTTTGAATATTTTTAAAAGTGAAAGTTTATGAAATTTGATTTAAGTTGGATTTATAATGTTTGAATAAAGAAATTTTGGATTTTTTCTAGAAGTTAAAATGTAATTCACATGAATGGTAAAAGTGAATTTTTGAAATATAACTTAAATTTGGAAATTTGGACTTTGGCTTTTAAAATGACATTTAAGTTGTATAAATAAAATTTTAAGTGGGTTAAAATGTAAATTTATGATAATTTGATTTAAATAGATTTTAAAATGTTTTAAATAAGGATTTATGATTTTTGTATAAGTGGAAAATGTTAAACAAATAAATGGATAAGTTGAATTATTGAAATATAACTTAAAGTCTGGAAATTTGGGTTTTGATTTAAAAAGGGAATTTTAAGTTATATAAATAAAATGGAAATTTAATTATATTTGGAAAATGGTAAATATGATGATTTGATTAAATTTGAGTTTAAATGAATTAACAAAGTATTATTGATTTTTCTATGTAGTAAAATGGTT
This sequence comes from Allium cepa, assembly GCA_030765085.1. Taxonomy (NCBI): domain Eukaryota; kingdom Viridiplantae; phylum Streptophyta; class Magnoliopsida; order Asparagales; family Amaryllidaceae; genus Allium; species Allium cepa. Next base: position 106,209,083 of record CM060946.1, read on the forward strand.
AAATGAATAAATGCTTAAAAGTGTAATTTTAAAATGAACTTAACCTGAAAATGTGAATTGGTTTTGATTAAGGGTTTAAGTTAATTAAATAAATTGTAAATTTAGTTTAATTTGTGAAATGATAATTTGAAAATGTAAATGTTAATAAAGTGTTAAATGTAAAAAAGGGAAAGTTTACACTTGAATTTATTAAGTGGATTTGTGAAATTTGATTTAATTACAAATGTTGCTTTATAAAAATCATTAATTAAATGAGTATTTTAATGAACATCTTTGAATGTTAAATATAATTTTTATAATGTTTTAAATGGTTTAAATTGAAATGTTTTCAAGTATAACTTTCAGCAGCTTTTGTTGAATGCCGTGAAAGGTTAAAATTTTCAATGTTATGGTTTTAACTTAGTAAATGAACTCATAATGGTTTAAAACTTTGGAAATTGAATACTTGATATGAAAGTATATGAACTTAAATTATAAATGGTTTAAATGAATTATTTTGATTAAAATATAAGCTATTTAAAAGGTGATTTGGAATGATAATAAATGAATGATATCTTTGAATTTAAAAGGTATTTAAAGTTGAATATTTGGATTTGAACTTATATAATGATTTGAAATTGAAGCTTTAGAAAGATATGTTATTATGATATATATTTAATGTTTTGAAATGAAGATTTGAAGGATATGATAGTTTTATATTAAAAATGTTTTGAAATAAAGTTTTGAAAGGTACGATATTTTGATATTAAAAGGATTTGGAAATGAAGTTCTGAAGGATATGATATTTTAATGTATTAAAATAATTTGAAAGGAAGTTTTCAAAGGATATGATAATTTAATATATTGAAATGGTTAGAAATGACTTGATATTTATTTTGATAAATATTTGAATTTGAAAGATATGGTATGTTGATATATTGAAATGGTTTGGAAATGATTTAATCTTTATTTTGATAAAGATTTGGATTGAATTGATATCTATAATTTAAGTACAAAATATTATTTTAAAGTTATAACCACGGTGTTAACGCTTAAATTTGAACGCTAACACCCCGGTGTGTGAAGTGTAGTTGTGAAAGCACCACCCGATAGATCGGGAAAGAATTACAAGCAAGTAATAGCGGAAAAGCAGTAAACGACAGCAATTTTATAGTGGTTCGGCTTATGGGTATAGCCTACGTCCACTTTAAGTACTTTTATTGATGATCACGTTACAAGTTGATACAAATCTTCTCAAGTACAATACACTTTGAATTACAAAAGACTTAGAACAAGTAGCTTAAACTTCAATGGAAATGAGAGTCTTCGAATCCATGTTGGATGTTTACGATCTCTTTTTGAAGTTGTATGTAGTGTTCCTAGTGTCTCAAGAGCTTCAAGTGTTGAATTGGTTTGGAATGCAGCAGAGTATCAGCGCTTGAAGAGAATGTGCCAAAAGTCCCTTGAATGTTGGTGATGGTCGTGTATTTATAGGGGCTTTCGGTGTTTGGTCGGAGGTAGTGGCCGAGATGGGTTAAGTCGTAGGTCGGCTCCGGGTCAGGCTGAGTTATATGTCGCCCTCCTTCTCTCAGGCACGGTCTCCGGTCTAAGTGAAAGACGCGCGCTTCTCTAGCTCCAAACCTTAAGTGTTGGGTCGCCGCCGAGTTAGTGTGCCATGTGCTAAACTATTTCGCCACTTCATCCTTCACACCCTTAGACCGGTTACGACTTACCATAACCCATAAGTCGGCCACGACTCATAGGTGGGTGAGTTTGTGCTTAACAGTTAGGTCGGCATCCATGCTAAGGCATTAGGTCGGCATATTTCTTAACCAGTTAGGTCGGCATCCATGTTAAGGCATTAGGTCGGCATACTTCTTAACCAGTTAGGTCGGCATCGAGTTAGATCGGATCCTTCCCCGCATCCTTTAGGTCGGCAACACTCTTTGAGATGCTAGGTCGGCCCGCCTTTATCCATTGGGTCGGCAAGTAATGCGAATGGTTAGGTCGGCCTTCCTTCCAAGCTTTAGACCGGTGAGCCATAACCGAGATAGGGTTAACATTTGCCCCTCGAAGTACATGCCTTAAGATTAAGTCGTGTGCTTCGACACCTCTTAGCTCGGCTCCTCCTAGGTCGGTAGGTCGCGCACGACCTATCAGTTAGCGCCGTTTCGCATCTCTTCACCGTGGGATATAAACTGGCTCTCTTCCTTCTTCTTCTTCACTTAATTTCCTGCTCAATTCCGCCATTAAAGTACTCTTGAGTTCCTTAGGGCGATTTCATCCCACCTGATCACCAGTCACTCCTACTCTTTAGTGCGTAAGTGATTCTACTCCTCTTATGACTGCAAATTACTACCAAATCACGAACTATGTCGCTCAAATTCGAACCGCCTCTTCGCACGGTGCTTCATTACAGATCCTGCCATGCTTAGGTTGCTCTCTTAAATGATCGATGAAGTAATGAAGGTGGTTCGTCGTTTTTAGGCTGACCGTTCGGGATTATCATGTGATAAATTTGAGACGACTTCGATTTGGTTTAGTGGATGATCCGGCAGCATGAAATGGGATGAAAGAAGTAGGGGTCCGTGTTGGTGGAGCGATTATCGGGCTATCGGGTTGAGTAAGAAGTTGGCTTGAATGTGATTCGGTGATTTTGGATGACTTCTCTTATGGCCGATCTGATTTGGGGGATGTAAGCTTTAGGTCGGGGCCGAGCCAACACATAGGGAAACCTACCGACCTAACTTTTAAGGCTTGAACCGCGACCGAGTTAATACTTGGAGAAACTTTTTCCTTTTGAATCAGGGCCTGCTTCCCCACCTCTCTCTTGCGACCTAGGGAACTGCCGAGTTAAAGGAGTAGGAACCCAACATTAATGTGCGGGAGATTCTTAAGGCATAACCGAGTTAGCACTTAAGCATTTAACCAAGCCTGCCGAATCGAATTGCTATGATTTTGGCCAACTTCAGACTTAGCCTTTCTTCTTCTTTTTTTTTTTTAGGTTGTAGCCGAGATACGACTTAGGCCTTGGACATGCTGACACTTGAGAGTGTTAACTAACTTTAATCATTTTGACTTGGACTGCCAAATTAAGTGGAATAAACTTTGAACTATGATCAAACTTTGAACAGGGATTAAACTTTGAACTGCCCCAACTTTAAATTTGTTTAAACACATTATGTCACTTCACAGATCATTCTCACTTTTAAGCTACCAACCTGTTGAGAATAACAAACAAACAAAGGAAAACAAGGCGCACATACTGCCATTGACAGCCCATATCAAATGGCAGATTAGTCAAGACAAGATAAGCATCATGAATATAATGCATGAAATGTTGTGAATTAATCGACTAAAGTAGAATATTAATGCAAAGTATCAACAATTTGAACTGATTTGTTTGCATCAACATTATATTTGCATATTCAAACTCAAAACAAAGATTCCTGGTCTTTATAACTAACAAATGTTTGCTAGGTTTTATTCCAGTTGCCTTTGCTTATTGTTTGATTGATACTTGTACAACACTTCACACACTTTAGGGAACGTGCACCTTCATGTTTGAATATCCAATTGCTTGTGTAGAATGACTTCCCATCGAGAAGAAGAAGTGGTAACTCAAGAAGAAGAAACTTTCCCGACAACAGTTCCGATAGAGAATCCTCCGGAAAGAACTTCGACTATTCTATCTTTGAGATCATTTATTCAGCTGCGCACTCAATTTGGCTTTGCTGAAAACGATGTCCTATTCCCTGGGTCAAATGATACTGCTGATAATCCTCCCTATGGTTTCGTTGCAGTCAACCGCCACATGTGCTTAAGTGGGGCGATTCCTCCTTTTATTGACTTCCTTCGAACTCTTCTTCTCCGGTTGACGATCTCTCCATTTCAACTTCATCCTAATGGTTATGCCATCTTGATGGGGTTGTGTGTTTTGTTTAGAAGAACTCTTGATCGCGTACCGAGTTTTGAAGAAATTCGTTATCTGTGCTCGTTTACAAAGAGTAAAGATCATCCTTCACTCATTATTGTGAGAAGTGCCAGAAACCGCAAGCTCCTTTCCGATCTCACTGAAAGTGTTCATGGATTTTTGAACCAGTTTTTCTTTGCTCGCTGTCCTCCAGGGTTTTATGCCATCTGGAGAATAGGAAGTAAGACTAGTGTTTCCATTTTTTCGTTTTTGAAACTTTTTTAGAGATCCGAACTTTCAGTTGCTAACTTCATTCTTTGCTCTTTTCAGCACTTCCTCTCCCTTCTAGAGATCCGATTCATAAACAAGTTTTTGAGAGGTTGAGTGCCGTGACTGCGGAAGAAAGGAGCATAAAATTTCTGCTGAAGGATGAATTTTTACACCAATACGGGCTTCTACACGCTTCTCGTTCTACGCATGCTCATAAAGTTCCAACAGAAGTTCCCGATTCTCCGATGAAAACTCCTGACGCCCCGGTTACTGTCGAACAACTCACATCAAAAGAGTCTAATATTGAAGCTTCATTGGTGAAGTGTTCCACTCCTACCGACATTATGGGGTCATCTAGTAAGACGGTGCTTGCCCCGATCGAGGAAGAAGAAGAACCTTCACGGCCTCTCAGGGAATTAGCTGATGTAGGAATTGAGAAAACAAGTCCCACCAAGCATGATGGTGACGATGTTTATGAGGGGTTGAGCGACATAATAGTGACTTCGCAGGAGCTTTTTAGAGATGACGTATCTAAAACTATCTCTCCTGTAATTGAGGCGACGTCTCTTCTTCGACAAACACCATCACAAACATCAACTCCTCATACCCAAGCTATCATCACCTCTGCACCAAAGAGTGGTTTGTAGCTTAATGCGTGTAGCTTGCACATCACACAACACTTAGGATTTTCCAGCACATTTATGCACTTATCTTCTTATACTTTAAAGATTTCTAAAGCTTATCTTTTCTTATTTCAGATTCTTCAATGACACGCGGTGGATCATATTATCAGGATTTCCAACGCTACGGGGGGCGTGGCCAATATGATTATCGGCGTTACTTTCCCTCCTATAGAGAGTCTGACGAAGAGAGGGCTGCTCGAAAGGCTCGTGAAAGGAGGGATGCAGAAGAGTGTTATGACAGAAGGGATAGGGATGAGCACCATGATTCTCTGCAGAGGAGTGATGACTCTCACAAAAGGAAATCTCACGACGACCGAGGAAAAGGTCATGTAGCTGAAGATTCAGGCAAACGAGCTCGATATGGTGAGAGACATGTTTCCACTATTCCCGAAAAGCCAACTGCCCCTGCCCCTCTTGACATTACTTCTGACTCTCCTGCTCTTGGGAAGGAGGACATCCAGACAATAATAAGCAGGCCTAAATTTCAAGTGGGACCTGGCCCAGCCACTTTACAAAGTCGTTTTCCGCAATGGTGCTTAAAGGGTGTGAGATTCGACCTAGACTTGGTCCCCATCGACAAGTCTGCTATGTTGCGCAATCTTGATGCAGTCAAGCTCGATATCGAGAGGATGTCAAACTGGCAGAAGCTTGTTGATGAGCTTCAAAGAGTTAACCGTGCCAACTTAGAGGCCATGCTCACCATGGAAAATGATAAGGCTGAGTGGCAAAAGGTCCTTGAGCAGCACGACACCGAAATGAGGAGCATTACTTCCTACAACGAGGAGCTCGAAGCAAAGGTTGAGAAGTTGAAAGATGAGCTTGCTGCTTCCTCTACTTCATACTCTCAAAAAGAAGAAGTGCTTCTCAGGCAAGTTAGAGATGCTCATGCCAGTCAGAGGGACGCTGAGGACAGGCTTGAAGCACAAAAAAGAATCAGTGACGGCTATGTCTCTGATATTGCTGAGCTTCAAAAGAAAAACAACTCCCAGGAGGCGGAGATACAAATGCTTAAGCTTCAGCTTGCCAAAACTGAAAGGGAGCGCGATGAGGCTGTCGCCGGCAAAATCGCAGCCGAAGAATCTCATGAGGCGACCAAAAACAGCTTCGGCTCAACATTATTCGACTTCTACTTGCATAGCGTCTTGGGGCGTGGAAGCCTCGCTTTTCTCGGTCCTAAGTATGAAATCACTTTAGCTGAAGTGTGGGAGGCCGCCCTCGATATGCTTGGTGCTGAAGGTGCTGGTTATGACGAGTCAGCCCTGGAAAGGCATTACTTCGATGAAGACGCTCGCGCTGCTCTCGCCAGGGGAAAGGAACAACTTGCCAAACTAAGAACCGAAGTGACGGAAGGGGACCAGCTGGGGAAAACCACTTCAACTACTCTAGTCCAGCCACCTTCTTCGTCTGAAGTCGACATTATTGGTTCCAGTTCCCATCTCGCATCTCCCACCAAAGTTACTGTTGATATTACAAGCACACAAGGCGGAGACGAGGGTGAAGAGAGTGCTGATGCGCAAGCTTATGAAGTCGATATCAGGAAACCAGCTTCTCCAGGTAACTTCACTGTTAATCTCGCTACTGTCAATTCTGCTCAAGCGGGTTACTCGTTTATTTCGCATGAGTTTCACGAGCTCCTTGGCTATTTTCTCAACCTTGACGAGCCTTCATCTCCTCTCTTTACTGACTTTAACCTTTTTTCTTCTGTAGAGAAAGTACCAAGCACTGCTCAAACTTCTACTCCTCCGGTCATCCTTCCTTCATCTCTTCAGGCGGTGCCTCCTTCTGCCTCGCAACCTGGATCACAGGAGGAACAAATAGAGGCTCTTCACGGCTTGGATGATCCCATCGCTTCGCAAGAGCAGAAAGATGAGAGACCTGAGGGAGGTGACATATCCCCGGAACGGACTCCTTCTGACGACATTGTTCTATCAAAACTTGTCACTCCGGGGAGTGAGTCTTCCTCACAAAGGAGAGAGAAGCGTGGGACATCAAAGAGGAGGGGGAAGAAAATCACCGCCACTGAAGAGGAGCCGGAAGTTGAACCGGTTACACCTACCTCTCCTACTTCCCTTATACCCACTGGCCGACCTGGAAAGCTGGTCATTCGACCGGGTAAAGGGTCCAAAGGAGGGAAGAAGAAGTGAAGATTTTAGCTTTTTGTCCTTTATATGAACTGGCCGAGAGTTGTGCGGGTACCGGCCCCCGCTTTTATTTTGAAACCTGTATCTGCATTATAGTTGAATAAAATGATTCTTCGTTTGTACAAACTTCTGTTTGAATTTGAGAATGCATTTACTATTTATTTTTGCACAAGTTTGTTTATATAATATTGCAGCGGGCTTATGGTATGTTGTTTGAGTATTACTTTACTGATGCAGCTATGCTACTATACCATGTTTCCCCCATACCTTAAGCTTGCTACAATATTCTATACTTCGAGGGGACTTGCACTCTTATTTGTTAAAGAATAATTATTTTATTCTTTAAAGAAAATTTTTATAGAGTACAACTCCCTTCGTATAAGTTTTTACGCTTTGTCGTTCGAAGAAATCACTTTTTTTTTTTGCTTATGTGCATATTTTACCAAGTGAATTCCTTTATGTGGTAAAGCGGACCTCTGAAGGGTACTTTAACTTCTTTTCTTTTTACGATCATTTTTCATTTGAAAGTTAAAGTACGCTTTTGATGAGGATTTTTTTTTTTTTTTTTTTTTTTTACAAAATTGTACCTCTGAGGAGGGATTTTCCACGTTTCAACACTTGGAAGTTTTATTTCAATCTCGGTGAAACGTGTACCCCCAAAGAGTTGTGCCTTCGAAGAAAGCCTTTTCACGTTTCAACACTTGGAAGTTTTATTTCAATCTCGGTGAAACGTGTGCTTCCAAAGAGGTCTTTTTCTTGATTGTGTCCCCTGGAGGGGGTCGTACCTCTAAGGAGGGATTTTTTACGTTTCAACACTTGGAAGTTTTATTTCAATCTCGGTGAAACGTGTACCCCCAAAGAGTTGTGCCTTCGAAGAAAGCCTTTTCACGTTTCAACACTTGGAAGTTTTATTTCAATCTTGGTGAAACTTGGGCTTTCAAGAAGGTCTTTGTTTTTGCATTTCAACTTTGGTGAAGTGAAATTCCGAAGAGCGGTTGCTACACTTCAACTCCTGGCGAAATGTGCCCCCGAAGAGGGCTTTTATTTTGTTTACATTTCAACTCTGGTGAAGTGAAATCCCGAAGAGCGGTTATAACACTTCAACTCCTGGTGAAATGGGCCTCCGAAGAGGGCTTTTATTTTGTTTACATTTCAACTCTGGTGAAGTGAAATCCCGAAGAGCGGTTATAACACTTCAACTCCTGGTGAAATGTGCCTCCGAAGAGGGCTTTTATTTTGTTTACATTTCAACTCTGGTGAAGTGAAATCCCGAAGAGCGGTTATAACACTTCAACTCCTGGTGAAATGTGCCTCAAAGAGGGTTTTCATCGCCTGGAAGTTACTCTCTCATGGTTGGAGGGTCATGACTCCTCCAATCTTTTTTGTTGAGTAGAGAACTTTCTTTTTTGTGGCGTATGACCCATTAGAGGTCTTTTATCCTCCGAAGAATTGCGCCTCCGAAGAGGACTTGTGCCGCTGATGGTAGCTTTGGTTGTTCCTCTGTTCACTTGCTTATGCCTTTTCAGCGATCCTTTTTTTTTTCTTTTCAAGTTTTCATTCCCCTTTCTCTCACAAGTGGCTTGTTTAATCCAAGGAAGTGTACTTCATTGCCAGGCAAGTTCGTGAGAACGGGCACTAGCTTCCTAATTGGATGTTTGTTTGTTCAAACAATCTCAATTTATCAGCAAGGGCTCGTTTCTATCGAAATCATTAGCCGTTCAATTGAAGTATTTCCTATCTAGGATTTGAATTCGGGGTCTTTGTGACTTGAAATTTGTTTGTTGAATGATGGTGAGAATCGCTCGGTCTTATTATGCGCAAGTTTTATTTCCATTGTCTGCAAAAATTTAAATCGACATTTTAGCAATACATTTTATGTATTTTTATATCGAAAACAAAGCAAACATATAATGATAATAAGGAACACAAGATTTATAGTGGTTCGGCCATGAAATTGGGCCTACATCCACTTTATATTCTTTCATTATTTACTTGCATCAGTTTCACAATTGCTTTCAATTACAAGAATCATACATTCATAATTCTTTTTACAATTTTTCAACAAAATTTTCAAGTAAAGTATGGACGCAAGTGGTTGCTGTTCCATGCCCTTGGAATTCGATCTCCATCAACAGTGGTGAGCTTGAATGTGCCGTCAAGAAGCTTCTGACCTATTACATATGGTCCTTCCCAATTTGGCCCAAACACACCTGTCGCGGTCATAATTCTTTTCAGGACTAGATCTCCAATTTCAAAGCTGCGTTGACGAACTTTGGAATTGAAATGTCTGGCTATCCTTTGCTGATGAGCTGCAACTCTGAGGTTAGCTTCATCTCTTTTTTCATCAAGGAGATCCAGCGCTTCAAGTTGCAGCTTTTCATTTTCTGCTTGATTGAAATGGATTCTTCTGTGTGAAGGGACCTCTGCTTCAACCGGGATCATTGCTTCCGATCCGTATGCTAACGAAAAAGGAGTATGCCCAGTTGCAGTTTTGTGAGTAGTTTTGTATGCCCATAGTGCAAGTGGTAGTTTATCGACCCAACCACCTTTTGCTCTTTCGAGTTGCTTTTTGATGGTTGATTTGATGATCTTGTTCACTACTTCCACTTGCCCGTTTGCCTACGGATGAGCTACCGCCGAAAAGCTTTTCTGGATTTTGAATCGCTTGCAAAAATCCTGGAATTCCTCGCTTTCAAACTGAGTACCATTGTCTGTGATTATTTTCTGAGGCACACCGTATCTGCAAATGATATTCTTGGTCACAAAGCTTATCATTTTCTTTGAAGTGATCGTAGCCAATGGTTCAGCTTCAGCCCACTTAGTAAAATAATCAACTGCAACAATAGCATATTTAATCCCTGATTTAGCAGTTGGTAGCGGCCCAATGAGATCCATTCCCCAAATTGCAAATGGCCATGGACTGACCATCTGTGTGAGTTCGGTAGAAGGTGCTCTAGGAATTTTGGCATATCTTTGGCATTTGTCACATTTTCGGGAGTAATCTGCAGCATCCCGAGTAATTTCTGGCCAAAAATATCCGTATCGGAGAATTTTCTTTGCTAATGTTTGTCCACCTGAATGATCACCGCATTCTCCTCCATGCACTTCTGCTAGGATTGTTTTGGACTCTTCCCGGGATACACATCGAAGCAATGGCATTGAGAATCCCCGTCTGTACAATCGGCCATCCTGAATCACATAGCGGGAGGCCTTCCTTAGTAGCTTTCGTCTTTCTATCGAGTTTTCTGGCAGAGAACCTTTGAGTAGGTAATCCAGTATTGGAGTCATCCATGACTCTTGTTCTTGAGATACATTCATAATCCAGTCTATATCCATCTCGTCTATACTTGGCGCTGAAAGGACTTCTACAGGGACCAATCCCAATAGTTGAGCTTCACCAGAACTTGAATATTTTGCGAGGGAATCTGCCTTCATATTCTCTTCCCGAGGAATGTGGCTTATTGAATAGTGATCGAGTTCACATAGGAGTTCCCAAGCCTTTGACAAGTAGGAAGGCAGGTTTCCACCTTTTGCTTGAAATTCCTTCTTGACTTGGCATACAATAAGCTGGGAATCACTGAAAATTTGTAGTGCTCGAATGTTTAGCTCTTTAGCGATTTTTAGACCTGCAATAAGAGCTTCGTATTCTGCTTCATTGTTTGTTGAAGGAAATTCCAGTCTTAGTGCATAACATAATGATCGACCTTCAGGAGTTTCAAGTACCACTCCGGCTCCAGAGCAGTAGTCATTTCTTGCGCCATCAACATACATCTTCCACTGGATTGGAGAATCTTTGATCGCTTTTTCCTCACCATTATCTTTCTCTGTGAATTCTGCAATGAAATCAGCTAAAGCTTGTCCGTTGATTGCTTTTCGAGGGTGATAGGTGATGTCATATTGACTAAGTTCAATGTTCCATTTTAGAAGTCGACCCGAAGTTTCAGGGCGAAATAGGACTTGCTTTAGAGGTTGATCAGTGAGTACTTTGATAGGATGAGCTTGGAAATATTGCCTCAGTTTCCTCGATGCAACTACTAGGCAATAGGCGAGTTTTTCCAACTTGGAGTAATTCAGCTCTGCCCCAGTGAGTCTTTTGCTGATATAGTAAACTGGATGTTGAATCCTTTTGTCTTCCCGTATCAGCGCTGCACTTAGAGCATGAGATGATACTGCCAAGTATATAAGAAGATCCTCACCATTGCCTGGCCTAGAAAGTATCGGAGGCGTTTCCATATGACGGATCAACTCTTCAAAGGCTTTTTGGCATTCGGGAGTCCATTCAAAGTTCTTCTTTCCTTTTTTCAGGGCATCGAAGAATGGGATGCATTTATCAGTAGCTTTGGAAATGAACCGACTCAAAGCGGCGACCTTTCCGTTGAGACTTTGCAATTCCTTCTTCGTTCTAGGAGCTTTAACTTCTTTTAAGGCGGTAATTTGAGCTGGACTGGCCTCAATGCCCCTAGCACTGACGATAAAACCTAAGAACTTTCCGGATTCGACCCCAAATGTACATTTCAGAGGGTTAAGTTTCATTCTGTATTTCCGGAGGACTGCGAACATTTCTGCTAAGTGTTCAATGTGATCCACTGCTTTCCTGGACTTCACTAACATGTCGTCGACGTAGACTTCCATAGTTTTGCCCAATTGCGGTTTGAACATAGCATTAACAAGTCTTTGGTAGGTTGCCCCTGCGTTTTTCAATCCGAAGGGCATAACTCTGTAGCAATAAAGTCCAACATCTGTGATAAAGCTTGTATCCTCCTGATCCGGCTCATGCATCATGATTTGGTTATAACCGGAGTAGGCATCCATGAAGGATAACAATTCATGTCCCGCAGTTCCGTCTACCAGTTGATCGATCCTGGGTAATGGGAAGCAATCTTTGGGGCAAGCCTTGTTTAGATCAGAAAAATCGATGCACACTCTCCATTTTCCATTAGCTTTCTTGACCAACACAGGATTTGAAACCCAATTCGGATATGTAGATTCTTTGATGAAGTTATTTTCCATGAGTCGATCAACTTCTTCTTTTAATGCTGCTGACCTTTCTGGACCTTGGGTTCTTCTTTTCTGTTTAACTGGCGTAAACTTTGGGTCAATATTCAGAGCGTGTACTGCAACTTCTGGGGATATCCCACACATATCGGCATGAGTCCAAGCAAAGACATCCAGATTTGCTTTCAGGAAAGATATCAAGACATTCTGAATTGACACATTAAGCTGTGAACCCACATTCAACACCTTATTTGGGTCCTTCGGGTCAACAGGTACCGGAATTGTCGTTTCCACCGGTACTACTCTATTCTCCCCTGTACTGGCTTTTCTGGGATCCATTTCTTTCCGTGCCCCGCTGTGCTCGCCAGTGCAGGGTCCGCTCTGTAATTGCTACAAAGCTGGTTCCTTGATGCGGACTGGAGTTGCCGCATCCTTTCCCATTTCTCTTTTTCTTGACTCTCGCAGCTCTGTCCAATAGCATTCTCGCGCAGCATTTTGATCCCCTTTTATAACTCCTACTCCATTGTCAGTAGGAAATTTAATAGTGAGGCACCACGGGGCTAGGATAGCTTTGAATGCTGCGAGTGTTGGACGGCCAAGAAAAGCATTATAAGCAGAATATTCGTCGACGATCACAAAGGTTTGCTTTCGGACCACTTTCCTTTCTCCTTCCCCAAGTTCCACAAACAGATCGATGGTTCCTACTGGTTGCTTTGGCTCCCCAGTGAAGCCAACGATTTTCTGTGATGAGGCTTGCACATCGATCATAGGGATTTTCATCTGGTCAAATGTCTTCTTGAAGAGAATATTACATGATGCTCCGCAGTCAATGAGGACTCTTCTGACAATGGCTGGTCCAATACCAGCCGAGATGACCAAGGGATCTAAAGTAGGAGCTTCAATACCTGTGGAATCTCTGGCTCTGAAAATAATATCATCACTGAAAGTTTTCTGTTGTTTAAGGGGCGTAGTGTCTTCTAGAACAAAGACGTTTTCTTCGGCTGGAGCATATTTCAAAGCCCTGGAATATCTCTCCATCTCACCCCAGCTTTTGCCAGCTGGGTGAGGTCCTCCTGAAATGACATTGATAACGGGCCTTCCAGATTCATGCCCCGTAGCTTTCTCTCCTGCCCCAGGCTGATGAACAGGAGCCCGCTGCCCCTGGCTCGACGATGCAGGATTGTTGTTATTCTTTTTCACAAATTGCTGCAACTTGTTTTCTCTTAGCAACTCTTCAATCAGATTTTTCAGCTGGCGGCATTCATCAGTTTCATGACCTGGTTGATTGTGGAAGCGGCAGAATTTCCCACTTTGTATGGCTTTTCTCCCAGTTCTCAAAGGGATAGGTTTAGGGAAATCGACGGAATCTTTAGTGGCCAGGTAGATGTGCTCCGGTGTATGTGATAATGGAGTATATTCTGATGGCTTGAAGGATCGGGGCTTCTTCAGATTACCCTGTTTCTTCCCATTACTATTCTCTCTTTTTTGCCCCACCGATTCATTCTTGCATGGAGCGACAGTGTTGTCTTCTGCTTTTTCCAACACTGTCTTTACTGGTAAAGGACGGCTTTCCAAGCGAATGAATTCATCTGCTTTTTTGTAGAACTTTTCGAAAGAGGTTGGCTCCTTCATATTTAACCATTTCCCAAATTCGCTTGACTTATCGATAGCCCTCATCAGATAAGTCAATATCATTCGTGGTTCAGCATTGTCCACCTCAGCCAGTGCTATATTGAAGCGGTTCAAGAAGGATCTGATAGACTCACCAGGATTCTGCTCTAAACTCGATAGTGACATAATATCCTTGGCCTTCGAAGCATATAGTCTAAACTGCTCCTTGAATTTTCTGGTCAAGTCTGAAAACTGATCGATAGATCGGACTGGTAACTTGGTGAACCACAGTAAAGCCACGCCTTCCAGGTATACGGGGAAATATCGGCACTTTATTTCATCGGAGGCCCTGGCACCTGTCATGTGCCAATCATACTTATACAAGAACTCATTCGGATCACTTGTCCCTTTGTAAGCTGGAATATTCGGAGGGACAAACTTCCTTGGAAATTCCGCCTTCAAGATTTTTTCAGTAAACAGAGTTTTACTTGGGGCGAAACCCCATTCCTTCTCATCTTCAACTCTTTGCATACTTTCTTTCATGATCTGCCGGACCATTCCAGAAAGATATTCCTCATCATGCCGAGTTCTAGATCCACCGGCGTCAGGTACTGCCTGCTCAAAGGGACTAGTAGGCCTTTCAGGAGCATTCCTTTCATTAACATCATGAATGTTGCCAGCACAGTTCCTTTCATTACCAGCCGGTTGATTGTTTGCCCCAAGTAAGTCGTTCAACTTATTCAGAATCAGAGCATTCTAGGCACTTTGAGCCTCTAGTTGTGCATTTTGGGCGTTTATCTGCTGGTTTAGCCCTAGAATCACAGCATCCAATTCTGCTTTTGTAACTCCAACAGACGGAGTGGGTAGATTAGGTACAGGGGAAGCGGAGGTTCCCTCTTGAATGTTCCCAGATCTGATAGATCTACTTTTCCTTCCAGGAGCCATAATCTCAGATATACTTCTGGTTTTTAAGGAAATTCTTTCTTCAAATCTCTGTGAAGCAATGATGAGAGTTTTCCTGAGTTGGGTTCTCAGTGAAAGCACCAAAAATGTTAACGCTTAAATTTGAACGCTAACACCCCGGTGTGTGAAGTGTAGTTGTGAAAGCACCACCCGATAGATCGGGAAAGAATTACAAGCAAGTAATAGCGGAAAAGCAGTAAACGACAGCAATTTTATAGTGGTTCGGCTTATGGGTATAGCCTACGTCCACTTTAAGTACTTTTATTGATGATCACGTTACAAGTTGATACAAATCTTCTCAAGTACAATACACTTTGAATTACAAAAGACTTAGAACAAGTAGCTTAAACTTCAATGGAAATGAGAGTCTTCGAATCCATGTTGGATGTTTACGATCTCTTTTTGAAGTTGTATGTAGTGTTCCTAGTGTCTCAAGAGCTTCAAGTGTTGAATTGGTTTGGAATGCAGCAGAGTATCAGCGCTTGAAGAGAATGTGCCAAAAGTCCCTTGAATGTTGGTGATGGTCGTGTATTTATAGGGGCTTTCGGTGTTTGGTCGGAGGTAGTGGCCGAGATGGGTTAAGTCGTAGGTCGGCTCCGGGTCAGGCTGAGTTATATGTCGCCCTCCTTCTCTCAGGCACGGTCTCCGGTCTAAGTGAAAGACGCGCGCTTCTCTAGCTCCAAACCTTAAGTGTTGGGTCGCCGCCGAGTTAGTGTGCCATGTGCTAAACTATTTCGCCACTTCATCCTTCACACCCTTAGACCGGTTACGACTTACCATAACCCATAAGTCGGCCACGACTCATAGGTGGGTGAGTTTGTGCTTAACAGTTAGGTCGGCATCCATGCTAAGGCATTAGGTCGGCATATTTCTTAACCAGTTAGGTCGGCATCCATGTTAAGGCATTAGGTCGGCATACTTCTTAACCAGTTAGGTCGGCATCGAGTTAGATCGGATCCTTCCCCGCATCCTTTAGGTCGGCAACACTCTTTGAGATGCTAGGTCGGCCCGCCTTTATCCATTGGGTCTGCAAGTAATGCGAATGGTTAGGTCGGCCTTCCTTCCAAGCTTTAGACCGGTGAGCCATAACCGAGATAGGGTTAACACACGGGTTATAATAACGATTGGTTGGCAAAGAGACCGGGATCGAATATGGGCATACTCTCTGTCGATACCGAAAATCACTTTGACTAACCGTGTACGCGGTGGAGATTCCTAAATGAAGTAGGATGGTGGCGACGTTCTTGAGGTATATTACGTGGACACAACTCCCGTGAGTTGGCATAAGGTGGCTAAAACAGGAGCGATCTCGGGACAAAAGGGGTAGCTCCTCTGGTCGGACACATTTCTTCGATACCATTCTATTTCTTTTGCGATTGTTTGGGCGCCCCTCCGATTTTAGGAATGTGTTCCGAGGTGGGCGTATGTGGCTGCTGCGTTACCACCAGCCCGTGTGCGTAATTGGTATATCTACCCTGGCATTGCCTTGTGTGTCATGTCACCTACCATATCGAGCCTTTACTACGAGTTTTTATTTGTGTCGTACCTATGGAGCATCTTCTCGTAGTCTCCAAATCAGGAGATATGTAGGTGTGGTATAGACTATTGGCATTATTTGTGTTAAGGGCTATATAGGTAACCCCTTAACGCTATTAAAAAGTAAGTTTATTTTACTGTTAGACATTATTATAATAGCGCAATATACTATATAGTAAATAGTTTAACGGATCCTTAGAGGATGGGCGGTCCCAAGCATCCTTTAAGTTACTTGTACTTTTACTACAGTTCACTTGAGTTGGTTTACATTGTATAAGTATGTATGTCCTGACTCGAGTGTTTGTACTTTTATTTATGCATGGGTCAGCCTAAGTATTCACAAATTTGGATTTTCACTTTCTGGAGAATGGAATTGCTGGAGATTATCTGCTTGTATAGTTTATCTTTTCAGTCTGTTGGTCCTTTTCAGCTCTTGTATTAGTAGACTTCTATGTATTGAGACTTTTTTTATACTTTATTTCTTCTGTTGTATCTTATGTAACTCTGATATATTTTCATAGTAGCTTCATGAACTACTATTTATTTTACTTCTGCTGCACTATTATTGCTCTGTATCTATGATCTATGATTATTATTTACTGTATATTCTGAAATTTGCCAAATTTTACTTACAACGTGGTATTTTGAGCAATTCCAGTCCGGCATGTGCGGATGCAAATGGTAGAAAATACCGGGTTGTTACAATTTATTTATAAAAATAGATGTAATGATATGTTTATTAATATGCATCATGATGTTAATACTGAATTGCTATGTTGAAAAGAAAAAGAAGGAATATGTTATATTGATTTAAAGGTTGATACTTTTGTGATGGAAATTTTCATTAGCATGTTATGTGAAATTTTTGTATGAAATAGAAGAAAAAAAGAAGAATATAAAACAGAATAAAATTTGTATGCATATATGTAGTATGGTTATAATATAGCAAATCACCTAAGGTGCTATATTGGAAATGATTGCATGTTGGGTTATGTTATGGTAGAAAATTTATGTCACATTCCATGCTATTTTATGTAATTAATTATGTAAGCTACATGTTATGTTATGTAATTAATTGTGTATTAATTAAATATGTAAGTTACATGCGATATTTTATAATTAATTATGTAAGTTACATGCTATGTTATGTAATTAATTATGCAAGTTACATGCCATGTTCTGTAATTAATTATGTAAGTTACATGCTATGTTTTGAAATTAATTAAGTAAATTACATGTTATGTTCCATAATTAATTATCTAAGTTACATGCTATGTTTTGTAACTAATTATGTAAGTTACATGCTATGTTCCGTAATTAATCATCTAAGTAACATGCTATGTTATGTAATTTGTTATGTAAGTTATATGCTTTTTTACGCAATTTGTTATGTATGTCATATGCTATTTTATGCAATTTGTTATACAAGTTATGTGCCCTTATGTAACATGTTATGTATGATTTTGTGTTATGTTATTTACTTTATGTAAATCATGCTACAAGTTCCCTTAGTTTTAGGTACTCCCCGTGGGTTGAAATGATACATATCCGAATGATCTTTAAAACAGTGAAAAATCGTTACGGGTTGAAATGGTAAACCCAAGAGGTTTTTATTGATTTTGAAAATTTGGAATTGTGGGTTGAAATGATATATATCCGTAAATTTTAAATTATTCCAGATTGAAATGATAAATATCCATATCACTTGACCCTAGGATAGAAAACTATATACGGACACCGGTGGTTTGTTTTTAAAGTGATTTCTGAAATTTTGAAAAGATGTGTTTGGAAAAAAAGAGAAAATGATTTTTAAATTTAATACAAAGATATTATTTTTAAACATATATGTAAAATAAAATTTTAAAATTATTTGTTTAAGAATTCTAAATTTATAAATTAAGTTTTAAAATGTAAATTTTAAGGTTTTACTTATAACTTTATTTACTTTTTTCATAATATAAGATTTAATAAAAAAATAAAACATATTATGTTTAAAATGTTTAAATTAATATATTTATTTTAATATATAATCTATTTTAATATATAAACCATTTCTAATATATAAACTATTTCAATCTTTAACCTATTTTAATATATATATATATTATTTCCAATATATAAACTATTTCAATCTATAACCTATTTTTAAAATATAAACTATTTTTAATGTATAACTATTCAATATATAAAATACTTTCAATATTCAAAATGTTTAAAGTTGGAACTCTTATGATTTGGATATAAAATATTTAAAATGCGAATATTTTGATATGATGGTTTAACTTATTTTGTGATTATGAATTTCAAAATGAATATGATTTCGGAAGTGAATATGCTTTCGAAAGTGATATGATTTTGAAGTGAATATTATTTCGTAAGTGATATGATTTAGTAGTGAATATGATATTTTAACATCAGCATGAATTGGTTTTGGGAAATGTGAAAGAACCATCCGGTATGAAATAATCGTTTGGTTGTCAAACAGACCTGCATCGGATATTATCATACTCTCTGCCAATATCGAAAGCAACTTTAACAACTATGTACATGGTAGAGATTCCGAAATGAAGTAGGATGCTTTGGCAAAAAATTCTGTATGAGGTATTACGTAGCCCTGACCCCCTTGGGTCGGCTTGATGCGGCTAAAACAAGAGCCATGCCAGGCCAAGTGAGGTTGCACCACCTATCGGGCACATTTCTTCGATACCATATTATGATTTTGTGATTGATTTGGTGGCCACCCTATTTCTTGATTTGGGAGTGTGTCTCGAGATGGATGGTAGTAGCTGCTATGCGTTACCACCAGTCCAGATTCGCAAAATGGTAGAATCCTACCCTAGGCATTGCCTCGCGTGCCATATCACATGCCTTATCATGCCCATTACGAGTTTGGTTTATGTCGTACCTATGGAGTGCTCCCTGATAGCCCACCCGCGGGTGGAGTTTATAGTATCTGTATAGACTACGGCATTCATTTGGACATTTCACTTGAGTTAGTTTACTTGCATAAGATTGTTAATCCTGAGTCGAGTGTTTTGTGTTTTTCTTTATGCTCGGGTCAGCCTGAGTATTACAGCATTTGAGACCCACCTTTAGAGATTGGAGCTTTGCTTGGAGAACTATCTTTAATCTATTCATCTTTTCAGTTATCTTGGTTATTTTAATTATTTCCAGTTGTTTATGTTCAAACTTGTCATTTGCTTACGCATTAGAGACTTCTTTGTATTTGGACTTAGGTTATATTTGGTTTTAAACTCTAATGTTTCTGTAGTAGCTTCATGAGCTGCTATTTATCTATTCCGCTACATATTATAGTATTACTCTATGTTTGTGATTGATTTATTTATTGTATATGCTAAGTGTTTGCCAAACATAAATAACAATTTGTCATTTTTAGCAATTCGAGTTTGACATGTGTTGATTATTATCAATTTGAATGGTTCAAAATGGTGGGTCGTTATAAGTGGTATCAGAACTCTGGTTTAGGCAAAACTTAGCTTATGGACTAAAAGCTTATTAGGGATAGGGTAGTAATACCCTAGAATGTGTTTCATCAATTACGGAATAATCCTTTGTTTCGGGCCTGTCTTCATAGGTTAGGTTTCTCTTTGATTAGGGTTCCTCTAAATTGAATCTCTATCTTTGTTCTAAGATCCATTCTTGAATCATGCTAGGAGAGAGCGTATTTGTTAGTGTTATAAAATTTGTTTTATGTCATATTATTTATTTTGTTAAGTATGATATATTAAGTATAATTTTCTAAATTGAAATAGTCAAATGAATTAGTTGTTAGAAATGATAATACTAGATTATCATTTAATGTTTTGTTAACATTCCTAAATCGGTAGCTATTATTGTATATTATAAGGAGATGAAATTTTATAAACATGACTTATAAATTTGATTTGCAAATGAGATAAAATTAAATTGTAGAATTGAGAATTTAATTTTCGATTTCAAAATTTGTTTGTCAAAGTTTGAAAAATATAAAATAATATTGATATTATTTGAAGCTTTTTTAAGTAGAAATTATTTCCAAAAGAATTTAAAAGAAGCCAGTCAGTACTCTCCTCTTTTGTCGTTGGAAAATAATTTCGATGATGACTGCTGAATCATCGACATTCATTTTCGAGTCACAAAGTGAGGGAGACCACTTAATATCTTTGCTACCCTTTTGTTTTGGAAACTGGATTTTGATTTGAATTTCTTAAGTATGATTTGATATACAAAAAAATATATGCATATATTTATTTCAAAATGGTTTGAAGTGGAACCATAAATTAAACCCTTACATTTATGTTATGTAATGGTTTCCAATTATTGAAATGAAGAAAAATTTCTGAATAATTGGGGTGTCTAAAATGAGAAATGAAATTGAAACAACTTGAAACAGTCGAACTAGGATAAAATTAATTTGTATAATACTCAATTGCATTCTAAAACATATATAACTAGCCTGAAATATTTGAAAATTAAGAATATTAACATGAATATGTAATTTAAGGGTATACAAGAGGAAACTTAAGTAATGATAATGTTCAAACTAAATTTTTGCTTAATAAAATATTGTAAATGAAAGTTAAACTATATAGTGCTCAATTATATTCTGAAACATTAATAAGAACTTACCAATAAACTGTTTAAATGTTAATGAGAACATGTAATTGAATAGTATACAGTATAAATGTAAGTAATAAGATGTCCAAAATAAAATTTATTAAGGAAGCTTATAAATAAAAATTGTGTTGTTTTAATGAATGTTTATACACCTAATCTATGTTATAAGAAATATTAAGTGAAATAAATTAAACAATAAAAAGAGAATGCTATTTAAGTAAATGAATACGAACTTAAGAAACTGAACAAGTAATAAATAAATTTATATTTTGTAAACTGTTTGCGAGACAAAGGTAAATTACCAAGAATGGTTGAAATAAAATAATAAAATGGAATTAATTTAAGTAAAGTCAAATGGATTAAATAAATGAAATGAGTTAAATAAAATATGATTTTTTTTAAACACACACACACACACACACACACACACACATATATATATGAATTTAAGTTATAAATATAAGGTGAATGTATATAAATTATGAATGAAAGTTAATTAAGTATAGATGTAAGAAATTTGGATTTTATATAAGCTATATAACTTGAAACTTGAGAAAATAGGAAGTAAACACCAAAATAAGAATGTGGTTAGACATTTTGGATAGGCAAAGGAAAATACGGAATGTTGATATTAAAGTAAATTGGTAGAATGGTTAATTAAGTGATACTGACATTAAAGGAAACATACTGTGTGAATGAAATAAAGTAAATGTTCGTAAATAAACTTGAATGTGAAAGATAATAACAAACATGATTGTAAATGAATGTAAATAAATGGGGTGAACATAGTGAACAATAATAATTGAATATAATTTAATTGGACATAATAGAACAGAAATTAATGGAATGAGAATTTGGTGAATATGAATAAGTAAGCATGGAAAAAAATTGTAACGAATGTTAATAAATTGAAAGTAAATCAATTGAATGTAAACTAATTAAATATGGATGAAACAAATGTAAATAATTGAAAAGTTAATTGAATGTAAATACATTAAATTGGAATCAATCAAATGCGAATGCAGTGAATATTGATTGATTGAATAAAAATGGATTGAAACCAAATTAATTAAATGTAAATCAATTAAAATCGCACAAACTGAATACAAATCGATCGAATGATTAACGAGATGAATAATAATAAGTGACTGTTAATCATTTAAGAAGTAAATAAGGCGAGGATATGAGTGTAAATAAATTGAAAGTGAGTTGATTAGAATGATAATAATAAATGGACGTTAATAAGTAATAAAAATGTATAATGTTAACATTCGAAATGAAATTTATATGGTTTTGTATTAATTGTTTATATCTACTACTATTCATTTAGAATCTTTCTTATCTTTCCATTTGCTTATATTCTACTACCTCGTTCCTTTTCGGAGACAAAAAGTTTTGATTTGGGGAGAGTGTATCGACTTATAAATTCGAACAAATTTTAAAAATATTAATTACAATTATTGTGTAGGATATGATTAGAAATAAATAATTTTTAAGTATTACTATAAACTAATAATAATAGTAGTAGTAATAATAATAAATTTGATAGAATATAAAATATGGTCTTAGATAAAATTCTAAAACAACTAATCTTTATTGAAATGGAAGGCGGTAACGCATATTAGAATATAATTTAATAATGTTGATTGAATGTAATTGACAAGCATATTAAAGCAATTTCAATCAATTATAACAATAAATGTTACTAAAGAAGGGGATAAAAAAATTCTAAATATGGTAACATACAACAGGAAATCAATTATTTGGTAAGTAGAGTTATACTCCTTATGTAAACAATAAATTAATAGATATGAATTATTAAGTTGTAACAATTGATTTATTCCTCATCCCATTGATTAATCTGCTTTGGAATTTATTTTGTATTCAATGGAATTAAATGTAATTGAAATCTTTGACATACAATGAAAAAGAACACTAATTGTAATTAATGAACGTAATAATAGAACATATGTTTGAATTAAAATAAAAGATAAAGTTGAGGAAATAAAAGGGAAACATATATTTTAATTGAAAGAGAAATTTGATGTAATATAAAGAACATGTAAATGGAAATAAAAAGCTAAAACTTTGTTTGAATTATTTAATGTAAATAAAATGATTAGTGTGTTACCAACATTTAATTGAAAATTTAATATTGAAGAAATTGGTATTAAATCTTTTAATTATGGTAAAGAGTAATAGATGGTAATTGATTCGGTCAAGAATAAGCAACGAACATTGAATTGAATAAAATGAAAATTTGAATGAAGACAAACCAATGTTAATAAAATGAAGGTTAAATTTAGTAAATTGTAAAATATATTATTATTCGATTTTAAATAAAATTTAAAGGTTAAATGAACAAATTTTGGAATATTGAGTAATATATTTTTCCAAATTCAATGAAATAAAAAACTTCTAAACTTTTGAGTTTTGGTCAAACTTGGTCAACATTTGACCTTTGTTTGAAAATTTTAAATTTTAAATTTGAATTTTAGAATTTTATTCTTTTTATATGACACAAGACTGAATTCTGATCTTTTGTCCAATTTTTTTTTCGTCAAACTCAAACATCTATTGATCTAAATATTTGAATTTCTATGAAAAAGTGACATAAGTTTGTGGTGTTTAGTTGTGAAATTTGGTTAAGTTCTAATGGTTTTGGTTTCGTACTAATGGGCATTGGTTAGCCAAGAGACTCTAACCATACCAAGAGACTTGTGTCTATTCCTATACCTACGACTATTTTTTTCCTTCTGAGTAACTTGTACGTACATAATTTTCTCTTGAGAAAACTTTCTCATCACACTCCCTTCTTCCTCTCCAAATTTACCCAAAGTTCTAGATCTAAAAACACAAATTTCTATTAATCAAAAATCCTTTCATTTCTCTTCCAAATTCCTTCTACCTCCTTTCCTATTACCACCTCTCCTCCACCATCCAAGTCATCTTTCCCTCCCTTTCATCTCGGTCACCATTTCCTCGAAGCAAGGCTGGAATTATCCCCTCTTTCCTAGCCTATAGCCATGCCCTATCTCCACCAAATCCTAGGAAATTTTGCATAATTTTGTTATGATTTGATATGACATATGTTCACCTATGTTCCCATATTATTTTCGACATAAAAATGTTTTTGATATTATGTTATTTATTTATAAAAATAGATGCGATGATAAGGTAGTTAATATGCATCATGATGTTAATATTGAATTTCTATGTTGAAAAGAAAAAAGGGGAAATGTTATATTGATTTGAAGGTTGACACTTTTGTGATGGAAATTAGTATGTGTGTATGTAGTATGATTGTAATATAGGATATCACCTAAGGTGACATATTGGAAATGGTTGCATATTGGGTTATGTTATGGTAGAAAATTTATGTCACATTCCATGATATTTTATGCAATTAATTATTAAAATTACATGTTATGTTATGTTATGTAATTAATTATGTACTAATTAATTATGTAAGTTACATGTTAAGTTTTATAATTACTTATGTAAGTTACATGTTATGATATGTAATTAATTATGTAAGTTACATACTATGTTCTGTAATTAATTATGTAAGTTACATGCTGTGTTTTGTAATTATTATGTAAGTTACATGCTATGTTCCATATAAGTTACATGCTATGTTTTGTAATTAATTATGTAAGTTACATGCTATGTTCCGTAATTAATTATGAAAGTAACAAGCTATGGTACGAAATTTGTTATGTAAGTTATATGCTATTTTATGCAATTGGTTATGTAAGTCATATGATATTTTATGCAATTTGTTATGCAAGTTATGTGCCTTTATGTAATATGTTATTTATGATTTTGCGTTATGTTATTTATTTTATGTAAACCATGCTGCAAGTTCCCTTAGTTTTAGATATTCCCCGTGGGTTGAAATGATACATACCCGAATGATCTTTAGAATGGAAAAAAATCGTTATGAGTCGAAATGATATCCCAAGCGGTTTTTATTGATTTTGAAAATTTGGGATTGCGGGTTGAAATGATATATATTCATAAATTTTAAATTATTGCGGATTAAAACGATAAATATCCATATCACTTGACCCTAGGATAGAAAACTGTATACAAACACCAGTGGTCTATTTTTAAAGCGATTTCTGAAATTTTGAAAAGATGTGTTGGAAAAAAAGGAAAATGATTTTTAAATTTAATATAAAGATTTTATTTTTAAACATATTTGTAAAACTTAGATTTTAAAATTATTTGTTTTAGAATTCTAAATTTATAAATTAAGTTTTAAAATGTAATTTTAAGGTTTCACTTATAACTTTATTTACTTTTTCATAATATAAGATTTAGCAAAAAAATTAATAAAAATAAAATATATTATGTTTAAAATGTTTAAATTAGTATATTTATTTTAATATATAACATGTTTTAATATATAAACTGGTTCTAATATATAAACTATTTCGATCTACAACCTATTTTAATATATAAATTATTTCCAATATAAACTATTTCAATATATATAACCTACTTTTAAAATATAAACTATTTTTAATGTATAACTATTCCAATATATAAACCATTTTCAATATTCAAAATGTTTATAGTTGGAACTGTGATGATTTAGATTTAAAATATTTAAAATGCGAATATTTTGATATGATGGTTTATCCTTTTTGTGGTTATGATTTTGAAAGTGAATATTATTTCGGAAATGAATATGATTTCGAAAGTGATATGATTTCGAAGTGAATATGATGTCGAACGTGATATGATTTTGAAGTAAATATGATATTTTGATATCAGTATGAATTAGTTTTGGGAAATGTAAGAGAACCATGTGGTGTAAAATAAGCATTTGGTTGTCAAAGAGAGCGGGAACAGATTTTGTCATACTCTTTGCCAATACCGAAAACCACTTTAATAACTGTGTATATGGTGAAGATTCTATAATGAAGTAGGATGGTTTGGCGAATGATTCTGTATGAGGTATTATGTAGCCCCGACCCCCTTGGGTCAGCTTGATGTGGTTAAAATAGGAGTCATGCCGAACCAAGTAAGGTCGCACCTCCTATCGGGCACATTTCTTCGATACCACATTATGAATTTATGATTGATTTGGAGGCCACCCTTTGATTTGATTTGGTAGTGTGCCTCGAGGTGGGTGGTAGTAGCTGCTATGTGTTACCACCAGTCCGGA
Source organism: Allium cepa (assembly GCA_030765085.1). Taxonomy (NCBI): domain Eukaryota; kingdom Viridiplantae; phylum Streptophyta; class Magnoliopsida; order Asparagales; family Amaryllidaceae; genus Allium; species Allium cepa. The sequence goes on from CM060946.1 coordinate 106,234,967, forward strand.
TCCACAAAATGATAGAATCCAAGCCAAGGCATTACCTCGCATGCCTTGTCACATGCCTTATCGTGCCCATTACGAGTTTGGTTTGTGTCGTACCTATGGGGTGTTCGTGATAGCCCACCTACGAGTGGAGTTTACAATATCTGTATAGACTACGACATTTATATAAAAATGTATTAAGGGGGATATGGGTAACGTCTTAATGTTATTTTAATATTTTACTTTACTCTAGACATTATTTATGTAGCGTATCATATTATGTATGCAGATAGTTCCACGGATCCTTAAAGGATAGAAATCCCAAACATTCTTTAAGTTATTGCATTTCATTTGGACGTTTCACTTGGGTCGGTTTACTTGCATAAGATTGTTAACCCTGACTCGAGTGTTTTGTGTTTTGCTTTATGCTCGTGTCAGATTGAGTATTACAGCATTTAAGACTCACCTTTGGAGCCTGAGGCTTTGCTTGGAGATCTATCTTTAATCTATTCAGCTTTTCAGTTATCTCGGTTATTTTAATTATTTCCAATTGTTTAAGTTCAGACTTGTCATTTGCTTATGTATTAGAGACTTCTTTGTTTTGGACACTAATGTTTTTGTAGTAGCTTTATGAACTACTATTTATCTATTTCGCTGCATATTGTTGTATTACTCTGTGTCGGTTATTCTATGATTGATTTATATATTGTGTATGCTAGGTTTTTGCCAAATATAAATAACAATTTGTTGCTTTTAGTAATCCAAGTTCGACATGTGTGGATTATCATCGATTTGAATGGTTCAAAATGGCGGGTCATTACGAAGTAAATATCATTTTAGAAAATGATTATAAACATTAGAAATGACTGAAATGATTCATTGATGAATATTAATATTAATATTAATATGGAAATCAAGGTTATGGGTAAAAAATAAATGTGAAATAAACTGCAATGAAATGTAGGTAATACTTAAATAATGAATTTATTGATTATTTTAAATATTGAAAGGAAAATTTTGTTTAAGTAAGAAGGTAAATTAATAAAAGAAAATTATTGTATGAATGAATGAAAATAAATGGAAAGTAAATGAAAAAAAAAGAAACCAATTGAAAACTTAATAACATTTAAATTCTGCATTATTGAGCTAATGGGAAGTTTGGAAAATGATACTTCAAATTGTTTAAGGATGTATGAATAATCAATTAAGTAATTATATAAGGCTGTTGAGCGTAAGATATGCTTAGTAGCTTATTTATCACCCTTGTATGATGAAAAGTGTCTAAACCTGAACAAACCATGAGATTGATCACTATGGATGTATGATAGTTTCATTTGTTGCATATGATGGTCGTGCTGTTTTTTTTGCTAATTGAAAAAAGTAAAATATTATTTTTTGTATAATTTTTAACTCTTTGGATTATATAATTGAAATATAGGTTTATAGAAGCAATAACTACTGCTACAAATAAAGTTTTGTTTCCCGACAAATAGGTACTTTTTCGAATTATGGTTTTATGGCGATATTTTATTGTTTTTCTCATGGTTTGGGATGTTTTATTTTTGAAATATGATATATATTGTAATGGGGTTTTTAGGCTCAAGGAAAAAGTTAAAGAAAAATTTAGTCTCAGGGACAAGAAGTTTGTTTTTTAAGCTGAAGGACACTTTTTAGTGTAAATCACAGAATGATAGTTGTAACTATCATTGTCAGTTTACACTAAAAAGTGTCCTTCAGACCAAAAAGCAAACTTGTTGTCCCTGAGACTAAATTTTTTTGCAACTTCTTCCCTGTGCCTATTTACCTGTATTGTAATTATTGATATTATTATTTTTTCATTCTTATCCGTATAGAGGAGACCCTGTTGAAATTTTTCATAAATTTAGGACGTAGAAATTTTTTACGAAAGTGAAAATATTTTCAAACTTTATTAAACTTGAATATGAAAGATTTAATTATTTAAGAGTTGATATATTTTATTTAAAACACATAATGATGTAAAATTTAAAGTTTTTATTAATTAAATAAGTTGAATAAAATTATATCAAGTTTCTTAGTTCCTTCCTGAAACTTTTCGAGGACAAAAGTTTTGAGTGAGGGAGAGTGTAAGAACCTGTAAATTTTAATAATTAAAACTATTAAATTTAATAAGATTTTAGAATTTAAATGTTGTGAGAAATTAAAAATTATGATTTATTATTGAGAAAATAATTAGAATATAAATTAAATTTTGTTGTTTGTATGTTATTGTTAATTATTTAAGCAAGTTTGTTTATAAATCTTATATGTAAACTACAATTTTGTAAATGTTTTTAGGTTACTGTAAAAAGAATTGAATTATTTTAATTATCGTTCCATTAATTAGGCTACATTTTAAATTTTAATGTTGAAATTTATTGCAGTTCATTTGATTGGAATCTTTCAATAAAAGAGAATTATAATTTAACCGAAATTTATCGCATTTAATGAAAGAAATGTACGTTAGTTAGGATCCATTTTAAAGTGTAGTTTTGGAATTAATTACAACTATGTCGATTTGGAATCTTTCATTTTAAAAGAGTAAGAAAAACATTGATGGTAATTAATGGATTTAATGAAAGAAATGCACGTTATTATTAAAATAAAAAGAATGTTTTAATGAAAACAAAATGAACGTTGTTGTTTTGAAAGTAAGTGTAATTTTATAAAAAGAAAAAAATTGAATTTGGAAACAACATTTTACGGTTGTTAAATAGCAGTATAGAGGTGATTTTAATGCTAATCATAAAATTTAGAGTAAATAAATATTTTAAGTTCGTGATTGTGCACTGAGAAAAATGCTGATTTTGAAATTGAATTTGGAACCATGGTTCACCTTTTATTTTATGTAGTCAGGGTCCCCGTTACCTTAATTGGTGTGTTTAAATTTTATTTATTGTATGTTAATAAAACTTTTAAATGTGCGCAAATTGTTTGGGTTTAACGAAACTAATTGAATTGAAATACGTTTCCATATTGAATTAATGTCGCATAATATTCATTTTGAACTATAAAAGGTGATGTTCATCATGAATTCATATTCTTGCACGTTTCATATTTTATTGCTTTTGCTAACTGCTATCTCATTCTTTTTTTCGGCCTTGCTCACTTTCATATTTCAACTATTCATATTAGAAGAAAAAATCAAAAACAAAACCTCTCTTTTTATTTTATAAAACTTTCATTTATTCTATCGCTATTCATTTTCCGTTCTTATTCTTAGCTGTACATTCTCTCACCTACTTTTGTTCGGCCTACTTCTTATATACCTCTTGTATTTGCATCTAAGTATTTACTTTTACACGTTGCAACTTTTAGTATTTGTTCTTTTTCATAACTTCCGTCTGCATTAATTTGTCCATCAACTTTAGGTTTCCAATGCATTAAATACTCACATATTCATGCACATTAACTTATTCAAATTGCTATTCTTTGTTTATAAGCTTATAAATGTTCATATTCTATTAAGTGTTAACATTTTTATAAATTCACTCATTAGTGAATATTAACAGTTCATATTTAATGCTTGTGCTTCATTTATGCTAACAAGTTCTTATTCATATTTATTAAACACATAACCACGTCGTTTCTTTGAAAAGCTTGCTGTATTATTTTGTATTCTTTTGTCACCTCCTCCTTTCACAAACTATGTTGCTCCTCCATAGTCATTTCTTCCCATTTTCATTTTTGTCTCTTTCTTCCTATATTTATACCTTCTGCCTGCTTTTAAAAAAAAAAATACACGTGAGTGACCAAGCCTTTAGTGTTTTTCCAATCCATCGACTAAGCATTTGGCAACGTGATTCAGTCAATGCTTTATTTTATATATTATTATTAAATTTGTGTATATGTAATATTTTATTAATATTTCGTATAACTTGGACATCATCCATATACGAATTCCAATTCACAAGTGGTTTCCACTGTTGGACTCGTATTGGAATTTTTGACGACATGAAATAGGGCATCTTTGTTTGGATTTTTACGTTCTAAATATCAAAGGCAAGTGTTTTGACCCACTCATAAATACTAAAACATCTTATGTTGGTTGAATTAGGTTTATGATGCGAATAGAAATTTATTGATTGTTGTTTGGTATTTAAATTGTCATTTAAGTTTAATTTGAATTTATATTGAATTAAGATTCCATTTAATTAATATTGAATATAAATTTCTAGTTAACACCTAATAATGATAACCAATTAATTGTTGTCATTTATTGGATGATTTGGATGTTGAATTTTGATGGATGTTATTAATTGACATTTTGGATGATTGGATGTTTACTTACCTGTATGTCTCTATTATCACTATGGGTTGAAATGATACATACCCGAACGATCTTACAGATTAGGGAAAATCATTATGGGTTGAAATGATAAACCCAAGAGATTTTCATTGATTTGGAAATTTGGATTTTGGATACTGGTTGAAATGATATATATATATATATATATATACCCATGTAATTTCTTGAATTTGGATTACGTTTTGAAATTGTAAAGTGGTCAAAATTGGTATTTCGAATTTTTTTTTGAAATCTCTTAAATCATTATATTCACGTTGTACAAATGATAGGAGATGGAAAATCTCATAACATCTCTAAAGCCGTTGCACTTATATTTTATTAAGATTGATTTAACTTATATAAAAAATTTTAGTTCTTACTCTAATGTTTTGACTTTTCATTATGCTCGGGTCAGTCTGAGCTTTCCAATGTACTGAAGACCATTTTATGATGGAGGATGAAGATGGAGATGAGTCTACTATTTATTATAATTATTCCACCACATCATGTTTTACGTTGCATTATTTGTTCCTGTTGTATGTATAACTCTGATCGGTATTGTAAAATTGTAATCAAATGTTATTTATAAAACAGCTTTATGAACTGTTTATTTGATTATTATATTTTGTCATTCCGCTGTGAGATTCTATGTTTTGTTTTTCTTTTCTTTTCTCTCATTCTCTCATTTACCCTAATAGTAATATTCCCTTTTGAATGGTTTGAGTTGACATGTGTGGTTTATTGTCGATTTAAACTGTCCACAAAGGTGGGTCGTTACATTAAGTGTCCTTTATCTTATTCATTTTCAAGGCAATGCCGAAGCATTGGAATGACACAGTAGATATTTAATTCAAAAGACAATTGTTAGAAACCTCAATGATCTTATCATAAATCTTGAAGCAGACATCAAGAACTAGATTGAAACAATTTCAATATTGGAGCACCAAATTATTGAATCCTTCGATTGATTTTGATCATAATATATCTGAGCTTCTTCAACAGATAATAGATTTGGAGATTAAGTTAAAAGACCGTCAAGCTTAATGCAAATCATTGGAATTCATCAAAAGGGACAACATTCCAAACATTGATTTACTGACTTCTCCAATCACATTATCTATCGTAAAATCAATAAGGTCTTCATCTCTTGCAATTCAGAAATTTCCAACTACGACAAATCCTCACCCAGGTTTAGACAAAAAAGTAGTCAGTGAATGGTATAGGGAGGTGAAATTTGAAATGATGAGATATTTTGATGATCAATAGAAGGCAAGATATTCGCAACACATTAATGAATATGCAGCTAAAATTGAATGACTTGAACACGAAAAGTGTCTTCTTCAAAAGTGCATTGTTGATTTAGAGAGACAAAATAAAACTTTTAACGGTGCTTGCAAAGCTTTCAACCATGCTTTAAAGGCTTGTATTAATTCCATTGATGATGCTGATGATATAAAGAAAAAGGAAAAGAAGCTTAAAGAGATTCTTTATAGCAATTCGGCATATCATTGATCCTTTGATTGATGAAAATCTAGATATGGCTATTCAGGATTTGTGAAACATACACTTGTATTGTATGATTATAAATAATTTCAAAAATTATGTAAATTATGTAAATATCACTTGGTCTGTAGTCTTTTCTTACAGTGTTATTTCTGAATTTGCTTTCTAATAACTTGGACTATGGTTTTTGTATTTGCTGGCCTATTCAGTCTTCCTTACTGATCTCATTTTCTTGAAAAGTACAAAGAAAACAATATGTCTTATCTATAACTTGAAATATATATAGTAGGTTATCCACATTATTAGCGATAGTATTAGGAATACAAGAGATCCCACTAATGAAAGTTAACAGATCATTATGTAAAAATATGGTAATAAGTGAGAAGTAATTCCATAATTGGATACGATTGAATGTACTGAAACCCATCTTTGGTAATGGCGAGAGAGAGAGAGAGAGCTAGCAATCTGACTCCAACTATATTGATAGAATATCAAAAATCCAATCATAGAGAACCAAAAGTCCAATTTCGGTTTTAATTATAGAAGTTTAGAAATTCCTCTTCTGAAAATAACTAATAGAAAGCCAATAATAATCGTTTAATAAATGTCCAAAGATCATCATTTTGAAAGAAATCATAGAGAAATTAGGAATCCTTATAATAGAAGATTCAAAACCCAGATTCTGGAGTCAACAAGTGTTGCCTGAAAGTTTGTAATATGAGTCCAGTGACCTTGATTTAGGAATTAGTAAGAAGATCTCGATTTTAATTGAAGACTAGAAATCAATAGAAATCTCAATATCAGTTGCTCTGGAATCGAGATTTAGGCATTCACGAATGAAATTCAAAAGTTAAAAGACCCAAAATCTAGATTCGGGTATTAATGGATGATAGCCAAAAATCCATGATAAATGTCTCTATAACAAAAGTTCAAAGCCCCGATTCGAGCATTAGTGAGCAAAGTCTAGAAATTTAGAGTACTAGTCCCGAAACCAAGATTCGGGTATCATGAAGACCAGAGATTGGTTGTAAAAGATCTGAAACCCATATTCGGATATTTATAAGTAAAGTTCTGAAATTCACTTTTGGGAACCATTCGGAGGCTATAAACTCTTATTTAAGCTTTCTGTTCTGCACCGCTCTTTGGGTTTTGATTCTTTTGACATATGCCACCCTTTAGGCTTTATATGTTGTCATTGTTTGATATGCCGCTTCTTGGGCTCGGACATCTTAGTCTATTAGTCATTGTTTGATATGCCGCTTCTTAGGCACGTATGTCTTAGTCCGTTGTAGTCTGGTGCGCTTGGTTAGCTTATCCACAAGCAGAAAATAAGGACTTACCCAACCTCCCTCCAGGAGGTGTTCTAGACAGGCCTTATAGGCGGGATTGAAGTCTTGTTCGGTGCCTTAGCCAGGCCATAGCGTGGCGGATCCAAGGGCTTACTCCATTCTCCCTTTAGGAGGTGCCTAGACCTGGCCATAGCATGGCGTGATCAAAGGCTTGTTGATGCTTTAACCTGTCCTTAACGTGGCGTGGATAAAGGCTTACTTAAACCTCCCACCAGGAGGCGCCTTGATCTAGCCATAGTGTGGTACGATCAAGGGCTTGTCGATGCTTTAACCTTGCCATAGCATGGTGTAGTTAAAGGCTTACTCTAACCTCCCTCCAAGAGGCGCTTTTACTTGGCCAACTTGGCATGAAGAAAGGCTTTGACCGTTTAAGGTAATTTTCAAGTTTAAGGAGAATTCTACTCCCGATCATGTAGATTTTTCTTATAAAAGTGGTATTGATTCAACTAGGATCTCATTACAAATCTGTTGATTTTGTCCTATTTGAAAAAGTTGATCACCATTCCTTCAAGTGCTCTACATTGATTTGTCTCCTGTCCATTCATCATGTGATAGTGGCAATAGGATCCTCCCTTATTCCTTTCATATTTAGGTTTTTTCTTTTGTGACAGCCAATAGTTGAGTTCCTCTTTGGTTAGCAAATAAACATTCTCAATTGATGTAGTCAGATTGCATTCCTTAGAGAGTCTCGACTTAAAGTTTGTCTTTTGAAGAAGGTTTCTAGATTTTTTTTATTACTTATTTCTAAAGCTTCACCCTCAACGACTAATTTTATTTTCTAAACCTTTTGAAGTTCACACGTAGGCAATGTCCCACTTGTTACTTGATGCCATTTTTGTGCAAAGGCGTTGTAATCAGTCATTATTCCCTCTTCAAAGATTGTGCCTTTGGTATAGAGTTGAATTGTCTTCTTCATTTGTTCAAACAAGTTATCACTCTTATCTTTTGGTCCCCCCAAGGTAAAGATTGGTGTGGGATTAATGTGAAAAGGGTTTAAACTCCGTTTGTCTGGGGCATGAGATTCAGCACTCTTTTTCTTTATGATCCTTAAAGCTTCCAATCTCAACATTAGCTCTTCATATAGTTTTGAATCTCTAATGGTTCAATAGGAGAATTCAATTAAGTGTTGCTCAGAGGACCATTGTTCGGACCTTTTGATTTTGCTGAACATGGTGATGTAGAGTCTAAAGTAAGCAAGCTTGGAATAGAATTAGGTTAGAGGAAAATAAAGTTAGAAGTTCAACAAAGTCGAAAGTATGAGCCCTCTTTCTAGCGCCAAAAATGTTAACAAGAAAATATGTCAACACCTCAAAGTAGAGATCAAAGTATAAGTGATCCCTTCGAAAGCACATTCTAAATAGATGAAGACAGTTTGCACCTTTCGAACAAATGAAAATAGTTTAATCTTTTGAATAGATGTAGATAGTTTATACCTTCTAAATAGATGAAGACGGCTTAAACCTTTCGAATAGATGAATACTGTGACGCCCCACCTCTATACTCACGCTAGCCAAGGACACTACGAGGTAATTCCATCAACTAGGATGAAGAATAAGGCTGTTAAGGAGTGACCACCCGTATAATTGCTTTGTGCGAGCACCGATATGTCAAATAGTATAACATGCATTTCATTTCAAGAGGAAATTCGACATACCGATACAAACTCAAAGTTACTACACAGAGGCTATATGATCTTCGAAAAAATATATAGAAATAAGCATAACACAAGCCAGTCACAGATATCCATATCACAAAGGAGGAAACAGGTATGAATATAACACATAGAAGTGTACATCGGAGTAGTGGTCAAATAAGATGCACAATATCACAAAAGTATAGGTATACATCAAGGAGTCGCGATCTCGAATGTATTACAACAAAAATACTACTAAGCTAAGTAGTTAGAAAAAAGTCAGAGGATGGCCCCAGATAAGGAGTCAAGCGGAAGCAGCTGAAACATCTCGGTCTGACCGAAGTATTGTTTAATAAGAAAATAATAAACAAATCAGTCTAGCTATAAATATCATATAAAATGAGATAAGATAAGAGATATGGCAAAAACGTATGATAACAATAATTCCATACTGTGGCAAGCATATATTTAACAACGACAAAAATCATACAATACCTCAAGAAATCTCAAAGCACTAAAAAGAATGTAATATTCTTTATTTTATTCACCAAACCACAAATATTGATGAACATATCAATGCCAATTCGCAAAAGTTGGTGAAACACAAAATCTAGAAAATCATTAATTAGAAATCCAGAAATCACAAAAAGGGGGAGGCCTATCACAAAACGGGAGCATAAAAAATACCAACACATGCATCACAAACAGAACGCTATTCCTTGGTCCCTAACCTTCAAATTTGAGCCGAACCTCCAAAAATCGGCCCGAAGACCTTTGAGCCGAAGCTCCACAAAACGGTCCGAAGACCATTAAGACGAAGCACCACAAAATGGTGCGAAGACCTTTGAGCCGAAGCTCCACAAAATGGCCTGAAGACCTTTGAGCCAAAGCTCCACAAAACGGTCCGAAGATCATGGGTTGCTACCCCACAAAATGGAGCCGAAACTCCACCAAAGGATCTTCATAGATCCACAAGTGTAAATTACACTAAGCTAGTAAATAAATGAGTTAGGCTTCATGTTCCATAACCACTGGCTTAACTTAATTATTTACGAACAAATTGTAGACTTCCACTCGAAAATAAGTATAAATTACACTGACCTAGCAAATATATGAGTTTAGCTTCATGTCCCATAACCACTGGCTTAACATAAATATTTACGAACAGATTGTAGATTTCCACTCGAAAGTTGTCACAAGAGTTCAATCGAACAAGTCCAAGAATTAACCGACAAGGTAAACGTAAGTGTTTCATACCACTTGTTTTGCTAAGCCCTTAATTAGATTTCTCATACGAATGAGGTAAAGGTTTGTATATACTAATAGGTTGGAAAACGGTTTCATAAACGAGCTTGATATTGAAAATAGTGTTGAAATCGTTTTAATGAAAGAGTTTTGATATTTACTGCTAGTATAGAAACCTTTTTATTTTAAAGTGACAAACCACAAAAATGATTGTAAAAATAACCAATCATCAAAAAAAATTCACAAATGAAGACGTGAATCAAATCCATAGAAATCGATACTGAATCCATTAATTTAGATATTCTCGAAATCCCAAAAAAGAAGTCATCAAAGTCAATAATGAATGATAACAACAACTCGGATCAACATGAAATGATTAACATTGGAAACCCAAGAAAAATAGTCAAATTGACATGTGGTCGGTCGACTAAACTATTGGAAACGTTCGGTTTCCAGGTTCAATCGACTGGACCATAAGGGTCAGTCGACCGATACTGGCTCAGGAAAATTCCTGGGATCTGTTAAGTCGACTGACTTCCCAGTTCAATCGACTGAACTGGAATGTCGAGTATTTTCAGCCTAGCCCCAATGAAGGGCGAAAACCAAATGGAGGCGATCGAACGAGCAATGACGACTAGGGATTTATGCCACGCGACAACCCAGCCTTATAGGCTCTTTGACACACCCAAAAACATATGTCCAAACATCCGTAGTAGGATTTTCATAAATTGGACAACAAGAACCAAAAGTTGGAAAATTCACCCAATCCTTTCAAATCAAAAGCAAATGAACATGAATAGATGCTAGGAATTCATATCTAACCACAAAGAAGGTTATAGACATAGACGTGAGTTCAAAAACTCACCTTTAAACCCAAAAACAATGAAGGAGAAGCTCAAACACAAAGGAAAGATCAACCACTCTTCACTTCAACCCAAGAAGCTTGAATGCAAGCTTATAAGCAATAATTTCGCAAATTAGGTCATAAGAAATTTCTGAAATTGAAGAGGAATTGAGATGGAGAAGATGAAGAGGATGCTTACCTAAGCTTCTTTTGGATTTTGGACTTGAATTTGAGTTTCCTAATCAAAGCTAGGGCTTAGGAATTTTTATTTCCTTTTCTCTTTCCCCATTTTTACAAAAGCTTGAAGTGTTAGGAAATGAGAATGAATGATGAGGGGGGGGGGTGGAGCTAGGGTCTTATGTTTGGTTATTGGGCTGAAACCCAAACCCAAAGCCCTAAGTGAAAATGTCAAATTTCAAGCTAACTCCAAACATATCGATGTTTATACTCAAAAAGGTCGCAAACGCCATTTTGAACTCGATGGGTGTAGTCTCGAGTCCTAATTCGGCTGTTGGCAAAACGTAGCTTTTCGGTCGTTAATCCGACTAACGATGCTATATTTAAATAAAATATTCAAATATACAATCAAAAAATATCTGGGTTGTTACAGACTCCCCTCCATAAAGAAATTGCGTCCTCGCAATGCTTAAGAAGAAAATAAAGAGCAACAATGATAAAAGCATATCAATACAAAAGAAAATTTGAAATAAGAAGTGCACCTCTAAGGGGCACGAGAGAGTAAGTCCCGATGTGTTCGATCGATGAATTCTCTAGATTCCCAAGAGCAATCCATAGGATTTGAGGACCATTCAACTTTCACAAGCGGGACATCTTTGTTACAGAGACGTCTAACCTCCGTAGCGATGATGCGAATAGGATGTTGCTCATAAGTCAAATTAGACGAAACTTCAATTTCTTCCACAGCATCGGGCTCAAGAATGGAATCAGAATCTTGACGACATTTTCGTAATTGAGAGACGTGGAACACGTCATGAATGGCAGAAAATTGAGCCGGTAATAAAAGGCGATAAGCCACGGAACCAATACGTTCGGTAATGGGAAATGAAATAATATATCGAGGCGTTAACTTTCCTGATCGACTGAAACGCACAACACCCTTCATAGGTGAAACACGAATAAACACCAAATATCCCACAGAAAATTCTAATTTCCTTCTTCGGTTATCGGCATAAGGTTTTTGTCTACTCTGAGCTTCTTTCATCCGATGGCGAATAAGGTCAATATTTTCTGTGGAATCATGAATAAAATCTGGACCTAAAACTAGCTTCTCATCGGCCTCAAGCCAACAAGAAGGAGATAGGCATGGCCTTCCATAGAGTGCCTCGAAAGGTGCCATAGCAATAATAGATTGGAAGCTATTATTATAGAAAAACTCAACAAGAGAAATATGATCTTCCCAACTTCCACCAAAATCAAGAACACATGAACAAAGAAGATCTTTAAGTGTTTGATTCACATGCTCGGTTTGTCCGTTGGACTAAGGATGATAAGCGGTGCTAAAATAAAGCTTCGTTCCCAAAGCTTTTTGAAGACTCTTCCAAAATCCACTAGTAAATAATGGATCACGATCACTAACAATAGAAGTAGGAACTCCATGTAATTTAACAATTTCTTTGACATAGATTTTGGCCAAAAGAGGTACGGTCCAATCAGACCGAATGGGAATAAAAAGGGTGGATTTTATAAGTCTATCAACTATCACCCATAGGCTATCATGGCCCAAATGTGAACGGGAAAGTCCGTCAATAAAGTCCATGGAAACTTGATACCACTTCCAAATTAGAATATCCAAAGGTTGCAATAACCCACCGGGCCTTTGATGCTTGGCCTTAACGAGTTGGCAAGTCATGCAACGCTTGATGAAGTTAGCAGTATCAGATTTCATTCCATCCCAATAATAAAGTCACTTCATATCCTCTTACACTTTATTATACCGGGATGAATGGCAAATTTACAATAACTAGAATCTTCTAAAATGTCCTTACGAAATCACTAATATTTGGAACGATAAGTCTATCAAAATTTTCGAATACCGCCACAAGCATCAATGTCAAAGTATTTCAAACCTTCAACATCAATTTTATCCCTACAACTTTGGCTAAGAAGAGCCAATTCGGGATCTAGATTTTAAGATTCAAGAATGCGGTCTAAAAGATATGGATGAGCCTCAAGGATACATAGAACAAGAGATGAACATAAATTGGATTCATGATCTAGAATCTCACAAGTGGATAAAGTCTCGAGATCCTTCCATTCGGATATCATCATAGAAACAACCGCTTGTTGCTTACGACTAAGGACATTGGCAACACGATTTCCTTTTCCAGGAGTATAAAGAACATCAAGATCATAAGATGCAAGGAACTCGAGCCAACGACGTTGACGCAAATTAAGTTCCTTTTGAGAAAATAAATACGTCAAAGATTTATGATCGGTGTAGTGAACGAATTTCTCTCTCAGAAATAATGATGCCAATTCTAAAAGCGAAAATAACAGCCGCGAACACTAGATCCTGAGTGGCATACCTAGTCTCGATAGGCTTTAATTGTATAGAAGCATAAATGATAGAACGTTCTCTTTGCATAAGAACGGCATCCAAACCAACACGATTAGCATCGGTATAAACAATAAAATATTGGTTCCCTTCAGGCATCACAAGAATAGGAGTATCGGAAAAGAGTTTTTTTTATATTGATCCTCTTTCCCGAAAAGCTAAGACTCCTAAAATTACAACTAACTTTATGTAATCTTCATTCTAGAAAAATTTACTTATTACAAGTCAATTTACTGTGTCTGATTGTCTCATCATAGCGTTGAAATTCCTATCGATAACGTTGATCAAGCACATTGACCAGAATTCTTAAAGCACTCAATGGGAAAAACAACACAAAATCATCTTCTATATGATAAAAACATCTCCCAAAATTTTTACGAATATTCGTTACTCGTTTTAAAACAAAAATCCAATTATACTTATAAATGTATCTTATTAAAAAGGTTTGCAAATTTTTAAGTTGTTGTTTTCATCCACAATCAATGAATACAATGATGGCCTCATCGAAATATTCATACAATACTCGATTCGTAAGATGGATGAAATAAGCTAGATAAACCGAACGACATCATGAGTCATTTAAAAGAATGATAACGAGTGGCGAATGCGGTAGGTGGAGCGCTATTCTTTGCAACTCATAGCTGATGAAAACCGGTGGCAAGGTCGAGCTGAAAAGACCTTAGCACCACGCAAAAGATTGCTTAGGTGATAATCTTAAGACAAGCTCAAAGATATCAAAAAATTCACAAACTACTTGAATGAGAGAAATTGCATTTTCCTCACCATGTGGGTCTAGAGAATAAAATGATATCACCAAATTGGAATCGAAATCATTAAGAAAATAGAAATCTTCTTAACAGATTGAAAATGTTGAAAATGGGTAGTTCATTCGGGACATAGGATATGGCTTCATAATGATTAAGCTAATCCTTTCACAAAAGTCAATTCCGAAGCCTAAGTAACGCATAACATGCAAATCGGCTCGAAAAATCACATAAATCCCATAAAATAACCTTGACACCTTTACAAAATAAACCGAGTGTTGCGGAACCGCTAACCGGATTCCAATTCTCAATGAAGTCATCAAGGTTAAAATGTTTAAATAAAGAAGATCAATAAGCTCTTTTGATGTAAAAATAATGGGATGAACCCATATCAACAAGAACTCGAATAGGATAATCACAAAACAAATGTCATCAAGGACCGAATGAGAAATACCTTGACCAAGAGAAGTGCTTCTAGGCGCTTGCACCATATTTAGCTTTCCCTCCCTTTTGCTTGGAAGTATGGGACATGTAGATAAATAATGACCCGAACCTTTGCAATAGCCGCAATAGAGGGGTATTGGGCACTTAATTACATAATGGTCCTTAGAACCACAATTGTGGCATTGTCCTCGATTAGAGGTAGGAGTCTTTGCTACCAGAATTTCTCGTTCCCATTTCTTCTTGCTTTGAAGTGTGGGGCATGTAGAAATATGATGACCTGAATTTTCGCAATAGCGACAAGAAATAGGCCTTGGACACCCATTTACATAGTGGTCCATAGAATTACAATTGTAGCATTCTCCAAGATTAGGGATTGGAGTCTTTTCTATCGAAGTTGCTGGCCTCCCTTTCTTGTTTGGATTAGGGCTTTTGAACTTAATATGCCTCTCCTTGTTGTTATTGAGGCTCCTTTTGGAACCTTCAACATCACTATCACTTCGTTTATCGACCTCTTCTAGTCGTAGGGTGATATCAACAAGCTGATCGAAAGGAACTTCTAGTTTAAGAGATAAAACCTTTTCAGGGTCCTTACTCAAAGCACATATAAACCTTTAATTCTTTACAGAATCCAAAAGTTATTGGGAAGACATGAATACGCCATCCAGAGAAGGATACTGGATTGACCAGTGCTAGGACAGCCAGAACTAACCATCTCTTCTTCTTTAAGAAAGAAAGAAAGAAAGAAGAGAAAAAAGGTTATTCTCAGAATGAATATCAAACAAATCTTGATTGATAAAGCAAAGCATCATAAGGAAAATAGGATAGAATTGGTCCATTGACTCGGATAAATCCTAAGGCACGACTCTTAAGGACTTAGGACGATGATCCTTGCTAGATTATTCTACATTATTCTGAAGTTTGGCTCTGATACCAAGCTGTGACGCCCCACCTCTATACTCACGCTAACCAAGGACACTACGAGGTAATGCTATCAACTAGCACGAAGAATAAGGCTTTTGAGGAGCGACTCTCCTTGTAATTGCTTTGTGTGAGCATGGATATGTCAGATAGTATAACATGCATTTCATTTCAAGAGGAAATTCGACATACCGATACAAACTCAAAGCTACTACACAGAGGCTATATGATCTTTGGAAACCAATATAGAAGTAAGCATAACACAAATCAATCATAGACATCCATATCACAAAGGAGGAAATAGATATGAATATAACACATAGAAGTGTGCATCAGAGTCGTGGTCAAATAAGATCCACAATATCCCAAAAGAATAGGTATACATCGAGGAGTCGCTATCTCGAATGTATAACAACAAAAATACTACTAAGCTAAGTAGTTAGACAAAAGTTAGATGATGGCCCCTGTTAAGGAGTCAAGCAGAAGCACATAAAACATCTTGGTGTGACCCGAGCATTATTTAATAAAAAATAATAAACGGATCAGTCTAGCAATAAATACCAGATAAAATGAGATAAGATAAGAGATATGGAAAAAACGTATGATAACAATAATGCCATATTATGGCAAGTATATATTTAACAACGAAAAAAATCATACAATACCTCAAGAAAACTCAAAGCACTAAAAAGAATGTCATATTCTTTATTCTGTTCACCAAACCACAAATATTGACGAACATATCAATGCCAATTCACAAAAGTTGGTGAAACATAAATTCTAGAAAAACATTAATTAGAAATCCAGAAATCACAAAAAGAGGGAGGCCTATCACAAAACGGAAGCATAAAAAATCACTAACACGTGCATCACAAATGGAACGCTATTCCATGGTCGCTAACCATCAAATTTGAGCCGAAGCTCCACAAAATGGCCCGAAGACCTTTGAGCCGAAGCTCCA
Source organism: Allium cepa (assembly GCA_030765085.1). Taxonomy (NCBI): domain Eukaryota; kingdom Viridiplantae; phylum Streptophyta; class Magnoliopsida; order Asparagales; family Amaryllidaceae; genus Allium; species Allium cepa. The sequence continues at coordinate 106,251,485 of CM060946.1, forward strand.
CAAAACGGTCTGAATACCTTTGAGCCAAAGCTCCACAAAATGGTCGAAGACCTTTGAGCCGAAGCACCACAAATCAGTCCGAAGACCTATGAGCCGAAGCTCCGTAAAATGGCCCGAAGACCTTTGAGCCGAAGCTCCACAAAACGGTCCGAAGACCATGGGTCGCTACCCTACAAAATTGAGCCGAAACTCCACCAAAGGATCTTCGTAGATCCACAAGTGTAAATTACACTAAGCTAGTAAATAAATGAGTTAGGCTTCTGTCCCATAACCACTGTCTTAACTTAATTATTTACGAACAAATTGTAGACTTCCACTCGAAGTAAATTACACTGACCTAGCAAATATATGTGTTCAGCTTCATGTCCCACAACCACTGGCTTAACTTAAATATTTACGAACAGATTGTTGATTTCCACTCGAAAGTTGTCACAAGATTTCAATCGAACAAGTCCAAGAATTAATCAACAAAGTAAACACAAGAGTTTCATACCACTTGTTTTGCTAAGCCGTTTAATTAGACTTCTCATACGAATGAGGTAAAGGTTTATAGGTTGAAAAACGGTTTTATAAACGACCTTGACACTGAAAATAGTGTTGAAATCGTTTTGATGAAAGAGTTTTGATATTTGCTACTAGTATAGAAACCTTTGTATTGTAAAGTGACAAACCACAAAAATTATTGTACAAACAACCAATCATCAAAAAAATTCACATACGAAGACGTGAATCAAATCCATAGAAATCGATACCGAATCCGTCAAATTGGATATTCTCAAAATCCCGAAAACGTATTCATCAAAGTCAATAATGAATGATAACAAAAAATCGGATCAACATGAAATGATTAACATTGGAAACCCAAGCAAAATAGGCAAATTGGGCGGAGGCAAGCAGATCAGTCGATTGAACCATTGTGGTCAGTTGACTGAACTATGCCTGGAAACTTTTGGTTTTCAGGTTCAATCGACTGGACCATAAGGGTCAGTCGACTGATACTGGCTCGGGAAAATTCCTGGGCTCTATTTAGTCGACAGACTTCCCAGTTCAGTCAATTGAACTGGGATGTCTAGTATTTTTAGCCTAGCCCCAATGAAGGGCAAAAACCAAATGGAGGCGATCGAACGAGCAATGACGACTAGGGATTTATGCCACGTGACAACCCAGCCTTGTAGGCTCTTCGACACACCCAAAAACACATGTCCAAATATCCATAGTAGGATTTCCATAAATTGGACAACAAGAATCAAAAATTGGAAAATTCACCAAATCAATTCAAATCAAAAGCAAATGAACATGAATAGATGTTAGGAATTCATACCTAACCACACAGAAGGTCATAGACATAGATGTGAGTTCAAAAACTCACCTTTAAACCCAAAAACAATGAAGGAGTAGCTCAAACACAAAGGAAAGATCAACCACTCTTCACTTCAACCTAAGAAGCTTGAATCGAAGCTTATAAGCAATAATTTCCTAAATTAGGTTATAGGAAATTTCTGAAATTGAAGAGGAATTGAGATGGAGAAGATAAAGAGGATGCTTACCTAAGCTTCTTTTTTATTTTGGACTTGAATTTGAGTTTCTTAATCAAAGCTAGGGCTAAGAAATTTCTATTTCCTTTTCTTTTTCCCCATTTTTACAAAAGCATGAAGTGTTAGGAAATGAGAATGAATGAAGAGGAGAGGGAGTGGAGCTAGGGTCTTATGTTAGGTTATTGGACTGAAACCCAAACCCAAATCCCTAAGTGAAAATATCAAAATTCAAGCTATCTTCAAACATATCGATGTTTATACTCAAAATGGTCACAAATGCCATTTTGAACTCAATGGGAGTGGTCTCAAGTCATAATTCAGGTGTTTGCAAAAAATAGCGTTTCGGACTGTAATCCGACTAACGATGCTATATTTAAATAAAATATTCAAATATACAATCGTAAAATATGCGGGTTGTTACAAAGATAGTCTATACCTTTTTGAATCACTTTTTCTAAACAATCTAAATGCCTTGAATCTCCTTTAAGACCACCTTTTGAAAAGGTTGTGGCAGTCGAAACTCCTTTTTAATACCTTCCAGTATGGTCGAAACACCTGAATCCCTCTTTGGAAATACCTTTGGAACTCGTTGAATTGGTTCAGGATCCATTCGAAACCTCCTTTCGAAGTGGTCAAGTTGACTCGATGTTAACGCCTAATGATCTAAGGATATTGGTCAGATTAAAAGGTTTCCATTTCCTCGAATGGTAGCCTTTCGATGATATCAACATAAGATAGAAACATTAGATCAACGAAATATCAAAAAATGCCATATACTTGCTTTGACAATATTTTCCTTTATTGCTAGAAGCTTAAGTAATACAAAGAAGTCAAATACCCAATCTAATTTTTGAATTAAGGCTTACAAATTCAAGAAGTACAAGTGTGGAGTGAATGAAAACGGATCCCTTAAACTAGACCCCTAGGGTCTTATTTATAAGTTTTGGTTGGCACCTCTCGAATTGGTCCTCTCGACTTGATTGAAAGGTGGCCTTGGAGGCCTTTTGTTACCGTTAACATCAGAGTATACTTCTACTTTGCTTTTAAATCGAACTTGAGTGCTTTCAAGCTGGTAGAAAGGTGTAGGCGTTTCTCCACTTTGTCGTTGATGTGCTATTGAAAGTAGGAATGGACGTGGGATTTCGAATCTGTCAATAGGTGAATCTTTGTGGTTTCAAAGGATTTGAGATGTAGAAGGCTTGTATGTGGAAGGTAGCTTTCGAAGGCATACTTGTTGATTGACGTGGAACCCCATCCTCTGGTGTATAAGAATGTTATATGGAACTCAAATAAGCATTCTTATATAATTGTGAATGGTCTCAATCGGTTTGAAAGGCTAACTTATGCTTTTGAAAGGGTAGTTTCAGCCAAATGTTTTTCTATGGAATGTGAATGAAGGCGATACCCATTGTTTTGAAAGTTTGGCATGCACGTGAAAGCCTGTAATCGGTTGACTTCGAAAGGTGTTCCCCAACTCATTCGAAACGTCTTTATGCACGTGGAAGTTACTATTTTGAAAGGACTTATTAAAGCAAAAGTGGGCTCTGTCATGTTTCGAACCCTTCAAAAGTGCATGGCTCATCTAACTTTTTGCTGAAGCATCTTTTCGACTCTCTTGAAAGGTTTTGTTATTGCTATCATTCCCTCTGAATTCCTCTTTTATACTCTCCATGGTTTCGACAAGGTTGAAATGAATGCAGATGGTAACAATTATATAACTGACTTATACTTAATAACTTATGTTTTAAAATTTCTACCAACAAGACATTAGTAAAAGGTGAGAAGTGGATAAACTGTCCTTGATGGCGTCTCCAATGCTGGTGACAAATCATTTTTAGTTATCTCCAAATGTCACAGTGCCACCATCGATATATGTTATATTTGATAACATGTATGCATTTCCCGTCATATGCTTGGAGCATCCATTATCGAGTATCCATTTCTCCTTGCTTTTAACTTTATTTTTGGGTACATCAATTATGCTAGTCATAAAGCAGACAATTTCTTGTTCTAAATCACTCTCACTATCAGATGAGGAGGTCAATTCAGAATCATCCCAAGTTACTTGAAAGGTTCTTCATTTTTTCTTGAACTTTTCAACATTGTTTTTCTTTTTGTCACTATTCGGCTGTAGGAATTCTTTCTTCATATGGTCGAATTTGTCAAATCTATATCAATTTATTGATGTTTGATTTATATTTTCACCGGTTTAAAATTTCATCAACTTGTTGAATGTTTTTTAATTTGTTACAGTTCTTGGAGCTAAACACAATTTCATCTTCATCTAAGTCGGAACTGTTATCATTAGCTTGAAATTCAATATTCTTCTTTTCTAGGTTTTTCTCCTTTCTTTCCTGCAAGTTAGCTTCGATTGACATCAAATTTCCTATTAAATCTTCGACTTTGAGTTGAGAGAGATCGTTATCTTCTTCGATGGCTAAAACCATTCTTTCCCATTCGATAGTGAATGGATTTAAAATTCGTATAACTAGATCAAAATTAGTGAGTTTGACTCCAAAGCCATGAGATCGTGTTGTATAGTTTGAAATCTAGCATACATGTCAATAATAGATTCATTTTCTTTCATTTTAAACGATAAAAATTGATCTTTTAGAATAGAAATTTTTATTTGATTGACTTTTGTCGTGCCTTCATGAGTAGCTTCCAAATTGCACCAAATAACATATGCATTAGTTCAAAGCATAACTCATGAAAATTCATTTTTATCGAGTGAAAAAAATAAAACATTCTTGGCTTTGGCAATTATTAGTTGCCATGTTCTTTTGATCATTGGTCCAGTGCTTGTGTTAATGGTAGGTGCTTCATATCTAGTTTAAGTAGTTTATAAAAATTTAAACCATTAGCTTCCATAAAAATTCGCAAACATGTTGACCAATAAGCAAAATCAGAACTTGTAAATAGTGAAGGACAAGCAGTTGAATGGCCTTCTTGAAATGTACTTGCCGTATAAAAAGTTTTCAATCACGTGTTATTGTAAATTGGATACACTATGCTCTGATACCAAATGAAAATCTAGTGGATAGTATCTAATAAGACTTATGTTTTAGTGTGTGAGTGTATGTCAGTATATAAGCTAAGTATAGCAATATAACATAATATACAAAGCAAAGTATAAAAACGAGCACACTCGAGTTTTTACACTGGTTCAGACCTCCCGTCCTACATCCAGTCCTAAGTTCCCCTTTGATATTTCACTAAACAAGAAACCTCGCTTCGCCCGAAAGAACAAGCTATTACAAAAGTCTTCCTCTAACAATCTTGTCTTCAGTACAATATGGGTGGTGACTAGTAGTACAATTCTTCCTATAATCTCCTTTGAGTGATAGTGACTATAAGTTGCTTGGATTTACGGGAAATAATTTAACCAAAATATATAGATTTTGGTTGAAGGTGATTGACAATATTAACTCAATGATGGAACAAGAAAATATGAATATAGAAGTTAGAGAATAGTAAATCAATTTAAGTTAAAATCTCAGTTGATTGAATTATTTATAGAAATAAAGAGTTGTATTTGAAAAGTGATGACTTCTTAAAAGATTGCTCTCTGATTAGTGACTGCCATTGTCGAAGGACGAAGAGGTTTGTTCAAAGCAGAGAGAATTGTCTATTTGAAATATGATAGTTGCAGTTTTGCGCTTACATGTCGGAACCTACCTCAAATGTCTGTCCATAGACATCTGTGGGATTTCACAAAAAAAAACTGAAATATGTCATAGACGTCTACGGTAGAAGGACAGACGTCTATTGCTGTTTAAATTATAAAACCTATGCAGTTTGTTATCAAGATTTGTCAATATGGAATCGTGTGTGTTATGATCAATCATGGAGATTGTACGACATATATCTATGACTATAATACAATAATATGACCTTACTTTTAAATAGTACGATCCATCTTTCTTTGATTTTGATGAGCACCATGATCTTCCTCTAGTATATCCCTATAATACGATTAGATGTATATTGTATAATTGTTGTGATTGAAATCATAGAATTGAGGTTCTAACATATTGTCTCAGGTCTCAATCCCAATCTGCCTACTAGATCACTACATATGAATGAATGTGAAGCCCTGGGATCAAATAAAAATCGAACATGAACTTCACCAATAGAAAGAATACCTTGAATGATGACTTCTATTCCCTTCTCCTTTGGACGAAGTCGGCACTACATCTACAGTATACGCTTTCACAACCTACTTATCCTTCACAGGTTATGGGCAATCCTTCTTCAGATGCCTAGGATTAACAAAATTGTAGCACTTATTTTTCTCGCTCACTTTACAGCCCCTGATCAAATGGCCTTTTTCTTTACAATTGTAGCAAGTAGATTCCCATTTACCATTTTTTCCTTGAGATTGCTTCCTCATTCTATTCCACTTCTTTTTTCCTCTATCATTTTACTACGATTTTGGTTCTTCCTTCTCAACGAAAACAACCATAGCTATTCTAGCCTTTGGATACAGATTCTCATGAAGAAGTCCTTTCTCAAATAGCTTCTTAAATGGCTCATCAATGTAGTCCACCAGCTTCTCTCTGGGATAGCCATCCAGACCAATGATGAACTTTTCATTCTTTTTAAAAGGAGTGTCGATGAATGACATGTCATACTTTGACAAAGCATCAAACTCTGTCACATACTTAGAAACTGACATCTCTCTTTAACTAAGATTAGAAAACTTTCTAAACGATGCCAACTTCTAGGCAGCCGGTATGAACTTCTCCTCGAACCTTGTCTTAAACTATTTCCTAATAAACTGATTTTCTGGCCTAGCAATGGTCACAGTGTACCACCAATTCATGTCCCACCCTTGAAGTTTTCTAGAAGCCAGCTTTCTCTTCATAGCGTCATCCACTTCCATATCACTAAAAATGCACTCATAAGTATCAATCCAACCTTACACTTCTATAATTGATTCTGTTCGACAGAATGCTTTTCCTACCAAAGTTATCTTAGCTCAAATTAGCAAAATCAGCTCTAGGCACTTACATGGGAGCACTTCCACCAACAACCGTACTGTGTGCATTCCTCATCATCGTTGCCATCATATCATTAAACATAGCTTGAAAATCAAGCGTAGCAACTCCTGAAAAAGATCTCATAGTATTCCTTGTATGTTTGCTCATTTTTATCTATAACAAGAACGATCAGTCTCTCATGAAGAAAACTGTGTCCATGGTGCTCATATGCATGTGACCTATACTATATAATATTATTATATAGTTTTGAAAACCAAAGTACATAACAAGTACACACTTTCTTGTACACACACTCTCGATCCAGTCTAAGGTGACAACACCTTCCCTATCTCTATTAGATCATGGTATCAACTACTGTTAATCGTGTAACCAAAGCTCTGATACTAAATGTGATGGCCGCTCCATACCACCAGCATCAATAGAATATAAATAGTACACTATAGTCATGCCCGATCGATATTGGATGATCATAACGGTGGATAATAACAAACATAGCATATACCCTATCATATATCTCACAGTGAATGGATAAAATATGATATCACTGACACAACAAAAGAGACAGTAATAATAATGTGAACTAATCATCAGAGTATAATATCCATAAAGTTATACATCAAATGTCATAAAGGATAAACTAGATCAACTCAATAAACTATCTCAATAAATAGAAATAAGGAAGCACTACCATGGGTTCCACAGTGTTGCTTAGCGGAAAAACATAGAAATTCATGTATGTATATAATAAGGGATTGCTCCATCAATCTTGTCCTTCAAACAACTATTGCATCACCTAGACCTGTTATTTAGTCTACTAACTTAACAATAGCCAAGATAAGAGGAAGTAAAGGATAAAACCATGGGTAAGATAATAGTCTATTATGAGCGGTAAATGGATCTCAAAATACTGTACAGGCAAATATGGTAAGGAACAGGAGTGCACGAACCATACCTAAATGTCCCTGCAACCAAAGAGTTGGCATATATAATATGCTACTCTACAATATCATAAGGTGTTGTACAACATAGAATGATTGATGTCCAGATCTCCCTATCTCTAGTACCTACTACCAATGATATCCTCAAGTGATAGCCCACTAAAGAATGTAAGCAAAGCAACCATAGCATCCATCAAGCAATATTCACTTTCACTCATTTTGTGCTTTGAATATACGATAATTCATATGGCCTCCTTACTACCAAGGACTAATGGAAATACCATTTTTTGTTGTAGTCTCGTATCATATAGCTCAAAGCTCGATACATGTCTCGTAGCCCAAAGTTATGCACTAGACCGAAAGTCACCACTCCAGGGTATACATGTCCCTCAATTGACACATGGGCATCACCACTTACAATATCCCTACTTCGAATGCAACAAAAAACATCCTGAGCATCAAAGATTCCTTAGCACATTCAGATACGAGCCCTCCTTTGCTCTATACGGATTCTGAGCCTTTCTATTGCTCAATCCAGTTTCCATTATCTAGGAACCCACCACATTCCTCATTCTACAGCTCTCTCCTTTATTGAGCTGTTATCTTCAGTACCTATTCCCTCCATGAATCACAAACCAAAGATATCTAACTAACATAAATAAGTTCGTACCGACCTCTTCATATCGGTGCTGAGTTGTTCACTTTGAGAATTTGGACCCTCGACTTGAACCTCAAGCTCTTCCCATACTCCAGATCCTCCCCTCCTAGTTTGGTCCAATTAAGACCAACTTTGCCTCTGATTTGTCAATTTCTCTAACATTTCTTTTTAAACACCCAAAACACTAACAAACCGCATCAAATCACAACATAAAAACATAGATCAACATGCATATTCATCCATTTAAGCAATTAAAAACATAAGAATATGACAAACAAGCCAATTCTTATTTAGATCTACCTTTTACATGAATATGTGAACATGTATAAGGGTAATTTCTAATAAAATTCAACACATATTCATATATTAACATGTAATTAATGTTGAAAAAGGTTTTATGGCCAAAAATCATGCAATTTACAGTATAAACATGTGTAAGATAGTGAGAAGGCATAAACCACTCACCAATTACTAAATTCAACCAAGTAGAGCGTAGAACCAATGTTGACAACAACCAAAAGCAATGCAAATTGGCCAAATCAATGATCCATATCGTTTAATCAATGATCTATTCTTTAATCTTTAATTCGTTTTTATTTAAAGAGTAATTTAGGTGATTTTGGACGAATATAGGGTTAATGGAAGTTTAGATCTGATTTGGGATAGACGGAAGTTTTTTGATTTGACTCTCCAGCCCATTATTTATAGTAAATCTCAAATTAGACTAATGGGCTTACTCATTAGCTTAATTAGTTACATATTAATTCTTCCCAGCAGCTAATAAAAAATAAAATCAAGCATAATTTCTTAACCGTAATTCGTTTTTTCTATTATGACCACTCTACGGAATGGGAAGCTATCAACTTGGAGCAATATAATTAGTTTGAGACCCTAATTTAACACCTATCAAATGTTATTGTAACATCCCTAAAAATTTAATTTAAATAGGGTGACTTACTTAAACTTTTGAAATTAATTTGAAAAGTTTCAAAAGAAATAAAATATTATTAATATTAATATTACAAAGATATATGGATATAAATAAAATATTTGGTAGTTTAAGTTTTAAATAAATAATAATAATAAATAAAGAAAAAAAATATAACAAACAAGAATTTGTGTTAAACGATAAAATAAAATATAAGTTATAAATTAAATGTTGATAGTTAAGCTTTAAATAGAAATAAAATTCAAGATTTATGATAGTGATAAGATTATATAGTTATAAGATAACATATGAAATACATACAAGTTTGCATGATAATTATGTAAACAAGGAAACATAAAACAAAAATGTATGCCAAAAAAAATCCACAAACAAAACAAAAATGTACTTACAAAAAGAAAATAAGAGTACATGTAAACTTAGATGGAAACATAGCATTTAATGCTATCTATTCTTAGCACACCATAATAGATTATCAGCCACCAAAGCAAGATCACTTCAGCCTCTAAAGGAAAGAAAATATTTGATCAAATAATGGAAAAAAAAAGAATCTGACAAATAAAGGAAATAAGCTATAACAATAATACATATCTTATACAAAACTGCCTATTTATCGATACATCCATATTCATTTCATTTCGTTCAAACAAACATAGTAAACCAAAAATATAAACATCACCATATCTTCAAGTTCATATATAATCTGCTGAAGAAAAAAAAGAGGAAAAAAAGAAGGATCAAAACTTTTTTTTTCCAATAACACAGAGCAGCTCTCTGTTCAATCTTGTTTCCAAGTGAGTAAACCTGTTATATTAAAACTGAGATCTGGGTATTTAGTTCATGAACCTTGTGTTTTGTTGTATATTGAAAAAAAAATTTGTTCTGTATGTTTTCAGTGTTACTGGAAACTCTTATATGGTTTGTTCTTCAATATTTTGGTTTCAGAGCAAAGTGAATTAGGAAAAATCAAATAAACCTTCATACAAATATTTTTAGCTTAGGATTTTTAAACAAAATAAGTTTGTTTAAACTTGAATCACAGCCTAAAATTTGTTTTAAGCTTGATCATGAAGAGTTTGACTCTACAACCTAAATTTTACAGTAAAAACAAAATCATTTGATGAATTCGAGTATATTAAATTATCGATTTGGTTACATAACTTGAATGAACATACAAAGATAGGATTTTTAAAATTAATATGATGGTTTTTAATTAAGTGTACCAGGAGCAGTTCATAGTTGAACAAAATTTGTTCTTTTTCCATTTTCTGATGATCGATCAAATATTGGTTGATGAAAATTGGTTTGAAGCTAGTGTGTTGATCAACGATTTCAAGAAAATTATCAAATAATTTTTCGATTGCATAAATTGGTAGTACGAGTTCAATTTAGGATTAAAGCTCGAGTTTTGAACGTGTTCAGTGGAAAGATGATTGCGTCCTCTTGGAGTGATCGTGCGGCACAAAATTGAGAGGGAGCACAGAGTGGGGTGTCGGCAACATGACGCCGGAGTCGTGGATTTTCTGGCGAACGACGCGAGGAGGACGAAGCATTTGGGTTTGGGTATGTTCGAGTTTCAGTTTCAATGAAAGGGTGATTTTCGATTTCGAGTTTTCTGTGTCGAATCGAGCTTTGGTTTCGAGCATAGGGATGAATTGCGACTTGCCGAAGGTCGCAAAGTCCACCGGAGCGGCGGCGCGACGCCGTGCACGTGCATGGCCTTGCGATGTGTCTGGAGATTTTTGGGTGTGAGCAACTCGAGTTGATACTCGGGTAAATTGTAGATTTGCTTCGAGTTGGATTTCGGTGCATAAGTATATTGTCCTTTATAAAAGTTTAAAACTTAAACTTAGCTGAAGAAAGAAAAAAGAAAAAAAAGAGGAAGAAGAAGTACGAGAGGAGGAGAGGAAGAACTAGGGGAAAGGAAGAGGGAAACCCGAGTGAATACTCGAGTCAACCTGGGGTAATCTCGGGTTGTTTCAGAAAGGGGTTAAGTCTTATAAATTTAAAGTTAAAAATGTCAAACAGTTCTTAGTGTTAACAAAGTAATTAATGTTTAACTGTTTTGAGTTAAGAACTTATTTCAAGTTTAATTAACCAAGCAAATACTTAGCAATGTTTTAAAATCTAATTAATAATTTAACTAAGTTATTTACTTTAAGATAAGTATCAAAGTTAATTAACATTAAAGCTTTTGTAATTATAATAAATTGATTTCAAAACAATTAAGGAAGATTCTAAAATATTAATTAAGATAAATAATTATTATTAATTAATTGTTTGAAAAGGGAAATTAAGGAATGATTAATTAATAAAGTTGATTAAAATCTAATTAATTAATTTATCATTAAGATAAGTACTCATTGATTTAACTTAATCCACATAAAAAATAGTTATGTGGTTAATTCATTTAAACCACACCTACCTTAATTGAAAAATAATTAACTATTGATGTGCACTGGATTGATATGTCTGTTGTGATACTATGTGATGTGAATTGCTCTGTGCTGAACTGTGATTTGTGATTAAATTCTGTATTGATGTGAAAACCCTTTTGCCCGTAAAATGGCAATTAAACTTCGATGCGACAGAGAGTCGGATTTTAGTTAGTTATCCAAAACCCACACCGAACCCTTAATGTGAATCTTTGTGATTGATAAAACCACGTGTTTAAAAATTAAACGCTCACTATTCAGTTTAGCCGGAAGAGGACTTTGTGTCATATAACCCATTCCGAATAGTGATACATCGAAATTAATAGCATTTGAAGACCGGTGTTGAAGACCGGGTGTCTTCGAAAACGATAGGATAACCTATCGAATGTCTCTGCACTGATTTGCTCCGGTATAGAGATCTCCATATGTGATGGGGAGTCCGATCGAGATTGTGGATACCCGGATTTGCAAGGGCTTCTTCCTTTATTGGACGAAGTTCCTTCGTTTCTGTTCGAGCCCGGAACAGACTTGTATGGTTGTGTGTCTGACACTACACCTTGAGATATAAAGTAGATTTCTTTGAAATACATATCTGTTGGTGGCGGAGAATTTTTTTCTCTTAACTTAACACCCTTCTCTGAGACGTACGAGCTCAGAGGTTATGTAATTGAAGGTTATCAGCGATATACTCCCAATTTCGTAGTGTGGCTTGCTAAGTGCTGTTGTGTGTTGATGATCATTTGTTGATCATTTGTGATCAAAGCATGGCTTTCATGTAAAGCGTAGCTTTGTGGACGAGGCCTCATCGGACATCACAACCCGGAAATGGTCGAAACAGGAAAGATGCGGCAAGGTTATGAGGGTCGCGCCCTTTAGGGTATGTCATTCCCTTCTGGAAAAAGGTAGTATCATGGTATGGAGCCCAAATATTTACCTATGTGGTTGCTTCAATCTCATTTACTGTGTGATTGTTGCTTTGTGGTAGAGGGCCCTCAGATAAAGGTCGCAAACGACCGGGAGGTGGCATACTCGAGTAGTTGGCAGAGAACTGGGTAGGTTCTCGAGACGTCCCTCCAGAGGCGTACCCATGTGGCAGTAGGAAGTTCATTAGCCTGACCATTTGTTGGAAATCCGAAGAAACAATATGAGCCCTATACGGTTTTAGTTGTATAACCTGCCATTTACTTATGGTGGTGCCCCACTGTTTAGATGGTAGTTATAGTAGGCATACAATAATGGTTGTATGCTGGCTAAGATTAACAGTATATTTTCAAAATGTTTTCTACACTATGCACTAGTAATAATATCAAAGAATATTTCTCGTATCAAGCATATTTAACTATCATAAGAAGAAATCTCCTTTAATTCTGTGATTGCATTGTGTGTGTGGCGGGAGTTCTTATGGTAATTTCATTTTCCAAAAGCATAATGGTTTTCTTTTATAAATCTGTTTTATTTAAAATCAACTGTTTTTGTTTACTCATACCAGTCCCATGACTGACCCGGAATTTATTGTTTCTTTTCTAAACTTTGGGTGCCCATAATTTCCACATGGGTAGCCTAGTAGCAGGTTTCTGTGTTCTGATGTTAGCAGTATTTTGGAGCTTTTACCTTAAAGATATTTTAGAAGCTTTTGGGATCTCAGGTGCTTAGTTTTTGGATGTTCACTGTCGCTCCATTTCTTTGAAGACTTTTTGGCATATGATCACTTGTTGTTCTATTATGATGTTCTATTTGGAGTGTGACATATGTATAAAAATACTCTGATGTAGCAATGGATATTATGATGGTGTTGTATCTGTGATGTAATGCATGATATTCATTTTGTTTCTGCTGTTTTATATTCATCTGATGTTGTTATAAGCTCCATCCGACTGGAGTTCGATGTTTGAATCTTTGGCAGTCGAATACAAGTGAGGTATTTAGTTTCAATTTTTTAACATTGGATTTCGGATCGTGAAAAGTGGTATCAGAGCCGAAGGTTGAGTAAGAACTTTAGCTACGGAGTATAACACATTAGATGGCTCATTAGGGATAGGGTGAAGTATACCCTTGAATGAGTATAACCGAGATCAAAACTCAAATTTTCTTAGTCTATTTCTTTTAACTGCTGATATTCCTTAAGATATCTCATTCAAACATCTAAATCAATTTTCTTACTAATTACAGAGAGTAAAAATGAGCAGACGAAGAGCCGGGGGAGGGGCATGGAAATGCCACAACACCTAGTCAAGTTCCCCCAACAGTATTAGCAGCAATACCTATTCAGCAGTAGCCGAATCTGGATGATTTATATAAGAATTTCTCAAGGCTTGGTGGTAAGCCGTTCACCAGCAAGGAGTCGATTGTTGAGGTTCAAGCATGGATCAGATCATGTGAGAAAAGCTTTAGAGAGCTAAAGTTGCAAGACGATTAGAAGCGACTCATAGCTTCTTGGCAACTTCAAGGGGAAGCCTTAGCCTGGTGGGAGACAGTCACTATAGATAATCCAGAAGACGAGTTTACTTAGGAGAAATTCAAAGAAGTATTTGAGAAGCGCTATCTGCCATCATCTGGAATTTCTCGAATGTACCAGGAATTCATGGACTTAAATCAGGGGAGTTTGTTATTCGAGGAGTATCTAAACAAATTCAATGAGTTTTCTCGTTTTGGTCCCGAACTGGTGAACACGCCTTTAAAGAAGAATGAAAGGATCATTCGTGGGATGAATAAAAAGTTCCACGAAAGAATGACTGGCCATGTCAAAGAATCCTTTTCGGATTTGATTGATATGGGGTACAGATATGCTACGCTTGATATGCAAGAAGCCATGATGAAGAAAGGAAATTCGGGCAATCAAAATTGGAAGAAGATGAAATTTGGAGGCAAGAAACCATGGCAGAGTAAGGAGAAAAAGAAGAGCAGTCAGGAAGACCCGTCAGGAAATGTTACTTGCTTTAATTGCTTAGAAAAGGGCCATTATTTGAGCAGATGTACGAAGCCTAAGAAATAAGCAAATCAAAGTTTACAAGCGAAGCCCAGGAAATGTTATTATTGTCAGAAATTGGGACACGAGGTTAAAGACTGCCCAACCATGAAGCAAACTCAGATAGCAAAGGTGTATATAGTCAAAGACCAACATGCATCTTCCAAAGTAGAAAAGGGGAAAGGAGTTCTGGAAGGTAATCTCATTATTTATGATAGCATTGTTTGAGTTCTGTTTGATATGGGCGCTTCACATAGTTTTGCCTCTCAACAAGCTATAAATGAATTAAATCTTGAACCTGATTTTGTTGATGAGCCTATATGCGTTAAGAACCCAGTTGGAGGTTCCGCAAACCTTTGTCTTCGATGTAGAGACGTTCCTATTTAATATTCTTGTTATCAATTCCCTATTGGTCTCTTTGTTCTTGATTTTAACGAGTTTGAAGTCTTACTCGGAATGGATTGGCTTGCTAAATATGAAGCCAAATTAGATTGCAATAATCGTTGATTTCGATTAAAATCGGATTTGGAGATTTCATCGAGATTTCTTGTGAGGACCCTAGTCCTAAAAGAGAAGGATTGATGTATAATTTGGGTTATCCCGAACCCAGTCTGGAGTCTATACCCATTGTTAGAGATTTTCCGGACGTGTTCGAAGAAGTGAAATCTCTACCTCCACATCGGGAAATAGAATTTAGAATTGACCTAGTACCCAATGCTCGTCCTGTCGTCCACGCAAGTCACAGGATGGCACCCAGGAAAAGGGTTGAATTAGTTCGGCAAACCAAGGATTTACTAAATAAAGGGTTAATTCGAATTCTGAATGGGGCTCAGCCGTAGTGTTTGTTGCTAAATCGGACGGATCTTTGAGATTACGTGTAGATTACCGCGATCTCAATAAGTTGACTCTCGAATAAATTTCCACTACCTAGGATCGATGATCTATTTGATCAATTGCACGACGCTCGTTTCTTTTCGAAGATGGATCTAGCCCTGGGATTCCATCAATTACGAATCGCCAAAGATTGTGTTCATTTGACCGCTTTCAGGGGTCCTAATATGTTCTACGAATGGTTAGTCATGCGTTTTGGGCTAACCAATGCTCCAGCATATTTCGTAGATCTTATGACTCCTGTATTCCGGGAGGTATTGAATAAATTTGTGCACGTATTTATTGATGATATTTTGGTCTATTCCAAGACCGAAGAGGAGCATGGTGAGCATCTTAGAATTGTTTTGGAGATATTAAGGAGAAATATTCTATTCGCAAAATTTTCCAAATGCCACTTTTGGGTCAAAGAAGTTAAATTTCTCGGCCATATTGTTAATGAAGAAGGAATTCCTGTTGATCCTAGCAAAATTTATGCTATTCTTGATTGGAGAAAAACCTCTACCACAAAAGAAGTTCGAAGTTTTTTGGATTTAACAGGTTATTATTGGAAGTTTGTTCAGGACTTTTCTAAGATAGCTAGTCCGTTGACTAAGCTAACAATGAAGGATGTAAAGTTCAATTAGACTCTAAAATGTGATGAAGCTTTTCAGGAGTTGAAGAAGAGATTAACCACCGCTCCTGTTCTCGCTATTATTAACGGGAATCAGGGTCTATCTGTTTATACCGACGCTTGTGGTGATGGTTTGGGTGCGGTATTAATGCAGAATGGGAAGGTAATTGCCTACGCGAGTAGACAATTACGTTCTCATGAAAGAAATTACACAACCCACGATTTGGAACTTTTAGCTGTTATCTTCGCTTTGAAAATATGGCGACATTATCTTCTGGGTAAATATCTTTTCAGCTTTCCTAACAATTTACGAATTTAACTTAACTTAATAATATACCTAATGAACCCTCTTTCTTTAGGTGAAAAATTTGAATTATTCACCGACCACAAATCTTTAAAATATCTCTTCACCCAAAAAGATTTAAATCTGCGACAACAACGTTGGTTGGAATTTCTGACATCTTTTGACCTAGATATTCTATATACGCCGGGAAAAGCCAATGTGGTTGCCGATGCTTTGAGTAGAAGACATGTTGTTCTCGCATATCTTGTTATCGCTCCAACTCTTCTTAAGAAGATTGTAAGACAGCAGACTGAAGACAAGTTTCTTCGGGAAATTTGTAGAAGAATATGTTGAGGTGAGAATTCCAGTTTGGAATTGATGATAAGGGAATTATAAGATTAAAAGGCAGGATTTGTGTTCCGGACATCCCTGATCTGAAACGTAAAGTTTAGGACGAATACCATAAATCTAAGCTTTGCATCCATCTAGGAGTAAATAAAATGTATAGAGATATCAAAAGAATTTTCTAGTGGAAGACAATGAAAAGGGACATATCTATATATGTGAGTCGCTGTGCTACTTGCCAACAAATCAAAAGCGATCAAAAGAAATTGGCGGGTTTACTTCAGCCTTTAGAGGTACCCAAGTGGAAATGTGACACAGCGGATATAACGTATGACGACGAAATGAAGATTTCGTGTCAAACTAATCGAAGAAACGATTAGATGAAACAAGATAAATCGATGGATTGAAAATACCCAAAGGCCCAAATCCGTTGATCTCAAGAGATACCGGATTCTAGCAATCTTCGACACGTTGATCGCGCACGATACCATGAGAGAAGATCACAATTCTTCAAACGTTGATCAAGCGCACTTGATTCCGTGAATTGGCTTCAACAATCGTTGATTCGAGCGCACTCGAATGCCGAAAGTGGAGATAGGAGATAACACTCAACTACTAATTTTAAAAGTGGCACAAAGCACACAAACACAAAATTTTATTCAAATCAACTCAGTTTACAAATGACACAACCCCCATATTTATAGGCAGTTTACAACTCAACACTGACTCAGCCAACCTAACATAGGTCGCGACTTACGACCTAACATAGGTCATTAACGACCTAACCAACACGACTTAAGAAAACACAAATACAACACAGTGAATGTAACGACTTAAAATACAAATGGCTTACGACCTAATTACACATACGACCTATGTACAACACGGGTTACAACATGAGTTACATCACGCGACCTACGACTTAACAAAATCACGGCCACAGGAAGCTTGAGTGACCTATCTACTTGAGTGACTTCAGGAATGTAACGATATAAGGCTCCACGACCTAAGCTGGAATTGAGCAACCTAACACACTAGGTCGTAGGTCGTTGGCGACCTAAAGAAAGCGGCATATCAAGCATCACTGTGTCTTCCTTCCTCTTTATCTCATAAGGTCGTAAGTCGCTAGGTCGTTTGCGACCTAAGGAACCCAAGTGACTTAAAGCAGGAAACGGCATAAGTTCCAGTTGGCGTAACTTGTTAGGTCGCTTGCTTAGCTCGTTAGGTCGTTCGGACGAGTCAAAGCAAGGTGTTAGGTCGCATATGTGACACTAGGCCATTATTAGGTCGTTGGGACGACTCACAGCATTTGTTAGCTCGCTTATATGACTCGTTAGCAACCTAAGGATGCGATATGGCCTTAGCTCAGTAGGTCGCTTGAGCGATCTAACATTTATATCGCCATTAGTAGTTTGCGCTGCATCATCCTTCCCCGGTTGACAAGAATTCGACCTCGAATTTGCACCTTCCTCGACAGGCTCATTCCCATGAAATGGAATCAAATGTTTAACGTTGAAAACGTCGGCAGTATGGACATCATCTGGTCATTTCAACCGATAAGCATTATCATTGATCTTCTTCAAGATTTCTACTGGACCAATTTTTCGAGCTTTCAACTTGTTGTAAGTTCCAACTGGAAAACGTTCTTTCGCCAAAACGGCGTAAACCAAATCACCTTCTTTGAAGTTCACACTCCTTCGCTTCTTATCCGCAAGTTGTTTATACTTCTCATTTGATGCAAGCAATCGTTCATGAATAGTTCTGTGACACTCCTGCAACTCGTTCACGAAATCACAAGCTCGTTTAACAACTCCCTTCTGATATGACACTGTCGTCAAATCCAACGGTCCCTTCGGAATTGTTGAATATACAACTTGAAACAGACTGAATCCAGTACTTCGATTAATAGCGTGATTATGTGCAAATTCCGCTTGACATAACTTCATATCCCAGCTCTTCAAATTATCTTTTACAAGACATCTCAGCAAGTTTCCCAATGATCTATTCACCACCTCTGTTTGCCCATCTGTTTGCGGATGATAGACGCTACTAAACTTCAGCTTTGTTCCAACCATCTTCCACAAACTCAACCAAAAATGGCTCAGAAATCTAGCATCCCGATCAGAAACAATAGATTCAGGTAGCCCATGCAATCGATACACCTCTTTAAAGAATAATTAAACAACTCGGACGGCATCCGCTATCTTCTTACAAGCTATGAAATGTGCCATTTTTGAAAATCTATCTACCAACATATATATGGAATCATTTTCTCGCCGAGTTCTTGGCAAACCCAAAATAAAATCCATGCTGATATCAACCCATGGTCTGGTAGGCACAGGTAATGGCATATATAATCCCGCATTCGTAGCTGTTCCCTTGGAAACTTGACATATGTGACATCTATCCACAAATCTTTCGACTTCTTTTCTCATTGACGGCCAAAAATAAGATTAAGAAATCAACTGCAATGTACGATCTCTACTCACATGGCCTTCCTCATGTAATTCCTTCACAATCTTCATTCGCAAACTTCCCTCGGGTATACATATTTGATTTCCCTTGAACAGAAAACCATCCACCAAAAGATACTCATCCGTCTTCCCCTTTGTTGCTTCATCCATGACCTTAGCAAAGTAAGGATAATCCACAAGCAAATCTGGCAACATATCAAACCCGGTCACTTCAACTTTCGTTGTAGTCAATAAATGATTTCTCCTGCTCAATGCATTTGCCACGCGATTCGTAATTCCCGACTTATGTTTCACTACAAATGTAAATTGCTGCAAGTCTGCAATCCACGATGTATGCCTAGCTGCTATCTTGTCCTGCCCTTGCAAGTGCTTTAATGCCTCATGATTAGTATAAAGAACAAACTCCTTCTGAAACAGACAATGTCTCCAGTGTTTTACGGCTTGAACAATTGCGTAAAATTCCACATCATATGTATTATATCTCATCTTTGCTCCCGAAAGCTTCTCACTGAAATAAGCAATAGGACGTCCCTTCTGGCTCAACACCCCTCCAATCCCAACCTTCGATGCATCAGTATGTAACTCAAACAACATCTGAAATTCCGGCAGTAACAGAATGGGTGCTGTCGTCAAAAGTGTCTTGATCTTCTCAAATGCTAACTCTGCTTCCTCTGTCCACACGAACTTCTTTCCTTTCATGCAATCGGTTACAAGTGCCATCACACTGCTAAAATGTGGAATGAATCTTCGATAAAAAGATACCAACCCATGAAAGCTCCTCACTTCAGTAATTGTCTTGGGTTGTGGCCAACTCCTGACAGCTTCCACTTTGCTTTCATCCACTTGAATACCCTCCTTCGACGGAACATATCCCAGAAATAAAACACTATGCGTCATGAACACGCACTTCTTCGCTGCTGCATAGAATTGCTCCTGTCGTAGAATAAACAACACTTCTCGCAAATGCTGGAT
Organism: Allium cepa; assembly: GCA_030765085.1. Taxonomy (NCBI): domain Eukaryota; kingdom Viridiplantae; phylum Streptophyta; class Magnoliopsida; order Asparagales; family Amaryllidaceae; genus Allium; species Allium cepa. The sequence goes on from CM060946.1 coordinate 106,271,540, forward strand.
ATGCTCTTCCATACTCCCACTATAGATCAAAATATCGTCAAAGTAAACTGAACTTCCTAATAAATGGTCTGAAAATCTGGTTCATCACTATCATAAAAGTACTAGGAGCATTTGACAAGCCAAATGGCATAACCAGCCATTCATATAGACCTTCCCTAGTTTTAAAAGCAGTCTTCCACTCATCACCCGGTCTAATACGAATCTGATGGTATCCACTCTTCAAGTCAATCTTTGAGAACACAATAGCCCTACTCAACTGATCAATCAAATCATCGAACCTCGGCATAGGAAACCTGTATCTCACAGTGATCTTGTTTAGAGCCCGACTGTCTGTACACATTCTCCACGAAGCATCCTTCTTCGGTACCAATAAGGCTGGCACGGCACGAGGACTGAAGCTCTCCTGAACACGCCCTTGTTCTAACATCTCTTCCACCTGCCTTCTCAGTTCCTCATGCTCCTTAGGACTCATCTTGTAATGTGGCATGTGAGGTAATACCGCCCCTGGCACAAGATCAATCTAATGCTGAATATCTCTCAACGGTGGTAACTCCTTTGGCAACTCTTCAGGAAACACATCTCTGAATTCTTCCAATACTGGTTTTACTCCCTCTGGAACTTCAACAGATTCAGTAATTTCATGTCCAATCAATAAGAACACCTCTGGACTCTCCTCTACTTCTCTAACAAACTCCTTTAAAGTCAAAAAAGTCTTCAATTCCTCAATCTCTTCTGACTTGCTCTCTCCTTGCTGTCTCTTCTTCGGAACTAAAATGATCTTAGTACCCTCAAACATAAAGCTGTAGCTATTGGTTCGACCATCATGCTGCACTGCTCGGTCATACTGCCATGGTCTTCCCAAAAGTAAGTGACAAACTTCCATCTCCACCGCATCACACCAAATCTCGTCTTTATACTTCTTCCCATTATAAAATGGAACATGAACTCGCCTGTCCACCTTCACCTCTCCTCCTTTCCTTAACCACGCTAACTTGTAAGGATTTGGATGCTTCTCCGTCTTCAACTGCAATTTTCTCACAGCTTCGGTAGAAATGATATTGTCACAACTTCCCGCGTCAATCACAAATTTACAAACCTTCCCCAGTATAGTGCATGTCGACTGAAAGATATTACTCCTCAACCAACTAGCCTCATCTTCATGTTTCGTTGTCAAACACGATCTCCTCATCATTAGGTTACACCCTTCATCTCCCGATGCGATATCCTGTTCATTCCCCTCTACTGGACTAGAATAACCTTCACCAACATCCTCAGCCTCAGCAACCATCACTCGTTTCTTAGGCTTCGGACATTCATTGCTCTTGTGACAAAACTCCTGACAATTAAAGCATTTGATACCACTATTTACCTTGGTCTTAGCAACTTCACTAACCACCGGTTTTGCAACAGCCTTGGAAACATTCGCATTGCTACTAGCCCCTTTCACTTGATTATTGGAATTTGTAAACACACCACTACCTCTTCTTCCCTGCTTCTCCCAAGCCAATGCTTTCTGGTGCGCTTCTGCAGCAGATCTTGGATCAAACATATTCACCATATCCTGGATCTGCATTCTCAACCCTCCAACAAACCTAGCAGTCAACTGTTCCTCTGTCTCCATGATATTCTTCCTGGCAATCAGTTGATAAAATTCATCCGCATAATCATTAACTGACTTTGTTCCCTGTCTCAAGTATTGCAATCGCCGATACATAAGAGATTGATAATTATAAGGCAAGAAAGTAGCTCTCATCAACTTTTTCATCTTCTCCCATGACTCAATCTTTGACTTTCACATTCTTTCCCGTGTTAGTTTAGTTTGATGCCACCATGCCATAGCTCTTCCTCTCAAACGAGTAGCAACGAACTTAACTCTGCGATGCTCAGGAACTTCCTTAAAATCAAAAATCTCTTCAACATTAGATAACCAATCCAAAAGTTCTTCAGCTACCATTCCACCTCTGAATTCTGGAATTTCAGTCTTCATCCCCGACTCCTATTTACGATCATCTTCTACCTCCCGATAGTGATTTCGTACTTGGTCTCGATCTCGATAATGAACACTCCCTCTATCACCATCTTCATCATAAAATGTACTTCGATATCTATCTCGTCCATCAACATCTCTATGATCATGCATATCTCTTCTACTATGTCTTTCAGTGTCACGATATGGCTCATTTTAAAATTCATGATAAGTTCTTCTCTCTTCACCTCGATACTCATGATGTTCTCTACTCGTTGAAACTGAAGGTTCTCTCCTTTCCCGAAAAGATTGTGGCGACACCCTCCTCGCTTCCGTAACCGATGGAGAAACTCTGTTTCCTCCATGGTTCGAGACTGGCGACCTTCTCCTTTGACTTTGATTCATGTCAATCATCGGTTTCTCTAACTTCCCAATGCCTTCATCAAATTTCTCACTGATACGTTGTTCCATTTGCTCAGCTTCTTCTCTTCTATACAACACTTCAACATTTTGATGACGGTTAACTCTTCTCGGCGGCATGATTATTCAACAATCTTCAACAAACTTGACTTGGGTTCTAACTTGCAACTCACGGCCTTGATCTTCAAAATGATGCATGGCTTCAACTTGAACAAATATCCCACAAACTTGAACAAGTTCGGCTCGGCTTTGAACAACACTTCACTTAGCTCGGCTTTGCTTGATTTAGCTCGGCCTTGACTCTTCAAACTCTTCTCCTTGGCTCCAAAGACTCGGCTTCGCTATGATGGGCTAAGTCAGGCTCCGATACCAAAACTGACGCAGCGGATATAACGTATGACGACGAAATGAAGATTTCGTGTCAAACTAATCGAAGAAACGATTAGATGAAACAAGATAAATCGATGGATTGAAAATACCCAAAGGCCTAAATCCATTGATCTCAAGAGATACTGGATTCTAGCAATCTTCGACACGTTGATCGCGCACGATACCGTGAGAGAAGATTTACAATTCTTCGAACGTTGATCAAGCGCACTTGATTCCGTGAATTGGCTTCAAAAATCATTGATTCGAGCGCACTCGAATGCCGAAAGTGGAGATAAGAGATAACACTCAACTACCAATTTTAAAAGTGGCACAAAGCACACAAACACAAAATTTTATTCAAATCAACTCAGCTTACAAATGACACAACCCCCATATTTATAGGTAGTTTACAACTCAACACTGACTCAGCCGACCTAACATAGGTCGCGACCTACGACCTAACATAGGTCATTAATGACCTAACCAACACGACTTAAGAAAACACAAATACAACACATTGAATGTAACGACTTAAAATACAAACGGCTTACGACCTAATTACACATATGACCTATGTACAACACGGGTTACAACATGAGTTACATCACGAGACCTACGACTTAACAAAAGCACGGCCACAGGAAGCTTGAGCGACCTATCTACTTGAGTGACTTCAGGAATGTAACGATCTAAGGCTCGGCGACCTAAGCTGGAACTGAGCGACCTAACACACTAGGTCGTAGGTCGTTGGCGACCTAAACAAAGCGGAATATCAAGCATCACTGTGTCTTCCTTCCTCTGTATCTCATAAGGTCGTAAGTCGCTAGGTCGTTTGCGACCTAAGGAACCCGAGCGACTTAAAGCAAGAAAAGGCATAAGTTCCAGTTGGCGTAACTTGTTAGGTCGCTTGCTTAGCTCGTTAGGTCGTTCGGACGAGTCAAAGCAAGGTGTTAGGTTTCATACGTGACTCAAGGCCATTATTAGGTCGCTGGGACGACTCACATCATTTGTTAGCTTGCTTATATGACTCGTTAGCGACCTAAGGATGCGATCTAGCCGTAGCTCGGTAGGTTGCTTGAGCGATCTAACACTTATATCGCCATTAGTAGTTTGCGCTGCATCAAAATGGGACCAAGTATCGATGGATCTCATCGATGGTAACTCAGAAAGGCAATGAAGCTTTTTGGGTTATTGTGGACCGTTTGACTAAGACAGCCCGCTTTTTGCCAGTGAAATCTACCCGCACGGCAACAAGTTTAGCCGAGTTATATGTGAAACAAATTGTTCGTCTCCACGGTATTCCCAGCAGCATAGTGAGTGATCGTGACCCGATCTTCACTAGTAGATTTTGGGAGGCATTTCAAGACGCATTGGGAACAAAACTAAATTTCAGCACTGCTTATCACCCACAATCTGATGGGCAGACTGAGAGGATTAATCGAATCTTAAAAGACCTATTGCGTGCTTGTATACTTGATTTTGGTGGTTCTTGGGAGGACCATTTACATCTGGTCGAATTCTCATATAACACTCAGGCCAGTCTAGAAATGGCTCCTTTTGAGGCTTTATATGGTCGTTCGTGTTGATCTCCCGCACGCTGGATCGAGGCAGGTGATAGACTCGTCCTTGGACCAGATATGACTTAAGAAGCCACAGAAAAAGTTGATTATATACGAAAGAAATTAAGGACAGCTCAGAGTCGTCAAAAGAGTTATTATGATCGTAGAAGAAGGGATTTGGAATTCCAGATTGGAGACTCTGTTTTTCTCAAAGTATCTCCAATGCGAGGAGTATTAAAATTTGGGAAGACCGGTAAGCTAGCACCACGGTATATTGGTCCTTTTCCTATTCTGGAAAGGATTGGTTCTTTAGCCTATCGAGTGCAATTGCCTAGCTGGTTGTCGGGTGTGCATGATGTGTTCCACATTTCTAATCTTCGAAAGTATGTGCACGATCCAGATAGTATTATTGAAGAAGCTGCTCAGCAGGATCTCAAAATCACCCCCAATTTAACAGCTAAAAGAGAACCGATAAAGATTGTTGATCGTGATGAAAAGCGATTGAGAAACAAAGTTGTGAAACTGGTTAAAGTTCAGTGGAGTGGCAATCCAAAGGACTACGCTTGGGAAACCGAAGATAATATGCAGAAATCATATCCCAATTGCAGAGTGGATATCTCGGCTTAAACTAGTAAGCCATTTCCTTATTTTTTTTTTCTGAATTCGTATATTCTTTGTTTTCTTTTCTCTCTCTTTCAAATTTCGAGGATGAAATTTTCTTATGGGGAGATATTTGTAACATCCAATTTTTTTTAATTTAAATAGGGTGACTTATTTGAACTTTTGAAATTAATTTGAAAAGTTCCAGAAGAAATAAAATATTATTAATATTAATATTACAAAGATATATGGATATAAATAAAATATTTGGTAGTTTATGTTTTAAAAAATAATAATAAATAAATAAAGAAAAAAAAATATAACAAATAAGAATTTGTCTTAAACCATAAAATAAAATATATGTTATAAATTAAATGTTGATAGTTAAGCTTTAAATAGAAATAAAATTCAAGATTTATATTAGTGATAAGATTATATGGTTATAAGATAACATATGAAATACATACAAGTTTGCATGAGAATTATGTAAACAAGGAAACATAAAAAAAATGTATGCAAAAAGAAATCTACAAACAAAACAAAAATGTACTTACAAAAGATAATAGGATTACATGTAAACTTAGATGGAAACATAGCATTTAATGCTATCTATTCTTAGCACACCATTATAGATTATCAACCACCAAAGCAAGATCACTTCAGCCTCCAAAGGAAAGAAAATATCTGATCAAATAATGAAAAAAAAAGAATTTGACAAAGAAAGGAAATAAGTTGTACCAGTAATACCTATCTTATACAAAACTGCCTTCATTTTTGATACATCCATATTCATTTCATTTCGTTCAAACAAACATAGTAAACCAAAAATATAAACATCACCATATCTTCAAGTTCAAATATAATCTGCTGAAAAAAAGAGGAAAAAAAAGAAGGATCAAAACTGTTTTTTTTTTCACAACACAGAGCGGCTCTCTATTCAATCTTGTTTCCAAGTGAGTAAACCTGTTATTTTGAAACTGAAATCTGGGTATTTAGGTCATGAACCTTATGTTTTGTTGTATATTGAAAAAAATTGTTCTGTATGTTTCCTGTGTTACTGGAAACTCTTATATGGTTTGTTCTTCAATATTTTGGTTTCAGAGCAAAGTGAATTAGGAAAAATCAAATAAACCTTCATATAGACATTTTTAGCTTTAGGATTTTAAAAAAAAATAAGTTTGTGTAAACTTGAATCACAGCCTAAAATTTGTTTTAAGCTTGATCATGAAGAGTTTGACTCTGTAACCTAAATTTTACAGTAAAAACAAAATCATATGATGAATTCGAGTAATTTAAATTATCGATTTGTTTACATAACTTGAATGAACATACAAAGATAGGATTTTTAAAATTAATACAATGATTTTTAATTAAGTGTACCAAGAGCAGTTCACAATTAAACAAAATTTGTTCTTTTTCCATTTTCTGATGATTGACCAAATATTGGTTGATGAAAATTGGTTTGAAGCCAGTGTGTTGATCAACGATTTCAGGAAAATTATCAAATAATTTTTCTATTGCATAAATTGGTGGTACGAGTTCAATTCAGGGTTAAAGCTTGTGTTTTGAACGTGTTCAGTGGAAAGATGATTGCGTCCTCTTGGAGTGATCGAGCGACACGAAATTGAGAGGGAGCGTAGAGTGGGGTGTCGACAACATGAAGCCGGAGTCGTGGATTTTCTAGCGAACGGTGTGAGGAGGACGAAGCATTTGGGTATGTTCGAGTTTCAGTTTCAACGAAAGGGTGACTTTCGATTTCGAGTTTTCTGTGTCAAATCGAGCTTTGGATTTGAGCATAGGGATGAATTGCGACTTGCCGAAGGTCGCGAAGTCCACCGGAGAGGCGGCGCGACGCCGTGCACATGCACGGCCTTGCGATGTGTCAGGAGATTTTCGGAGTGATCAACTCGAGTTGATACTCGGGTAAATGGTAGATTTGCTTCGAGTTGGATTTGGGTGCATAAGTATGTTGTCCTGTATAAAAGTTTAAAACTTAAAATTAGCTGAAGAAAGAAAAAAGAAAAAAGAGAGGAACAAGAAGTACAAGAGGAGGAGAGGAAGAACTCGGGGAAAGGAAGAGGGAAACCCGAGTGAATACTCGAGTCAAACCTGGGGTAATCTCGGGTTGTTTTAGAAAGGGGTTAAGTCTTATAAATTTAAAGTTAAAAATGTCAAACAATTCTTAGTGTTAACAAAGTAATTAATGTTTAACTGTTTTGAGTTAAGAACTTATTTCAAGTTTAATTAACCAAGCAAATACTTAACAATGTTTTAAAATATAATTAATACTTTAACTGAATAATTTAATTTAAGTTAATTAACATTAAAGCTTTTGTAATTATAATAAATTGATTTCAAAACAATTAAGGAAGATTCTAAAATATTAATTAAGATAAATAATAATTATTAATTAATTGTTTGAAAAGGGAAATTAAGGAATGATTAATTAATAAAGTTGATTAAAATCTAATTAATTAATTTATCATTAAGATAAGTACTCATTGATTTAAATTAATCCAAAAAAAATTAGTTATGTGGTTAATTCATTTAAACCACTCTCACCTTAATTGAAAAATAATTAACTATTGTTGTGCGCTGGATTGATATTTCTGTTGTGATACTATGTGATGTGATTTGCTCTGTGCTGAACTGTGATTTGTGATTTAAATTCTGTATTGATGTGAAAACCCTTTTGCCCGTAAAACTGCATTTAAACTTCGATTGGATAGGGAGTTGGATTTCAGTTAGTTATTCGAAACCCACATCAAACCCTGAATGTGAATCTTTGTGATTGATATATCCATATGTTTCAAAATTAAATGCTCACTGTTCGGTTTAGCCGGGAGAGGACCTTTGTGTCATATAACCCATTCTAAATAGTGATACGTCGAAATTAATAGCATTTGAAGACCGGTGTTGAAGACCGGGCATCTTCGAAAACGATAGGATAACCTATCGAATGTCTCTGCACCGAGTTGCTCCGGTATAGAGATCTCCATATGTGATGGGGAGTCCGACCGGGATTGTGGATACCCAGGTTTGCAAGGGCTTCTTCCTTTATTGGACAAAGTTCCTTCGGTTCTGTTCGAACCCGGAACAGACTTGTATGGTTGTGTGTCTGACACTACACCTTGAGATAAAGCAGTTTTCTTTCAAATACATATCTGTTGATGGTGGAGAATTTTTTTCTCTTAGCTTAACACCCTTCTCTGAGACGTACGAGCTCATAGGTTATGTAATTAAAGGTTATCAGCGATATACTCCCAATTTGGTTGTGTGGCATGCTATAGGTTATCAGCGATATACTCCCAATTTGGTTGTGTGGCATGCTAAGTGCTGCTGTGTGTTGATGATCATTTGTTGATCATTTGTGATCAAAGCATGGCTTTCATGTAAAGCGTAGCTTTGTGGACGAGGCCTCATCGGACCTCACAACCCGAAAATAGTCAAAACAAGAAAGATGCGGCAAGGTTATGAGGGTCGCGCCCTTTAAGGTATGTCATTTCCTTCTGGGAAAAGGTAGTATCATGGTATGGAGCCCAGATATTTACCTATGCGGTTGCTTTAATCTCATTTACTTTGTGGTTGTTGCTTTGTGGTAGAGGGCCGTCGGATAAAGGTCGCAAACGACCGGGAGGTGGCATACTCGAGTAGTAGTTACCTAGTTACAGAGGTAACCTGGCCTTGTGTTGGCAGAGAGCCGGGTAGGTTCTCTGGACGTCCCTCCCGAGGCGTACCCAAGTGGTAGTAGGAAGTTCCTTAGCCTGACCATTTTTTGAAAATTCAAAGAAACAATACGAGCCCTGTACGGTTTTAGTTCTATAACCTGTCATTTACTTATGGTGGCGCCCCACTATTTAGATGGTAGCTAAAGTAGGCATACAATAATGTTTCTACACTATGCACTAGTAATAATATCAAAGAATTTTTCTCGTATCAAGCATATTTGATTATCATAAGAAGAAATCTCCTCCAATTTTGCGATTGCACTGTGTGTGTGGCGGGAGGTCTTATGATAGTTTCATTTTCCAAAAGCATAATGGTTTTCTTTTACAAATCTGTTTTATTTAAAAGCAACTGTTTTTGTTTAGTCATACCAGTCCCATGACTGACCCGGAGTTTATTGTTTCTTTTCTAAACTCTGGGTGCCCATAATTTCCACACGAGTAGCCTAGTAACAGCTTTCCGTGTTCTGGTGTTAGCAGTATTTTGGAGCTTTTACCTTAAAGATATTTTAGAAGCTTTTGGGATCTCAGGTGCTTAGTTTTTGGAAGTTCGCTATCGCTCCATTTCTTTGAAGACTTTTTGGCATATGATCACTTGTTGTTCTATTATGATGTTCTATTTGGAGTTGTGATATATGTATAAAAATACTCTGATGTAGTAATGGATATTATGATGATGTTGTATCTATGATGTAATGCATGATATTCATTTTGTTTCCGCTGTTTTATATTCATCTTATGTTGTTATAAGCTCCATCCAACTGGAGTTCGATGTTTGAATCTTTGGCAGTTAAATACAAGTGAGGTATTTAGTGTTAATTTTTGAACAATGGATTTCAAATCGTGACAGTTATAGCCCGAACAAGTTTTTCAAGTTCAAAATGGTCACATACAAAATTTAGAAAAAATAACAAGTGTGTAAAATGTTTTTAAGAGTCATATTCCAAAATCATAAAATCTCATGACCTCATACAAATAAAAAAAGGTTTCGCGATTCTTCAGTACGTAAAATACGGGTAGGCACACTAGATCTCTTAGATGGAGGAAAGTTTACTCATTGGTTTTTAGTGCTTAATATAAGATGATTTATTTCCATAGATGTGTCAATATTTTAGCACTATTTATCATATTCATTTTATGTTACTTAATGGCACTAATAAATAAATCCCCTATGTGACGATCCACATTTCGAAAGGTTTAAATCGATAATAATCCACACATGTACGACTCAAACAATCCAAAATAGAGATAATAAATATGGTTAATTAAGAAAAATAAGAAAAGAAGAACACAAATACAAAATCTCGCAACCGAATGAAAAAATATAATAATCAAATAAACATTCCATGAAGCTGTTTATAGTATACGTTTGATTAAAATTTTACAGTATCTATCAGAGTTACATATACACAAGAATAATAGAATAATGCAGTAGAACGAACAATGTGATGAAATAATACTAGTAATATAATATACCAGATCTTTATTTCTGTCCTCCAGAAAATATGATCTTCAATACGCTGAAAACTCAAGACTGACCCGAGCATAAAGTAAAATAATATACACAAGTCAGAACTAAAATATTCTTATGTGAGTCAAATCAATATCACATATAACATGACTGTAATAGTGTCAGAGATGTTTATGGGGTTTTACATCTCCTATCCAGTGTATAACATACGTGCAATAAATCAAGAGATGTTGCAGGATTTTCCATCTCTTAAGGATCCGTGAAAATATTTATATATAGCAGAATACGCTATATATGTAATGCCTAATCAGTAAATCAAATAATTTTCTTGGCGTTAAGAGTTTACATTAATCACCCTTAACGCGTTTTTAAGTATTATCGTACAGTTTGCATATAATGCCCCAGTAGCACATCGGGGGATAGGGATGCGCCGTGATAGACAACACTAAATCAAATTCGTAGTGGTCTCGTATAAAGATAAAAGTATGACAATGCATGTGAGGCAATACACAAGGTAGGATATTACCATTTCGGGTTGCAGGGCTGGTGGTAACGCATCGTGGCCATGACCGCCCACCGCGTCCATCCATCCCATACCGAGTCAAAGGGAGGTCATCCCAAAATCAAAGTGCACCAATCGAAACCAACATTAAAGAAATAGTATGGACTAAGTCCAAAAAGAAAATCGAAGAACGGATGTCCATTAGGGGTAGCTGTCCACTAAGCACTATCAAGCCATCTTGTTTTACACATTTCAAATTGGCACAAGTGTCGAGGTTTATCCACCATCGTTCTCTTTCTTCAAATGCAACAAATGTAACGACTTGAAATTTTCGACCTCGATAATTCGACATTAATCTTCACTGTAGAAGTGCCAAGCAATCGAACGTCGAAAATATCAGATTGTTAGGATAAAGAAGAAAAGAGGAAGAAGAAGAAACAGAAAACAACAACATAAAATCACCCATTCGCAGCGGATTAAAATATAATTTCAAATAATAACATTTATACAGAGAAAAGCTGTATCTTTCATTTTACATACAATACATCAGAGTTCAACAATACACAATAAACTGAACAGTTGTAACAACTTGTCCCAGACTACTATCAATACAACTCTACTACACAGCGGAATATACTCCATACGTTCCTGCCATCCAGTGCACCTCCTGAGCTCCTGAACATCCTACCCTGAAAATCTGTAATACTCGGTCTGACCCGAGCATTACAATAAAGTAACACCCGGGTCAAGCTTGAAACCATCATGAGTAAACCCGTATAAATTGAAATATTAAGTTATAAAACATAATTGCAAACCAGGGTAACTCATGCCTCACTATGAGTTCTTATCTTGTTATAATTAATACCTATTTCACAAAATTATGTCTATGAATTGTTACTCAGTTTAAATGGCCATGTTGCTTCACTTATTTCATTCCAGCCTGTTTGATTCTAAAACCAAAATTTATAAAGAATTATTATAATTACTAATCGGAGAGGTTTCGGGTATTTGCAAATACCCGACCCCGGTCTCTTCGAATGAAATGTCATCTTTAATCCAAGTTGTTTAACTGAATACGATTCAATTTTAAGTATAGGATGACAATACACAGCAATACATCACCAATAATTAACCCACATTATCACAGTTCAACCCAAACATATCATATCACAGAACATCACAATTTATCAGACTAGAGACATTAATTCAAACATTCAATACAATTTTGATCATTCATAAACAAGATTAATTTGTCGCCTAACCTAATTAATTTAATTAACACAAAATAAATTAATTACCTTTGAATCCTGCTTAATTAACATTAATTAACTACAAACCATTCATTATTATTTAATTAATTAATTAAACATCCTTTAATTATCCACCTTGATTAATTATCCTTAATCACTTATGTTAATTAACTCCTTTAATTAATTTCATTAAGTAATTATTCTTTAATTACTTTCCTTAATTATTTATCCTATAATTGCTTAAGTTAATTAATTAACCCTTAATTACCAAGTCCTTAATTATCTAAGATAAACCATTATCTATATTAGTTACTTAATTATCAATATTAAAATCTTATTTAAATTAATTGACATACAAAATTACTTGAGACCTTTGATTAATTAAAAGCTTAAAACATTTATTTTTCTTAACCAACAACTTAGGGATTTATCAAATTAATTAACCTAATATGTAATTATTCCAATCAAACAACTTAAATTCAAAAATACCTTTGACTTTTAAAATTTAAGTTGTGAAACTAGTTGTTAAAAAAAACTTGATAACACTAGCTTTGAAACTTGGAATAAAATTTACTTCATTTTCTTTAAAACTTGATTGATTTACCAAAGAAAACCTGGTTAATAACACAAACCCAAGCCGAAGTCAAAACTACCCGAGCAAATCTCAATCTTCTCCCCTTCGATAAACATGTCTACGACTTCAAGCCAGACCTTCCATTACTCGTGCATGAACTCGATGCAAACTCCATCTTTCCTGGGCTTCGCTTCTCTAAAACCCTTACCTTATCAATTCCTACTCCTACCTTCTCTTACCTGATGCACAACCCTCTGTGTGCACGTGTACACGTCATCGGAGACCCACCACCCCTTGTCGATACCTTCACCATGTCACCATCGACCTCCTCGACCGTCACGGCAACCCTAAAACCACAAAAGCCGTCAAAATCGAAAACGAGCTAATAATAAACCCATAAAGACAGACCAGATCACCAAAACCTTCGTGCGACGCCTAACTACGACCACCAGAAACCACGTCCCTATGCCCAGACCTTCGCCTTGCTTCCATCCTTCCTTTCCCCCACCCCTAGTCCATCCCGATGCCGTCATGCTCTCGCAATCGTGGAAGAAACATCCACGACCAAACCAAGGCTAAAACCGTAGTATGGCCTCGTCGCGCCACTACGACAACTGAGAAATAGAACCACCATTTTTCCCATGGTCGCTACCCTTCCAGCCTCCTTTGACCTCAATTCCGAAGCTCAAAGACTTCGCGTTCGCCAGCAATTACTCCATGACCACTTTCCGTTCAACTAGAAAATTTAACTCGATCCCAAACTTAAAAATCATGAAATTGTTATCAAAAATCCTAGTTTTTAATGATGAGATAGATTATATAATCAAAACAAGGAAACTAAACAATCGATTTTTCCGACTTCATTTGGTTTCACTGTTCTTCATTGATTCCAGTAACCTACTTGTTAATTATGCTTAAAAATGTTTTTTTTAAAATCGAATCTGGATGTTACTAACATTTTTCATTTAAAGATCATAACCTAAAGAGATTTGGGAAAAAAGAATTGGATTTTTGAATTTGTTTTTGCCTATTGAAACCAAAAACAAAGGCAAGTTCCTCTATATACAGACATGCACGCACATTACTTCATATATATATATATATATATATATATATATATCTGTGTGTGTGTGTGTATATATGCAGCATATTAATTCATACATGCAAACATTTCACAACCTCACTTCAAAAATTTATCACATTCCTCAAGATATAGAACAGATTAAATTTTTAAATAAGGATGTTTACTCACAGTGAAAATGAAAACAGAGAACCTTGGAAAATGATCTTGAAACTGGAATTTGTTCTTTGAATTTGAACTGAATTTGCTTGCTTAATTGATTCTTGAATGCTGCTTGTTGATCTGATCTTTGTTTTAACTTACTTCAAGTTGAAAATTGGAAGAGGTTGTTTTGAATTTTCTTTGATTTTTTTTCTGGTTTTAGTTTATAGGCTTTTGGTTTCTTTGTTTTGAAAACGTAAAGATAAAAGGAAAATGAAAGAGATGGATAAGGAGATGTATAGCCTAACTTCATTTATTTTTTAAAAAAAAGAAGAAAATAAAATAAATCATATGACACTTGTTATAATTAGCTTACACTTGTCATATTCATGTTATAATTAATTTACATTTATTAAATTGTAAGAACTTGTGTTTTTATATATATATTTATATCATATTTTCTATTTAATTTAATATTTATAAATGTATATGTTTTTTATACCTCTTTAATTAATTTATGTTTATATTTTCATATACATAAACCATAATTAATTCATGTATACTTAAAAAATAAAGTATTTTAAACTTTTTATTAAATCTTACTTAAGCTACAAATCTTTAATGCATATCAAAATTTATATTTTAAAGAAGACATTTAAACTATTATTAAATCCTATTTTAAACTTAGTGTTTTGAATGAAGAGTTCTTATATCCAATTTATTTTTAGGATATTACTTCAGGTTTCAAACCCAAATTCAATTTAAAATCTACTTATATATATATATATACACACACACAAATACACTTCTTATTTGTTTTTGAAAAGATAAATTTTGCCAATTTAAATAATTGTATCAAGAGATTAGCAAATAAATAATTATCTAGATATAAATATTTATTATGTGATTTATTTGTTCGATTTAAAAATTAGTGTTTCAATAGTTAAAATCAGTTAATTATCCAATTTCCAGATGTCCAAAAATCTAGGTTATTACATTCCTCGCCCCTTTAAATCATTTCGTTCTTGAAAAGGAATGAAGCCGGAATTTATTAAATGCTTATTATTAGTTAAATTACTATTTGAATTTTTTTATCTACAAACTCTTTTTATTTAAAATTTTAAAAAATTTTAAAATCTACATAATATTGCCAAAATAGCTTTATAAAAATACTTTTATAACTCGATGTCTCAATAAGTCCATCCTTATTCTTACAGAAATTCGGTCATACATTGATCAGGCGTAGGATTGAAAATCTATAAGTACTTGGTAAACCCGTTTTCAACACCCAGTGAAATATTTGGAAAACATTTTCGAAAACTTTTGTGAAAATATTGAAAACATTTTTGGTGAGAATGCTCTGGAAATCATCATCCCCTCCATGGTCGCAGTTAACCCGATGGTTACGTTGCCATCCCAGCAAAATCCATAGAACACTGTAGCCACTCTACACACCTCAGTTACATCATGGAACCCGCCATAGATCGGAGATACACCCAGGGTTACATCGCCATCATAGCAAAAAACAATGCAATTGTAGGCATCAGCGCCCTCGAATTTTGCTGCCAAATGAAACTTCACTAATCCTACATAGATCGCAGACTACATCACTCGAGTCCCAATGTAGCCTGTAGGCACTCACTACCACACGACTTTCGCTATGTCTTCATTGATTGTACTTTACCGGTGTTACGTCTCCCTGTAGCCAAAATCAAACGTAGACTGTTCACACTCACTGCCACGTGACTTCCGCTATGGTCCGTAGTAGATCGTAGTGACATCGAGTTACACTATCGTCATAGCATAACCCAAATGTCCTATAAGCATCAGCACCCTTGACTTTCGCTACCCAACAATCCTTAGGAACTTCAGTTAGTCCGGCCTTCCTCCTAGGACAAAATTTAGAGCCCCCCTTAGGGCTCAAGGCAGAACTACCCGGTGGATCTCCTATGAAGTTCATTTCATGGGAGAGCCTTTTAACCCAGAGCCAATCTCAAAACATTTTATACTATACACATATAGTATCTTTCAAATCATACTCTTTATGATTCACATAAAAATATCCCTTACACAAAATCGATATCTCAAATCGATAGTTCCAAACTTGGCTTTCCAAATTCCCAAAATTGATTTTTCCTAAAAATTAAAAGCCCTTCCAAAATCCATAGGTTCCAAAACCTTTTTCCAAAAATCATTCTCATAAAATCATTTATATATATATATATATATATAATCTTGAAAAAAATTATTTAGATCACTTCATACTTATATAAATTCCCTTTTTATACTTCAAATCTTTTCAAAAATCTTTTCTTCTGGCTATAGATTCAACAAGGGGAGTTTATCATATATAACAAATATATATATATATATATATATATAATTTTTATTATTTCAAATCAAATATTCAAGTTTGATTTCTTTTATAAAGTTATTTACCACCTTACTTACTCTTCATAAAGTGAATTCAATCATAGAAATACCCAACTTCCACTTTTATTCATCATATATTTCCCAAAATCTACTTTCCGTTTAAAAAAATCATATTTACATTTCTTTTCAAAATTTTCAATATCTACTTCGTTCAAATATGTATGATGAACATAAACTATTTGTACGCAATATCAAATCTGATCGCTTACTCGATCACACAATTCCACTTCCGAACTAGTATCGTCCACCCGACTTCCTAGTGCGGACTCAGATCTGGTTTCTTGATCAAAAACCGTCATTCTACTTGCATAGCCCTAACTATGATAGAGAATTTCCAGAATCAAATCAAAAATCCATATCCATGGTTTGTCATCGAAAATCGAGGGAAAAATCCCAACTCGGACTGATATACTATCTTGAAATTCTGTGCTCGAAATCTGGATCAAATCATAATGCGATTAGAATAATATACATACATCCTACGTATTTACTCCATTGATTATCAGCTAAATCAATTTTCCCTTACTTCACATTCATTTTGAATTTTATGCACTTATTCACAATTGCTTCAATTTCCATCTGGGTTAATCATTTCAATTATAAACGGTCAGCACTCTGACCAACTTGAATTTTAGAAAATAGCTTGAAGAGTTTAAAATAGATGAGTAGTTGAAAATAGTTATTAGTTGTAAAATAGCTGTAAATAGTTAAGTAGTTATAAAATAGTTAAATAGTTATAGAATAGTTAGATAGTTGCAAAATAGTTGTAAAATAGTAATTAGTTTGTAAAACAGATGTAAAATAGTAGTTTTCAAAATAGTTGTAAAATAAGTATGAAATAGTTTGGATTTTAAAAAGAAAGGTTATATAGTAAATAGCTTGGAAAAACAGATTTAAAGCAGTTTACTTTAAAACAATTTATGCGAAAATAGTTTCGGAATCAAACTGATTCAATTTCCCAATCTCCACTTCCAAACAATTTCCCATCTCATTTAATTGATTCAATTCAAATTCAAGTTGAATTAACTTCAATTCCTATCCCAAATTCAAATCAATTTCCATTTAAATTTAAACTTATTCAACTTCAATCTCACTTCCAAATTAATTCAAATCAAATTCAATTTGAACTAATTTCAATTCCAATCTCAACTTTAAACCATCTCGAATTACATAAATTCGAGTTAAATTTTTAAATGTTGATTTGATCCTTTAAATCAAATTTACCTTTACTTTTAAATTAACAACCTAAATCTTTAAACAATTTAATTTCTAGCCCAAATTTCAAATATACATTTTAAATTACCCTTACTTAACTTATTTCAAGGTTCAAGTAGGAGTTCAAAACTTTTTAAACAATTTAATCTTTGAAATCCAATTTGTTACCCAATTTTAACTTCAAACTTTGAAACCAATTCTTAATAATTTTACTTTGCAATTCATTTTTAACGTTTAAATCTTAAGTTCAAAGTGATTACATTCCCATAATTTCTAATTTATTTCTAAATTCAAAATCATTTAAATAATTTCAAATTAAAATTTTATTTCCATTTTTATTTCAGTAATGGATATATATATATTATCTCAATCCACTTCTTCATTTAATTAAAATAATCCAATTCTCAGTTTCATAGATTATTAATAATAATAGGATGATATCAGGTTAAGTCAAGGTAAATAAAAATCCAAATTACCTAAAACATCCATCAATAGCATCCATTTTCAATTTTCAAAACTCAAACTCATTTTGAGATCACACATAACTCCCATTCAAACCAACCATTTAACTTCCTTAAGCTAAACCTCAATTTTATCTTGAAATTTCCAATTCAGGTTGTTTTGTTAAACTAATTTAACTTCCCCTAAGTTAAATTAAATTCATTTAATCCAGTCAACCTTACTAAATTTGAACTCTCCATTTCAAATTTTAAACTTCCTATCAATATCCTTTCCCATTTATAAGTTCAAAACTTATTTCTCTTTTGGTTTTTACATCACATTTCCGGGTAAAATTCAAAATTCAACACTTAGTGTTTTTCCCAAATCAACTTTGAAATAATGTATATACCTACCTATTTCCTTTTGTAACAACCCTGAGATTGCAATTACCGAATAATGAATTAAAAATATGATTTTAAGTTAAAAAGGGAGCTAAACAAATTTTTGGGAATTTAAATTTGCAATTGGTTCGCAAATTAAAATATTTTTGGGTTGAAATGGGGATTTTTTTTTTTTGATTATAGGTTAATGGGCCAAATGGGCAATTATATGGTTTTAATTAAAACTAGGATGCTTCTTAGGATTTTGTTCACATGATAACCTTAGGAAAATAAACTAAGTCCTAATGGGTTTTAAAACCTCTTACCATGACCCATTAACCAACCCACTCCTATTTAATATCTCAAACCCCTCCCATAAACCCTAACCCTCCTCTTCATAAATTCCTAAACCTAGATCTAAACATAATTAATGGCCTCCCTTTAGAAGCTCCATCTCTTTCTCTTCATAATTAAACTAGTTTAATCTTTGAAAGGTAATGCAATCTCCCCTATTCTCTAATCCATCTTAATCCCTATTTATCTCTACCATCTTGTTGTAATCATTATTTTGTTTTTTTTTTTTTTGATTTTGGGTCCTTGAAGCCTCTTGATCTTTGCTTTGGGGTTGAGGAGTTTGACTTGCTTGATATTGTGCACTCAAACCATTTGATACTTTGCTTCATTAAGGTAATTACTATGGATTGGTAATTATTGCTAGTTGTAATGCTAAGATTTGGCCTTGGTTTCCTTTAATTTAGTGTAATAATCATTATATGGTGATTAGTGATTGTTATTAGTGATTTTTTTATGCCAAAAAATTGAAAAAAAACACCCCTAAACCATCAAAAACACAAAAAAATAGCTTGCTGGAATGATTCAGGCTGAAAACAGCCTGAAACAGGGCCCTGGGTTGCACCCAGGCCGCTGCCCAGGTGCAGTGGGCTAGCCCAGAGGGGCTAGCCAGAAGCAGGCCAGCCCGCATGGGCTGGCGCATGGTCCAGCACCCCAGCCCGCTTTGGGCTGGGGCACCTTTTTTTATCCCCAGCCCGCCTGGGCTGGGAACTAAGGGTGCGGGCCGAAGCCCGCGTCCCTTAAACCCCAGGCCAGGCGGGCTGGGGGCATTTTTTTTTATCCCCAGACTGCCTGGGCTGGGGACTAAGGGCGCGGGCCGAAGCCCGCGTCCCTTAAACCCCAGCCCAGGCGGGCTGGGGCGCCATTTTATCCCCAGCCCGCTTGGGCTGGGGACTAGGGGTGCGAGCCGAAGCCCGCGTCCCTTAAACCTCATCCCAGGCGGGCTGGGGCACCCAGTATATCCCTAGCCCGTCTGGGCTGGGGCAGGCCGACGTGGGCCGGGCCCGCGTCCAAAAAAAATAAAAAATAAAATCAAACATCACCTCTGTTTTCAGCTTTTGAGCGCCACTTCGCGATGGCGCCACGTTCGCATCGGAAGTCGGAATTCGACGTTTTTGGTCTCGTTGGAAAGGTGGAGTTGCGAACTCCATCTCTGAAAAATTTGGGCAACATTGGAGTTCGTTTGGTACTTCGATTTTCGTGCCAAAGTTGGACTCTGGTCGCTGTTGAAAAACAGTATGAATCTTTCTCTGGATTCAACTTTGAGACGTCGCTGCCACTTCGTCTCAACTCGGAATCCAGAAATTCTTTTTGCATCTTAAAGTAGGGATGTTGGATTATACGCCTACCAGTTTTCATGCCATTTGGACACAGTTTGCTGGTCCAAATAAATTGCCGAACTTGGGTTCGCAGCAGTTTTTGAATGGTTTCAAACACTTAGAATATTTTTGATGATTTTCTGATTTTCGTCGATTTCTTTGAGATTTGTCTCTGGATTTCGTACACGGGCTTTATAAAAAGGATTTAAAAGGAGTTTTCACTCCAAAATGGCTTTTGAAAATTATTATGTAATATTATTTTTAATTATTAAATTAATTACTCCATAATAGGAGACTTTTCAAAAGACCGTTTTAAAAGTGATTTCGAAATCAATTACAAATCCGTTTTACACCATTATTTTCTATAATAAAAATCTCACACTCACTTTTAGCACGTCAATCGAATTGGAAAGGTGCTTAAACGGTTAGGAAATCTCCGGCCTATAGAAACCGTGTGTATTTTCTTTCCGGTTAATCCCAGACCTATTCGATTGATCGTTTTGACCTTTGGGTCTAGTTTACCGATGATATGAGGTGGACTTTTTATTGTTTGGAGTGTGAGCTTGCTATTGGTTAGGAAACCGTTTAGTGAAAACGTGGGGTATGGGACTCATTGTTAACACTTTACGGGTCCTCCCCAAGAAGTTAGTGGCACATTAGCCTCTGGGCGGCCAGTACTGGACCTCTGGGTCACCATGCCTCTGGGCAACCGTCTCTGGACACCTGCTCTATGGAGCAGTTTATTTTCGGCGTGTGCCTCTGGGCCTTTATCCTTCTGGGAAGGATCTCGCCGTTTCGCGCGTTCCGCATCTGTGCGAGTGATCGATCACAACTCTACAGTACTTGGAAACAACGACTCTGGTCGGTGCACGTGCAATATTTGTATTATCTGATGATTTTTATATCCATTCAGTATCGCCATTCGGTGTTGGTTCTATGGAACCATATGATGTAAGTACGATTACCTTGTGGATTCACAGTGTCTCAGGACACTGCATTTCTGTATTCGATTTCATTGATTTTTCATTATATCCCTATTGCTCTTTGGAGCATCGATCTTTACTTGGGCATTGATTATTGACTCTGGTCACTCTTGGGATTATTGCCTATGGGCAACTTTATCTAGCTTTGGCTACGCCGATGATATGAGGCGATTTTATTTATTCCACACTTTGGTGTTGATATTCTCTTTGGAGATTTTTACTGTTTATTGATGATTAGGGATCGTCATTATATTCATGTAGTCCATATTATTCTTCTCTTTGGTGAAGTACTGTTTTATTTATGTACTGCATTATTATATATATCTCAGTTATTACTGATTGTTTAGCTAGCCCGACCCGAGTGTTTTCGCTCGGGTCAGACCGAGTTGTTTCAGGTTAGGTCTCTGGACTTAGCTTTCTGTGCTTCCGCTTGGACATTATCTGCTATGCTGATAGATAGCTCTTTTATTTGTCCACTATTCAGCTACTCTGTTATTTCAGACTCTTATGTACATATTTTTGACTCACATGTGTGAGCGGTGGCTTTGTACCCACCTTTTGATACTTGGATCTGTATTGACGATATATTGTACCTATGTTCTGTGACTGTTCTGTGATGTTGATGTTATCATTTAGTATTATGTTAGTTCTGAACCTATCTTCCTTAGCCATTGTAATTTCGTTATAAATATCTATTGGATATGTCAAATCACTTGAGAAAAGAATACCACCTATTCGACGTATTCAGTAGTTAGTTATAGCTTGATGACACATGGTCTCTTCCATTATACTCTATTCTCCGTTCTAGTAGACGGTATTACTCCGTAATACTCTTTACTAGAGTGGGTCTCGGAGTGGGGCGTTACAGCTTGGTATCAGAGCTAAGGTTCAGAATTAAGCATAACAAACACAGAACGGTTACACTTATTACAATACATTTTAATTGGATCCGAATTAAATCAAATCCCTTCCTTATGCTTATTGATAGATAAGTTAGGAATATGTGTAGGAATTTATTATATTCCGTAGTATTCCTTAATTAAGTATCTATCATTGAATCATGTCTAACTCTAATTCCCGTTTGACTTTCAGTATGTCTGGAAGGGGAAGAGGGAGAACCACACGTCAGACTAGTGCTGCTGGGCAGTCCAGCAACACTCATCCAGAGGGCATGTTCATGACTACCGACCAGATCATGGAGCTGGTTCGGAATTCTCAGTCTCATTCTCAGTCTCCAGCCCCAGTTGCTGATGCTCCGCGCATGTCTGTTTTTGCGCGTCTCTGCAGTGATTTTATCCATCTCGGATGGAAGCCGTTCAGTGGCTCCGAGAATGTCTTAGAGGTCCAGGCTTGGATTCGGATATGCGAGCGCATTTTTACTCGTATGGATATCTCGGATCATGATCGTGTTCTTATTGCTTCTAGTCAGCTTCGGAGTCGTGCCCTGGATTGGTACGAACTCCTTATTGCCGAGGTCGATGAGACCACACTTACTTGGGCTCAGTTTCGTCAGAGATTTGAGCTCAAATTCATCCCAGAGTCAGAGAAGAACTCCCTTGCTCGCCGCTTTCTTGATCTCAAGCAGGGGAAGTCCTCCGTATCCGACTATGTCTCTTCCTTCGAGGCCCTATCCAAGTACGGCCTTGAGTTTATTGCTACTCCTTATAAGAGGAACCTCAAATTTGTTGAGGGCTTGAAGAAATATCTGAAGAGGCATCTTATCCTATAGCTTGAGCTCTCATTCGAGAAGCTAGTCAATGCAGCTCTACATCTTAAGTCGGTCGAGATGGAGCATAGTGATGATGATGGTGGGGGTTCCAAAAACCCCAATCTGAAGCGGGGTCCATTGCAGAAGACCAAGCCTTGGAACAAGAAGAAGAAGACTGGCGGTTCTGCTGTCCAGGCTCAGCCTCAGATTCAGTCACAGCCTAGTGGAACCCGTCCTCCGAAGAAATGCTTCAACTGCGGTTCTCCAGATCACTTTATTCGAGAGTGTCCCAAACCTCTCTATTGTACCTTTTGCAAGAAGGAGGGACACAGGATCTCCACTTGTCCTATTGCTCCAGCTAGTGCCAAGCCTGGCAAGCTTAATGCTGCCAAGGCTCCTGCATCTTCAGCTCAGCCTCGAGGTACGCATCCTTCCGTTCTCGAAGGTTCTATTTTATTTCATGGTAGATCTTGTAGAGTTCTCTTTGATACGGGTGCCTCTCACTCATTCGTATCAAAGGAGCTAGTAGATGCTTTATCCTTGGATGTTACTTGTCTGGTTTCTTCACTAAGGATTGTGAATCCCATTGGCGGATCCACGACCCTTAGCTTGCTTTATGAGAATATAGATATTGATCTTTGTGGATTTTCTTTCCGTGCGAATCTGCACGTTATGGAGTATTTGGGATTTGATATGATTCTTGGCATGGATTGGCTCGTTCAGCATGACGCCAAAATTATTTGTTCGGAGTGGATATTATTCATTCATCACCCTGACTCGTCCTCTCCGTTAGCTATTGTTCTTCAAGATGTTGGGCTTTCTGATGTTACTCTATTTCCTCTTGATTCACGAGATGAGGATTTGGACTTATCTCGTATTCCTGTTGTTCGGGATTTCCCCGACGTATTCGAGCCAGTATTTGGCCTGCCGCCAAAGCGGGCCATTGAGTTCCGCATCGATCTCATTCCAGGCTCCCACCCAGTTGGGCGTCCTCCCACGAGGATGTCTACTAAAGAGAATGAGGAACTCAGGAAGCAGTTAGTGGAGCTTGAGGCGAAGCAGTTCATTCGGTCCAGTTCTTCGCCATGGGGTGCTGCTGTAGTCTTCGTTAAGAAGCCCGATGGCTCTCTTAGGCTTTGCATTGACTATCGCAAGCTTAATGAGCTGACCATCGGAAATCGTTATCCATTGCCACGGATAGACGATATGTTTGATCAGTTGAGCGGTGCGAAGGTCTTTTCACAGCTCGACCTTGCCACCGGATTTCATCAGCTTCGAGTTGCGGAAGATAGCATTCCTCTTACCGCTTTCCGCACTCGCTATGGTTCTTTTGAGTGGTTGGTCATGCCATTCGCTTGACGAACGCACCGGCTTTCTTCGTCGATCTTATGAATCGAGTATTCCGGGAATGCATCGATAGATTCGTTCTGGTTTTCATCGACGATATTCTTATTTACTCTAGATCCGAGGTAGAGCATGCTCATCATTTGAGGATCGTATTGGATACTCTTCGTCAGCATCAGCTTAAGGCCAAGCTCTCCAAGTGCCATTTTTGGGAGAGCAAGGTCAAGTTCTTGGGCCATATTGTATCATCTGAGGGTGTTTCTGTCGATCCTGCCAAGATCGAAGCTATTCCGAATTGGAAGCAGCCCGAGAACGTTCATGATATTCGCAGATTCCTTGGTCTGGCGGGTTATTACCGTCGGTTTGTCAAGGATTTCTCTCAAGTTGCACTTCTCCTTACGACGCTGACTCGTAAGGGTGTTCGCTTTATTTGGTCTGATAAGTGTGAAGCTTCCTTTCAGCGACTGAAGGAACTTCTCACTCATGCTCCTATCCTTGTGGTTCCTGAAAGTAATCAGGATCTGGTTGTTTACACCGATGCTTGTGGTAGCGGGCTCGGTGTCGTGCTTATGTAGAAGGATCAGGTAGTTGCTTATGCTTCCAGGCAGCTACGTCCGAATGAGGTTCGCTATCCGACTCATGATCTTGATTTGGCAGCTATCGTCTTTGCCTTGAAGACGTGGCGTCACTTTCTATTAGGCGAACGCTTCACTCTTTACACCGATCACAAGTCGCTGAAGTATCTATTCAGTCAGAGGGATCTCAATATGAGGCAGCAGCGATGGCTTGAGTTTCTCGCCTCATATGATTTAGATATTCAGTATACCCCTGGCAAGGGTAATCGTGTTGCAGATGCGCTCAGTCGCAAGCACTCGGCGGTAGTTTCTATGATGATTGCCGAGTGGGATGTTCTTGAGACTCTATGTGATATTAGAGATCGAGCTCCATCTTCTGATGCTCCTGTCTTATTATTCAGCTTAGAAGCTCGTCCTATCTTATTGGATCGCATTGTCCATGCTCAACGGTAGGATCCAGACTTATTGCATCTTATTCATCTTCTCGAGTCGGGATCCAGTGATGAGACATTGCTGGATTATTCTCTTGATTTTCATCGGTGTCTTCGTAGGAAGAACCGTATTGTTGTACCATCTGATTTACCACTTAGGCGTGACATTCTGGACGAGTGTCATCGCACTAAGTACACTATACATCCTGGTTCGAGTAAGATGTATGCCGATATGTGCCGGCTATATTATTGGGAGGGTTTGAAGAGAGATGTGGCAAGTTATGTGAGTAGTTGCATGACTTGTCAACAGATCAAGGCCGAGCATCAGCGTCCATCTGGTCTTCTTCAGCCTCTAGAGATTCCATTATGGAAATGGGATCAGATATCCATGGATTTCATTGACGATCTGCCTCGATCGAGGTCAGGCCATACTTCTATCTGGGTTATTGTAGATCGCTTGACCAAATCGGCTCATTTCGTTCCGATTAAGTCCACTCGGACTGCACCTCAGTTGGCCAAGCTCTATGTGAAGGAAGTCATTCGACTTCATGGCATTCCTAACTCTATCGTCTGTGATCGAGACACTATTTTTACTAGTCACTTCTGGAAGTGCCTACAGTCAGCTTTGGGCACAAAGCTGAATCTCTCTACTGCTTATCACCCTCAGACTAACGGTCAGACTGAGTGGGTGAATCGTGTTTTGGAGGATCTTTTGCGCTGTTGTATTCCGGATTTCGAGGGTAGTTGGGAGGATCACTTACCTCTCGTAGAGTTCTCCTACAACAACAGCTATCAGTCTAGTACTGGCATGGCACCTTTCGAGGCTCTATACGGAAGGCCATGTCGCTCTCCTGCTTGTTGGTTAGAATCTGGCGAGAAGCTTATTCTTGGTCCAGATTCAGTTCGGGAATCTTCTGAAAAGATTGTTCTTATCCGTCAGAGAATAAAAGAGGCACAGGACCGCCAGAAATCCTACGCGGACAACCGTAGGAAGCCACTTGAGTTCTCCATTGGCGATTCTGTCTTTATTCGGGTTTCTCCCATGAAGGGGGTTGTGCGTTTCAGCTCCACAGGGAAATTGGCTCCTCGCTATATTGGACCATTTCCTAATACGGAACGCATCGGCCCCGTTGCTTATCGTGTGGCTCTACCTGCTCACTTCTCTGGAATACACGACGTGTTCCATGTTTCCCAGCTTCGCAAGTGTGTCCGCGATCCTGATTCTATTATCGAGCCTCATATCGTACCTGATTTGGAGATCTCACCCGATCTATCTATAGAACAGCAACCTCTTCGTGTACTTGATTCGGAGGTCAGACGTCTTCGAAACAAAGAGGATCCGCTTGTGAAGATTCAGTGGTTGTCTAATCCTAAGGACTGCACTTGGGAGACCAGAGAATTTATCGAGCGTACTTATCCTGGTTTTCTTTCATCTTCCGGCACGGGTGAGCATCTATATTTTATCTTCGGTATTCCTTTTGTGGATTAGATGTTATAGACGACTTCTATATTTAAGGAATTGCGGGGACGCAATTTTCTTAAGGGGGGAGTCTGTAACAACCCTGAGATTGCAATTACCGAATAATGAATTAAAATTATGATTTTAAGTTAAAAAGGGAGCTAAACAAATTTTTGGGAATTTAAATTTGCAATTGGTTCGCAAATTAAAATATTTTTGGGTTAAAATGGGGTTTTTTTTTATTATAGGTTAATGGGCCAAATGAGCAATTATATGGTTTTAATTAAAACTAGGATGCTTCTTAGGATTTTGTTCACATGATAACCTTAGGGAAATAAACTAAGTCCTAATGGGTTTTAAAACCTCTTACCATGACCCATTAACCAACCCACTCCTATTTAATATCTCAAACCCCTCCCATAAACCCTAACCCTCCTCTTCATAAATTCCTAAACCTAGATCTAAACATAATTAATGGCCTCCCTTTAGAAGCTCCATCTCCTTCTCTTCATAATTAAACTAGTTTAATCTTTGAAAGGTAATGCAATCTCCCATATTCTCTAATCCATCTTAATCCCTATTTATCTCTACCATCTTGTTGTAATCATTATTTTGTTTTTTTATTATTTTGGGTCCTTGAAGCCTCTTGATCTTTGCTTTGGGGTTGAGGAGTTTGGCTTGCTTGATATTGTGCACTCAAACCATTTGATACTTTGCTTTATTAAGGTAATTACTATGGATTAGTAATTATTGCTAGTTGTAATGCTAAGATTTGGCCTTGGTTTCCTTTAATTTAGTGTAATAATCATTATATGGTGATTAGTGATTGTTATTAGTGATTTTTTTTGATGCCAAAAAATTGAAAAAAAAACACCCCTAAACCATCAAAAACACAAAAAATAGCTTGCTGGAATGATTCAGGCTGAAAACAGCCTGAAACAGGGCCCTGGGTTGCACCCAGGCTGCTGCCCAGGTGCATGGGCTAGCCCAGAGGGGCTAGCCAGAAGCAGGCCAGCCCGCATGGGCTGGCGCATGGCCCAGCACCCCAGCCTGCTTTGGGCTAGGGCACCTTTTTTTATCCCCAGCCCGCCTGGACTGGGAACTAAGGGCGCGGGCCGAAGCCCGCGTCCCTTAAACCCCAGCCCAGGCGGGCTGTGGGGCAATTTTTTTTATCCCCAGCCCGCCTGGGCTGGGGACTAAGGGCGCGGGCTGAAGCCCGCGTCCCTTAAACCCCAGCCCAGGCGGGATGGGGCAACCAGTATATCCCTAGCCCGTCTGGGCTGGGGCAGGCCGACACGGGCCGGGCCCGCTTCCAAAAAAAAAATAATAAATCAAACATCACCTCTGTTTTCAGCTTTTGAGCGCCACTTCGCGATGCCGCCACGTTCGCATCGGAAGTCGGAATTCGACGTTTTTGGTCTCGTTGGAAAGGTGGAGTTGCGAACTCCATCTCTGGAAAATTTGGGCAACATTGGAGTTCGTTTGGTACTTCAATTTTCGTGCCAAAGTTGGACTCTGGTCGCTGTTGAAAAACAGTATGAATCTTTCTCTGGGTTCAACTTTGAGACGTCACTGCCACTTCGTCTCAACTCGGAATCCAGAAATTCTTTTTGCATCTTAAAGTAGGGATGTTGGAATATATGTCTACCAGTTTTCATGCCATTTGGACACAGTTTGCTGGTCCAAATAAATTGCCGAACTTGGGTTCGCAGCAGTTTTTGAATGGTTTCAAACACTGAATATTTTTGATGATTTTCTGGTTTTCGTCGATTTCTTTGAGATTTGTCTCTGGATTTCATACACGGGCTTTATAAAAAGGATTTAAAAGGAGTTTTCACTCCAAAATGGCTTTTGAAAATTATTATATAATATTATTTTTAATTATTAAATTAATTACTCCATAATAGGAGACTTTTCAAAAGACCGTTTTAAAAGTGATTTCGAAATCAATTACAAATCCGTTTTAGACCATTATTTTCTATAATAAAAATCTCACACTCACTTTTAGAACGTCAAGCGAAGTGGAAAGGTGCTTAAACGGTTAGGAAATCTTCGGCCTATGGAAACCGTGTGTATTTTCTTTCCGGTTAATCCCAGACCTATTCGATTGATCGTTTTGACCTTTGGGTCTAGTTTACCGATGATATGAGGTGGACTTTTTATTATTTGGAGTGTGAGCTGGCTATTGGTTAGGAAACCGTTTAGTGCGAACGTGGGGTATGGGACTCATTGTTAACACTTTACGGGTTCCTCCCCAAGAAGTTTGTGACACATTAGCCTCTGGGCGGCCAGTACTGGACCTCTGGGTCACCATGCCTCTGGGCAACCGTCTCTGGACACCTGCTCTATGGAGCAGTTTATTTTCGGCGTGTGCCTCTGGGCCTTTATCCTTCTGGGAAGGATCTCGCCGTTTCGCGCGTTCCGCATCTGTGCGAGTGATCGATCACAACTCTACAGTACTTGGCAACAACGACTCTGGTCGGTGCACGTGCAATATATGTATTATCTGATGATTTTTATATCCATTCGAGTATCGCCATTCGGTGTTGGTTCTATGGAACCATACGATGTAAGTACGATTACCTTGTGGATTCACAGTGTCTCAGGACACTGCATTTCTGTATTCGATTTCATTGATTTTTCATTATATCCCTCTTTGGAGCATCGATCTTTACTTAGGCATTGATTATTGACTCTGGTCACTCTTGGGATTATTGCCTATGGGCAACTTTATCTAGCTTTGGCTACGCCGATGATATGAGGCGATTTTATTTATTCCACACTTTGGTGTTGATATTCTCTTTGGAGATTTTTACTGTTTATTGATGATTAGGGATCGTCATTATATTCATGTAGTCCATATTACTCTTCTCTTTGGAGAAGTACTGTTTTATTTATGTACTGCATTATTATATATATCTCAGTTATTACTGATTGTTTAGCTAGCCTGACCCGAGTGTTTTCGCTCGGGTCAGACCGAGTTGTTTCAGGTTAGGTCTCTGGACTTAGCTTTCTGTGCTTCCGCTTGGACATTATCTGCTATGCTGATAGATAGCTCTTTTATTTGTCCACTATTCAGCTACTCTGTTATTTCAGACTCTTATGTACATATTTTTGACTCACATGTGTGAGCGGTGGCTTTGTACCCACCTTTTGATACTTGGATCTATAATGACGATATATTGTACCTATGTTCTGTGACTGTTATGTGACTGTTCTATGATGATGATGTTATCATTTAGTATTATGTTTGTTCTGAACCTATCTTCCTTAGCCATTGTAAATTCGTTATAAATATCTATTGGATATGTCGAACCACTTGAGAAAAGAATACCACCTATTCGACGTATTCAGTAGTTAGTTATAGCTTGATTACACATGGTCGCTTCCATTATACTCTATTCTCCGTTCTAGTAGACGGTATTACTCCGTAATACTCTTTACTAGAGTGGGTCTCGGAGTGGGGCGTTACACCTTTGCACACCAAGTCCTACTTTAAATTTTAAACCATTCTTGCTTTTTAATTCAAACAATATTCCTTTATAAAAAAAAAATTAAACATCTCTCGTTTTAAATTAAGGTTACATTCAAAAATACTCTGAATAATATTATTTATTATTTCTTTTAATACTTTGAAACAATTTCAAATTTTCTGGATTTAGATTTTAAAAGTTCACAATGTAAATTCTTTTCAATTTATAAGTCATATTTATCTAAATTGTTTACTTCCTTAAAACATTTCATTCTACTTTATTTATTTAGGAACAACCACCTTTTTATGATAATGATCAAGATTATCATATCTAGAAACTAATTCATTATATATTAGCTAATAATTTATTGGAAAGTAAAATCAACATTCTGAAAACAATTTCACAAATCTCAGGATTTTAATTTCTGGTTTGAATCCATTTCTACTTCAATTTATTTGCATAGTTAGATCTTACCCAAATTCCTATTTGGTTGTATATTTATTACCACTTAAATCTTACTATTATATCTAATTTCCAAAATCAACAACAATTTACTTTAATATATATATAATAATTTGAAAAAAAAATTGTTGCTTTATATATCAAAATATAAGCTAATATAAAATTTATTCATTTTAAAAATCATTTTAAAATATTTATGTAAGAAAACAGGAAATTATTGTCAAGGACAAAATTTCACAGCTTTTTAGCCTCAAGGACAGACCTTCAATATTTTATCCTGAAGGACAACTTTCTGTAGGTATCAATTTTTAGTTATTGATAGCAGTTTTTAGGTATCAGTTTGTAGTTATCGGTAGTAGTTTTTAGGTATCAGTTTTTAGCTCGGTAGTAGTTTTGTTGTTCTTATGAATAATTTTTGAAAATGTTTGTCCTTATGAATAATTTTTAGAAGAATGTTTGTCCTTGTGGTAAAAATATTGAGGTCGTGTCCTTGAGGCAAAAAATATACAAATCTTTGTCCTTTCCCTGTAAGAAAATAATAAATATGCTCTCATATATATATATATATATATATATATTACACTCAACTCATTCTAGGGTACTACTGACCCTATCCTTAATGAGTAACCCCCACCAGAGCCAAGGTTCTCGCTTAACCTTCAGCTTTGATACCAAAATGTAACGACCCGAAATTTACGTCCTCGAGAATTCGACACTAATACGTTCACTGTAGAAGTGCCAAGCAATCGAACGCCGAAAATCTCAGATTGTTAGGGTAAAAAAGAGGAAGAAGAAAAAACAAAAAACAACAACATAGATTCTCACATTTGTAGGGGATTAAAATATAACATCAAATAATGGCATTTATATAGAGAAAAGCTGTATCTGTCATTTTACTTACAATACATCAGAGTTCAACAATAGAAAAATAAATTGGACATCTGTAACAACTTGTCCCAGACTACTTTCAATACAACTCTATTACATAGCGGAATATACTCCATACGTTCCTGCCATCCAGCTCGCCTCCTGAGCTCCTAAACGTCCTAGCCTGAAAATCTGTAATACTCGGTCTGACCCGAGCATTACAATAAAGTAACGCCCGGATCATGCTGGAAACTAGCGTGAGTAAACCCATATAAATTGAAATACTAAGTTATAAAACATAGTTGCAAACTAGGGTAACTCGTACCTCACTACGAGTTCTTATCCTGTTATAATCGATACCTATTTCACAAAATAATGACTAAGAATTGTTACTCAATTTAAATGGCCATGTCGCTTTACTTATATCATTCCAGCCTCTTTGATTCTACGACCAAAATTTATAAAGAATTATTATAATTACTAATCGAAGTGGTTTCGGGTATTTGCTAATACCCGACCTCGGTCTCTTCAAATCCAGTGTCATCTTTAATCTAAGTTGTTTAAGTGAATACAATTCAATTTTAAGTATAAGATGACAATTCACAGCTATATATCATCGATAATTAACCCACATTATCATAGTTCAACCCAAACATATCATATCACAGAACATCACAATTTATCAGACTAGAGAAATTAATTCAAACATTCAATTCAGTTTTAATCATTCATAAGCAATATTAATTTGTTACTTAACCTAATTAATTTAATTAACACAAAATAAATTAATTACCTTTGAATCTTACTTACTTAACATTAATTAATTATAAACCGTTCATTATTATTTAATTAATTAATTAAACATCCTTTAATTATCCCTTAATTAATTAACCTTAATGACTTATATTAATTAATTCCTTTAATTAATTTCATTAAGTAATTATTCTTTAATTACTTTCCTTAATTAATTATCCTATAATTGCTTAAGTTAATTAATTAGCCCTTAATTACTAAGTCCTTAATTTATCTAAGATAAACCATTATCTTAATTAGTTACTTAATTATCAATATTAAAATCTTATCTAAATTAAGTAACATACAAAATTACTTGAGTCTTTCGATTAATTAAAAGCTTAAAACATTTATTTTTCTTAACCAACAACTTAGGGATTTATCAAATTAATTCACCTAATATATAACTATTCCAATCAAACAACTTAAATTCAAAAATACCATTGACTTTTAAAATTTAAGTTGTGAAACTAGTTGTTAAAAAAACTTGATAACACTAGCCTTGAAACTTGGAACAAAATTTACTTCATTTTCTTTAAAACTTGATTGATTTACCAAAGAAAACCCGGTTAATAACACAACAAACCCATGATTTTACACACCGATCTTTTAACAACCAAATTTCGTTTTACACACCGATTGGTACTTTTACATTTTGAAAACAATTCATACTTGATATCAAAATATCAAATTCTCTTCAAAATATCATTTCATTTCAAATTATCATATTTACTTAAAATTAGTAAATTTCACTTGAAATCATTTTCGCCTATACATCTTAGTTTCACTTTCAAAATCGTTTCAAATTTCCATTTAGGCTATAACTTCATTTTAACTCAATTCGCATTTAAATCCATGACTAAAATATAATTAGTTCCCACTGTGAATAGTTCGAATTTTTTAAAAGAATAGTTTGAATAGCTTTATATAGTTTAAATTTAAATAGTTTAAATAATTTAGATATTAATATAGATTATATATTAAAATATTTGAAAATTAAAATAATTTGGAAATTAAAAAAATGAATTTTAAAATAGTTTATAGGAAAATAGTTTATAGTGAAAATAATTTCAAATTTAAAACCGTTTCTTCCCATTTCCAATAAGTCTGTGTTCAAGTCCAAATTTAAATTAAACTGATTCAATTTCAAATCTTCCAATTCAAATCATCCTAAATCTCAAATCAATTCGAACCGACTCAATTTCAATTTCAATTCAAATCAATTTCAATCCCAAATTAATTTCAATTTCAATTTCAAATTTGATTTAACTATTCGATTGAGTGGTTTAAATGTCGAATCAATTCTTAATTTTAACCCATTTCAATTTATATGAATTCGAGTTCAATTTCAGAATATCAATTTAAATCACTTAAATCAAGTTAACTTCAATATTCAATTTAAGTTTCAAATTTTTTAAAACAAATAAATTTCCATAATTCTAGTCATATTCCAATTATAATTTCAAATTTCAAATTTCATTCTTTAAACAATTTCCTTTAACTAAAACTAATTTCACATTTCGAAACTCGAATTCGAAATTAATTCAATTTCCATATTTCAATTCAATTATATTTTCATAAAATGAAATCATTGGAATAAATTAAAATCCAAGAATTTAAAAACCATTTATTTTAACCAATCTGGTGTCCGTATTTAATTTTCTATCGTATGGCCATGTTATCAGTTATTTTTATTTTTATTTCAAGGATGGATATATATCATTTCAATCCAAAATAAATGTCATAGGTATATATAATTTCAACTTATTTATTAATTTATTTGAAATAATCCAAATAATAGTTTTATATATTTTCAAATAATTTACAGGGTGATAACAGGATATATATAAATAAATAAACATCCAATCGTCCAAAATATCAACCAATAGTTATCCATCACAATCAATATTCAAAACATTCAATAAATCACAATAATTAACCAGTTATCAGTAATCAAAATTTTTACTAGCAGCTTAATTCCAATTTCAATTTAACCGTTAACTCAAAATTTCTAAGATATAAATTTCTATATCGATTTCCATGTAAATTAAATTACCAAACAATGATCAATAAAATTAAATCACTTCACGATTTGAATTTACTAACATAAAAATATTTTGTCTTTGTGAGTGTATTAAACACTCACCTTTATTCGAATCTGAAAAATAAATGTCATAGGTATGTATCATTTCAACCTATTTCTTAATTTATTCGAAATAATCTAAATAACAGTTTTATACATTTTCAAACAATTTATATGGTGATAACAGGATATATATAAATAAATAAACGTCCAATCAACCAAAATATCAACCAATAGCCATCTATCACAATCAACATCCAAAACAGTCAATAAATCACAATAATTAACCCGTTATCAATAATTGGGAATTTTACTAGCAGTTTAATTCCAATTCCAATTTAACTGTTAATTCAAAATTTCTAACATATAAAATTCTATGTTTATTTTCATGTCAATTAAATTACGACAGGATGATCAATAAAATTAAATCACTTCATGATTTCAATTTAACTAACATAAAAATATTTTAGTCTTGGTGTGTAGTTTAAACACTCACCTTTTTCGAATTTGAAAATTTTCCACAGACAAATAAATACCAATTCGATTCCATGTCGTAGACGACATCGATATGAATCCAATGCAAATCGTTTTATTCGAAACGTGCCTAGTATGAAAAAGTTACGAGTTTAATTAGCATTTGATATAATAAAAATATAATTAACATAATTAACCAAGAAAACTAAAACAAACCTTCTTCCCCGTTCATTCCTCACGCACGCACGTTGTACTCATACTTCCCAAGTTACTTGCTGCCTTTATATATATAATGAATGCCACTAGAGCCTCGCCGAACACCATCGCGCCCCAGCCCAGTCATGACACCGTACCGTCCATCACGCCACCAGTCGCGCTCGCGAATACTCGAATCGTAGTGCTAAACCTAAAACCTGATGATGAAGGTGACTGAAAATTGATCACTTCTTCGCGAAATTTGACGATCCGACCATCCATAATGTCGACCTCGACGAGATGTTCAACTTTCCTTTTGGTGCCAATCGATTTTGTTGAGTGGATTTGGAGAAATCGAGGGAGAAACAACATGAATTTTCGGCCATAAATATGAATGAAAGCAGTTGCGAAAAAATGGTCAGGGTTTGCATGAATGAAAACGATAATCTATTATATAAATGTCTAATGTTATTCACATATAAAATGGTTAGGGTTTGCATGAAAGAATATGACATGCCGCCTGGCGTTCTATATGTTATATCCCTATTTCGAACACAATGGAACCAGTTTTTGGAGCCAATTTCATCATATTCAAAAAATAGTATTTTAAAATCGAATTATTTTAATTAAGTTCTAAAATTAAATCCTACGCGTTTCAAGCTCGCACGGCCAAATGATAAGTCCGATCGCTACTAAACTTGAAATTCAATAATAATTCACTATTACGGATCCAATGAAACTAGTTTCATCGAAATTCAACATAATGGCCAAAATGGCTATTTTTACACGATAATTAAAACACGAAATTTTCCAAAATAAATTCATTCACTTTTAAATTCAGTTTAAAAATTAACAATCTTCATTCTTGTTTAAATAAAACTTAAATCAACTTCCGACATTATTTCATTCATATTAAATTCAAGATTCAATTATTTAAATTATTTCCAATATTAAATTTCAAATGAATTTTAGTCATCAAACAATTATTTTATTTTCATCTAAATACTTTAAGATTTATTATTCAATCCCAACTATTGATTATAAACACATTCAATATATAAAATTTCATTTCAATACTTGTTATTGCCTAAATCTTCAAAATTGGTTATTTCAAAATTTTACTCAAGTTCACAATAAATAAATTACATTAATAAATCATTAAATTTTTATTTCTCACCTTTTTTGTTCAATAATTTATTACTGAATTCAATAATTTGAAATAGTTAAAAAAATATGGGTCGTTACATTTTCCCCCACTCAAAACTTTTCTTCCTCGAAAAGGGTTTAAGTAGAGAATCAAAACCTTTGATATATTTTACTTAAAATATTAAACTTATAAACATTAAAATCTTATTTGCAAAACCAATACTAAGGTTCTACTATGCCACTCTGATTTTGGCTTTACAGAATTCATTACTTTTTTATAAAAACAAGTTGTAAATTTTAAACCCCCAAAAAATTTCTAACACCTGGATTTATGGAAAATTTGGACAGCGTCTCCTTTGTGTGGCTCGATCATAAAAATTTTACAACACAAATATATATTAAACATACATATCATCTCAATGATGAGGCATCCCGTAGGGAAAAATATAAAAGTACTGCATTTTATCTGAGATATGTACCTTATTATTGTTAATACGAGCGAGTTCATTCATATTAAGCAAGCAAAAGAAAATTAAATCTGCATATACGTCCAAACGGTTTTCGTATGTACCTATCTCAACTCAAATCTAAATAGTAGTCACTTATAATAAGATATAGAAAGATGCATGAATTTAATAGAACTATATAACATGAATTTTGAATTCAAATCATACGCAAGCACTAATACACAACATAAAAATCACATGTAATCAAAAGCTGTAATAACAATGATTTACAACAAAAGAAACCATTCAACCATTAATATTCATCTATTTTATTCACATTAATTTGATTCGCATTCAATTTATTCAAATTTAAATTATTTCACTCTCTGTTTAACACATTTCATATAAATTCATTATGGTCCATTTTATAAAACCATTTCATTTAAACCTTATTTAAGTTAAATTTTACTTCATTACCACTTAGTATATTCTCTTTAATAATAATAGCATTTATAAACCATTTCCTATATCCATTTAAACTTATTATAAACATTTTATAAAATGAAACTTATGTTTACTTTTTCATAACTTAAGTTCATATTAATTCATTGATTCATTTCAGCTGTTCATTCCATTAATTCATATCATTAACTTATGTAAATTTTATTTTATAACTCATATTCGTATTAATAATTTTTTTTATCATAATCAATTTCATTCAACTTGACTTAAGCAAAATTTCGTTTTATAATTCATATTTCAACTTTTTTTTTCATTAATCATTTCTTAAGTTTAAAATCATTTTATACAGTTTTACCTTCTTTTACACAATATCATTCAGATTATCATTATCTCAGAAACCTATAACTAAATCTTAAAAAAACCTTTACAAATTTATTTATTTTATTTTACAAACAATTTACAAAGATACGATTTATTTTATTATCTGTTTACCTTCTCTAAAGTTCATATCTAAATAGTATTTTCTTTTTACTACTCAAATTATTCATTTAACAATTCTTAGAACATTAACTAAGTATATAATATTTCTTATAACAACTTAATACAAATTTTTTTATAAACATTTCTTTAAACACAATTTCAACTTGAAACATTTTTGTTACTTAAGTTTAAACTTGTATTATATTCTATAACAACCCGCTTTTTCGTACAGTTAAAGCTGACAGTAAACCACACATGTTCAACCCAAATTGAACAGGAAAGCAGACAGTTAGGGAAAAGGAAAAGAAAGAAGACAAGAAGAAACTAAACAACATAGAATCTCACAGTGGAACGAATAATCTATAATAGATAACAAATCTTTACACTAAACCGAAATTGTAATATACGTATATGCAGACATCAATCAGAGTCTAATAACCCATTCCAGCTTGGACAGTTACAACAACCTGTCCTCATAATTGCTAATAAATACAACAATGAATGCAACGGAAAAATAAACATGTACGAGAATACGTTTCTGGGCCTCTAGCTGGTCTCCTAAAGCTCCAAACATCCATCTAAACCTTGGAAATATGCTCTTTCGGACCCGAGCATTATAGGAAAACAACACTCGAGTCAGTCTGGTAAAACCATTGTGAGAAACACAATCAAATAGATTCTTAAAGTTTAAGTAAACCATTTCGAAACAAAGATATTTTATAAGACCACGTCGCACATAAACACCAATGGGTTTTTACCTTACGACAGCCAAAAATTTTATATTAAAAAATCCAGTGATATTATAATAATGTCTAAGGGTGAAAATTATAATAAACAGATAGTTGTGATGCTCGTGAATGTACGTCGCAACAATACTAGGCATATAGTCGAAAATCGATAAGGCACATTCGCTAATTATGTAGGATTTCCATGGACGTGCCTTAGTACTTTGAGGAACGGTCCTCCTACATGAGGATCAAAGATATCCTTCCTTAGCAGCATACACCCTTAGTGATGTACCATAAGAAAAACATGGTTGGTCTTGCTAAGACTGAGTGCATCGCCCTATGCATGCATAACAACTTTAAGTGACATATAAGAGGAGCCGACTACAGCCTTTGGGTTTGCCAACCATACTGCCTTGCCTCATATTTCTGGTTTTAGTCATTCCCGCTGATGAAGCAATGTCTGGCATTCCAGCTTACGCATCACCACCAAAATAGGTCGTAGAATCCCACGTGGATTCCAATACCCCATCGGGTCTAGGAATCACAAATGGATTCCCACATCTCAAATAGATCTTGGAATCACGCCTAGATTTCCATACCCCAACAGGTCTCAAAATCACACAAAGGTTCCCATATCTCAGTTAGATCTTGGATTCACATACCCCAGTAGGTCTCGTTATCACACATGGAACCCAACATCTCACTATAACACAAATCTCCTATATAGAAATGAATATGGTTTTTGGAGTGGTTACATGCTCGAGTCATCTCTTACAAGCATACTCTTCCGCTTCCCGGGTGCTCAACAAAAGAAAACGTCGATTTTTGGAATGCCCAATACCGGATCTTTAGGAAATAATCAAACAATACATAAGATTGGTGATCACCCCTTAACCTTTTAGGTGGACGGATCTCCTTGTCATTTGTCCTAGAAGAACAAAATGGGTTTATATGTATAGTATAGCATCACTGATGGTAACTATGCCATATAATCCTAGTGCTTCCCCTAGATATTTCTAGAGTTAAAATCCTTCGGTGTTAAGTAGGAAATAATTCTGTACCCCCAAAATTTAGAAGGATTACGTATTTAGGACAAGATTTGATAGTCAGTTATTTAACTATCAAATAAACAAATAATCAAACAAAGATTACAATTTCTCACGGAAATCACTTAGGCTCTTAAATTAACCTTTCATTAATTTAAAATCACATTTCAAATACTTGGAAATCACTTCCATATACTTATTTAAACATGATAAGTATATGCACAAACCACTATATTTTCGATACTTAGAAAATATAACCATATACTCATCTCAATGGTATAACTATATCCACATACCATTTCACTTTCAAAAATTTAGAAACGTGAAAACACTTAAAACAGATTTTTGAAAGTATCGTTCAGTATCAATTATGATCACAATTTACACAATGGTTACATCGCTATCCCAATGAATCCATAAAAAAATGTAGGCAATCATTGCCCCTCGAATTATGCCATGAAATCAACCATTTCTTTCCAAATTTCTTTATTTATAAATATCTCCAAATCTATTTATAAAGTCTCTTTATAAATCTCCAATATGTTCACAAAACATTCTTTATGAACATCAAATTTATTTATAACATTCTTTATAAACAATTTTTTCTAAATCTCAAATCCCATCTATAACACCTTTCCTTTTCAAATCTTAAAAAACACATCGATAAAATTCTTTCATAAAAATCCAGCACCAACTATAAAATCTTTCCATATTTAACAAACTTGTTAAATAACTCTCTAAGTTAATAAGGTTCCTTTGACAAACCATAAATTATTGAAATTAACTTAAAATAACTTAAAATATAATTATTATTTAAACATCCTTCTTTTTCATTTGAATTAAATCTCATTTAAAATAATAACTTAAAATCTCATTAAAAATATGTATAATTAATCATAAACACTATTGTTGTATTAATAAGTTAACTTCAAAGCAATATTAATATAATAATTAATTAAATTTAAGAATTATTAAAACAGTAGTTAACTAACCTTGAACTAATATTGATGCGAATATTAATTATCCTTTAAATATAATTAAATAACTTAAATCAATAATTAACATTTCAAATTTTGAAGGAGTCTTAACGATCACCATGGTACTTAAATAAGTCACCGTATTACTCAATTTAACTTTTCAAGTTAATAACTGATATTTACTTAATCCACAATTATGTAAATAAATCCACTGCTTAACCATCACTGGTTGGTATAACACTTATTCAAAGTGGGATATCAATTTGCTGATATATAATCAGATATCCAAATCTAAAGAATAGCGTAACTGGGATTTATTCTGCTGATTAATTGTCTAATTCAATTAGAGGAACGGTGTTTTATTCTGCTAAACAGGTGTCTAATTACCATATTCAATCTAATTTAACTCAATAATAATTTATTTGGCTAAATAAACATCAATAACTATGGTATACAAATTTAAACGACGTTATTAACTAAAATAGCATAATTTAAATCCTGTCTGTTTAAATATGTCATAAATTTTTACATGTCCAAATGGTATTAATAAGTTGCACTACAATGTTGTACTTGTCAATACGAGTAAAACGTGAAAATCCGTTCATCCATCGAATTTCGAATGACCGAGATACAAATTTACAAACTTTAAATATTTTAAAACTTTTTACTAATCAGAAAAAAAATTAAATTTATCACCTTAATTTATGTGGGCTGAAGTCTAAAGCAAACAAACCCGAACAGCCCTTTCCCCCTCTCTTACTTCTTCTTCTTCTCTAATTCACTTCCCTCTGCTAATTCACTTACCTAGAAACCAATTCGTGCACACCGTGCACATGCACAACCCCATACCCCTCCGACTGACACTCCAAAGGCGCCAGCATGAACCTCCTCTCCACCTCAACCGAGCGCATCCAAGCACCCTCCCTCCGTCCAACCATAGGCGAACCCGACATCCCCATACCGAGATTACAACACGTTTAAGCATTCACAAATCATGACACTTAATAGTGCCGAATCCTACCAAAATTTCACTATTCGATCGCCTCATTATGTTGAACACAATGCCAAACCTTGAAACTCCAATCGATGCTCCAATCAAAATTAAACTCGAGTACTAGCTTTCAACCAACGTCGATCGTCGATGCGGAATCATGTTGAACTTCGACAAAAACACTACGTCTTCATACAATCCCAACGGCACATACGGCGTCGATCGATTCAAAGCGAATCGAGAGAATTTAATTTTTAAAATTTAAGAACAGTATTTTTCCTTTTTTGAAATTTGAGGATAACTCGATCGACAGTCCATGAAATTATGTGATGTTAATTTTTAAAAATAGCTAGGACTAAGATGGGCAACTTTCTTTTAGATCACTCGAGCTAAAACTTGATAGTTTGGGATATATTGATATTTGAATGAGAGGAAGTGTTAAATTCTTGGTTCAGGAAGTTTAAAATGGAAGAGAACTATAGTTACAGACAACGTGTGTATATATATGGAGATGAATGACAGAGATAAGGCAAGGCAAACAATGTGATGATGATGTCTCAAACCAGAATGATATAGGGGTGGGAAAACACTAGCGGCTGGTAGGGTATAAGGGTGGATAAATTGGTGGCTATGGGAAAAATGGTGGTTGTTGTGTACTATGTGCACCTGTATGTGTGTTTATTTTGAAATTAAATTCTGGTACCCCCCGACACATCGGATCGCGTCCGATTATGAGGCGCAATCGATAGAAAATGAAATATGATCGCATATAGAATTTGCATGTGATCTCAAAATAACAATAAAATAGACAAGTTATCTTATTCCGCAAAGTTTCAAAAGCACCAATGATTGCTGCAAAAAGCGACAAATGAAAATTTAATTATTTTCTAAAATAAAAATTATGGAAAAATCCTTTAAATTAAATTAAAAAGCACATAATTAGGAATCAAATCTAAATTTGAAACATAGATTTTATTATAAGTTAAATTCAAATTCAAATTCAAATATTTAAATAAATTAAATACTCAAATTTGAAGACC
The DNA here is from genome assembly GCA_030765085.1 of Allium cepa. Lineage (NCBI taxonomy): Eukaryota > Viridiplantae > Streptophyta > Magnoliopsida > Asparagales > Amaryllidaceae > Allium > Allium cepa. The sequence goes on from CM060946.1 coordinate 106,313,499, forward strand.
CAAAATACGGGTTGTCACACTCTCCCCTCTTAAAAAGAATTTCGTCTCTAAAATTCCAACACAAGAACACTCAATAATATTCATAAGCCCGCATGATGTCCATAGATCATTCATATATACAATATGATTCAATCACTACTTGAATGCATAACTCCACTTCCAAAACATCATCGCTCACTCAATTTTCTAGTGCGGACTCTGATCTGGCTCCTTGGTTAGGAACCTCTACTTTCCTTACATAGTGGTTGTTATGGTAGAAAACTTTGCTCCCATATCAAAAACCCTCATAAAGTGCTCGCCATCAAAAATCGAGTAACAAATCCTTACTTGGAACGGTGTGAAACACCTCAAAGCCTTATATTCGAATATTAGATCAAAACTATATGGAAAGAGAAATAATCTACATCCATTCTACGTACTTATTCAATTGGTTATTCCTAGTATGAATTCTATTACCAGTAAATTATTTATGAAAAACATTTTCATAAATCATAACTTAAATTTTAAGAACCAGTATAACACCTATTATATCCTAAGGTACACACTATTATCAGATTCAAACTATATTTTGAATTCACCTAAGAATTTTAAACACCCGGGTTTTTATTCAAAACACTGTTGAAACGATACCATTATATATCTACACACACACATATGTAGCTTGAGTAACCCAATAATTAAACCAAACAACTGGGTTCGACCAAACAGTATCATACATTATTTACAAGAAGAATAACACTCAAGAGAAATTGTTACCATCTGAACGCATCTCTTACACATTTTAATTTATTTTCGAGCCACTCAAACTAGTTAACTTAAATATACTTCCTTTCTTTCAAACCCATTTTGAAACGATACTAAATATATTTCCAAACAAATAGTTTTTATTAACCATCAATTTCCAACTTACTTTGTATTCGTCCGGATAACTCATTCCGACCGCTCAATGACAAAGAGAATAAGTTACTAAATGCACAATACTATTTGCCTAAGCAAACATCCGACTGTCACTTAGAAGATTATTCTGATCACTAGAAAACAATTCGGGGCTTATACCTTGAACAAACCAAAGAAAACACATTTTTCTTTATAACTCTACCTTCCAAAAGTATTTAATACTTGAAAATAATTTTAAGTAAACCATTTTATGGTTTCCATAAGCATTTACATTCTAAATTTATCTCAAATAAAATTGTTATTTATTTTATCCAAAATCATTTGAAATAGTAATATACCCATTTACTTTATAGTAAATCAAACCAAACTTTTGGAATCAAATCAAAAATTATTTTATCAAAAAATTATGTAGCGAGATCCTAACTGTTAGCACCAAAATTGGTCACTAACACCCTTGAGTAGAGTTATGTAGAGAAATTAATGAAGAGAGTAAATTAGAACAGAAGAATAGTGTACTTCAATGCAAAAAGAACAACAAAAACGAGAACACCATATTTATAGTGGTTCGGTGTAATTTCCTACGTCCACTTTGAGTTTAATCTTTATTGTTTTCTCAATCACTTGAATACAGATACAATCCGTAAACCAATCACTTGCATACAAGTTTGAATTAAAAAGATGAGAGTATCCCAAATGGAAGGGTCTCCCCAGTGTTCTTGAAAAAAGGTCCATTTCATTGTGCCCATGCCCTTCTATTTATAGACGAAGATGGGTTGGACTTCCCTCATGGGATTAGGAACAAGGTACTCAGCCCATAGTAGGTGACTTCTATGCACCGAGCCAGGCAGGCCGAACGCTCTTGCATTGTTGTGGGCCTGACAACTTGCTAATACCTCTAGTCTGCATCATGCCAGGGATGCCAAAACATGTCGATTGCATCAAACCCTTATACCTCCAGGCTCTTCTTGGTCAGAATCCTATATAGTGCTAATAATAATATCTTCAACTGTAATTTTGTAGCCAGCCCAAGGTGCTGGGTAACACTTGCCCCCCAAAGTACGTCGTGTGAAGCAACATGACATACTTTGAATTAGCGAGTATTCCTTGTTTACAGAAAGAAATCCATCTTGTTTCCTAAATAATCATTATCCTTCAATTTTATCCTCCCAAGGTGTCGTATCCTTCTTTGGTTGTCATGACGCTTGGTCAATTCCTAATATTACAAATCCAGGGTTGTAGTTCATCAGTGGCCATTCATGTTCGGTACTACAGCGCCGGTAAGATTCGGCTATTTGATCTAGACTTCTCTTAATAACATTAAGTGAGAATTCAATTCCCTGTTGATTTCGAGAAGTCAAACTTTTTTCGGATGTACACATGCATGTTCGGGTACATGTTCTTGCCATTAGCTCTTAGATGCATTTTATATGCTCAAAAGTCGTCGCTAATTCCATCTAGTTTAATAGCAATTCAATTATGATTCCTTATTTGTATTCTCTTTTTTTTTAAATAAGGGTTGTAATCAGCCACTTGATGAGAGGGGACTTCAAGTTTTACATGGATGACGACCTCAGAGCAGTAAGCAAGAGCGAATGTGGTACGACCAGTTACAGATCCATGGGTAGTTCTATAAGCCCATAATGTTTGTAACAACCCAGAATTTGACCACTTGAAAACATAGTATTTAGAGTGATTTTAAATACAAAATATAAAAGGTTTTATGATTTAAATAATATTCGATAGGATTTGGAAGTAGAAACATACACAAAAATAGTAACATTTGCCTATATCGACAAAAGTGACAAAATGTTGATTTCAGAAAAGTATGTTTCAATGGTTAAATAAATTATCTTGATTAATTTATGAGTGTTTATATTTTTAAGTAGCATTGTACAAATTTATTTTTAAATTTGGTTTACATAAATAAATAGTTTAACTAAAATGTCAAAATGTGACCGTAAAACATTTTGTCAAAAAACGACGTTTTGTCGATTAAAAATTGTCGCAACGTCGTCGCTCCTTTATTTTCTTATATAGAAACATATACTCAAATAGTGTAAGTATTAATTAATTCAGTAAACATGTTTACTTTTACTAAATAAGATTAGAAAACTTCTATAAGTCATTAATAAAAGTAAGTAAGAATTAACAAAAGTGAGAAAAAGTAAATATCAAATTACATCAAATCAAAGCCAACATAATTATGATATTATTTACTTAATATTTAAGTGACTAAGGCATAAAGTAAGATGTGAAAGGATGATGTTAAGTTTTGGAAAAGTGTAGATTGCTTTAGATTGAAGTAAGGTTAGTTTGGTAATTTGGTAAGAGGTTATTTTGGTAAAATTACCACTTCTTTCTTTTTCTATAAATATCCACCTACTTCTTCACTTTCATTCACATTTTCTTCTTCTTCTTTTCTTAAGCTTATTCATCTTCTTCCTCTTCTCTTTAATGGCTTCCAAGCCATAGAAAAAATTGTAAAGAAATAATGTCAAAATATTTACAAAACATTCAAAAGAAATCAATGTTCATTCTCTTCAACTCAAACTCATTTTTTCTCCACATTCTACCACTCATTCTCTCGGTCATTACTTCTTCAAAGATGAACCAAAATGTAAAATTATTTTTTTAGATCATGTATTTTTCCAGTGGCTACAACTTTCATGTTGACAACTTTGTTAAATTCCAAACTTAACTATGTCAAAAATACATTTCTTTCCAGTGCATTTTCTGGCCTAGTTTTTAAGCCAGAGAATAGGCCATTTTGTTTTGATCATAAGTTGATCTTAACAGATCTAAATTAAGAAAACAAATTCGAATCCATATAAAATGCCAGTGGCTACAACTTTTACGTTGATCACTTTTTCCAGTTTTGAAGTTTGCTATACCTGAAACTCAATTCTTTGAAGTGCATTTTTGGGCTTCATTTTTGTCAATCCGACAGCACCTCTTCTTCATTCTATCATATCTCCCTCAAAACTACTTGGATTCAAATAATTGTTTTTTTTAAATTCAATTGAAAAGAAACTGCAAAAACTTTTCAGCCAACAAGTTTTTCAAATTTTATGAGTAAGAGAGTCAAAAACAAGAGGGAGATGATCGATTTTTCGGATCTAAATCTTGGAAATTCGAGTTCAAAGCTCTACCACATCTTCTCTATATTTTCGGCCAACCTCCATCTCAAACCTTGGCCAAACTATTGAAATGGAGAAGGTGTTGTTTTCTAGTGTTTAATGGAGTAGGAATTAATTAGTGAAGTGTTGGTTGATTAAAATGTTGGTAAGAAGTTAATCGCTTTGGTTTATAGTGAGAAACTCTATTTAACATTACATGTTTGATGTTGTGTTATGATTGCTATGGATTCTTATATATGCTTTGATCATCAAGTATTGATTGTTTGATATGTTTGTTAAAATTGTTTTACCAAGTCACGTTGATACACGTCGATAAGCACAAAGGAAATTACTTTCCTTTTGAAAATGAAGTGGTGTATATGGAATGCTTAAACCTTTTGGAAATAGTTTGAAAATTAATTAGAAATGTTTTATAAACATTTAAATATGTATGAATAAATAAAGGAAGAAAACCTAGATTTTATCTTGTATATTTTAAATATGTCCAAAATAATTTTCCAAAAAAATCGCGCTTTTGGAGTAAAGTGACCAAAGTTTAAAATTGATATTTTAAACGCTTTAAAAATGTGAAATAAATCCTAAAAATCTTTTAAAATGTATTAAAAGGGATTTAAGTTGAAAATATGGATTTCTAAATGATATAAAAGTCGTTTTGAAGAATATAGCTTTTAAAACCTATTTGCAAACACTTTTCGCAAGGATTTTCGCAGCAGTTTGAAATAACTTTTGAAATGCAGTTTTAAACTTAACAATTATTTCCTAAATCTTTTGTGAATGACTTTAAAGGAATGATTAAGTAATGTAAAGATGATTTGAAAGTTTTAATAAGAGTTTGAATAAACGGTTAAGAGAAATTGTTTGTAACACTTAAACAAAAAATGAAGAATATTGAATGTAATAATAAACTAAGTATGCGGAAAGGACTAGTACATTTGTCCCTCCTGTGAGATCTGGGAAGGTAAACATGGTGTTTTACTAAGGTTAGGGATGGAGCAACCATTGCCCTGAACTTACCTGGCCTATGTTTTCTCTTTTAAGGCGAGGGGTGAAATAGATCGAAAGGAAAACCCGGATGCTCTAAAAAGATCATATTTAAGTTTTTCTAAAATAAAATAAAAGAAACAAATTCTTTGAATGTTAATTGACCACTTAACATCTTTTTATCAACGATTAGTACGAAGGAACCAGGATCCGATTTGAGTGACTCCTATCCGAAAATCACTTCAAACTAATTTTTGAAATAAAACATATTGAAGACAAAGATCTTTAAAAGACAAAAATATTCATAATATAGGATAACTTGCCATTAGTCTCTGAAGGTGAAACATGCCATTCGTCCCTTGAGGTGAAACTTGCCATTAGTCCCTGGAGGTGAAATTTGCCATATTTAAGATGGCAGTAGTACTCTGTTGTGAAAATCTTCGATTTGCAAGAATATGTTTTGAAGTTAATAAAATCTTTGATTTAGATTTAATGAGTGAATTGGGAATATTTTCCCTGACTTAAAAGTTATAACTTTAATATAAGAAATCTTTGATTAAGATTTAATGAATGATTCGGAAAAGTTTTCCTAAGTAAAAGAGAAAATGATTTGGAAGTATTCCAGGATTTAAGAAAGGTTTAAATAAACCAAATGATTTGATAAATGAGGCTTAATGGTTCTATATACATTTGAAAAGAAAATGAAATAACATGAAAAGAATATATCTAAGAAAGATATTTGATTTGATAAAAGACGAAGTAATTAATTGATGATTGATATCCACATATGGACTTAACATCTTTTTAAAGCGATGATTAGCTTCGAAGGAACCGAAATCGAATTTGATTGATTCCTATTCGAAAACCACTTCGAAACAATGTATACGTTCGAAGGTGAAGACATGTTGAAGATGATGATTTTTGAAGACCATGGATCTTTATAGAGTGAAGATTGCTTGTTGAACATGCTCTAGGTAGCTCCCATTATAGTGTTATTTATAGCAGTGGTCTCCTCGTGATGAAGATTTTTCGGATTACAAGGGCTTCTTGCCTAGTAATGGCCGAGGAAATTGCCTTCGGTTTCGTTCAGTCCAAGAACGAACTTGTATGGATGAATGTCCGACATTGCATTTCTAAGACACAACGTTTGTCTTTCACAAATGTACATCAGTGGTGGCGGAGAAGGCAACTTCTCTTAGCTTAACACCCTCCTTGAGATGTACGAGCTCAATGGTTGTATTTTTGTGGGAGTTAAATAGTGATCAAAGGAATGGTAGTGTGTCATTCAAAGTGGAACCAATTATAATCAAAGCGTGGTTTTGTATGAAAAATGTGGCTTTGAAGAAATTAATCGTAGCCTCGCAAGCCTCACACCCCGGTTATGATGGAATTCTATGTGGTCAGATGTATGCTCGCATTTCAGATAGTAGTTATTTGGGTTATCAGATGTTCTAAGCCCTAGGTGCCAGACACGTCTGGGCCTCATGGCAGGGATGCGCGAAGTCCGAGTCCTTGGATGTTATTCGCAGATTGCATCCACTTTTAGCCATTTGTGTTGTTGTATAACGGCGTCTGAGTCATGGACGTAAGCCGTGGATACAGATTGATCTCTCCACTAATTTCCTATCATGTTGGAAATCCAATCCCAATATGAGATTTAAGGTTTTGATTGTATTCCCAAAATAGCTATAATGACTTGCAAACATTTCAGCTACCCCTTTTGGTATTATATATTCCGTACGGTATATTCCGTTGTCCCAATCCGGATATTTCCGTTAGACTTAATCTAGATATTGATAACTTATTAGAATAAGTTTATTTGAAAAGTGTTTTCAAAGAGATGTCGTTAAAAATAATATCAAGTGTATTTTGGTATGAAAATGTTTTGGTTATCATAATGTAAAAATTCGTCCGTGTTTATGTATGGCGTGGACTTATGAGATACCCTTCTTCTCAAAGGTTTTGATAACATAGTCATTTTAAATTTCGAGTACTCACGCTGGTTTATCAGGCCTGATCAGGGTATTTTTAATACTCGGGTCAGATCCGAGTAGTTTCAGGTTGAGGTTAAAGACGATTCGAGTTTCCAAAGGAGAGTTGGAGATATTCATCATCGTATGGACGTATTCTATTATCCGCTTTGCTTAGTGAGGTTCATACATGATAGGGGGTTCTCGCTTCTTGTTAGGTAGCGAACGGATGACTTTTACTCCTACATGTCCCTGAGATCGAGTATCGAAGGGTTGGTTTCAATCGAGAGGCTGGCTGTAAAAGCAAAGCGCGAGGTACCAGTGTAAGCCACGACGGAAAGTGGCCGCTGTCGATGGTTGAAAAGCCTAGATCATTACATTTGGTATAAGAGCTGAAGGTTAAGCGAGAACCTTATAGACTCATCAGAGATAGGGTTAGTAATATCCTAGGATGAGTAACTCATTAGAGATAGGGTTAGTAACATCCTAGAATGAGTTTGACTGTACTATATATGAGCGTGTATTTATTAGTGACTAACAAAAATGTTTTGTATTGACTTATCTATTGAGTGATTTATGGATTCTAATCGATGCGCCTGATCACCGTTATCGATGAGGGTTCTTAAACACTTAAAAAAGGCGAACCGACACACTGATTTTAAAAAAAGGTAAATGAAATAATTTTACCTAGGATTATATTTTGAATATAAAGTATATATTTTGAAAAGTTGTATAGTTAGAAATCAGGATCAGTGAAATTTAAATATGAACATCTTGTGATTAGAATTTCACAGTTTGACTATAAGGTGTTTCATAAAGATTATTGATAAGTAAGAAATCCAATAAGGTAATTAAGATCTTTAATACTTATTCCAAAATAATAAATTAAGAAATCATAATGTTGAGTTAATATCATAAATTGATCAATTGTTTGATTTAAAAGTTTAAGTACAAATTCCTTGTGAATTAAGTTTCACGATTTGACTATAAGGTGTTTGATAATAATATTTGTTTAAGGAATGAACACATAAGATAAAAAAGTATTTAAATGATTGTTTAAAAAAGAATAATATAAAAGGAATGAAAATATAAATTCGAGTAATTCAAAGAATTTTGGTAATTTAAATGAAGTTAATTAATGTAAAATAAAATGAATTTATAAGATAAGTTTTACAAAGTAATCTCTAAAAGATTTTGAAAATGGTATTATTTCAAATTAAAAGAGGTATTTTATGATAACTAATTTGATTGGCTCGAAAATAAACTAAAAATGGGCAAGTGATGTGTTCGGATGGTAAGCACTTCTCTTAAGTATTACTCTTCTTGTTAAGAGGATGTATGATACTATTGGTAGTACCCAGTTCCTTGGATTGTTTTGGAGTTACTTGGTCTACATAATTTTCTTAAGTTAAAGAAATAACGTGAATCATTAATTAGTAATCTTTATAAAAGTGTTTAAACCAAAGATAAATTGGGATCGCTAATTGATAACATAAAGTGGGATTCTCGACGATTTTGGACAGTCGAAAATTTCTGTTTCATACCTAACTCAAAGCTAAGAAATTTGTGAAAACTTTTGGCAAAAGATTGTGAAATATTCTGAGTAAATGAAATTGGATAAGTATAATCTATAAATGTGATTATAAACAAAGAAAGGAAATTATAACCTAGAAAATGTTTTAATATCGAATCCCAGCATTAATTAAGACTTAGGTCTTTAAAATATGATTGATTTGCATAAGTTATAAGATGTAATAAACTTAAGTAATAGTTTTACGAATGATTTATAAATAAAAAAAGTGTTGAAGACAATATACTAAGTCGAAGGATTGTGGAAAAAAACTATTATACAGATTAATTATATTTTGAGTGAAAAATGGTTTCTTTAGAATATTTTCCTTTAAAAAAGGAATATTTGAAAATAAATAATTAAAGGGATTATATAAAGAAGCACATTTATAAAGTGTTTGAGCCTAAGATAAAGTTTTATGAAAAGTTTTTGAAAGTAAGTAAATACATATATTATATATAGATATTTTCGTCACACGTATTTTGATATAAGATTCGAGTTCAAAACTTTGAGGTGTTTACACTGATCCGAATAAATATTTATCACTAGATTTCTTAACGACGAACATTGATGAGTATGTTGGTTAGGTACTTTAGTTTTCTATCATAGTTGAGCAATATGTAAGGAAAGAAAAGGTTTCTAAGCAAAGAGCCTGATTAAAGTCCGCACTAGAGGATCGGGGGATCGATACTGTTTGCACCAAAATTGGTCACAACACTCTTCGGGGGTCGTTGAAGAGATAATAATGAAGAATGTAAATTCAAAACAAGTATTATCTAACAAAAACTCCAATCAACAGTAAAGTAAATGCATAGACAAGCGATTTGTAGTGGTTCGGCGTGTTGCCTACGTCCGCTGTGAAGTTTTTGGCAGTTTTATTGATTGATACTTAGACATTACAAGTTTTTATAGCAAAGTACAGCAGATAGTAAGTCAAAATTCGAAATCAATGGCAGTGATGATGACATGGAGTGATTCTGGCAGCATCCGGGCGAACTTTCTCTCTAAAAATCCTCCGATCCCCTTTTTGAATGAACAGGGGCTCTATTTATAGGCGTAGGATGCTGATATTTCGCTGAAAATTCGGAAGACCACTTCTGGCACGTGAGGGGGCCTACATGCCCGGCCTCAGGAAATTTGGGCCCACTTTAGGATCGATTCGAACTCCATTCGAATCAATCAGAAAATCATCCAATCGAGGTGAAATTTGGTGTGGACATTCTTCAACGTGTATGCAAGCTTCTGTGAAAATTTCATGGCATTTGGACTTATGGATCTCGAGATATGGTCGATTCGAAATGAGGTTCTTTGTTTGGCTGTCTGGTTCGAATCGATTCATTCGAATCGATCGCTTCGAACCAATGATGGCACGCGCTGTTGTGATGACGTGGAGCGCAATCTTCGACTCCATATATCTCAGCGCGTTCGCATCGATGGAATGACACATCACCTTGGCTTGCTGGTTCGATGGATTCAGATGACGCCTCACTGGTGGATTCGAACAAGGCTTCACTGATGGAGTCGAATAACCGATGGTTGATGGATACGAAGCACTTCATCTGCTGATGGGTACGAAGTCCATCGATACGAACTCGATGGATTCGACCACGGCCGCTCCTCATCGATACGAACTCATGGGAGTTGATCGATACGAAGTAGGTGATCTGCCGATGGATGCGAAGTGGGTCTTCTGCCAATGGGTTAGAATGAGACCGAGTCGAACCGAGGTACTTTTGATGGATTCGAACATCATGGATACGAATGGAGACACTATGATGGACTCGAAGCTGATCGACACAAAAGGCGGCTCTTCGAAGGATACGAAGTCATTGGAGCTTGATCGATACGAAAGTGATCAATACGAAACCGGTGCTTTTCCCTTCAAATCGAATCGATCATAACTTGAGCGTATGAACTTGGATTGACTTGAAATTTGAGATGCTGACTTCTATGATCTTTCTTGTCATGTCCTAACAATTGTAGCTACATCTGGACTCGGACAGAATTCAGCGATATCCATAGTGAAGCATAGTATGACCGATCTCTGAGACGAACTATCCTTTGTTTTCGATCGATCTTTTGGTATCACGGCTTTGCCGAAAAGCAGGATAACATTTTTCCCCCAAAGTACGTCTTGTAGAAACATGACGTGCTTTGAAAAGCTGCAATCTCTTTCTGAACAATCATTGCTCTCTTGTCGAAGGTTGTAACCCTGCGTTGATTTGATTGATTGCTACATAATAATGTTTAGCTGTTGGTTGTTGTATTCGTAACAAGATGAGTATTCGATCCCTATAAGTGTTTAAAATCGAACGTTAGTCCGACGTATATGCACATATGTTAGTTTGACCGTTGTTAATGTCGTGCGTCCACGAGTCATTGTCAGTTTTGTTTGTTGTTGAATCTCGTATTGATTCTCTCCTGAACCGATTTGGAAATTTGAGTTGAAACAACGCTTGATGGCTGTTTTTGACTATCCTCTTGTATCGATCCTCTCCTGAATCGATGTAAAAGGTTAAAAAGTAGTTTTTCACATCGATGCGAGACGAAATGATGGATACAAAATGAAAGTTCGTATCGATGAGCTTGGATGGGTACGAAACGTCCATTCGTACCAATGAGAAAGGATGGATACGAAACTACTGCTCGTATCGATGAACTTGGATGGATACGAAACAAGATGAATCGTATCGATAGGTTTTGATGGATACGAAATTGTTGTTCGTATAGATATGCAGTGGATGGAGTTGTGAACTTGTTGATGTGAACGTGGGCATTGACCTGATGGAGTTCACAATCTTTGGCTGTCCCTGCTGCTTGCTTCGTATCGATGGATCTGTCATTTATTTCGAATCGATGGAAGTTTATTGTGATGGATCCGAAACTATCGTTCGACTTGAGCGTTGGGGTGACCGGTGGTGACTGGTCACATGGACCGGGAGACGAATCAACCCGGTTCTCCTATGGCTTCGTATAAATAGCATGGACTCAGCCATTTTCACCTTTTTTACTTTTACTGTCGCTTTTTACTTTGTACTCTCTATGTCTTTGCATCGACTCGAAGCTTCCGAGAGCAGTTTGTCACGTCTTCGAATCGATTCAATTCTTTAATCCCTCGAAGTTAAACATTAAAATCAGGTAATTTAATAGATAGTATCGTGTTTAGAACGATGAAACTCGAAGTCTCAATCCATCCTTCTCGCTGTTATGATCGGTGTTGATGAATTTGAGATCTGTGTGAGTGATAGCAAGTTTGGGGACGGCCATGGAGTCGAGATCTGTTTTGGAGAAGAAGGAGTTGTGGAGCTTTCGAATCGAAGGAAAGCATGCGATTTCGTATTGATACGAATGTGAGAGCGGCGATCGATGCGAAGCCGGTGTTCTCGGATCGATGTGAAATGGTGTGCCTTTGATCGATACGAAACTCATTGTTTCGAACTGGATCGATACGAAACTCATCGTTTCGAACTGATCGATATGAAACGTATCGAGTCGAACCCGATACGAAGCGTATCGATTCGAACATGGTTGATGATATTTCTTCGATTCGATACGAATTTGAACTGCAGCGACCGATTCCAAGTTGAAACTAAATGAACTTAGAGAATTTTTTGCACATAAAAATACTTGACTCCGACGAGCTTCTGCTTTGCATGATTGAACTTGACCGTAGAACTGCATATTGAACTACCTTTCGAAGCTCGCCGATGGAACTGTAACTTAACAAAAATGTAACGAACTTCAACTAGGGTCGATCGTTTGCAAGTGGATGGCACGGTTGTGACGGTCAGCGATGACGGTCATTTCCGGTTTGATTTTCAGAGTTTTGTCGTTCATACATTACAGTTTATTCCATAGAATTTGTTCAAGTAATGCACTGCACTGCACGACACATGCACTTTACACCGGGGAATGCATGGGCTTTTTAGCATCTAATGATGATTTCTCGTGAGTTATCTAGTTATGAAAACTTCAAGTTCGCAACCGCAAGAAACTCAGAGTTCAGTCCCTCCCGTGCTTGAAGTACCGGAGATTGAGATTGAAGTTATTGGTCCAGCTCCGGATGAGTTACCTGACGCATCCTTCATTAGTAACCCATCAGACTCCGTTCCGTCTAACATTTCGGAAGACATGAAAGGGAGAATATGCTTAAGGCATGGTTTGTCGATGGATGGCGTGCTACTGCCGGGGCCAAATGATAGACCGCACAATCCACCGGAGGGATATACCGCATTCAATCGCCACACGTGCGCAGGTTGGACACTCCCTCCATTTAACCAGTATATAAGAGAAGTATTGTCGTTCTTGAGGATCTCCCCATCTCAGCTGCATCCGAACGGATATGTGTCACTCAATAGCTTGTTCATTGCATTTATGGAGTACCTCTATTGACCGCCACTCCCGATTGAGATCAGATACTTATTTAACTTCAAGAGCCGGGCCGATAGTCCATCTTTCACATTCTTGGAGGCGGTGAGAAATTGCCAAGTGATCACGGGAGCTTGGAGAAGATTGAGCTACTTAAGGACGGAATGGTTTTATGTCAGATGCCCCCCAGGGTTCGCTCGACGATGGCTATTTAGACGTAAGTATTGCTATCTTTTCAGGTAGTTGACAGAATTGATGTATTTGAAGTCGAACTCACATCTATTTTCTTTTTCAGCCGTAATTCAGCGACCTGAAGGTGAATGTTTCAAAGAGATAGTTCGGGTTTTTCAAGAAATCCCCAGTGAAGAGAGGAATGTTGAGTTGCTGCTTACAGATAGGAATCTCAGAATCCTTGGGTTGATTGAGCGGAGGCAAAGCACAATGCTTGACGTTGTCTTAAGAACCACCTCGAAAGAACGAGTCAAACGAAGAAAACCTAAAGTTGTCATAATTGAGGAGGCTGACTCGGAGAGGACTCATACTGATGATGAGCCATTGGAAGAATCTGCGGATGTAGCCCAAGATACCCAAGAACAAAGAAAAGGAAAGGCAGCCGTTGTTAAGCCACCTAAAAAGGGAAGATGGAAATCGGTTGTCACGGCCCGATCTGCTCCCGGAGTTAGAATTTCGGAGACTTCTCCTCCGAGAACTGAAAATCTCTATGAAGGGCTCGCCGATATTCCAATTCCGGATGATGTGTCCTTACAACATGTTGCCGGATTGGAAGAACTTTTAGAAGCTTTATTTTTGAGCGAGTCTCTGCCCACTAGTGCGGTTGACACATCTGGTTGGTCGGGGGGTTGCACCCACATTCACACATCACGGCACTACACGATTTCTAAGTTTAATACGCTCACTGTGAGAGATTACTGATTTCGCTTTATGTTTTTTGCTTTGCAGGTACTATGTCTGGCAGAGGTTCGATGCTCGGCAGTCTCCGTAAGAAACGCCAGTCTTCTTCATATTATGAGCCATATAAGACGGAAGGAAACAGAGATTGTGACTATGGGTGCTCGAGTCATGAGCGCTCTGACAGAGATAAAGATTATAGGCGTCGGTCTCGATCTCGCATGCCCCCTCCTAGAGCTCCGCACCGCCTCCAGTTCATGTCTCGAGGCCTCCAGAAACTTCACGGCCCAAGCCGCCTTCCCAACCATCGAGGTCTGATACTCATCGCCGAACGGAGATCGCGGCCTCCCCTTCAACAGAGCAGACATTGACAGAGCCTTCGGGGGAAGGAGCGGTTAGGCTTGCTCAATTGAGGAAAGAATTTTCTGAAATTTGTTTTGACGGGTTTGTTTTTCCCCCGCATTTGAAGAGGATATTGTTGACAGTTGCTCCTATGATGCACGATTATCTCTCGGATGTATTCTTTCAATATCAGGAATGGTCGAAGACCGCTAAGAAAGCGTCAAAGGTGGCCTTCGATCGAGCGACTATGATCGAGAAGTTGGAGAAAGAACTTGGCCAAAAGGACCGCATCATTCAGGCGCTCGGCAGTGAGGCCGAGTCTTCTCGAAAGTCGGAGATTGAAGCTCTCAGAAGTGCGGATGAAGCTCGGGCAGCGATGGATAGGATGAAGTGTGAGCATTACGCTATGGTGGAGGACATGGGCCACCGAAATACCATCGTGACTGCTGAGCGGGATGCGGCCATGAAAGAGCTAAACGAACTCAAGGCCAAAGTTGAAGAGATTATGAAGGAGAGAGACACCGCTAACGTTTCCGCACAGGAAGCGTGTGACCAAGCGGTGGAATTTCGGAAAGAGAGAGATGCGGCCTTGGAAAAGGTCCACGAGACAGAAGCTCAAGTCGATGAGAAAGTTCATCAAGTAGAGACTAAGCTGGAGACAGAGATAGAAGAACTACTCATCACTTATAATGCTAATAGGCTAAGGCACAGAATTCTGACATGGCTAGATGATTATCCGACGCATTTGTTCAACGCCTGGAATTATTAGTTGAAGAAGAGAAAGCATCAAAGCCAGGCGAAGTTTTTGATGAATTCGAATTGGAGAACCGTATACTGACTAATGATGAAAAGAAGGTTCCCCACGATTTCATGATCTCTCATGCAAAAGAGAGACTGGGTGCCCAACACTTGGAAGTTGGTGAGGGGTCTGGCGTTAGCATCCAGTTACAAGTTCAGAATTGATCACTTCATCTGGAACGGAGCCGACGCCAGTGACTGAGCCGCAGTTGGTCCCAGGTTATGACCCTGAGCAGCCACGCTTATCTCCCATCAGGGAGCACTCTTCTGAAGCTGCTCAGTCAGCCACAAGTCAAGTTGAGGAAGGTATTCTGCACAAATCTACAACGTGTTTGAACTGAAGTACTTGTATTGAAGCGTGTTCTGACAACTTCTTTTCTTTCTTGTTCAGTGAGTAAAGTAACATCGACAGCGCCTCCTGCAGTTCAAGAGCCACATCAAGAACAGGAGGCCATCATTACTGAAGCGATCGCCACGACGACAGCCGCGCCGACTGAGGTGACACAAGGGGGTTCAATTACTTTTGACGAACAAATGATGAATGAACTCTTGAGCCAGCACGGTGACCCCTTTGCTGACATGTTATTTGTTCTTGGCACGTTCCCACCTACTTCTATTGCATCGTCACAGTCCACTGCTACCTATCGTGAGTCTCGTGCTGCTCGTGAGACTGAGATACTCGCTCAAATCGAAGCTGAGATGGAAGCGGCAGCACACGGCGGTAATTCTGAGTGTGTTACGACGGCGGTTGATCCCACTCCACTCGTGGTGACATCTTCTGGGGACACGCTAGTCGGAACCAGCGTGCCCGTTCCTCCCCCGGTTGTAGACCTGACTCCTCCTACTCCTCGAGAAGAGAATATTCCTTTAAGTTCAAGTTCGGAGGAGTAGATATCATGCCCTCGTCAGAGGAAGATCCGCCAAAGGGTACAGGGTCAAAGCGGAAGACTGCTTGTAGTTTCAGTGGTTGCGTTGAAGAGGAAACCGAAGAAGAAGAAGTAGATGATTCCCTCTAGTGCATTTTTGGCAGCTAGAAAGTCATTTTTATTTTCCTTTCATAGGCTATGTATAGATGCGGGCTAGGCCCCCTGCTAGTAGGGATTTTTTGAAAGAACTTGTACATGAATCTTCACATACAGTTAGTTGAAATAAAATTCAATTTCTTTGTTTCAATTCTCATTTCTTTTGTGCTTAAGTATTTGTAGTGTTTGGTTTTCAGTCCGGTGTACTTGTGGTGTTTTTACCGTCGAGTAGAGTTCGTTTTATTTGCCAAGTCTGAAAATCTTGGTCACATGTTGTGATCGATGAATAAGTTGAACTTCGGACATTGTATCACTTTGATTAGTGATTAACACTTAGCCTTTTTGCTCCCCCAGTTTCGGGGAACAACATTTGTATTTTAGTGGTTGATCGTACTTATTGCAAATCTTAAGCACATGTCCACACTCTGGGGACTTAGGATAATTTGTGATCGATAACCTAGTTTGCACTATGGGAATTTGAGAGTTATCGATGTTTGTAGCACAGTTCGCGCTCCAGGAACCTGGAATTGATGTTTATACTCCACTTCACGCTCTGGGAACTTGGAGTTAGCACGGATGCTTCGGTTCGCGCTCCAGGAACCTGTAGTTTATGTTTATACTCCAATTCACACTCTGGAAAGTTGGAGTTCGTTCACACTCTAGGAATGATGGATTTGATGTTTATACTCCAATTCGCACTCTGGGAATTTGGAGTCCGTTCGCACTCTGGGAATGATTTATTAGATGTTTATACTCCAATTCACACTCAGGGAATTTGGAGTCCGTTCGCACTCTGGGAATGATTTATTGGATGTTTATACTCCAATTCACACTCTGGGAATTTGGAGTCTGTTCGCACTCTGGGAATGATGGATTTGATGTTTATACTCCAATTCACACTCTGGGAATTTGGAGTCCATTCGCATTCTGGGAACAATTTATTGGATGTTTATACTCCAATTCACACTCTGGGAATTTGGAGTTCGTTCGCACTATGGGAACGATTTATTTGATGTTTATACTCCAATTCACACTCTGGGAATTTGGAGTCTTTTCGCACTCTGGGAACGATTTATTTGATGTTTATACTTCAATTCACACTCTGGGAATTTGGAGTCCGTTCGCACTCTGGGAACGATTTATTGGATGTTTATACTCCAATTCACACTCTGGGAATTTGGAGTCCGTTCGCACTCTGGGAACGATTTATTTGATGTTTATACTCCAATTCACACTCTGGGAATTTGGAGTCCGTTCGCACTCTGGGAATGATTTATTGGATGTTTATACTCCAATTCCCACTCTGGGAAGTTGGAGTCCGTTCGCACTCTGGGAACGATTTATTGGATGTTTATACTCCAATTCACACTCTGGGAACTTGGAGTCCGTTCGCACTCTGGGAACGATTTATTGGATGTTTATACTCCAATTCACACTCTGGGAATTTGGAGTCTGTTCGCACTCTGGGAACGATTTATTTGATGTTTATACTCCAATTCGCACTCTGGGAATTTGGAGTTAGTTGTAGTACTGTTGTGTGTCGGTCCAGTTCGGCCTTTGATGTGATGGCTTGCCTCCGAGCTGAGGTTTCACTTAGTGAGTGGCCGGTCGTATCACAGTCACTCGCTATTTGAATAAATTACATTGTTTGATGGAACTTAGCTCTTCGTGTGTTGTGATTGTTGAATGTTGCATTCGGTGTATCACAGCTCTAGCTTGAAGAGATAGTAATTTATTGCTGAAATAAGAAAATATGGCAAAGTCAGTGCCTTATTACAAGTTCAAATTTCAGAATGTAAAGGAAATTGCAAAGTATTCATAGATTGAATAGAGCCTGTCATGCGTAGCAATGGCGAAGGTTCTCGCTGCTCCAGGCTCTTGGCAAAATAGGACCGCCCATGGTCGACAGCAAGAACAGGTCATTCCCGAGTTTTTGTTCAATCACACATGGCCCTTCCTACGTTGGTTTCACGTGCGAGGGTATTGAGTGTACTCTTCTGTAGACGAAATCACCAATTCTGAAGGTTTGGGGTTGGACCTTGACATCGTGCAACTGGGGAACTCGCTTTTGGAGTATGATAGTTCTCAAGTCGGCTTGGTCTCCCATAACAACACCAACTCCTTCGTCAGTGGGGAATTTTAAGGTTAGGCACCATGGGGCAATAACAACCCTGAATTTAGCAAGGGCTGGTCGGCCTAAGAAAGCATTGTACGGCGAATCTATGTTCATCACCATGAATTGCAATGTCCGGACTCTGAAACACTATCCAGTTTCCAACTCCATCGGTATTTCTAGCATTCCAACGGGTATGGCCATGCTCTCGTCGAAGCCCCAAAGACTGGATTGGCATGGTTTCAAGTCTTTGGCATTTAGATTCATTTGGTCGTAGGCTCGCCTAAATATTATATTCACGGAACTTCCGCTGTCAACCAGAATCCTTTTCATCCACACATGGCCTACCTGAGCTGATATGACTAGTGGATCGATAGTCGGGACTATGACTCTGTCAGCATTACTACACTGAAATACGATGTCGTCAATCATTGCTTTTTGTCGTTTGATCGGAACTCTATCTTCCAAATTTCTACAGTATGCAAAATCTTCATGCCTAGTGGGACTGGCATATGACTTCATCTCATCCCAGCTTCGCTTTGTTGGGTGAGGGATACCTCCAACAGCATTTACTACTAACCTTCCACCGGTGGGGACGGAGTTTTCCTGTATCGGCCGATTGGGTTCATTATTTTGATTTTATGGGCTCGCTTCTCCAGGCTGCGGTGCCTGAACAAATTGTTCCATTTTCCTTTCTCTAATCAATTTTTCTATGAGATCTTATAAGTGACGAGATTCATTCGTATTGTGCCCATAGCTTTCATGGAACTTGCAAAATTTTCCTGTCTGGATTTGCCTCTCTGACGAAGATTTTGGTGCAGGTTTTTGGTACTGAATTGTATTACAGGTATGTAAATACTTGTTCTCCAGTGAAGTATTCAGAGGGGTGTAACTGTCAAACATGGGATTCTTGCGCTACGGGCCACGATTTTGATCTCGTTTTTTAATTTGATTCACGCTTTCTCTCCGCCGAGCTTGTTTTTTTTAACTTTCAACTGAACTTTTCCGGAGCTCTCACCGGACAGTTTGATTGCGACATTGCTTTGGATTCCCTCCGTACTTCGTCCTGCATCAGTTTGCTTCCTAGACTGTTTTGCATCTTCCCTTCTCAGGAATTGAGCCGCCTTGGCATGGAAGCGGTCCAATGATGCAGGTGGTTTTCCAGCTAACCAGTTGCCAAACTCAGAATCGGGGCCAATCCCCTTAGTCAACGCCATAAGGATGGAGTTATCGTTTGGATTGCTGATCTCCACACATGCAGTATGGAATCTCTCTAAATAATGTCTGAGCGTCTCTCCAGGAGCTTGAGTGAAACTAGACAGAGTGTTGACATCTTTTGGCCTTGCGACGTGCATGCGGAATTGTTCAACGAATTTTGTGGCCAATTGGTCGAATGAGGAGATGGATCGAGGTGGCAGTCGAGTGAACCACAAGTAGCGATGCCCCCTAAGGATACGGGGAAACTACGACACTTCACTACATCGTCAGTTCTGGCAGCGGTCATTGACCACTCATATTTCAGAATATGTTGGTTGGGGTGAGAGTTTCCCTCGTACATGGGTAGAGTTGGCATCCTAAACCGCCGTGGGGGTTCAGCTATAAGAATATCGTCAGTGAAAGGAGTGTGACTTCGGAAAATTCCCCAATCGTCATTCGTGAGTCCCTGGCCCTCACGGATCGTCTGACGTATCATAGTCGAAAGATCCGGCGTTTGCGCATTTTGTGCGGCTTATGCCGGAGTATGATTACGTTCCATACTTTGGGGTTGGACCGAATGTTGTCGACGGTCCAAGTCTTGCCTTCTTGGCTCATAGTCCTCTGGGACGTATGGTTCAGGAGTACGTCCACTATGACGATGGTCCAGGTTCGACTGATGTTGGGCATCGACCCCTGGCACAGTCACGACGTTAGTGGTGCGGTATTCTACGGTATGGTGAGGAACGGCACCTCCTCGGGAGGAGGGTCCGGTTTGGAAACTGGCTGATGGACCAACTCTCAGTTGTCCAACGGTCAATGTCAGTTGATCTCCAACGGCTGGCATGTGACTCCCATCTGGCCGGGGTCGTGGAGATCGATTATGATAATCAGAAGATGAAGAACTTTCACTGGAGGAGCGAGAAGCATGGTCTCTCTTGGATCTCTTTCGCTTTTGGCGATCCATCTTGTTGATCAGCTCGGCGTTAGCACGTAGCTGTTCTGCTAATTGTTGCCGACTCTGAGTCAGCTCTTGGAGTAGCAACTGGAGCTCTTGTCGGGTAACCGGACCTGATAGTTCTGAATGTCCAGTAGCATCTTGATTAGATGGAGGTAGTGGCGCAGGATTCTGTCTATCTTGTTCTTCTTGATTGATAGCGTTAGAGGTGGTCCTTGTGCTAACCATCTTGAAGGTTGAATTCCTTTCCTACACTTTGTGCAAATCTGAATAGAAGGGAAGGAAGTTGGATTTGATGATCTGGATCTCTCTCTTAGATTTATTCAATCCGGTATCGATGATAGATCCAAAGAGCAGGAGAAAAGCTGGGTTTTCTCGGTGAAAGCACCGAAGTGTTTGCACCAAAATTGGTCACAACATTCTTCGGGAGTCGTCAAAGAGATAATAATGAAGAATGTAAATTCTAAATGAGTATTATCTAACAAAAACTATAAACAACAATAAAGTAAATGCGTAGACAAGCGATTTATAGTGGTTCGGCGTACTGCCTATGTCCACTGTGAAGTTTTTGGCAGTTTTATTGATTGATACTTAGAGATTACAAGTTTTTATAGCGAAGTACAGCAGATAGTAAGTCAAAATTCGAAATCAATGGCAGTGATGACGATATGGAGTGATTCTGGCAGCGTCCGGGCGTACTTTCTCTCTAAAAATCCTCCGATCCCCTTTCTGAATGACCGGGGGCTCTATTTATAGGCGTAGGATGCTGATATTTCGCTGAAAATTCGGGAGACCACTTCTGGCAAGTGAGGGGGCCCACATGCCCGGCCTCAAAAAATTTGGGCCCACTTTAGGATCGATTCGAACTCCATTCGAATAGACCAGAAAATCAACCAATCGAGGTGAAATTTGGTGTGGACATTCTTCAATGTGTATGCAAGCTTCTATGAAAATTTCTTGGCATTTGGACTTATGGATCTCGAGATACGGTCGATTCGAAATGAGGTTTTTTGTTTGGCTGTCTGGTTCGAATCGATTCATTCGAATCGATCGCTTCGAACCGATGATGGCACGCGCTGTTGTGATGACGTGGAGCGCAATCTTCGACTCGATCCGATCTTTGCTCCGAATTGACCGCTTCGACTCCATATATCTCGGCGCGTTCGCATCGATGGAATGACACGTCACCTTGGCTTGTTGGTTCGATGGATTCGGATGACGCCTCACTGGTGGATTCGAACAAGGCTTCACTGATGGAGTCGAATAACCGATGGCTAATGGATAAGAAGCACTTCATCTACTGATGGGTACGAAGTCCATCGATACAAACTCGATGGATTCGACCACGGCCGCTCCTGATCGATACGAACTCATGGGAGTTGATCGATACGAAGTAGGTGATCTGCCGATGGATGCGAAGTGGGTCTTCTGCCAATGGGTTCGAATGAGACCGAGTCGAACCGAGGTACTTTTGATGGATTCGAACATCATGGATACGAATGGAGACACTATGATGGATTCGAAGCTGATCGATACAAAAGGCGGCTCTTCGATGGATACGAGGTCATTGGAGCCTGATCGATACGAAAGTGATCGATACGAAAACGGTGCTTTTCCCTTCAAATCGAATCAATCATAACTTGAGCGTATGAACTTGGACTGACTTGAAATTTGAGATGCTGACTTCTATGATCTTTCTTGTCATGTCCTAACAATTGTAGCTCAATCTGGACTCGGACAGAATTCAGCGATATCCATAGTGAAGCATAGAATGACCAATCTCTGAGACGAACTGTCCTTCGTTTTCGATCGATCTTTTTGTATCACGGCTTTGCCGAAAAGCAGGATAACAAATACTAATTCGAAAATAAAGTTGTATACTCGAATAGGAGATCGAATAAGATATTTCACATGGATGATTTGTGTATATTATATGGATTTAGGTTTGAAGATAAATGTTTTGAGCAAACTTTTATTTGGGTAATTTCAAGGACGAAATTCTTTTAAGTGGGGGAGAATGCAACGATCCAGAATTTGACCACTTGAAAATATAGTATTTAGAGTGATTTCAAATATAAAATATAAAAGGTTTTATGATTTAAATAATATTCGATTGGATATGGAAGTAGAAACATACAAAAAATAGTATCATTTGCCTACATCGACAAAAGTGACAAAATGCTGATTTTAGAAAAGTATATTCCAATAGTTAAATAAATTATCTTGATTAATTTATGAGTGTTTATATTTTTAAATAGCATTATACAAATTTATTTTTAAATTTGGTTTACATAAATAAATAGTTTTAACTAAAACGTCAAAGTGTGACCGTAAAACATTTTGTCGAAGAAGCGACGTTTTGTCGATTAATAGTTGTCGCAACGTCGTCGCACCTTTATTTTCTTATATAGAAACATATATTTAAATAGTGTAAGTATTAATTAATTCACTAAACATGTTTACTTTTACTAAATAAGATTAGAAAACTTCTATAAGTCATTAGTAAAAGTAATTAAGAATTAACAAAAGTGAGAAAAAGTAAACATCAAATTACGTCAAATCAAAGCCAACATAATTATGATATTCTTTACTTAATCTTTAAGTGACTAATACATAAAGTAAGAAGTGAAAGGATGATGTGAAGTTTTGAAAAAGTGTAGATTTCTTTAGATTGAGTAAGGTTAGTTGGTAATTTGATAGTAGGTTATTTTGGTAAAATTACCACGTCTTTCTTTTTCTATAAATATCCACCTACTTCTTCACGTTCATTCACATTTTCTTCTTCTCCTTTCTTAAGCTTATTCATCTTCTTCCTCTTCTCTTTAATGGCTTTCAAGCCATAGAAAAAATTGTAAAGAAATAATGTTAAAATATTTAAAAAATATTCAAAAGAAATCAATGTTCATTCTCTTCAAATCAAACTCATTTTTTCTCTACATTTTACATCTTCTTCTCTCGATCATAACTTCTTCAAAACAGAACCAAAATGTAAAATTGTTTTTTAAAAATCATTTATTTTTCCAGTGGCTACAACTTTCATGTTGACAACTTTGTTAAATTGTAAACTTAACTATGTAAAAAATACATTTCTTTCCAGTGCATTTTCTGGTCCATTTTTTAAGCCAAAGAATATGCCATTTTGTTTTAGTCATAACTTGATCATAACTGATCCAAATTAATAAAAAAAAATTGAAACCATATAAAATTCCAGTGGCAACAACTTTTACGTTGATCACTTTTTCCAGTTTTGTAGTTTGCTATACCTGAAACTCAATTCTTTGAAGTGCATTTTCGGGCTTCATTTTTGTCAATCCGAGAGTACCTCTTCTTCATTCTATCATATCTCCCTCAAAACTACTTGGATTCAAATAATTGTTTTTATTAAATTCAATAGAAAAGAATCTGCAACAACTTTTCACTTAACAAGTTTTTCAAATTTTGTGAGTAAAAGAGTCAAAAACAAGAGGGAAGATGATCTATCTTTTGGATCTAAACCTTAGAAATTCGAGTTCAAAGCTCTACCACTTCTTCTTTATATTTTTGGCCAACCTCCATCTCAAGCCTCGTCCAAGCTATTGGAAAGGAGAAGGTGTTGTTTTCTAGTGTTTAATGGAGTAGGAATTAATTAGTGAAGTGTTGGTTGATTAGAATGTTGGTAGAAAGTTAATCGCTTTGGTTTATGGTGAGAAACTCTATTTAACATCTATTTATATATATACATGTTTGATGTTGTGTTATGCTTTCTATGGATGCTTATATATGATTTGATCATGAAGTATTGATTGTTTGATATGTTTGTTAAAATTGTTTTACCAAGTCATGTTGATACACGTCGATAAGCACAAAGGAAATTACTTTTCTTTTGAAAATGAAATGGTGTATATGGAATGCCTAAACCTTTTGGAAATATTTTTAAAATGAATTAGAAATTTTTTATAAACGTTTAAATATGTATGAAGAAATAAAGGGAGAAAACCAAGATTTTATCTTGTATATTTTAAATATGTCCAAAATAATTTTTCAGAAAAATCGCGCTTTTGCAGTAAAGTGACCAAAGTTTAAAATTGATATTTAATTGCTTTAAAATATGAAATAAATCCTAAAAATCTATTAAAATATATTAAAAGGGATTTAAGCTGAAAATATGGATTTCTAAATGATATAAAAGTTGTTTTGAAGAATAAATCTTTTAAAATGCTATTTGCAAACACTTTTCGCAAGGATTTTCGCAGCAGTTTGAAATAGCTTTTGAAATGCAGTTTAAACTTAACAATTATTTCTTAAATCTTTTGTGAATGACTTTGAAGGAATAATTAAGTAATGTAAAGATGATTTGAAAGTTTTAATAAGAGTTTGAATAAACGGTTAAGAGAAATTGTTTGTAACACTTAAACAAAAAGTGAAGAAAATTGAATGTAATAATAAACTGAGTATGCGGAAACGACTAGTACATTTGTCCCGCCTGTGAGATCTGAGAAGCTAAACAAGGTGTTTAGCTAAGGTTATGGATGGAGCAACCAGTTCCCTGAACTTACCTGGTCTATGTTTTCTCTTTTTAGGTGAGGGGTGGAATAGATCGAAAGGAAAGCTCGGATGCTCTAAAAAGATCATATTTAAGTTTTTCTAAAATAAAAGAAAAGAAACAAATTCTTTGAATGTTAATTGACCACTTAACATCTTTTTATTAATGATTAGTACGAAGGAACCAAGATCGAATTTGAGTGATTCCTATCTGAACATCACTTCAAAGTAATTTTGGAAATAAAACATATTGAAGGCAAAGATCATTAAAAGACAAAGATATTCATAATATAGGATAACTTGCCATTAGTCCCTGAAGGTGAAACATGCCATTCGTCCCTGGAGGTGAAACTTGCCATTAGTCCCTGGAGGTGAAATTTGCCATATTTAAGATGGCAGTAGTACTCTGTTATGAAAATCTTCGATTTACAAGAATATGTTTTGAAGTTAATAAAATCTTTGATTTAGATTTAATGAATGAATTGGGAATATTTTCCCTAACTTAAAAGTTATAACTTTAATATAAGAAATCTTTGATTAAGATTTAATGAATGATTCGGAAAAGTTTTCCTAAGTAAAAGAGAAAATGATTTGGAAGTATTCCAGGATTTAAGAAAGGTTTAAATAAACCAAATGATTTGATAAATGAGGCTTAATGGTTCTATATACATTTGAAAAGAAAATGAAATAACATGAAAAGAATATATCTAAGAAAGATATTTGATTTGATAAAAGACGAAGTAATTAATTGATGATTGATATCCACATATGGACTTAACATCTTTTAAAAGTGATGATTGGCTTCGAAGGAACCGAAGTCGAATTTGATTGATTCCTATCCGAAAACCACTTCGAACCAATGTATACGTTCGAAGATGAAGACATGTTGAAGATGATGATTTTTGAAGACCGTGGATCTTTATAGCACGAAGACTGCTTGTTGAACATGCTCTGGGTAGCTCCCATTATAGTGTTATTTGTAGCAGTGGTCTCCTCGTGATGGAGATTTTTCGGATTGCAAGGGCTTCTCGCCTAGCAATAGCCGAGGAAAGTGCCTTCGGTTTCGTTCGGTCCTAGAACGAACTTGTATGGATGAATGTCCGACATTGCATTTCTAAGACACAACGTTTGTCTTTCACAAATGTACATCAGTGGTGGCGAAGAAGGCAACTTCTCTTAACTTAACACCCTCCTTGAGACGTACGAGCTCAATAGTTGTATTTTTGTGGGAGTCAAATAGCGATCAAAGGAATGGTAGTGTGGCATTCAAAGTGGAACCTGTTATAATCAAAGCGTGGTTTTGTATAAAAAATATGGCTTTGAAGAAATTGATCGTAGCCTCACAAGCCTCACACCGCGTTTATGATGGGAATCTATGTGGTCAGATGTATGCTCGCATTTTGGATAGTAGTGATTTGGGTTATCGGGTGTTCTGATCCCTAGGTACCAGATACGTCTGGGCCTCATGGCAGGGATGCGCGAAGTCTGAGTCCTTGGATGTTATTCGCAGATTGCATCCACTTTTATCCGTTTGTGTTATTGTATAATGGCGTGTCTAAGTCATAGACGTAAACCGTGGATACGGATTGATCTCTCCACTAGTTCCCTATCATGTTGGAAATCCAATCCCAATACGAGATTAACCTTTTTGATTGTATTCCCAAAATAGCTATAATGACTTGCAAATATTTCAGCTACCCCTTTTGGTATTATATATTCCGTTCGGTATATTCTATTGACCCAATCCGGATATATTCCGTTAGACTTAGTCCAGATATTGATACCTTATTTGAATAAGTTTATTCGAAAAGTGTTTTCAAAGAGATGTCATTAAAAATAATATCAAGTGTATTTTGGTGTAAAAATATTTTGGTTATCATGAGGTAAAAATCCGTCCGTGTTTATGTGTGAGCGTGGACTTATGAGATACCCTTCTTTTCAAAGGTTTTGATAACATAGTCACTTTAAATTTCCGCACATTTATCTCTAGCCTTTTCCATACCTCTCTTCAGTACATGCTTTATGATTTTGTTCATAGCTTCAACCTATCCATTTGCAGTTATAATAGATCATGGAAGGTCATAAGGACAGTTGACGTTACGAATAATGAAGTTAGTTATTTTCTTCATCTTGGTCGTGGTTAAGAGTTCTTCATCTGCCCATTTGGTGAAGTAATCAACTGCTATGATGGTGTATATCGCGCCCCCTTTATGATTGGCAAGAAGATTATTTCAGTGCCTCCAAGTGGCAAACGGCTATAGACTAGCCATTTGAGTAATTTCCATCGGCGGGTTCCCGGTTTTTTTGCAAACATCTTGCACTCGTCGCATTGTCTAACATGATCAAACGCATCTGGATTGATAGTTGGCCGGTCATACATGTAGTAGAGTATTTTCTTTATCATGGTTTTCCCCTCGATGTTATCGCTGCATTCTTCTTCATAGACTTTGCTCAAGATATCATCATGGGTGATATATCGAAGCATGGGGATGGAAAACTCCTTTCTACACATGACTTATTCTTGGATGATTTGGCGTGAAGCTTTAAGGAGGATCTATCGTTTTCCATTCGTCCGTTCAGTAAGAATTCCACATTGTAGATAGTCTTTGATAGGAGTCAACCATGACACCTTTTCTGGCTCTGTCTTCAAGACCTAGCCAATCTCCATCCGTCAATGCTTGGAATATTAAATATTTCAATCGAAACAATGTATGTCCGTTGCACGTCCCTAAAACTGGCCAGCTTGGACAGTGGCTGAACTCTTTTATTTTTTTTGCTGAGTATGTATGTAGTGATGTAATATGTTAAGTCGGTTAGTAGCTCTTGGACCTGGCCGAGATAAGGAGAAAGACAATGCCCCCTAATAAGATCAACTTCCTTAACTTTGCATACTACCAATCAAGAATCATAAAAGATATGTAAAGTTTCCACTCCAAATCCTCTAGCAAGTTTAAGGTTGGCGGTCAAGGCTTCATACTAAGCATCGTTGTTTGTTACAAGAAACTGAGTTTCAAGATGTAGCAGATTGATCGTTCCTCAAGAGTCATTAACATGACTCTTGCGCCATAATACTGATCACTGGATGCTCCATCCGCGTACATTTTCCACCTTTTGTTGGTTCTCAACTATTCTTCATGTAGTCATCTGGTGCAGTGAATTCAAGTGTGAGGTCTGGTAATTTCCATCCTTGGATAGCCTTTCGAGGGAAATAAGTGATATCGAAATGGCTTAGTTCGATATTCTATTTAGGTAGTCTTTCAGGGGACTTAGAGTACTCTAGTCCACACTCTGGGGACGTAAGGGTTTTTAAGTCGTTTATACTCTAGTCCACACTCAAGGGACTTAGCGTACTCTATTCCACACCATAGGGATGTAGAGATTTTTAAGTCATTTATACTTTAGTCCGCACTCAGGGGACGTAGAGTAATCTAGTCCACTTCAGCGACTTAGAGGTTTGTAAGTCGTTTATACTCTACTCCGCACTCAGGGGACTGAGATTACTCTAGTCCGCTTCAGGGACTTAGAAGTTTTTAAGTCGTTTATACTCTAGTCCTCACTCAAGGGACTTAGAGTACACTAGTCCGCACTCTGGGGACGTAGAGCTTATTGAGTCGTTTATACTCTGTCCGCACCCAGGGGACTTAGAGTATTCTAGTCCGCACTCTAGGGACGTAGAGGTTTTTGAGTCGTTTATACTCTAGTCCGCACTCAGGGGACATAGAGTACTCTATTCCGCACTTTGGGGACGTAGAGGTTTTTAAGTCGTTTATACTCTAGTCCGCACTCTGGGGACATAGAGGTTTTTAAGTCGTTTATACTCTAGTCCGCACTCAGGGGACTTAGAGTACTCTAGTCCGCATTCAGAGGACTTAGAGGTTCTTGAGTCATTTATACTCTAGTCCGCACTCAGGGGACTTAGAGTACTCTAGTACACACTCTGGGGACATAGAGGTTTTTAAGTCGTTTATACTCTAGTCCGCACTCAAGGGACTTAGAGTGCTCTACTCTGCACTCTGGGGACTTAGAGGTTTTTAAGTCGTTTATACTCTAGTCCACGCTCAGGGGACATAGAGTGCTCTACTCCGCACTCTGGGGACTTAGAAGTTTTTAAGTCGTTTATACTCTAGTCCGCGCTCAGGGGACTTAGAGTACTCTATCCCGCACTCTGGGGACGTAGAAGTTTTTAAGTCGTTTATACTCTAGTCCGCACTCAGGAGACTTAGAGTACTCTAGTCCGCACTCTGGGGACGTAGAGGTTTTTATGTCGTTTATGCTCTAGTCCGCACTCATGGGACTTAGAGTAATCTAGTCCGCACTCTAGAGACGTAGAGGTTTTTAAGTCGTTCATGCTCTAGTTCGCACTGTGGGGACTTGGAGTACTCTAGTCTGCACTCTGGGGACGTAGAGGCTTTTATTGAAAGCTATCTTATTTCCACCCTTTAATTTATATTTCATTTACCATACCGAGGCTAATGTTGTCGAATGAATGATGGTGCCACGTTTGCTCATGGAATGGGATTTTGCCCCCAGCATGAGGGACGAAACTTGAAAAATGGACGGTCGATTCTCGTTCGCTTGATAATTATAGCTCTTCCAATCAAGTCAAGGAAGGAGGTATATGATAGATGGTTAGATCACATCCATGCTAGGTTAGATTGTCAAATCTCACAAATTTTCTTTGTATCTCTTTCTAGAAAATAAGAATAATGGATTATTGAGTAGACAAAGCACATTGCGTATGTTTCAAGGTGCAATCGTGTCCATGTATTGAGAGCGATAGTTGGCGAGTTGGTAGTCCATCACTGCTACTCCAATTTAGGCTTTCAAACAACCTTTTGTGTTCAGGGTAGGATTTGATGTGTCGATGATCAAATCACGTCTATTGTAGATAGATCTCGGTGTCTGAGCTTCAGGAGGGGCATTTGTATTTTGTCGAACTTTGTTTTATGACTCGATTTGAGTGGATGATCAGGCCATATTCATTTCAAGCCTTGCTTAGGCCTTCAAATCAAATGTGGAGGTTGACGAATAAACGATCAGTCGTGTTCACTTTGTAATGGGCTCTAATCATGATGAGCTTTTCAATCTCTAGTCCATAGCTCCAAATCGAAGGCATATGGTTGATGGTGAGCGGTCGAATCATGCTTGTCTTGATGAAACTCCACAGGCTTGAACACGGTCTACGTAGTGGTCGGTGGCCAAATCTGAGTACCTGGTCACCTGCATCATTTTGAAAGTAGTTTAGTTCAAGTTAGTCGTAGTTCATAGAGCAACTAAAATAGAAATGGAAATAATTCAAATAAGATTGGGATAAATCTCATTGATAAGTGAAGCATCATCGTATGCTCGCTATTCGACTTTGCCCTTAGCTCCTTTTAAAGGGATGTCGGCCGTCAGCAGTCCAATTGATAATCATAGCCCTTTATTAATAGGCATCGGATGTTCGCTTCCCGCCATTCTGCAGGACTTGTGCATACTATTGAAGCTTTCCTTTCCAGATCGGCTTTTCGATCACACCTCAGAGATCTTTATTATCGCCTGTGTTAGGATTCACGAGCATCTTGGAATATACAACATTCCCTTGATTTTCTTTAGACTTTGATGCACCCTCTCAAGGTTGGTTTCCAGTACCATTCCGAGTCGCGAGTCTTCAAGAAGAGGTTGTCAATTAAACCTTTCAAAGAGCATACGAGTCGAATTTTGAGGTCTTGTTTTGTCTACTAGGATCGGCGTCCTTAGCCAACAGGCCTTCATTGTTATCTTTCCTAGTTTGTTCCGCTCCTCCATACTTTGGCTTAGATTCATTTTTGTCACAGAAACGATCCATGGTCGTAGGAGGCTCTTTAACTAACTAGCTTCCAAAATATATTTGGAGGTTGACTCTACTCAGACGCGATCATTATGACATACTTTATAGAATTTAGAATAAATTGCTTAGAGCCAAACGTTGGTCTGCTTGGAGTCACTAAATTTGAAGTGCTGGGTCAGTGAAGAATGGTGCTTGGAGTCATCTTGGCATTTTCCTAGAGTCATATCATCTACGTTCTCCAACCTTTGGGAGTGTCATTTAAGTAGCGGTTGCTTGTCCGTTCCCTTGTTGTCATTCAGTAGCTGTCGCTAGATAATCTATGCCGTGGTTGACCATGGGATATAAGGGAAGTGAATATAATGTTCCTTTATTAAGTTTAGTTTTGAATTCACTATCTGGAGGCACTGCGCTGCGCTAGGACCGGTGTAACTTAAATTTCGAAAATTTGGGTTGTACCCAATTTTTTTTTTTTTGAAAATAGGGGTCGTATAAGAGACCGGTGTAACTTAAGTTTGGATCGGCCTGGATGCTGCTCGGCATAGGAATGCGGCTCTGCCAAGATGCCGCTCGACATAGGAATGTGGCTCGGCCTGGATGCCGCTCGGCAAAGGCATGCGGCTCGGCTTGGATGCCGCTCGGCATAGGAATGCGGCTCAGCATGGATGTGGCTCGGCCTGGATGTGGCTCGGCATATTAACTGGGTCGGTCGGTTTCCCCTCGCTCGGCACACACTGTCGCTCGGCATCCAATCTGGGTCACTCGATGTAATCTCGCTCGGCATACTCTCGCTCGGCATATGCCTTTTCAGGGGCAATCGACGTATACTTTTTCTGGGGCGATCGGCTGAATTGCCTTTAGAGCATAGTCGGCCTTCATTCAACTTGAGTGCAAACTTCAACATCCAATCACCAGATCTTGCATACATCAGTGAATCCAATCTACGGCTATCAGCTTCCTTTAGAGTTCTTTCAAATCTTAGTAGAATAGGAAGTTTTCTAGTAAACAACTGGATCTATCTTGTGAATATAGAAATCCACTAGTAGACGATGAGATCCAATCGAGCTGAGAATTCAATTCTCGGTGAAAGCACCAAAATGTTAGCACCAAAATTGGTCATTAACACCCTTGAGTAGAGTTATGTAGACAAATTAATGAAGTGAGTAAACTAGAACAGAAGAATAGTGTAATTCAATGCAAAACGAACAACAAAAACGAGAACACCAAATTTATAGTGGTTCGGCGTAATTGCCTACGTCCACTTTTAATTTAATATTTATTGCTTTCTCAATCACTTGAATATAGGTACAATCCATAAACTAATCACTTGCATACAAGTTTGAACTAAAAAGATGAGAGTATCCAAAATGGCAGGGTCTCCCCAGTGTTCTCGAAAAAAGGTCCATTTCACTGTGCCCATGCCTTTCTATTTATATTCGAAGAAGGGTTGGACTTCCCTCATGGGCCTAGGAACAACGTACCTCGGCCCATAGTGGGTGACTTCTATGCACCGGGCCAGACAGGCCGAACGCTCTTGCTTTGTTGTAGGCCTGACAACTTGTTAATACCTTCAGTCTGCATTGTGCTAGGGATGCCGAAACGTGTCGATTGCATTAAACCCTTATACCTCCAAGCTCTTCTTGGATAGAATCTTGTATATTGCTAATAATAATATCTTCAACTGTCGTTTTATAGCCTGCCCATAGTGTCGGGTAACACTAATGGTAGTAATCCCCTACTTAGAAATGTTTTATCTTAGAACCCTTTCAATTACTATTATTAACCTGTAAAGCATGAAAACCATTTTGGCAAAATCATCGGGATTTAAACTCTCGAGTTCCTTTTATTTATACACACATTCTTGTAAATCAAATTTATAAAACATCTCACTTTAAAGGAAATCATTGTCAAAATTTATTGCCAAAAATATTCTAGCTTTCTTATATAAATCATTTTTCAAGCATTTATTTCAGAAATATTTAAGTTTATTTTTAATAAACTTCCTTTACAAAATCCCAATTTAATACAACCCACTTTACGTTCAATTATTTCCAAAATATCTATTTTAAAATATTCCCAATTCCATTTAATAAAAAAAACATTTATTAAAACCTAATTTTATCAAATCAACTTTTATATAAAATTGGTCTTATAATATTTATTTCACATATTCACATTTTCTTTTAAACAAACACCAGTAGAAATCAAATTTTAACCAAACATTATCAACGAACACCTTATATTAAAATTGTGAAACTTAATTAACAAGGTATTCATTTACAATGTTTCCAAAATTTCTATCTATCCAATCCAGATTTCGAAATGAAGATTCCAGATAGATTAACCGATAATAGTCAATGCTCAGAAATAGGCGAGCATGACTGATCAAATCCTAGATAATAATGATGGAATACTATCATTTCTATCAATCAAGCACAACTAAGAATAAATATGTTAAATTTTCTTTGAAAAATTATTCTTATGCATATATAAAATATATTTCTAGGTAAAATTATTTCATTGACCCATTTTAAAAACAATATTGTGTCAATCGGTCTTGTTCGAGTGTTTAGGAATTCCTATCGATAACGTTGGCCAAATATATCGACAAGAATTCTTAAGCTACTCACAAATCAAACAGCACAATACAAAACATTTTCATACCACTGACAAATACACACTCTCATATATATACTCTCAAACTCATCCTAGGGCCTCACTTGCCCTATCTAAAATGAGTCAACCCCACCACAGTCTAGGTGTTCGCTCAACTGGGTTATGGTACCAACTGTAACGACTTACTTTTCCGTATAGTTTAAGCTGACAATAAGCCACACACGTCCAACCAAAATTGAATGGTAAAGTGGATAGATAGGGAAAAGAAAGAAGAAAGAAGACAAGAAGAAACTAAACTAACACAGGACTCACAATGGAACGAATAATCTATAATAGATAACAAATCTTTACACAAAAATGAAACTATAATATATGTTTATACATATATCAATCAGAGTACACTAACCTATTTCAGCTTGACATTTATAACAACATGTCCTTACAATTGCTGATAAATACAACAACGAATACAATAAAAAAATAACCATGTATGAGAATACGTCTCTAGGCCTCCAGCTCGTCTCCAAAAGCTCCAAACATCCAGCTAAACCTTGAAATATTCTCCATCTGCCCCAAGCATTATGGGCAACAATGCCCGAGTCAGTCTGGTAAAACTAGCATGAGAAACACAATCAAACGGATTCTTAAAGTTTAAGTGAACCCTTTGGAAACAAAGATATTTTGTAAGACCATGTCGCACATAAACACGGACGGGTTTTACCTCACGATAACCAAAACTTTTATATCAGAAAATGCAGTGATGTTATAATAATGTTTAAGGATGAAAATAATAACAAACAAATAGCTATAATGCTCGTGAGTGTACATTGTATATAATCGAAAAACGATGAGGCACGTTCGCTAATTATGTAGGATTTCCATGGAGGTGCCCTCAGTACTTCGAGGAATGGTCCTCCTACACAAAAATCAGAGATATCCTTCCAAAGCAGCATACACCCTTAGTGGTGTACCATAGGAAAAACATGGTTGGTCTAACTAAGACCGAATGCGTCATCCCATGCACGCATAATAACTGTAAGTGACATATATGAGGAGCCGACTGCACCCTATGGGTTTGCCAATCCTACTGGTCATGCATCCTATCTCTGGTTTTAGTCATTCCCACTGATGATGCTACGTCTGGTATTCCAGCTTATGCATCGCCGCCAACACAGGTCATGGAATCCCACATGGATTCCGATACACCAATGGGTCTTGGAATCACACAGGGATTCCCACATCTCAAATAGATCTTGGAATAACGTATGGATTCCCATACCCGAACGGATCTCGGAATCACACAATGATTCTCAAATCTTAATTAGATCATGGAATCACATACGGGTTGCCATACCCCAACGTGTCTCGGAATCACATATGGACCCCAACATCTCACTATATCACAAATCTCCTCCATAGAATCGAATATGGTTTCCAGAATGGTTACAGGATCAAGTCATCTCTTACGAGTACACTCTTCCATTTCCCGGGTGCTCCACAAAACCAAACGCCAATTTTTGGAATGCTCAATACCAATTCTTTAGGAAATAATTAAATAATACATTAGAGCATGGATCACACCCTAATCGTTTAAGTGGATGGATCTCCTTATCATTTGTCCTAAAAGAACGAAACGAGTTTATTCGTACAGTATAGCACCACCGATGGCAAATGTACCATATAATCCCCTTGTTTACCCTAGATATTTTCAGAGTTAAAATCCTTTGGCGTTAAGTAGGGAATAATTCTGCACCACCAAAATTAAGAAGGATAATATATTTAGGCCAATATTTGATAGTCGGTTATTTAACTATCAAATAAATAAACATTCAAAACAAAGATTACAATTTCCCTTTGAAATCACTTAGCCTCTTAAATTAATCTTACATTAATTTAAAATCACATTTCAAATACTTGGAAATTAAAATCACATTTCAAATACTTGGAAATTAAAATAACATTTCAAATACTTGGTAATCACTTCCATATACTTATCCCAATAGGATAAGTATATTAACAAACCACTATATTTTCAATACTTAGAAAATATAACCATATACTTATCTCAATGGTTAAGTATACTCACAAACCATTTCACTTTCAAAAACATAGGAACTTCAAAACTCCTAAAACAGATTTTTAAATGTATCGTTCAGTATCGACTACGAATCGCAGTTTACAAAATGGTTACGTCGCTATCCCAGTAAATCCATGGTAAAATTTAGGCAATCACTGCCCCTCGAATTACGACATGACATCAACCATTTCTTTCCAAATTTCTTTATCTATAAATAACTCCAAATCTACTTATAAAGTCTCTTTATAAATCTCTAATATATATATAAAACATTCTTTATAAACATCAAATTTATTTATAACATTCTCTATAAACATTTTTTACTAAAACTCAAACCCCATCTATAATACTTTTCCTTTACAAATCTTAAAAAACTCATTGATAAAATTCTTTTAAAAAATCAAGCACCATCTATAAAATCTTTCCATATTTAACATAATATTAAATAAATCTCTAAGTCAATAAGGTTCCTTTGATGAACTATACATTATTTAAATTAACTTTAAATAACTTAAAATAATAAGTTATTATCTAAGCATCATTCTTTCTCATTTGAATTAAATCTCATTAATAATATGCTAAATTAATTTTAAACATTATTATTCTATTAACAGGCTAACTTCAAAATAATATTAATATAATAATTAATTAACTGTAAACGTTATTAAAACAGTAATTAATTACCTTAAACTAATATTAATATGAAAACTAATATAATTAAATAACTTAAATCAATAATTAGCTTTTCAAATTTTAAAGGAGGCTTAACGATCACCATGCTACTTAAATAAACTACCATATTACTCAATTTAACTTTTAAAGTTAATAACAGATATTTACATAATCAACGACTAAGTAAATAAATCCAACACTTAACCATCACTGGTTTCAAAGAGGGATATCAATTAATCTATATATAATCAGATGTCCAAATCTATCGAATAGCAGAATAAGGATTTATTCCGCTGATTAATTGTCAAGTTAAATTAATTAGCAGAACGATGTTTTATTCTACTAAACAGGTGTCTAATTACCATATTCAATCCACTTTAAACCAACAATAAATTATTTGGCCAAATAAACATCAATAATTATGGTATATAAATTTAAACGATGTTATTAATTAAAATAACGTAAATTAAATCCTATCTGTTTAAATATATCATATATTTTTACATGTCCAAAGCTATTAACAAGTTACGCTACAATGCAAAAATCCATGTGTCAATCGGATTTTAAGTGAGGAAAGAAATTTACTGTAACATCCCGCCTTTTTGTACGTTTTAGGCATACATGCATGCCGACTGAAACCATGCGGAAGGGCGGATTGTTATTGGGGTGAATAAGAATAAGCAGAGAAAGAAGAAAACAGAATCTTGCAATGGAATGACAAAATATATTAGTCAAATAAACAGTTCATGAAGCTATTTTACAAAACATTTGATTATACTTATCAACACAGATCAGAGTTACACATAACAGAGAATAATAAATAATGCAGCGGAATACATAATGTAGTGAAATATAATAAGTAATACTAATACAATCTTCGTCTTTGCCCTCCAGAAATAAGGTCTTGAAATCCTTAAATGCTCAGGCTGACCCGAGCGAATTGAAAAGACAAAACACTCGAGTTAGAACTAAAAGATCTTTTGCAAGTTAAATCAACGGTAAAAATGAGTGTGACAACGTCAGGGATGTTTATGGGGTTTGACATCTCGTATCCAGTGTGTAACATGAGTGCAGTAACTTAGGAGATGCTCGGGGTTCACATCTCCTAAGGATCCTTTAAACTATCTACTATGTAGTACAATACGCTATTATAATAGTGTCTATGGTAAAGTAAAGTATTAAAATAGCGTTAAGGTGTTATCCATATCTCCTTTAACACATTTTATATATTCTCATAGCCCATACAGTATCGTAATTCCTCCGTAAACTGGACGGGTATTAGAGGGCACTCCATATGTATGGTACAAAACAAACTCGTAGAAGGCGCACTAGAGCATGTGAACACGGCACAAGAGGAGATGCTAGGGTAGATATACCGTTTGCAGATCTAGACTGGTGGTAATGCATAGCAGCTACTACCGCTTACCTTGGACACACTCCCATAATCAAAACCGAGGGGTGGCCACCAAAACAATCACAAAATCAGAGTATAATATTGAAGAAATGTACCCGATAGGAGGAATGACCTCACTTGGCCCGGCGTAGCTCCTGATTTTAGTCACATCTAAGCTGACTCACGGAGTCTGGATCACGTCATACCATATACAAAAATCATTCATCAAACCATCCTACTTCATTTCTGGAATCTTCGCCACGTACACAGTTGTTAAAGTGGTTTTCGGTATTGGCGGAGAATATGACAATATCTGATCCCAGTCTCTTTAACAATCAATCGCTTATTACATACAGGATAGTTATTTTACATTTAAAAATTCAATTCACAACTGATAACAAAATATCATATTCTCAAAACCATAATACTTTTAAATCATATTCACTTTCAAAAGTCATAATTCCTTCCAAAACCATATTTTCAAAATTGATTAAATCCTTACTTCAATATCATCATTTTTTATTTATTATACATTTAATCATTTCATCATATTTGCTTTTAAACCAAAGAATTTTGAATATAAACACTTCCCTTTTTCTTAGTTTGAAAATCTAGAAAATAATGTAATAGTTATAAATAGTTTAAATAAATTTTCAATAGTAAAATGCTCTAGAATAGTAAATATAGATTTAAAATAGTTAAATAGATTTAAAATAGATTAAATAAAATCAAAATAGATTAAATAGCTTTAAAATAGATTAATTAGATTTAATATAAGTTAAAATGGTTTAATTAGTTTCAAAATATATTAAGTGGTTTAAAATAGGTTAAATTGATTTAATATAGTTAATATAGGTTAAAATAGTTTATAAATCTGAAAATCTTAAATTTTAAAATCTTAAAGCAATATAATTTAAAACAGTTTGTATTTGAAAACATAAATTTGGAATTTATATCAATTTAAAACTATTTACTTCATTTCAACAAAATCAGACCATTTCAATTTAATTTCTTAAAATAATTCCTTTTAAGCCAATTCACATTTCAACACAAAACTTGATTTCCAAAATACTTCTATTTGTACAAATCAAAATTTACTTCAAAATATCATTTAATTCCCTTCAAAAATTTTAAGGATTTTAAAATCGTCTAATTTAACCAATCCGGTGTCTGTATATAATTCTTTACCCTAGGGTCAAGTGATACAGATATTTATCATTTCAATCCGCAATTTAATATCTTACGGTTATATATCGTTTCAAACCGCAATCTCGAATAAAATAAGAATCCATAACAAACTTGTAGTTTATAACAATATAAAATACAACATCCATTCATTAATTATCAATAGTCAAACATCCAACACAATCATCATCCAGATCAATCAATAAATATAAGTATAAAACAGATAATCAATAACAAGTATTTAACTAGCAATATATATTCAATAATAAATTAAATAATGATTTAACATAATAAATTTGAATTAACTGAGATGATGATTTGGAATATAACAAACAGCCATAAATCAATTTCTAAGCACATCATAAATTAAATTTAACAAACATAAGAAATTTTAGAAATTATGAGCAGGTTAAAACACTCACATTTGAATTTAAATTGAATTTAAATCCAATTTAGATCGAGAATTCAAACTGCCTCAGAATCGTCCAAACCAGCGTCAAAATGTCAGGAATTCCGATATTATCCTAACGGAACAAACCACATGTGAACTAGAGTTCGTATGTAAAAGTTATACAATTTAGAACGATAGACAATTTGAAATTTTAAATTAAAATAGAAAAAAGGAGTTACCTTCCCTCAAAACGCCACTTCAACCCCCTACACAATGAACCCTAACGGGTTCTAACACGTACGAACGACCCAAAGCAACGACGCCTAGTCGTTCGTTTTCAAGCTCTGATCGCACGCCAGGCCGGCCATGAGTCCACTCCCAACTCGAGGCAACTGCAGCCCTCTCCTCGCAACACCATCGCGCTCGCAGATTGACGAACAAATACCCAGCCGCCATCTAGAAACGCACCCCTAATTGAATTTAATTGCTCAATCTAGCCGTTGATTCGATGAAGCAGCTACGCCGATGGTCACCAACAAGCTCTCTCCTCAATACTATAGCTTCGATTCATCGATTAGTCATAGTCGATCGCGAAGAAATAAACGACCAAAAATGATTCCACTAATTCCAAACGCACAGAACTCGTATCAGAAAATAGACAGTGGATCTGGATTGCACTCTTCGAGGCTTCAAATCAATATATAATTCGGTATAGTTTCTGGAGTTTGAATTTTGAAATTGAATTCTGTATTGAAATTGAATTGTGAAATTTAGGGTTTGTCTGCCATTGAGAAAAAGGAGCGACGGAAATTTCTATATGTACGAAATGAGAAATAGAAAGGCTGTTAGGCTTTATAACCGAATATATATCTATAGAGCTGAAAATAAAGGAACGGATACGTCTGGTTTGGACCGTTGAACGATAAATGACCCGGAAAGCCCGTTCCGACTTTGGAATGAAATTGGGTCGATCCATATATCAAAATATATGTTTTCAAATATTTTAAACTCAATGGAATAGGTTTTAAGTCCAAATTCCATCGTATGAAGCAGTTACGTTAAAATCAGTTTATCTCAAATTGATTTCATTTAGTTGATTTCTTGGTGTTTCGAGTCCATACAATCAAATGACAAGTCTGATCGTTACGAAACTTGAAATCC
Organism: Allium cepa; assembly: GCA_030765085.1. NCBI lineage: Eukaryota > Viridiplantae > Streptophyta > Magnoliopsida > Asparagales > Amaryllidaceae > Allium > Allium cepa. The sequence continues at coordinate 106,353,580 of CM060946.1, forward strand.
TATAATAAGTCACTATTACGGATCAATAAAATTAGTTTCGTAGAAATCCAAGACAGTGGTCAAAATAACTATTTTTCAGTTAATTAAATAAATTAGTATTAAATTAAATCATGTTTCGATTCAATATTTAATAATTTACTATTTCTATTACTTAGGCTTACATAGTATCTATAATTCTTTATAACAATTTCCATATAAATTCAATGTAAATTATTTTACCACTACAGTTTTAAATTTCAGTTTCAATATATTCATTAGTTATCAATTGAAATTCCAATAAATCCATTTATTTGATTTCTCAATCTTGTTGTTAAATCAATTATTAACTTATCATCCTAATTGTAATATTAGCATTGGTTTATAACCTAATACATTAATGATTTCTCATTTCATCCCAATTTCATTTAACATAGTATTTAATTTCATTTGCCTATGCTAAATCCATTTATTATGAACTGAATTCCAAATAAATATATTTAATTTCAAATAAAATGATTTGATTCCATTCCAATCTTTATATTAAATCCACTATAAATCTGCAACACAGTTAACACTTGTTTCACATTTCATTACGTTAATATATTCCATTCCCATCTTTCCTTTGTATAGCTATTATTTTCAATTATATCGAATTTTTCAAATTTTCCTTATTGATTAAGATTTAATTTCCCAAGTTAATTTACTCATCTAGGTTTCATTCTTTCACTAAATCAATTACCGTATTGTGAGATAGAAGTTACATTGGTTTCATGTTATAGGATTAACATTAGTTGATATCTTATTACATTAACATTTCCACTATCAAGTTTATTTAAATTAACACAACATTTAATGACATTAAATTGCAATAAATCTAATTGTTATAACTTATAATCCAAAATTGATTAAATCTTGATTCCCATTCTTATTGTTCTACCAATCGTTATATTACGAATAAATTTTTGCATTGTTACCAAATATTACCTTAATTAACATTAACGTAATACTTAATTACTTTTAACAAGGCCAAATAAACAGGCAAGCTATATTAATTATTACCATTAATCCCTACATAACACTTATAAGTTCATTATTTACACACAGCTGTTACAATTTCTTACATCACCTAAATTTTATTCAATGAACATTTATTTCATACTATTTCATTTATTAATTCAATGTTTACATTTGTCTTCTTATATCAATTTACATCCAAGTATAATATTTACATTATTTCATTTGTTGGAATTACATTCAAGTTATTAATAATTAGCTTACACTTATACTGTTACAATTCATTCTAGTTATTATTTTCATTAATAATTCACTAATTAATCATTTTCTTCAATATTAAATTACCAAAAGCTTATTAAATTAACAATTTTACTTTTTTGCAAATTTACAGGTCGATACACTCTCCCCCACTCAAAACTTTTCGTCCCCTAAAAGGAAAAAGAGGGAAAAGAAAGAATTAAGTAATCAATATATCTTATTCAAAATATTAAATTCATAAACAATAAATTTACAAAATAATTTAAACAAAATATATAAATTTATAAACAATTAAATCTTTTATTTTCAAGTTAACAAAAGTTTGGAAAACATTTCAGAAAAAAATTCTAACTCCAAAATTTATGAAAAATTTCGGCAGAGTTTCTTTTGTACGGAGAGGCTCGGGAGAAAACATAATATCAAACATAACAATATATATCACAATATCTCAAAATAATATATCCCAACAATGGAAAAATATATATAATAGCGCTAGAAAATCGTTATCTGAGAACGTACCTATTTGTCGGGCAATTAACGCTTAATTATGAAACCAAAAGCAGTAACAATTGCTTCCATAACCTGTATTTTACTTATGTAATCCAGAAAGAATTAACAAATATATAGAATGAAATATTTAAAGCTGTTTCAACCACTAACAAATCAAATAATAAAAAACAACAATCACTTGCAATCACAGCATATAATCATCATATGAAATCAACACAAATCAATTATCCATCCATATCAACCACAAAAAATAGTTTGTTTGGGTTAAGACGCTTTTAATCACACAGAATGACAAATAACTACTAACTATATCATTTACTCAACAGTCTTAAATAAAACTCAATAGATAATTCGTAAATCCAAATAATTAGAAGTATCATTTCCCAAACAATCTATAAACCAAACAAACAACAGATTCTAACATTATCTAAATTTATTCTTATTAATTTCTTTTCACAAGATTTGTTGTTCTTTTTATTTCTTTCATTCATTCAGCGACTACTTTCTTTAATCTTACATTTATTTCCTACAAAATTTTATTCCCATTCATTTATTCAGTGTTTATTTCATTTGCTTTCATTTATTACTTACAAAGATTCATTTTCGTTTATTCTTATCATGTCAATTTCTTTTTATTGCATTACATTCATTCATTCATTACTGAATTTCATTTATTTATGTTCATTTCTTTTATTTATCAATAGTTTTAAATATTAACTTAAACACAAGATGTTTTACTTACTATATTCATCTTTCAACTTATTTAGTTATAAATAACTTCAAACATTAACTTAAGTTTATAATTCATTAATTTATAGTATTCAGGTTCAATTCAACTATTTATCATATCAATTCACTAACTTAAATTTATAATTATTTACTTACCATACTTACTTTCCATTACATTTTATATAGTACATTTTTTAATTAAAACTTAAGTTATAACAATTATGATATCAAATTCTTGCTTATAAAGGCAAACTCATTGTACGTTTTCATTATATAAATTTTACTTGTAAAATTTCCAATACATATTCTTTCAACATTTCAACTTTTAAAATTGGTAAGTTATATATATATGTCTTCAAGAATGTAATTGAAAATTACACAAGTTTATCTTATTTCTTTTAATTATATTAATGTTCGATAATCATATCCTTTGTTTTATAGGTTACAAATTTCAACTTTCTTGTAATTTCATTTATAACCTAGCATTTAATCTCTGATTTCATTTAGAGGTCCCAATTATTAAATAGTTAAATTCCATTTCATTAATTACAATTTCTAATTCATAGAAATTTAAGAACTAAATACCAGGTCCCATTTCAAATCATTTAAAATAGTATATATAACCATATATATATATATATATATATATATATATATATATATATATATAGATCAAATCATATTTAAAATAAAATTTTAAATTTATTTATCAAAACAAATGTGAAGTAAACTACCACAGCAGCCTTTCCCATTTTGAAACTCGAAAATGAATGTTGATGATGCATGCACTCATCAGCGAAATTATTTCCCAGCGACAGAGAGGAGAGTACAAAACTTATGACTTTCCAAAGTTTCTACAAAATAATTCTTTCAAATCATATTGAAATATTTATATCAGAAAATACTTTTAAATAATATTATTATTATATTTCATAATCATTTGAAAGAAATTTTCAAAACCTCGGAATTTAAGTTCTAAATTCCCAATTTTATGTTCATTTTCTTTGTAAATTATATTTCTTAATTAATATTTAACAAATTCTCCACCTAACAACAAATATATAACAACCAAATATCTCATTTATAAAATTATTATTTTATATACAAAATATATAATAGGCAAAATTATTTCATTTAACTATATTTCAAAATAAATGTTGTGTCGGTCTGTCCTATTAAGTGTTTACAAATCCCTATCAATGTCATAGCATCCTATGCACCAACCAGAATTTATAAATATGAAATGGAACAAATTAACACAATATAAAAACATTTTATAACACTAACAAATACGCTTCCTCATATATATACTCTCAACGACTCATCATAGAGTATTACTACCCTATTTAGTATGAGTCAACCCCCTACAAAGCTAAGGATATCGCTAACCAAAGCTCTGATACCCGCTGTAACATCCCGCCTTTTTGTATGTTTTAAGCAGGCATACATGACGACTCAAACCATTCAGAAGGGCGGGTTGTTATTGGGGTGAATAAGAAAAAGCAGAGAAAGAAGAAAACAGAATCTTGCAGCATAATGACAAATTATACTAATCAAATAAATAGTTCATGAAGCTGTTTTACAAAACATTTGATTATACTTATACAACACAGATCAGAGTTACACATACTAGAGAATAATAAATAATGCAGTGGAATACATGATGCAGTGAAATATAATAAATAGTACCAACACAATCTTCATCATCCTCCAGAAATAAGGTCTTCAAATCCTGAAATGCTCAGGCTGATCCGAGCAAATTGAAAAGACAAAACACTCAAGTCAGAACTAAAAGATCTTATGTAAATTAAATCAATGGTAAAAATGAGTGTGACGGCGTCAGAAATGTTTACGGGGTTTGACATCTCATATCCAGTGTCTAACGTGAGTGCAGTAACTTAAGACATGTGCGGGATTCACATCTCCTAAGGATCCGTTAAACTATCTACTATGTAGCACAATACGTTGTTATAATAGTGTCTATAGAAAGTATTAAAATAGCGTTAAGGCGTTACCCATATCCCCCGCAACACATTTTATATATTCCCAGAGTCTATACAGTATCGTAATTCCTCCGTAAACTGGAGGGCTATTAGAGGGCAGTCTGTAGGCACGGTACAAAAAACTCGTAGAAGGCATGCTAGGGTATGCAGACACGGCACACGAGGAGATGCCAGGGTAGATATACCATTAACTGATTTGGACTGGTGGTAACGCATAGCAGCTACTACTGCCCACCTTGGACACACTCCTATAATAAAAATCGAGGGGTGGCCACCAAAACAATCACAAAATCAAAATATAGTATTGAAGAAATGTGCCCAATAGGAGGAATGACCTCACTTGGCCCGGCGTAGCTCCTGATTTTAGTCACATCTAAGCTGACTCACTAGAGTCGGGGTCACGTCATACCTTATATAGAAATCGTTCACCAAACCATCCTACTTCATTTCTGGAATCTCCACCACGTACATAGTTGTTAAAGTGGTTATCATTATTGGCAGAGAGTATGGTAATATCCGATCCCGATCTCTTTAACCATCAATCGCTTATTACGCACCGGATGGTTCTTTTACTTTTCAAAAGTCAATTCACAATTGATTTCAAAATATCATATTCTCAAAACCATGATATTTTCAAATTATCTTCACTTTCAAATCATGTCCTCTTTACTTTAAAAATTCATAATTTCTTCCAAAACCATATTTTCAAAACTGATTAAATCCTTACTTCAAAATCATCATTTTCAATTTATTATACATTTCATCATTTCATCATATTTGCTTTTAAACCATAGAATTTTGATTATAAACACTTCCATTTTTCTTAGTCTGAAAATCTAGAAAATAGTTTAAATAGTTATAAATGGTTAAAATAGTTATAAATGGTTTAAATACATTTTCAATAGTAAAATGCTCTAGAATAGTAAATATAGATTTAAAAGAGTTAAATAGATTTAAAATAGATTAAATAAAATTAAAATGGATTAAATAGCTTTAAATAGATTAATTCGATTTAATATAAGTTAAAATGGTTTAATTAGTTTCAAAATAAATTAAATGGTTTAAAATCGGTTAAATTGATTTAATATATTTAATAAAGGTTAAAATAGTTTATAAATCTGATAATCTGAAATTTGAAAATCTTAAAGTAATATAATTTAAAATAGTTTGTATTTGAAAACATGAATTTGGAATTTATATCAATTTAAAACTATTTATTTCATTTCAACAATATCATACCATTTCAATTTAATTTCTTAAAACAATTCCTTTAAAGCCAATTCACATTTCAACACAAAACTTGATTTCTCAAAATATTTCAATTTATATAAATCAAATTTTATTTCAAAATATCATTCAATTCCCTTCAAAAAATTTAAGGATTTTAAAGCCATTTAGTTTAACCAATCCGGTGTCCGTATATAATTCTCTACCCTGGGGTCTAGTGATACGGATATTTATCATTTCAATCCGCAATTTAATATCTCACGGTTATATATCATTTCAAAACGCAATCCCAAATGAAATAAAAATCCATAACAAACTTGCAGTTTATAACAATATAAAATACAACATCCATTCATTCAATATCCACAGCCAAACATCCATCACAATCATCATCCAAATCAATCAATCAATCAATATCAGTATAGAAAAGATAATTAATAACAAGTATTTAACTGGCAATATATATTCAATAATAAACTAAATAACGATTTAACGTAATAAATTCGAATTAATGGAGATGATGATTCAAAATATAACGAACAGCCATAAATCATTTCTTAATCACATCATAAGTTAAATTTAGCAAACATAAGAAATTTCAGAAGTTGTGAGTTGTTGAAACACTCACCTTTGAATTTAAATTGAATTTAAATCCAATTTAGACCTAGAAATCAAACTGCCTCAGAATTCGTCCAAAGCAGCGTCAAAATGTCAGCGATTCCGATACGATCCTAACAGAACAAACCGCACGTGAATTAGAGTTCGTGTGCAAAAGTTATACAATTTAGAACAATGGAAAATTTTAAATTTTAAATTAAAATAGAAAAAAGGAGTTACCTTCCCTCAAAACACCACGTCAACACTCTGCACAGTGAACCTAACAGGTTCTATCACGTACGAACGACCCAAAGCACAGCCGTCCAGTCGTTCGATTTCAAGCTCTGATCGCACGCCAGGCTGGCCACGAGTCCGCTCCCAACTCGAGGCGACTGCAACCCCCTCCTCGCGACACCATCGCGCTCGTAGATCGACGAACAAATACCCAACCACAACCTAGAAACGCACCCGTAATCGAATTTAATTGCTCAATCTAGTCGTTGATTCGATGAAGCAACTACGTTGATGCCAGCAAGCTCTCTCCTTAATATATCAGCTTCGATTGATCGATCAGCCGCAGTCGATCGTGACGAAATAAACGATCGAAAATGATTCCACTAATTTTGGATGCACCGAAACTCAAATCAAAAAATAGATAGTGGATCTGGATTGCTGTGACATCCTGGAATTTTGACCCTATTATTATAATAAGTTTTTAATCAAATTTAAATAAAATACAAGATTTTCATTTTGAAATAAATAAGATTTTGGATATTATTAGTTGTATATGTATTATAAAGGAATTTATAATTTCAAAATGTAAAATAGACTCTTTTAACAGTATTTAAAATAAATCTGTTTTATTCAATTAAATTAAAAGTTATGTATGAATGACATTTAATATCAGATATATGAATGCAGTTGATAATAATATTTACAATAACACAACTTTATTCATATTAAATATAATTATGAACTACATTAATGAAAATATAGGTTACAAATCAAATATTTGGAATATTTAACTTTAATTGAAAATAAGCTTAAGTAGTGTTTCTAAACAACAATTTTTATAATTAAAATAAAATAAGCTTATAAATATTTAATATAAGTATAACATAAAATATGGTTATAAACATAAGTTTACAAACATAAGTACAAAACTTTGAAATGAAAATAAGATATAAATAAAAATGTTAACCTTGTAAACATAAACATGTAGAATACATGACATATAGAGTTATTCAAGCAATAAAGACAATATGTAAACCTGCAAGCAAATTTTATATGCATAGTAAGATAAATATTCACATCTAAAATAAGACAAAACAAAGTTTGCCAGCAAAACATATTAGTACAAACACAAATCTGCAAATATCTTTATATATATTGAAGTGCCAGCAAATACTAATTAGTGTATACAAATACAAAGACATGAACATTTAATTAGCCACCTTTATATCTCGAAAAATATCTTCCAGCCGAAATACTCAAATCATCTCAGGTTTTAGTACAAAAAATATATATAATAAAGCAAGATATTATGCCAAGTTAAAGCTTGTTCCAGAAGGTATCTGTGTTCAAAGCCATATATAGATATATTTATCATTCTATTTAGTTCATTCCATAACTTAAGCAAAAATCTGGAAAGCAAAAGAAATATAAACAAAATTTCATATTTTCAAGTTCAAATAAAAATCAGGAAGCAAGAAGAGTTACAGAATTCAAAAACTTCAAACTGCAGTCTTCGTTGTCCATCAACAACTAGCCTCTGTTTCAAGTTTTCAACTGTAATCTATTTTGGTGAGTAAACTTATTCAAAATATAACTTTAAATAAGTGATTCATGACAAATTGATATGCTGATGCTTAATATTCTGGAATGCTTTACTGTTTACTGTAAGTCCTGCATATTATGTTCTTACAGGTTTTAAATTTTTGCTGAGGCAAAGAAAAACAGAGAATACATCCTACTTTCTATATAGAATCATTTTCTTTAATTAGTAACTTAACTAAATTAATTTGTTTAAGTTTAAGATTAAGATTGGGATTATTTTCCTTAGTAGCTGTGAAATATAAGCACTGTAAACACAAGTTTACAGTAAAAATAAAATAAGGTCGAAATTGGAATAACACGAATTGCAAACTTGAATTTATATAGAGAAACAACATACAAAAATATGATTTTCAAGACAAAACTTATAATTTTAAAAAAACTATGCATAGAGTAGTTAGTCAGTGAACTAAAATTGCTTTTATGTGAATATCAGATAATTCAATCAATAATTGTTGATGAAATTTGACATGAAGCTAGAGTGATGTTGTGAGATCACCAGAAAATTGTTAAAAAAAATTTCGAATGCAAGATTTTTGAGGAAAGATCAAAAGTATGGTTTATGGGTTTTGTATTTTTGGGTTTGGTTAATTGATGCTTGCGTCACCATGGCACAACCGAGTGCCATGAGACTGGGAGGGTGCTCGAGAGTGTTTTCGGCAAGGCATGGCCGAAGCCACGTCGTCTCAGGTGATCGTGATCGTGAAGACGAGGTGAATTTGCCTACCGTGGTCGTGTTACAGTTCAACATTTTAGGCATATTTCGATTGAGTGTGTATTGCGAATATTTGAGTTTAGATTTCGAATGAGTGGTGGTTTTATGAATTGATGGGAGCATGGAGGATCACCGGAGGGGTGACGAACCACCGTGCACGTGCACGGTGGCGTCGTGTCTGCCAAGATGAGATTTGGGTTTGTCGCATGGTTTTATGCGAGAGAGTCGTGATGTTGCTTCGGGTTGTTCCTGGGTCGAGATTTGAGCGCGTGCGAGCGTTAACAAGTTTCAACAGTTAACTTAAAACTTTAAAAAAAAAAGAAACAGAAGAGAGAACAGAGGAAGAAAAAGAGGGAACGCAGGAGGGATTGACGCGAGAAAAGTTCGGGTTATCTCGACTTCGACCCGAGTAATTGCATTGTTGACTTCGGTTTGTTTTAATTCCAGTAGTTTGCCAACTATATTAAGTTAGAGTTATATAAGTTAAGTATTAATCAAGTTATTAATGTTTACAAACTGTTTAAGCCTAGAAGAACTTTAAAGCTTTAAAGAAAATGAAGAAGAGTAATTAATTTAAATCCAAGTTAATTTAGAATGTAATAAACTTTATAATTGTAATTTAATAGTAGTTCAAAATGTAATCAAATTTGTAATTAATGATTTTAATGATAATTTGTATAAAATCATTTGTAATTAAGAATTTAATTAATCATTTGAAGTTGATTAATTAACGAATCGTAGCTAACGAATTAATTAAATAATTAATGATCGAACGATTAAGTTAATTAATAATTAATGATTAATTAAGCAATTAGTAATAATTAATTGTGTAATTGAGTTTTATAAATCAATAATTAAGGTTATTGATAAAAAATTAATAATTAATTAATTAATATGTAAGTAATGAATTGAAATAAGTTAATTAATTAGTAATTGATTAAGCAAGAATACAATATAATTTATTATTAAGCAAGTATATAAGTTTAAGATAAAATGTTGATGTGAATCGATGATTCTATTTGATTGACACTGATGTCTATTTATATTCTGTGATGTTCTATGATATTCTGGAAATATCTGTGATGATTGTGTATGACTTATCTGTGTTAAATTGCAATGTGAATTCAACTGTTAAATTTAAACTATATAAGTTAATTAGATAACTTGGCCTTTAAAATGGCGTTTGGATTTCGATGAGACCGGGATCGGGTATCGATTTGATACTCCGAAAACCACATCGATCCAAATTAAACGTTAGGTCGTGTAATCTCAAGTGAAGATCGAGATGGTATTTTCAGAATGCAAGGGGTATCGTCGTTAACTCTGAGGGTGATTCCAAAATGAGTGTAACGAGATAATGCCTTCGGTTTCGTTTGAACCCGGAACGAACTTGTATGGATTGAATGCTTTCAACACATCGTCAGACGGACGATGAGCATTCTAAGAGATATGTTCTATAAAGGTAAACGCAGCCTCAAGCCTCCTCGACCGGGAATGGCTAAAACAGGGGATGTGCAGCAAGGTTAGGTGGGTCATGCCCAAGCAGGACGAGGTATACCCCTGTCTAGATGTCCCTTTTATTCGGCTGTGTGGGCGGTTGGTCTGCAACCAACTGCAGGGTTATCTTGTTCGGGACTGTTCAGTAAGGAATGGTTCCGGCCTTGTATTGCAGGGGAGTTAGGGTGGCTCCTCGGTGCGGTGATCTAGGCCACGTACTGTGACGGGCGGTACCCCAGTAGCCCTGCCATTGTATGGGATCCAATTTCCAATAAGCGCCGTACGTTTTGATTGTGCCCAACTACGTTGGAATGTGAGATGTAAGCATTTCAGCTATTTTTGTATTTTAATTGAAAACCCTAGACACTATTATAATATCACTGAATTTCCTATAAAATGTTTTTGTTAGCGTAAGGTAAAAACTTACCCGTATTTATGTGTGGGAAGTCTTACGTGATACCTTTATTTTAAATGATTTTCAAAGTTAAACAACTTTAACCCATTTACTCATACCGGACCCATGTCTGACCCGGAGTTTATATTTTGTTTTTCATAAACTCTTGGGTACTCAAATTTTTATGAGTAGCCAAGTGATAGGTATTCAGAGTATAGAGTTTTCTGGAGGAGTTGGAGCAGAAGACCAGACGTATGTAGCTACATATATAGTTCCGTTGTGTTAGTTGGTTTATGATATTTGGGATGTATGTTCTGACAGATATGTATATGACAGTCATGTTATATGATATTGTATAACCCTGATGTATATATAACTATGTAATAGTTATGTTGATGTATTATATTTTATTCCATTCCGCTGTGAGATTCTGATATTGTTATTCTTTCTTTCTATTCTTTTCTGTTTCTATCCCTTTCTTTCTTATTGATGACACGTCTTTCTGGAGTTAGAAAGTCAGGTCGTCACAGCTGGTATTAGAGTGCTAGGTTGAGCGAGTACCTAGGCTCTGAAGTAATATTTATCTTGAGAGTGCGTATTTGTATTTTCATATAATTATATATCTATCTAAATTTGTTGGCCACCTGAACAGGTAACTTGGAAGGATTATGTACTTCGATTGATTATGGCCAACATGAGTTCTGGAAGAAGAGGCAGAGTTAGGGCCAGTACTTCGATTGATTATGGTCGAAGTCAAATTGCTAGAGAGGCTGTAAATCCAGTACCGTCTCAAGTTAGTTTTGCAGCCTTATGTAAAGATTTCATCGATCTTGGAGGCCAACCATTTAAAGGTTCAGAATCGATAATTGAAGTTCAAGCCTGGTTACGCTCTTGTGAGTGCATTTTTAAGAGGATGAGATTGTCGGATGATCAAAAAAGGGAAATGGCATCGTGGCAATTGCAGGGAGGCGCAGCAGCATGGTGGGATGCAACAATTGCAAATATTCCTGAAGAAGATATTTCATGGGAAAGATTTAAGGAGTTATTTGAGGAGAAGTTTATGCCGACAGTAAGGAAAACTCTATTGTACCAGGATTTTCTGAATTTGAAGCAGGAAAGCATGACTGTTTCTGAATATGAAACCAAATTCAACGAACTTTCATGTTATGGATCGGGACTCATTGATACTGCCCTCAAGAAGAATGAAAAGTTTGTGCAAGGATTGAGGTCCGAATTTCACGATAAAATGACGGTGCTCTTGAAAGGATCTTTTGTTGATTTAGTTGATATGGCATTGAGGTATGAAAGTTTGATGAGCAAGAAATTGGAGGCAACAGCAGCGGTTTCGAGATGGAATTCCGTTAACCCAAACAAAAGGAAGTTTAATCCACTTTGGAAAAGGCAAGCTAAGGGAAAGAAATCGGGAGGAAGCAATAACGGACCCCGCAAGTGTTATAATTGTCAGCAAATTGGACATTTGGCAAATCAGTGTTCTCAAGGAGGATCTCAGCAACAACAACAACAACAGAGTGGTCCAGGATTGGCAGTAGTTCAAAGATCGTTGTGTTTTAATTGTCATCAGCCCGGTCATATGATTAAGAATTGTCCACTTTTGTAGAGGACACTGCAGAATAAAGTTTTTGCTCTGGAAGCAGGTCCATCTTCTTCTTCTCAAGGAAAAGGAGTTTTGGAAGGTACCCTACTCTTAGATGGCAAACATATTAAAGTTTTATTTGATTCGGGTGCATCTTTGAGTTTCATTTCTTTGGAATCAGTATAAAAGTTTTCTCTCAACCCTAGTACGGTGGATCGTCCCATTATTGTATCTAATCCGATAGGTGGAGCAACAAAATTGGATATAATCTGTAAGGGCTTGAAGCTTTCTTATCTATCCCACAGTTTCTCTTGTGACCTGTATGTGTTAAATTTTAAAGGATTTGATCTTATTTTGGGAATGGATTGGCTCGATAAGTATAAAGCAGTCCTGAATTGTGATGAGAGGATAGTTTCATTGGAGACTGATTTGGGTAGGATTGCCAAAGTGTCGTGCGATAGTTCTGGAATTCACTTGAGTAGTCTTTTGCTAGGAGTTGAGACTTCTCAAGAGAAAGTTGAAGAAATCGATGTGGTTCAAGATTTTCCTGATGTCTTTGAAGAAGTTAAGTGTCTGCCGCCACATCGAGAGATTGAGTTTCGTATTGATTTGATTCCAGGAGCAGTGCCGGTGATTCAACCCAGTAGGAGAATGCCTCCTAGAGAGAGAGAAGAGTTGATTAAGCAGACGCAAGATCTTTTGGAGAAGGGTTTGATTAGACCCAGTTTTTCTTGTTGGGGCTCTACTGCGGTGTTTGTCACTAAATCGGATGGTTCGCTAAGGTTCTGTGTAGATTATAGAGAATTGAACAAAGTGACCATTCGAAATAAATATCCTTTTCCTCGCATCGATGATCTTTTTGACCAGTTGCATGGAGCTTCTATCTTTTCTCAACTAGATCTAGCTTCAGGATTCCATCAATTGAGAGTAGCTGAAGATAGTATTCCCTTGACAGCATTTAGGGGACCGAATTGTTTTTATGAATGGTTGGTTATGCCTTTCGGGTTAACCAACGCGCCTGCCTATTTTGTTGACCTCGTGAACCGAGTCTTTAGAGATGTGTTGAATAAGTTTGTTTTGGTATTCATTGATGATATCTTGGTCTACTCCAAATCGGAAGAGGAGCACAGGCAACATTTGAGGATTGTATTCGAGACTCCGAGGAAGCATGTGTTGAAGGCAAAATTTTCAAAGTGCCATTTTTGGAAATCGGAAGTTAAATTTTTAGGGCACATTGTTTCTGGTAAAGGTATTTCTGTAGATCCAGCAAAGGTTGAAACTATTTTGCAATGGAAACCCGGAGACAACGACTGAAGTTCGCAGTTTTCTGGATTTGGCTGGCTACTACAGAAAATTTATTAAGGATTATTCCAAGATTTCTTCGCATCTGACCAAGCTGACTAGGAAAGGAGCTAAATTCAAATGGACACCTCAGTGAGAAGAAGCTTTTCAGGAATTGAAGACAAGGCTAACTAGTGCACCAGTATTTGCTATTCCGGATGGGAAGAGCAAATTTGAAGTTTATACGGATGCATGTTTAGTTGGATTGGGTGCAATTCTGATGCAGAATGGTAGAGTAATTGTGTATGCTAGTCGGCAATTGAAGTCACATGAGAAGAACTATGCTACGCATGATTTAGAACTTTTAGCTATTGTTTTTTCTTTGAAGTTCTGGAGACATTATCTTTTGGGAGAAAAGTTTGAGTTATTCACGGATCACAAACCGTTGAAATATATTTTCTCTCAAAAAGATCTTAATTTGAGACAGCAGAGATGGGTCGAGTTTTTGGCATCTTATGATCTGGATATTTTGTATACTCCAGGGAAAGCGAATGTCATGGCTGATGCTCTTAGTAGAAATGCGGTTTTATCTCTTTTGGAAGTCTTCCATCTCTCCAAGAAAGAATCATTAGTAAGCAAACGGAGGAAAAATCTTTTTAGGAAATAATTCTTGGAACTAAAGATGGTCGATATTCAGATTTCAAGGTGGACGATCAAGGTGTTTTAAGGATTAATGGTCGTTTGTGTGTGCCTAATATTGATGGACTGAAGCGAGAAGTCTTAGCTGAGTGTCATCGTTCCAAATTGAATATTCACCCGGGTATCTCGAAGATGTATAAAGATATGAGGAGAGTTTTCTAGTGGCCGAATATGAAGAAGGATGTAGCTGCTTTTGTAAATATTTGTGTCATTTTCCAGCAAGTGAAGGGTGATCAACAAAAGTCTGCCGGACTATTGGAACCTTTGGAAATTCCAGATTGGAAGTGGGAGATGATCTCGATGGACTTCATCAACGGTTTTCCTAAAACCAGGAAAGGAAATGAAGGAATATGGGTTGTTGTGGATCGTTTAACGAAGAGTGCCCATTTTATTCCAGTTAAGGCAACTCGTACTGCAGTTTCCTTGGCAGAAATTTTCTTGAAGGAGATAGTCAGATTGCATGGTGTTCCTGTCAGCATAGTAAGTGACCGTGATCCTATTTTCACTAGCAAATTCTGGGAAGCTCTGCAATCAGCGATGGGAAAAAGTTTGAGATTAAGTACGGCCTATCATCCTTAGACGAACAGACAAACGGAAAGGCTTAATCGTATTCTGGAAGATATGCTGCGAGCTTGTGTATTGGATTTTGGTGGATCATGGGAAGACCATCTTCATCTAGTGGAATTTTCCTATAATAACAGTTACCAAGCGAGTATTAAGATGGCTCCTTATGAAGCTCTGTATGGAAGACCGTGTAGATCCCCATCTTATTGGATCGAATTGAATGATCGACTTATACTCGGACCCGATCTAATTCGTGAAGCTTCTGCGAAGGTTGAGCTTATCAAGAAAAGGATAAAAGCTGCTCAAGATCGTTAGAAGAAATATGCAGATAAGAGACGAAGACCATTGGAATTTGAGATCGGAGATTTAGTTTTTATCAAAGTTTCCCCGATCAAAGGTGCTATAAGATTCGGAAAGACGGGAAAACTTGCTCCAAGATATATTGGTCCATTCTGATTGTTGGAAAGAATTGGAACCGTAGCCTACAGGATTGAATTGCCAGAACGAATGTCTGGGATTCACAATGTATTCCATGTGTCTCATTCAAGGAAATATATTCATGACCCATCATTAGTGGTAGAACCAGTTGTTCAGGAAGATTTAGAAGTAGAACCCAACCTGACTGTGGTTAGAGATCCTGTTCAGATTGTAGATCAAGACAAGAAGCAACTCAGGAACAAAGTGGTGAAACTCGTCAAGGTGCAATGGAGTGAGGATCCCAGAGATTGTACCTGGAAAACTCTTGATAGTTTTAGCAAAGCTTATCCAAATTTATGTCCGGATAGCTAGTATTGTGGTTGGAATTGACTGTTTGATTGTTTGTTTTTGTATGGGTGATATGTATGTTTAGATTGTTAATATTAAGCTTTTGAATTAACTGTTATTTAAATTTCGGGGACGAAATTCTTTTAAGGGGGGAGAAATGTGACATCCTGGAATTTTGATCCTATTACTATAATAAGTTTTTAATCAAATTTAAATAAAATACAAGATTTTCATTTTGAAATAAATAAGATTTTGGATATTATTAGTTGTATATGTATTATAAAGGAATTTATAATTTCAAAATGTAAAATAGACTCTTTTAATAGTATTTAAAATAAATCTGTTTTATTCAATTAAATTAAAAGTTATGTATGAATGACATTTAATATCAGATATATGAATGCAGTTGATAATAATATTTACAATAACACAATTTTATTCATATTAAATATAATTATGAACTACATTAATGAAAATATAGGTTACAAATCAAATATTTGGAATATTTAACTTTAATTAAAAATAAGCTTAAGTAGTGTTTCTAAACAACAATTTTTATAATTAAAATAAAATAAGCTTATAAATATTTAATATAAGTATAACATAAAATATGGTTATAAACATAAGTTTACAAACATAAGTACAAAACTTTGATATGAAAATAAGATATAAATAAAAATGGTAACCTTGTAAACATAAACATATAGAATACATGACATATAGAGTTATTCAAGAAATAAAGACAATATGTAAACTTGCAAGCAAATTTTATATGCATAGTAAGATAAATATTCACATCTAAAATAAGACAAAACAGAGTTTGCCAGCAAAACATATTAGTACAAACACAAATATGCAAATATCTATATATATATATTGAAGTGCCAGCAAATACTAATTAGTGTATACAAATATAAAGACATGAACATTTAATTAGCCACCTTTATATCTGGAAAAATATCTTCCAGCCGAAATACTCAAATCATCTCAGGTTTTAGTACAAAAAATATATGATAAAGCAAGATATTATGCCAAGTTAAAGCTTGTTCCAGAAGGTATCTGTGTTCAAAGCCATATATAGATATATTTATCATTCTATTTAGTTCATTCCATAACTTAAGCAAAAATCTGGAAAGCAAAAGAAATATAAACAAAATTTCATATTTTCAAGTTCAAATAAAAATCAGGAAGCAAGAAGAGTTACAGAATTCAAAAACTTCAAACTACAGTCTTCTTTGTCCATCAACAACTAGCCTCTGTTTCAAGTTTTCAACTGTAATCTATTTTGGTGAGTAAACTTATTCAAAATATAACTTTAAATAAGTGATTCATGACAAATTGATATGCTAATGCTTAATATTCTGGAATGCTTTACTATTTACTGTAAGTCCTGCATATTATGTTCTTACAGGTTTTAAATTTTTGCTGAGGCAAAGAAAAACAGAGAATACATCCTGCTTTCTATATAGAATCATTTTCTTTAATTAGTAACTTAACTAAATTAATTTGTTTAAGTTTAAGATTAAGATTGGGATTATTTTCCTTAGTAGCTGTGAAATATAAGCACTGTAAACACAAGTTTACAGTAAAAATAAAATAAGGTCAAAATTTGAATAACACGAATTGCAAACTTGAATTTATATAGAGAAACAACATACAAAAATATGATTTTTAAGACAAAACTTATAATTTTTAAGAAAACTATGCATAGAGCAGTTAGTCAGTGAACTAAAATTGTTTTTATGTGAATATCAGATAATTCAATCAATAATTGTTGATGAAATTTGACATGAAGCTAGAGTGATGTTGTGAGATCACCAGAAAATTGTTAAAAAAAATTTCGAATGCAAGATTTTTGAGGAAAGATCAAAAGTAGGGTTTATGGGTTCTGTATTTTTGGGTTCGGTTAATTGATGCTTGCGTCACCATGGCACAACCGAGTGCCATGAGACTTGGGAGGGTGCTCGAGAGTGTTGTCGGCAAGGCACGGCCGAAGCCATGTCGTCTCAGGTGATCGTGATCATGAAGACGAGGTGAATTTGCCTACCGTGGTCGTGTTACAGTTCAACATTTTAGGCATATTTCGATTGAGTGTGTATTGCGAAGATTAGAGTTTAGATTTCGAATGAGTGGTGGTTTTATAAACTGATGGGAGCATGGAGGATCACCGGAGGGGTGACGAACCACCGTGCACGTGCACGGTGGCGTCGTGTCTGCCAAGATGAGATTTGGGTTTGTCGCGTAGTTTTACGCGAGAGAGTTGTGATGTTGCTTTGGGTTGTTCCTGGGTCGAGATTTGAGTGCGTGTGAGCGTTAACAAGTTTCAACAGTTAACTTAAAACTTAAAAAAAAAGAAACAGAAGAGAGAATAGAGGAAGAAGAAGAGGGAACGCAGGAGGGATTGACGCGAGAAAAGTTCGGGTTATCTCGACTTCGACCCGAGTAATTGCATTGTTGACTTCGGTTTGTTTTAATTCCAGTAGTTTGCCAACTATATTAAGTTAGAGTTATATAAGTTAAGAATTGATCAAGTTATTAATGTTTACAAACTGTTTAAGCCTAGAAGAACTTTAAAGCTTTAAAGAAAATGAAGAAGAGTAATTAATTTAAATCCAAGTTAATTTAGAATGTAATAAACTTTATAATTGTAATTTAATAGTAGTTCAAAATGTAATCAAATTTGTAATTAAAGATTTTAATGATAATCTTGTATAAAATCATTTGTAATTAAGAATTTAATTAATCATTTGAAGTTGATTAATTAACGAATCGTAGTTAACGAATTAATTAAATAATTAATGATCGAACGATTAAGTTAATTAATAATTGATGATTAATTAAGCAATTAGTAATAATTAATTGTGTAATTGAGTTTTATAAATCAATAATTAAGGTTATTGATAAAAAATTAATAATTAATTAATTAATAGGTAAATAATGAATTGAAATAAGTTAATTAATTAGTAATTGATTAAGCAAAAATACAATATAATTTATTCTTAAGCAAGTATATAAGTTTAAGATAAAATGTTGATGTGAATCGATGATTCTATTTGATTGACACTGATGTTTATTTATATTTTGTGATGTTCTGTGATATTCTGGATATATCTGTGATGATTGTGTATGACTTATCTGTGTTAAATTGCTATGTGAATTTAACTGTTAAATTTAAACTGTATAAGTTAATTAGATAACTTGGCCTTTAAAATGGCGTTTGGATTTCGATGAGACCGGGATCGGGTATCGATTTGATATTTCGAAAACCACATCGATCCAAATTAAACGTTAGGTCGTGTAATCTCAAGTGAAGATCGAGATGGTATTTTCAGAATGCAAGGGTTATCATCGTTAACTCTAAGGGTGATTCCAAAATGAGTGTAATGAGATAATGCCTTCGGTTTCGTTCGAACCCGGAACGAACTTGTATGGATTGAATGCTTTCAGCACATCGTCAGACGGACGATGAGCATTCTAAGAGATATGTTCTATAAAGGTAAACGCAGCCTCAAGCCTCATCAACTGGGAATGGCTAAAACATGGGATGTGCAGCAAGGTAGGTGGGTCATGCCCAAGCAGGACGAGGTATACCCCTGTCTAGATGTCCCTTTTATTCGGCTGTGTCGGCGGTTGGTCTGTAGCCAACTGCGGGGTTGTCTTGTTCGGGACTGTTCAGTAAGGAATGGTTCCGGCCTTGTGTTGCAGGGGAGTTAGGGTGGCTACTCGGTACGGTGACCTAGGCCACGTACTGTGATGGGCGGTACCCCAGTAGCCCTGCCATTGTACGGGATCCAATTTCCAATAAGCGCCGTACGTTTTGAATGTGCCCAACTACGTTGGAATGTAAGATGTAAGCATTTTAGCTATTTCTGTATTTTACTTGAAAACCCTAGACACTATTATAATATCACTGAATTTCCTATAAAATGTTTTGGTTAGCGTAAGGTAAAAACTTACCCGTATTTATGTGTGGGAAGTCTTACGTGATACCTTTATTTTAAATGATTTTCAAAGTTAAACAACTTTAACCCGTTTACTCATACCAGACCCATGTCTGACCCGGAGTTTATATTTTGTTTTTCATAAACTCTTGGGTACTCAAATTTTTATGAGTAGCCAAGTGATAGGTATTCGGAGTATAGAGTTTTCTGGAGGAGTTGGAGCAGAAGACCAGACGTATGTAGCTACCTATATAGTTCCGCTGTGTTAGTTAGTTTATGATATTTGGGATGTATGTTCTGACAGATATGTATATGACAGCCATGTTATATGATATTGTATAACTCTGATGTATATATAATTGTGTAATAGTGATGTTGATGTACTATATTTTATTCCATTCCACTGTGAGATTCTGATATTGTTATTCTTTCTTTCTATTCTTTTCTATTTCTATGCCTTTCTTTCTTATTGATGACACGTCATTCTGGAGTTAGAAAGTCGGGTCGTCACAATTGCGCTCTTCGAGAGATTCAAATCGATATATAATTCGATATAGCTTATGGAGTTTGAATTTTGAAGTTGAATTCTGTATTGAAATTGAATTGTGAAATTTAGGGTTTGTCTGCCATTGAGAAAGAGGAGCAACAGAAATTTCTGTATGTACAGAAATGAGAAATAGAAAGGCTGCTAGGGTTTATAACCAGATATATATAGGTAGAGCTGAAAAATAGAGGAACGGATACGAACGGTTTGGACCGTTGAACGATAAATGACCCGAAAAGCCCGTTCTTACTCTGGAACGAAATTGGGTCAATCCATATGTCAAAATATGTTTTCAAATATTTCAAACTCAATGGAACTGGTTTCAAGTCCTAATTCCATCGTATGAAGAAGTTATGTTAAAATCAGCTTATCTTAAATTGATTTCAATTTAATTGATTTCTATGCGTTTTGAGTCCGTACGATCAAATGACAAGTCTGATCGTTACGAAACTTGAAATCCTACAATAATTCATTGTTATGGATCCGATGAAACTATTTTCTTCGAAATCCGAGAGAGTAGTCAAAATAGCTATTTTTCAGTTAATTAAATAAATTAATATTGAATTAAATCACTTTTCGATTCAATATTTAATAATTTACAATTTCTATTATTTAGGCTTACTTAGTAATCTATAATTCTTTATAACAATTTCCATATAAATTCAATGTAAATTATTTGACCAATTACAGTGTTAAATTTCAATTTCAATTTCAATATATTCATTATTTATCAATTGAATTCCAATAAATCCATTTATTTGATTTCTCGGTCTTGTTATAAAATCAATTATTAACTTATCATCCTAATGGTAGTATTAAAATTGGTTTATAACCTAATACATTAATGATTTTTCATTTCATCCTAATTTCATTTAACATGGTATTTAATTTCATTTACCTACGCTAAATCCATTTATTATGAATTGAATTCTAATTAAATATATTTAATTTCAAATAAACTGATTTAACTCCATTGCAATCTTTATACTAAATCCACTGTAAATCTACAATACAGTTAACACATGTTTCACATTTCATTAGATTAATATATTCCATTCTCATCTTTCCTTTGTATTAACTATTATTTTCAATTATATTGAATTTGTCAAATTTTCCTTATTAATTAAGATTTAATTTCCTAAGTTAACTTGCTCATCTAGGTTTCATTCTTTCATCAAATCAATTACCATATTATGAGATAGAAGTTACATTGGTTTCATCTTATAGGATTAACATTAGTTGATATTTTATTACATTAATATTTCCACTATCATCTTTATTTACATTAACACAACATCTAATGACATTAAATTGCAATAAATCTAATTGTTATAACTTATAATCCAAAATTGATTAAATCTTGATTCCCATTCTTATTATTCTACCAATCGTCATATTATGAATAAAATTTTGCATTGTTACCAAATATTACCTTAATTAACATTAACGTAATACTTAATTACTTTTATTGCAACTGGTTTCAAATTGAATACAACAAGGCTAAATAAATAGGTGATGTATATTAATTATTACCATTAATCTTTAAATCACACTAATATATTCATTATTTACACACGGCTCTTACAATTTCTTACATCACCCAAATTTTTATTAATGATCATTTATTTCATACTATTTCATTTATTAATTCGATGTTTACATTTGTCTTCTTATATCAATTTACATCCAAGTATAATATTTACATTATTTCATTTATTTGAATTACATTCAAGTTATTAATAATTAGCTTACACTTATACTATTGCAATTCATTTTAGTTATTATTTTCATTAATAATTCACTAATTAATCCTTTTTTCAATAATAAATTACTAAAATCTTATTAAATTAACAAATTTAATTATTGCAAATTTACGGGTCATTACACTTACAAAGTTTAAATGTTTTAAAACTTTTAACCAATCGGAAAGAAATTAAATTTCTCACCTTCATTTATGTGGGCCAAAGCCAAACCAAACTAACCCGAACCGCTCTTTCCCCCTCTCCTACTTCTTCTTCTCCAATTCACTTACCTACAAGCCAATTCGTGCACGTCGTGCATGTGCACAACCCCCACACCCCTTCAATTGATGATCCAAAGATGCTAGCATGATTCCCATCTCCACCCCAACCGAGCGCACCCCAGCACCCTTCCTCCGTATACCCATAGGCGAACCCGACATTCCCTATGCCAAGATTACAATGCGTTCAAGCATTCACAAATCGCTATATTTAACAGTGCCTAATCCTACCAAAATTTCTCCATTCAACCGCCTCATTTCCATGAACACAACGCCAAGCCTAGAATCTCCAATCGATGCTCCAATCAAAATTAAACCCAAGCCCTAGCTTTCGACCAACGTCGATCATCGATGTGGAATCATGCCGAAACTTCAATAAAAATACTACGTCTTCGTACGATCTCATCGGCATATGTGGCATCGATCAATTCAAAGCGAATCGAGTGAATTTAATTTTTGAAATTTGAGAACAATATTTTTCCTTTTTTAAAATTTAGGGTAACTCGATCAACACTCAACAAAATCAAGTGTCGTTGATTTTTAAAAAATAGCTGAGAAAAAAATGGGCAACTTTCATTTAGTGCACTCGAGAAAAAACTTGATAGTTTAGATATATTGATTTTTGAATGAGAAGTGTTAAATTCTTGGTTCATGATGTTTAAAATGGAAGAGAACTATAGTTATAGGCAGCGTGTATATATATGGAGTTGAATGACGAAGATAAGGCAAGCAACCAATGTAATAAGTCTCAAACTAGAATGATACGGGGGTGGGAAAACACTAGCGGCTGGTAGGGTGGAAGGGTAGAAAAATTGGTGGTTATGGAAAAAATGGTGATTGTTGTGTGCTGTGTGTGCGCCTGAATTTGTGTGTTTATTTTGAAATTGAATTACGTGCCCTGCCACACTGGATCGCCTTCGATTATGAGCCACGATTGACAGAAAATGAATTACGATCGCATATTGAATTTACATGTGATCATAAAATAACATATAGACAAGTTATCTTATTCTGTGAAGTTTCGAAAGTACCGATGTTTGCTGCAAAATGCATCAAACGAAAATTTAATTGTTTTCTAAAATAAAAATTGTGGAAAAATCCTACAAATTAAATCATTAGAAATCAAGTCTACATTTGAAACATAGATTTTATTATAATTTAAATTCAAATTCGAATATTTAAATTAATTAAATATTCAAATTTGAAGACCTAAAATATGGGTTGTTACATATTCTATTACATATTCATATTTAATATTTCAACTTTTTAAACATTTCAGTTGAGTTTCATATATGTTTTTAGAATATAATTGAGTGTAATACAAATTTATCTTATTCATTTTAGTTAAAAAAGAATGATCAATAATTTAGACATGTTTAAGTTTCTTTTATCTCTTTAATTTCTTATTTCCCATTTTAGAAGTTTCCAATTATTCAAAAATTCACTTATTCCTACAACTGAAAATCATTAATTAACAGGAACTTAAGAATTCAAATACCGGGTTCATTTCAAATCATTTTGGAATAATATATATACTCATTTCTTTTATATATATATTAAGTAATATATAGAAATTTTAAATCAAAATCTGTTTATCGAACGAAATATTTAGCAAAACTACTAAGTGGTCTCCCCAAATTTGCAACTCGTAAATGAATGTCGAGGATGCGGCCGTCGTCATCAAAATTATTTTCCAACGAAAGAAGAGGGGAGTATAGAACTTATTTCCTTTTTATTCCTTTTGAAACGCTTTCATTCGTAAATATTTTTAAATAATACTAATTATTATTTTCAAAATCTTAGAAAACAATTTCAAAAGCATCGGGATTTAAGTTCTCAAATTCTCAGCTCTTAAATCCTTTCTATTTATAAGCAATATTATAAATATACTTATACAATTCAATGACCTTATTATGAAAACATTTCGTTAATTAACATCTTTGTTATTGCAAACAATTTTTGTTGTAATTAGATTTCAATTCAATTTAATTATCGAACGCTTCATGAAATAGTGTTCACAAAGTATTCTTTTTTGTTTTATTCAACCAATAATTGATGATAACTAAATATTATCATCTCCTAACAACTAAAATCCATAAATAAATTTATATTTTCAAAAACCTATATGGTTATTTATGGAAGATTATTTCTTTTTAAATATAAAATATAATTTAGGTAAAATTATTTCATTTACCCTATTATAAAACAATATTATGTCGACTTGCTTCGTTTAAGTTTAGAAACCCCTATCGATAACATGGCATCCCAAGCACCGACTAGAAGTCATAGACAACTCAAAAGATAATCAAACACAATATAAACATTTTATAGCACTAACAAGTACGCGTTCTGATACATATATACTCTCAAACAACTCATTCTAGGGTATTTCTACCCTATCTCTAATGAGTCAAACCCTACAAAGCTAAGGTTCGCTAAACCAAAGCTCTGATACCAACTTTGACAACCCACATTTTGGAAGATTTGAATCGATAATAATCCATACATGTTCAACTCAAACAATCTGAAACAAAGATAATCGGTGAGGTTAATTAAGAGAAACAAGAAAAGAAGAACATAGATACAGTTGCTCGCAGCGGAATGACAAAACATAATAATCAAATAAACAGTTCAGGAAGTTTTTTATACTACACATTTGATTAAAATTTTACAATATCTGTCAGAGTTATATATACAAATAGAACAATAGAATAATGCAGCAGAACAAACAATGTGATGAAATAGTACTAGTAATATAATATACCAAATCTTTGTCTTTGTCCTTTATAAAATATGATCTTCAATACGCTAAAAATCAAGGCTGACCCGAGCATAACATAAAACAATACATTCGAGTAGGAACTAAAATATTCTTATGTGAGTCAAATCAATAACACATATAACATGAGTGTAATAGCATCAGAGATGTTTATGGGGTTTTACATTTCCTATCCAGTGTATAACGTGCGTGCAATAACTCAAGAGATGTATGGGATTTTCCATCTTTTAACGATCCAGGAAAATATTTATATATAGTAGAATATGCTATATATGTAATGTCTAATTATTAAAATAAATATTTTTCTTAGTGTCAAGGCTTTACATTAATCCCCTTAACGTGTTTTTAAGCATTGTCATACATTTTTCATATAACGTCCCAGTAGCACGTCGGGGGATAGGGATGCGCTGTGATACAACAACATTAAACCAAATTCATAGTGATCTCATAGAAGGATAAAAGTATGACAAGGCACATGAGGAAATGCCCAAGGTAGGGTACTACCAGTTTGGGTCGTGGGGCTGGTGCTAACACATTGTAGCCACGACTTCCCACTACATCCATCCATCCCATATTGAGTCAAAGGGATGTCATCCCAAAATCAAGGTGCACCAATCGAAACCAACATCAAGGAAATAGTATGGACCAAGTCCAAAAAAAATCGAAGAATGGATGTCCATTAGGGGTAGCTAACCCACTTTGCACTTTCAAGCCGTCATGTTTTAGTCATTTCAAATTGGCACAAATGTCGGGTCTATCCATCATCTTTCTCTTCCATCAAATCCAGCAAATGTAAGCCAAATCCAACCACGTCATTCTGAAGTCTAATCCGCTACACAGTTGTTAAAGCAGCTCCAATATTGACAGAGATATGCCAATAAGAGGCCCTGATCTCTTTAACAACCAAACGTCATTTTACACACCGGTTGGTACTTTTACATTTTGAAAACAATTCATACTTGGTATCAAAATATCATATTCTCTTCAAAATATCATTTCAATTTAAATTATCATATTTACTTAAAATATGTCAAATTCACTTGAAGTCGTTTTTGCCTCAATATCTCAATCACTTTACAAATCGTTTTGAATTTACTTATTAGGTTATAACTTCATTTTAACCCAATTCACATTTAAATCCATGATTTAAATATAAACAGTTCCTACTCTGACTAGTTTGAATTTTTTTAGAAATCGGTTTGAATAGTTTTAAATAGTTTAAAACTTAAATAGTTTAGATAATCAAGTAGATTATATATTAAGTGATTTAAAATTTTAAATAATTTAGAAATTTAAAAAAAAGATGAATTTTAAAATAGTTTACAGGAAAATTGTTTATAGTGAAAATAATTTCAAACTCAACACCGTTTCTTCCCATTTCAAATAAATCTAGATTCAGGTCCAAGTTTAAATCAAACAGATTCAATTTCAAATCTTCTAATTCAGATCATCTTTATTCGCAAATCAATTCAAATCGACTCAATTTCGATTCAATTCGAATCAATTTCAATTTCAATCCCAAATTAATTTCAAATTTGATTTCAAATTTGATTCAACTATTCAATTCAGTGGTATAGATTTCAATTCAATTCAGAATTTAACCCATTTCAATTTATATAAAATCGAGTTCAATTTCAAAATATCGATTTAAATCACTTAAATCAAATTAACTTCAATATTCAATTAAGGTTCAAATCTTTTAAAACAAATTAATTTCCATAATTCCAATCATATTCCAATTATAAATTCAAATTTCAAATTTCTTTCTTTAAAAAATTTCGTTTAACTAATTACATTACACATTTCAAAACTCGAATTCAAAATTAATTCAATTTTCGTATTTCAATTCAATTTTATTTTCATAGAACGAAATTATTTGAATAAATTCAAATCCAAGAATTCAAATCCATTTAATTTAACCAATCCTTTGTCCGTATATAATTTTCTATCCTATGGCCAAGTTATCTGTTATTTTTACTTTTATTTTTATTTCAGGGATGGATATATATCATTTCAATCCAAAATAAATGTCATAGGTATATATCATTTCAACCTATTTCTTAATTTATTCGAAATAATCCAAATAACAATTTTATATATTTTCAAATAATTTACAAGGTGGTAAGAGGATATATATATAAATAAATAAACATCCAATCAACCAAAATATTAACCAATAGCCATCAATCAAAATCAACACCCAAAACAGTCAATAAATCACAATAATTAACCCGTTATCAATAATTGGGGATTTTACTGGCAGTTTAATTCCAATTCCAATTTAACTTTTAATTCAAAATTTCTAACATATAAATTTCTATGTTGATTTCCATGTCAGATAAATTACTAAATGATGATCAATAAAATTAAATCACTTCATGATTTCAATTTAACTAACATAAAAATATTTTAGTCTTCGTGTGTAGTTTAAACACTCACCTTTTAGGAATCTGAAAAAATTCTAGAGTCAAATGTATACCAATTCGATTCCATGTCATAGAAGACATCGATAGGAATCTAATGCAACTCGTTTTGTTCGAAACAGACCTCGTATGATAAAGTTATGAGTTTAAATAGCATTCGATATAATAGAATTTTAATTAACATAATTAACCAAGAAAATTGAACCAAACCTTCTTCCCCGTTCGTTCCTCACACACACATATTGTTCTCATACTTCCCAACTTGCTTGCTTCTTTTTTTATATAAACGAACGCCGCCAGAGCCTCGCCGAATGCCATCGCCATCGCGCCCAAGCCCAGGCACGCCACCGCCGTGCCACCAATCGCGCTCGTGAATGCTCAAATCGAAGCATTAAACCCTAAAACCTAATGATGAATGCGGCTGAAAATTTATCACTTCATCATGAAATTCGGCGATCTGACCGTCCATAACGTCGAGCTCGATGAGCTCCTGAACTTTCCTTTTGGTGGAAATCGATTTAGTTGAGTGGATTTGGAGAAATTGAGGGAGAAAGAACATGAATTTTCGGCCAATAATATGAGCGAGAGCGACTGAGTGAAAATGGTTAGGGTTTGCGTGAATGAAAACGATGGTCTATTATATAAACATCTGACACTATTCACACATAAAATTTCCAAACTCCAAACGAATTGTGCCGCTTGGCATTCTATATGTTATACCCCTATTCTGAATACATTGGAACTACTTTCGAGACCCAATTTCATTATATTCAAATGATAGCATCTCAAAATCGAATTATTTTAATTAAAGTTATGAAAATAAATCCTACGAGTTTCAAGCTCACATGGCCAAACGATGAGTCTAATCACTACGAAGCTTGAAATCCTATAATAATTCACTATTATGGATACAATGAAATCGGTTTCGTCAAAATCCAAGACATTGGCCAAAATGGTCATTTTTACACATTAATTAAAACAAGAAAATTTCGAAAATAATTCATTCACTTTTAAATTCAATTTTAAAATTTAATAGTCTTCATTCTTGTTTAAATAAAACTTAAATCAACTTTCGACATCATTTTCATTCATATTAAATTCAGGATTCAAGTA
This sequence comes from Allium cepa, assembly GCA_030765085.1. Classification (NCBI taxonomy): domain Eukaryota; kingdom Viridiplantae; phylum Streptophyta; class Magnoliopsida; order Asparagales; family Amaryllidaceae; genus Allium; species Allium cepa. The sequence goes on from CM060946.1 coordinate 106,382,059, forward strand.
TTTAAATAGTTTCTGATATTAAATTTCAATGAATTTTAGTTATCAAACAATTATTTTATTTTTATCTAAATAATTCAACATTTATTATTCAATACCAGCTACTGATTACAAACACGTTAAATATATAAAATTTCATTTAATACTGGTTATTGCCTAAATCTTCAAAATTGATTATTTCAAAAGTTTACTCAAGTTCAAATTAAATAAGTTACATTAATAAATCATTAAATTTTTATTTCTAACCATTTTTGTTGAATAATCATTATTAAATTCAATAATTTAAAATAGTTAAAAAAATAGGGGTCGTTGCACACTATCTAAAGGCAAAGTCCTTTAAAATAGTCGAAAACCTAACTTCATAAAATTGTTCTTGGTCTATGATTTAAAAATCATTTAATTAAAACCAAAGAATGGTTTTAAAGACAACATTTTTCCTTTTTACAAGTAAATAAGTTTTTAATAAATAAATTCAACCATTGTAAGACGCCATTGTGAAGAGTTTAGAAAACAAGAGTCGGTTTTGGAAAAATCCCTTAAACATTTTTAGAACGTAAGGTAGCAAACCACTTCTAAAACAAACTAAGAGATTTTCAATGTCGCATAAAAAAGTCATCAAACAAGCGACTATTGCTAACCAACATACATATTCTATAACATCATACATGGTTTGTAAAAATGTAAATAGTCATCTGCATGGTGAGGTATTCCTTTGAGTCCCTCTATAAAACTTGTCCCAGGAAAATCATCATATATGCACTTCGAAGTGTATCGTCGCAACCTATTAGCTACGACCACCTATACTTCTTTCCTTTTACTAGTTACATGTCTAAATCCTATATGTCATTCGCTTCCAAGCGGGAACCAATCCAAACAAAAATAATTATATACAATTATATACATAAGCAAACACCTAAATTATTATAACAAAATACTTAAATTACAAAGCTGCTTTTAAGTAAGCTTTACTCACTTAAAAAAAAACAAACTTTAACCTAAGCTATTGTGACCTTGCAAACAACACACAGACTTAGCTTCCTTTTACCAAACTTTCTTTTGATGTCCCAGGGAGCCATGTTGGGCTTGGCCGTAGCTATGGAGTGCTCAGCATGCCTTAAAAAGAGGGTTATAGACTTATTTTTTATAAATAAGTGATGTAAAGAGGGATGAAAATTATTTTAGGAATTTTTTTTTGATAAAGGAGAAAGGGAGCGAATTGTAAGTGGTTTTCTTTTTAAAAAAAGAAGAAAGTATAGTGACGATAGTGGAGAGGGAGAGATTTTTGAAATGGAAAACGAAGTAAAATAGAGAGTGGAAAGTGGAAAGTGGAAAAGGAGATGTTCTTTTTATAGAAATTGAAAATTGGTTGGTTACTAAACTAGCCCTCCTTAATTAAAGCAACTAACCTCCTTTAAAATTTAGAAAACACATCCTCCACCATCATGCTTTATGCGTCCCCCTTTATGTCACCAATCCATCACATCCTCCGTTTTCTAATGTCCTTTTTAAATTATAGTTTGTACTTAATTTTTTTCTAAATAAAAGAAAAGTCAGCTCTCTTACTTAATTACTTAAGTACATTTTAATTAGTGGACTTACTTTTCTTATTTGTATATATGTGTGTACTAATGTACCTAATATGTTCTAACAACTTTTGATCGATGAAAAGTCGAAAATCCAAAAAACGATTTTCGATCACATTTTCGAATTTTCTAAGTTATAAACCGAATTTATTAACAACTTTATTTTCATAAGTTATTATATAAAAGAGGTCAATTTGAGTTATAAAACCCATTATTAAGTTATTTTAAAAATATATTAAATATTCATATTTAAAGTAACTAAATTATGGGTAATTGCACAAATCGTGGGTTAGGGTCCTTCGAACGAGTATGGTTAGTTCAAGTTGAATCATTAAGAGTGAAATACTATTAAATAGGGGATTCTTATCCTTAATTATATGAGGTTAGTATCACACTCTACTAAATCAACTCAAAGTCAAACTCTCTAGCCCGAGCATTTTAGTTAATAATAATTATTATTATTGAACCAAGGACTTTGTGTTCGGACTATAGAGTTGAATATGGATAATATTAGAATTTTGACCATCATCAATTCCATAAGTCCAAAGTGATATAGTTTTGATGAAGATAATTGGTGTAAATAACATTCACAACTGGGTAACACTTAACAAAGTAAAATTGGATTTGACTAAAACCAAGTAAGTCGTAAATTTGGCTAAAATGTCAAACCACTGCAAAGTGATGTCGGAACATTAATATTCAAATAATTCGATATTAATTGCTGATATATTTACACCTAATGGTTCACAGAACCAAAACAATAAATATTCCTTTGACCAAACGATTTAGTTAATTTGTAATTGTGGTAAACTAATTAAATTAATTGATATTTATGAAATATTAATTATAAATTTTTATTTTTAATTAATGAACAAATAGTATTAAATATGTTTATAATGGTTATAAATATATTAATCGATATACGATATCAATACATGTTCAAATAAGATTTAAATGCAATATAATTTGTTCGTACTTTAAATAGGTTTGAAGCCCATATAGAAGCTAGTGTATTGGGTCATGATGAAGCATAAGGTGCAGCCATATGATGGCTAAAAGGGCTACAGGTTGAATGGATAAGAGGAAAGAAATGGTAAGAGAAATGTGGATCTTGGTCCTAAAATATCTCTTTATTCTCACCTTTATAAAATCATCTCAACCCACTCTCGTTTTGATGATTTTGAAGTCTCCATCTGCATCCTTTCTGGTCAAAAATAATCCACTCCCATCCTTCCATTTCTGAACGCAAATCTAAGTATAATCAATACTATTCGATAGCTAGTGGTCATTAGTTCAGGGGATAATACTCTACAGGATTAAAAATAAGTTCAAAGAATAGATCACATTGTTTCAGGTGTTCTAATAGGCTTTGGAGATGAGGTAATATCTTATCTACAATTATATTTTAATTTCTAAATAGCTGATATACCATCTTTTGCTTAGTTAGTTAGAGAACGATTCTAGTATATCGATATATCATCACATCTAGAATTTTGTATGATTGTATATATGTGTGTGTATGTATGCATACATACATATATACATATATATATGTATATATATATATATATATATGTATATATATGTATATATGTGTATGTGTGTATATATATGTATATATGTATATATGTGTGTGTGTATGTATATGTATATGTATGTATGTATGTATTAAAAAACTTAACTCACACCTACCATTAATTCACTTGGCACAAACAAATATAAAAAAAATTCTATTATTTAATCAACTAGTATTCATTATTTAAATTATGTAAACATTATAATTGAAATACAATATCTTATTCTATACAAATTACAATTTCATAATTTTATATATTTAGTTTCAAACTTAAAATATATTCGACATAAATAAAATAATTATATATAATTTTAAATATTACTTACATTTATTAATTAAATAAACTAATTATATTAACATATATAAATTATATAAAATATTTTTCATATTTTGTAAAATTAAATTAGTGCACGATTTACTTTCGACGGCAAAAAAATATATAATTTAAATGTTCAAATAATATCAAAGAAATTAAAATCCAGTTTTAAAATTGATTCTAAATTATAAAATATACATAATATTTAAATTTTAAATTTTACTTGGACTTTTTTTGAAAATTTCAAATTAACTTATGAGTAATAATTTTTATTAATTTCCATATGTGTATGTGTGTGTCTATATGTGTGTCTGTATGTACGTTTACCAAACCAAATTTTGTCATAAGCATTATAATAAGTGTATATTATTTATATACTTTACATAAATATATATGTTTTATTTAATTATATTTCTATTATTATCAAACCAATTATAAGATATATATGCGTGTATGTTTAATAAAAAATAGATCTCAATTTCGAATTTCCAGTAAAGTAAACAAATAAAAATTTATTATAATTTGACATAATTTTATATATATACATGTACATGATAATATTAATTTATTTATACATTTGTAAACAATCTTCAAAATAAAATATAGATTTATATATATTTAATATTTAGAATACATAAATAAAATATATAGAAACATACGTTTGGAAGATATTCTATATACTAGATGAGTTAACATATTCGTTGTGGTGTAAATTCCAGCACTTATATACGGGCATATTATACCATGCATATATGTGTGTCTGCGTGTGCGTGCGCATGTGTGTATGTAATACACATTTATATATAATATAATATTGATTACATAACACAAAACTATATTATAAATTTAAATAAATAATGATTTTATTTAAAAGAAAATTTAGAAATGTTTCAAATAAATTTGACATCATTGGCCCAATAAAGATCTAATATGGTAAAAAAAAAGTTGAAATTCACCTACTTCTACCATTGTGGGTTGACCCAGTTCCAACATAGTATGACTATGATAAGCTCATTGAGTATAAAATGGAAGTAAATAAAATAACTTGCAATAAAAAATAAAATTGATTTGATTTGATCAAATAAGTGAGTATATTAGAAAGAGTTCTAAATGTACCAAAAAATGAATAAAATTCAATCAAAAATCACTCCTCCCCATGATGCATAATGATGTATTGACAAGGAGTTATCGAACTTTATTGAAAAAGTATGATTAGTGGTGAGTGAAGTTGAGTTAACTTCTTTTTATAATGTCATATACTTAAGAGTAGTACACAAGGTGAAAGTTAATTTAACGAAAGATTGGTAAATAAAATCATACAAGTAATGGTTTATAAGAAACCCCATCATATCCTAAGCTAAGGAGTTGGCAAGTTATGTGAGTCGATGATTACATGTAATAGTTATAGGTAGGGGATCTTGCATGGATCGCTCCAAATATTTTTTGGAAATGATAGTTATTAGATGACCAATTTATGATTTGAATACAAGTATTGTAAACTAAAATAAAATTAGTTTTATATATGAGGAAATTCATAAAGTGTTTATGAATATCTATTCCTCTGCACTGAGAAACGATTGTTGTTTCAAGAAATACCAACTTCATATCGAAGGAATTTCTAGAAATTATTGGTAGAAAAATGGATTTGGATATGATCCAAAGATAAAACTAATTACATGGGTTGAAATGAAATTAACTTAACCTAAATGAACGTGTCGCATTAGAGTATCTAATAAGTATTTTCATACACTGAAGATAAACTATGAGTTTCATTTCAACGTCATGAATAAATAATCCTTGGTTATCAATCAAACTGTTAACGGTATTGACTCTATGATATGGTATGATGCACAAATCCTAAAGGATTCCAAGTATGCTATCAAATTTGATTTCTGCATTTGTACCCAAAGGGATATAATCCATCGGCCATAATATCCCTTTAAGAGCAAGAAAAATGCAATTGAAATATAATAAGCAATGTTAACAATAATAACATCGTGAATTTCAATTGTTGAAATTGACGTAATAGATTCATTATTCAATGGGCTTAAGTTAATTTGGATTTACTCACAAAATTATCGCTCAGTACGACTTTACGTTTGGTACGTATGTATTGAAATAAAAAATACTAAATAATGATTTAGAATGGACTGTTAGCACATAACAACCAGAGTGTCTCAAAGTCAGTAGCAGTGATGCTGAGTTCGTGAGTTTTAGGATACGATCCAAGAACTGATATGAATGTTTCATTCTATAAGCATTAGATTTGAGTAATATTTTGATAGCAATATCAAATAGTTTGATTTTCTATCAAAATTTAAAGGAAGTATGTGCCCATAAGAAAGAACTACTAAAAGGTACATAGATATTTCTAGACTATAAGTAAACAACATATCGCTGATTGTTAACGTTCTGCTTATGTTTAAATTAGTCATAGCTTATTTGTTTAATACTCTATATTGGATTTGTAAATTATATATTTTATAATAAGTATAAAAGATATTGGGAATGTTCGAAGTGATAATGCAAAGACACCTTATTAAAATGTTTAACATGCAACATGTAAGATAGATTTTTTATGTATTGACAATATGGATTTTCATACATGTTGTATCGTACACAATGTCATATTTTTCTTATGTATTTAATGCATGAAGAATATATCAAGTCCAAATTGATATCACTAAATGGTAGTTTAGAGTTTTCTTGAGTATTTACGAAATACTGGAGAATTGTTAATAGAAACAACAAATTACTTATGAAGAAGTGCTTAAACGCGAACTTTGTAAGTGTATCAAGTAGAATATGTCAATATCAAACTCACTTCAAATTTTAGCTAAGAAGATTTAAGTTGAAAATGTACCAAACGGCACGTTATGGCTGATTTAACGAAAAGGCTAAGTACATCGCCATAAATAGCGCCACGATAAAACAATGTATAAATATAAATGCACAAATTTGAAACTGAGTAAGGGGTGATTCCATGTATTGAGAATACTACATTATTGTTATATGATAACAATGTAATGATAGTAGCTCACTAGAAGTCAAGAAACATACTCTGAATAGTTCCACATGATAAAACTAGTTTATCAACATCGGAGAGAGTTGGTTGACGAAGTAGATAATTAAACAAACATAGTAGATCCATTCACGAAGGGTCTAACTTGATTAGTTCTCATTAAACTGATTAAAGTGATGGGACAGATGTTCCATAATTGGCCCTAAATGCAAGTGAGAGATTGATAGAGTTAGAGGTATGTTCTAGCGGTAATTGTATATTATGTTACATATGTCTAAATCGACAACCAATCTTGTTCGAGACAAATGGTGTTTTCTTTCTATTATATAATTGATATAATATGTTATATTAATTAAATAAAGTGTATTTAATAGAAATTCCATAAGTGGTATGTTTTGTAATAGTTTTTACAAAGTTATGTAACCATGAGTAATTTATCGTAGTGAAATTAAACATATTGTTTTAAATATTCCTAGTCAAGATGTATCGAGACAGGATATCGATACATCCGTTAAGGCTAGATTATGCAGCACTCTTCAAATATTGGATACTGTATTGCTCATGACTACTGGGGGCCCCGAGGGATTACATATTGATAGTTTTTGGATAATTATGGAAATGACTCACTCGATAGTTTTTAGTTGGTTAATATAACTAAGGTCAAATAGAAAATATCGATGTGACAAAATTGCACATTTCCTTTGACTAAAGAATACATTTGATCTTTAATATGGAAGCCCCACTTTGATTGTAGTTAAATTATGGCATGATGTCCATCGAGCAACTGTAGTTAGGTCAAGTTTAAGCATGGGAAGTGAGACACTACTCAAGAAAGGATTCATCGCCTTATTTATATGGGGTTAATATCACAGCCAACACAAAGTCAAAGTTTCTATTTCGAGTAGTTTAGTTAATAACAATTGTTATTATTTAACCAAGGGCTTTATGTTTGGACTATAGACTTGAATATGGAGATATTGGAATTTTGACCGTTATCAAATTCGATTAGGCCAAAGTGATATAGTTTTAATGAAAGGAATTGATGTAAATTATTGTCACTGTCGGATAACACTTAGCAAATTAAAATTAGATTTTACTAATGTCAAATAAGCAATAAATTATTCATAATGTCACATCACCTGCTGAGTGACATGTCAACAATAATATTCGAATTATTCGATATTGGCCACTGGCCAAATTTAGACCAAAAAGTCACACAACCGAAATATTGAATACTCCATTTTACTAGTCAATCTAATTAATCTATAATTGTTATAAATTAATTAAATTAATTAATATTCATGAAATATTAGTTATAAAATTTTGTTTGATGTGTGTTGAACAATATTAAATAGCGTATTTAAAATAGTTGTAAATATACTAATTGATATGCAATATTAGTATGTAATTAATTGGATTTAATGCAAGAATTATTATTCGGGCTTAGAATAGTCTTAAGGCCCATTTATAAGCTTCAATAGGCAGCCATAGGCATGCAAAGGGGACAATAGCCATGTAATGTACATGGTGAAGTGCTTTGAATAAAAAAAAATAGTACAAAGAGAAAAGAAGATCTTGTTCCACTTTTCACTCTCTTATCCTTTTTTATTTATTCCACTTGTGCCTCACTTGAAATCTTAAGAAGTTCCCTCTTGCATATACCATTATAGAACGGCCATAGCACTAATAGATTCCGAAATTACAAACTCCAAATTAAAATAAAATAAAATAAAAGCTATTCGGTCTTCAGTGGTAAGACAATCCGAGAGCTAGCAACTTCAAAATTGGAATTGAATTCAAGGAGTTCCAATCTTCATTTCTACGTGTATATACTAAGCTTTGGTCAAAGGTATATTTCTAATTTAGCAATACTAAATTTATTTATTATCATACATGGTCAAAGGTACATACTAGACAATTATAATGAATCCGTATATCGATATGTTGCCATATTTGGATGGTTGGATATATGTATATATTTATATATAATTAATTTTTTTTACATACAATGCATTATATTTTTCATGGCCTAGTAAAAAATTATTCTGAAATTAAATTATATAATGTAAACAATCACTATTTTAATTAAAACTAGTATACAAAATATAATACTAAATAATACATGTTCTATCTATAAAATAAAAAAATAAAAAAAATTAATTTTATTTTATTACATACAAATACTCATGAATTCTAAAATAAAAAAATTGTATTTTATTTAAATCATACATATTTCAAGTACCTTTTATTTAACGTAAGATTTGTTTATGCAACTAATAAACATATATATAAATCTAAAAGCAATATAAAATAAAAGTATAAAAAATATATCATGGTTTTTTTTCAGATTTAAAAAATATTAAATTAAATTATTTTCAAGTTTTCCTACAAGGAAATTAAAAATTAATTAACTATTTAATAGTTTAAAAAATTAACTTTTGGGCCGTGATCAATATATATAAATATTAATTACTATATATATATTATGATGTTTTTGAAGTATTTGTATATATATATACATATACATATTTATACATATTATATTTATGCATATATATAATTATAATTTGAACTATGTATATAGTAATTTTATATATTTATACAAATTTATATTGTATTTTAATATTGAAATCAATTGTAATATAATTATATTTTGTGTGTGTGTATTCATGTGCATTACTAAATATTATTTTACAAGTACAATTTTATGGCATAAATATATGTAAGTGTGTATGTGTGTATATAATTCATGTATACATACATACATACATATATATTGTATACGTGATGGGCTAATATGTTTGTTGGTGTTAATCCCGGCATAAATACGTGGACATTTCAAACCATGTGCACTTTGTTATGTTAAACATTTATATTAAAACATACAAAATTATATAAAATAAAACTTTATTTATCATTAAATAAAAAATTGATTTAATTTAAAATAAAATTTAGAAAAGTTCTAAATGGATTCGGACTACATGAGCCCGTTAATGATCCAATAATGGAATTTTTTTTGAAATTTACCCATTTCTTCCATTGTGGGTTGGCCCAGTTCCAACACCATAGACACCAATCGCAATCTAATGATTTCTATATAGGTCCCACCGTGTCCCACATCGAGCATAAGTGGTATCTAACCCACTTGTAGATCTCACTATGTCCCTCATCGAGCATAGGTGATATCAAACCCACTTGTTGATCTCATCGTGCCTCTCATCAAGAACAGGCGTTATATGATCTTTTCTATGTATCGAAAACCTACGTAGGACCCACTATATCCATCATCGACCATATGTGGTATACAACCCACTTGTGGATCTCATCATGTCCCTTATCGAGCATAGGCGATATCTAACCCACTTGTAAATCTCACCGCATACCTCATCGAGCATAAATGATATCTACTCCACTTGTGGATCTCACCATGTCCCTCATCGAGCACAGATGATATCTAATCCACTTGTTATTAATAGCACTAAAAAAGGTAGATAGAACTTGAATATCATGTGCTAATTTTACGTTTAAAAATTATAGCATTTAAATTTCTTTATTTAGGCAGGAGGATCTTAAATACAACTAATGCACATGCAATAGTAAATGGTCGTATTGCCTGCATTAATCTTGTATATCTACAAGCTTCATGCACTACTGACACTGCTTGCTTTTCTTCTATGTTCATGAAATGGAAAAATAGGATACATCCATGGAATAATTCTAGACTTTCTTCATTTTTTTTAAATGACCAATTCAAAATACTAAAGAAAATATGGTACATGATTGTTTCCTAATCTTATTAGCTTAATATACTAGTTAGTTTAACTTTAGGTTCAGTTAATCCAAAGGGTAGATTAAAATAAGATTCGATAAGTAGTTGAGCAAAAAAGTCATGAGTTTTTTTTCTTCTTCTAAAGAGTTGATTTAGCAGACCCATCCATAAATTAGGTTTATGTTAATGGAGCTCTAGTTGACCCATCCATAAAATAGACGGACGTTAAGGGAGCACTAGTTGACCCAAACTGTCATTTTATTGCCTTGAAATAGATCAATATAGGAAGTGGGTGATTGAATAATAAAAAAATAACTGTATTTTCTTCATCTTCTTATTCCTTTAAATTTAAGAGCAATTTGAGTTTTCTTGAAGACATTGGTGAATATTTGAGATTTTATCCAAAGTTTCCTCATGGTTGAATTTGTTGCAAGAATTTGGTTAATATTTGAGCTTTTATTCAAACAATTTTACTTACATCAGATTTGATATTTGGCATTCATAAGTTTTTTGATACATAAGTTACATGATGGTTTAGCGAAAATTATGACATCATCTTAAATAAAAGATTTTGAATATAAAAGGAGAGATATTTTTTTCGATGTTAATCAAATACAGATCAAGTGTAAAGTATTCCCAAGTTAATAAATAATAATATTAGTAACAAATCGAAGATTATCACAAGACAAATTTTGCTTTAGTAAGTTTTTTCTAATTTGTTAATCATGTGACATTGAAATGTGCATTCTATCCAAGTACCATTAATAATCTAACCTTTCCACTGCTGATGTATAACATATATTTAATATGCAAAGATACTAAAAGTTTGCAGAGCTGATTGGTATTTTAGCATGTAGCAGAGAGGCTAGGGTTTCGACTTCATTTATCATTTATTAAATATTTCTATAACTTGATGATTGAGAATACTTAAGAAATAATTATGAATTGAATTACTGTGTTGCTGATTCGAGCATATCATGAAAATCATGACTTGTATCTAAGGAAGGGGAACATAGAAAATTTGTCACTAGAAATATTAGATTTCACCATTGATTATTACTTGATAAAGTAGCTGTGATGTAAAGTACTTTCAATTTGTCAACACATATTACACCTGTGTAACCTTCTGAACGACGGTAGTACTCTATAATATATTTGGCTTGAAAGCCTCTTCAGTTTAAATATTTGAATGCTTCTACTGCTCTTGCTTCGGTACTTTTAGGACTGAGAAATTTTTATCTTCTCCTGCTCTAGTATCGGTAAGAATATCCACATCACTTATTCTTCTTGATTTAGATAGTAATCATTATTGGTATGATCATTTGTATGTCATGTTTATAAGTTTGTTTTATTCTACATGCTAATAGTTTTGTGTATTTGAATAAATCAATTTGGGTAATTTATTTTTTTGACCTATAACTTAAACTTTATCGGAATTTGACATAAATTAAATTCAATATAGTACTTGTTCACATTGATAGTAGCCTAGAAACAGTCAATTTTGATGAGACCAAACAAAGTCTTGATTTTAGATTGCTGAAGTTGATCATATAGAAGCGGAAGAATATACAAGGCTACAGCAGCTGAACAAAAATTAAGCATAATGAAACACGTGAAGGTGACCAACTAGAGTCGAACGGAATTTTTATGTACTTGTGTGTAAACTGTAAGATTATATACATTTTTTAGTAGTATATTTTGAAGTTGTACATATTTTGAAGTTGTTATATATTGAACGTTGTGAAATTCGATAAGAAGTATATGTTATGAATGGTTTTGGTTCTTATTAGTAAAATATTTTGATTTTAATTGCAAAATGAAGCTAAATCTACAGGTGTGCGATGCAACAATGCATGGATTTTTTATTTTTAAAATATTTTTTAACAATGGGCAAAAAAAGTTGTAAAAGATGTATTACAGCAGGGAAAAATAACTGTAAAAGAACTATTACAATGGATAAAAATAGTTATAAAAGGCTTTATTATAATGATACTCTATAATAGTCCAAAACAATTGTAAAATACTTCAACTCTATTACGACTTTGCATATTAAGACTTTCTGATGGTAGTTATAATAGGCCTATTACAACTGACATTGCTAGTTGCGAAATGTATAGTTTATTATAGTATGGATATGATGCCCTCCTCTTTATGAATCGACAGATCCATCCTAGACATCTATCGTTGCGTGTAGCTCTACCAATCGGGATAGACTTGAAATTCACCCTTAGAAACAAAAGCCATCAATCAAGATTCCACTGGACTTTATTACAAATGTATTTTGACAAAATACATACAATAAATGTAAATCGAAAAAATACAAAGACTCGAAATATAATGATATTTATGCTCATTTTGATTCGCAATATCGATCCAGACTCAATGAAAGTGGACTCGAATTCTAATTCACCCGTATGCAAAAGGTCAGATTTTGGACCTTCAGTTTGTTACAAAAAGTCATAAAAATGCAAGTTGTTACATTCTCCCTTCCTTAAAAATTTATTTCCTGAAATTGCAACCCGACAGACCAAAAATTCCAAGCATCAACTTCTGAAAATTTCAATAGTCTTTCCTCTTCGTAGTTTGCATAACGAAAACTCCTAAAGCATAGAATATATCTCCAAACATTTAGGATTTCAAAACTCCTCTTATTTGGAAAATTTTAGCGGTGCCTCTTTGCATGGCTAGCTCTAAAAAATCCCAAAACAACATCAATATAAATCTCATTTCTAAGGCATTGCATATATGAGGCATCTCATTTCTAAGGATATATAAAAAATATATTCATTCTATCTACACTAAGATCTTACATACCTCTTGCACAACAAGAGCATACCATTTAGATGTGAACACCGAGCGACTAAGCATCCCAATAGTGCATAATTGCTTCCACGTACCTAATTAATTACTCAACAAAGAGTATTGTACATAATTGCAACATTATATCATGAAATTAAGCATGCTAAATCATATTTAGCAATCATCTCAAATAAACGGGTTATAACAAACTTTGCAACAGACTTCTCTAATGCAATAACATGATATTAAAGCATGTACAATCAAGCATAGTAACTAATACCACCACAGTCTTACATGACTATCAATTGGAGAGTAAGCTCAAACTAGTAGGTATCCAAATATACTATCGACTTCGAGTCGCATCAAAATGCAATAGACTCACATAGCTCGCATCTCGACCCTTGCAATGGTGTAATACCCCTAATCTCGATTAACATTATTCAAGAGACTTAATTAGGCAAATTAAAAAGAATAATGTAATGTACAGTCAAATAAGGAGGATAAGATCTGATAAATAACAAGATCGAGCCTTAACTGATTAATTGTTAAGATTGTTTAAGAACTTAAAACATAAAAGAATATACGAGAGAGGCAAAGTAGGAATAGGTTTATCTTTCATCCCTTTAACCCTTCCTCTCTCATATCATTCTCACTTTTACTCACACAAAAACAATCAAGGGAAATTACAAGAAGGCTGGCCATTAACAAACTTAAAAGTGGAAAACTAAGGGCAAATCAAAGGAGAAAAGCTAAGGCAATTGTTCTCTATTAAATCTCAACTCCATTATCCAATCTAAGATGAATAATAACATATCATCTCATTTTTATACTTTTTTATTTCGAATCTAAATGGTTTTTGATTCGTGATGATGCTATGATGCACTATGTTTGATTTTATCATTGTTTGGATAAAATAATGATTTATTTGAATTTTATGAAGTTATTTTAATAGGTTTTAAAGGTAAAACCTAAGTTTTTCATCTACAAATGATTTGTTTTTTTTGATACAATGTATAAAACATAATTTTTGAGATGGGTTTTTAGTTTCATAATTTTCCAATTTAATAGGAATATTTTATGAATCTTCTAACAGAGAAAGGGAATTTATTTTGGGTTTTAATTATTAAAAATAATTAAATAATGATTTAGCCTCCAAATTTTTAGATGTTAAAGAATAAGTTAATTCTGATTTTTGGTGAATTTATGGGATTTTTTCCAAAAGATTATGATTTTGTTTGAATTTATTAAGCTAGAAAATCTTATAAATAAGTATTGAATAATTAATATTATTTAAAGGGCGGTTTGGGAAAAGAAATGGAGTTATAGAAGATTCCCAAAATGAATTTGGGAAAGTATGTTTTCAACCAATAGAAAATTGACAAATAAGAAGTTTGGTGAAAAGAGATTTCTTTATATAGAAATAAAACAATTTTTATGGTAATTATCATATTTTCTATGATGACCAGGAATTTCTGATATTTTGGATTAGAATATTTAATTGATTATAAATATTTTAAAGTGTAAATATAACTTGAATTTCAAATATCACCATTATTGGGTAATTAAATTGTTGGATTTAATTACTGGAAATTAGGTAAAATATGAAAAATGGAGTTTTAGGCTTGTTAAAAATATTTCAATGGTTATAAAATTTATATTAATAGTACTGAGGATAATGGAAGCTTTAGAATTGAATTTTGAAGTGTTTTGTTAAGTTTTGAAAATATATCATTTAAATCGATATTTAAAAATAGCCTTTCGATGCACAGTCTCGGATTTCAACGTAACTAGTTCCATTGGATCCGTAATATTCTATTATTATCGAATTTCAATTTTCGGAGTGTTTGGAGTTGTTGTGCGGCCGTAGAAATATAAACGCGTTGAAATCTATATCGAAATTCAAAATAATAACTGGGTCCAGAAAGCTATCTTCTCCATACGATCGAATTGGGACTCAAAACCTTTTCCATTTCGTTCGTAATAGGGGTATAACATTATAAATGTCTGGCGTCACGCCTCGATAGAAGGTCGAGATTGTGAGTTGCGAAATCAAAACGATTTAAATCTAAATTTAAACATGTGTATATTCTCTTTTCACATCAGAGATTTTTACCACTCATTTCATTGTTACTGTAGCTCTTTCATTTTGACACACGAGGAAAATTTTAACACTTTACCTCTTCTTTTACACGCGTCCTCTCCTAATCAAAAAAAAGAAATAAAGTAGCCGAGTTTTTAAAATCTACTGCCTCCTCTTCTTTCTTTCAACGAATTCAAAATCAACGCAATGGCTGAAACAAATATCCCTAAAAAAACTTTTATCTCGTTCCCTCAAATTCAAAAGAGCATCGAGGTTAAGCTGAGATTTTTTTAGCTTTAGATGTCTTCAATTTATTCGTAGCATCGAGCAAGCGGCTAGGGTTTTGTCCAGGAGTGGCGATCGAGGGTACTCGAACTCAAGCACTAGAAGAAGGGCAGTGAGACGATGGGGGGTCGCGTGGTGGCAAAAGGGAGTGGCGATCGAATCGTCTCCTATTGTGCTTGACAGTTCGAGGTGAGGTGATGGCGCTATCGCGTCTAGGGGAGAGGCGCTGGCAAGATTGCAGGTTGATTTTGAGCAGCAGAAGATCACCCGGACCTCAATCGCGATGTGGTTCGGGTGGTGACATGTGCGCTGGAGCAGTAAGGTATTAGAATCCTTTTTCCAAATTTAAATTTTGATTTAACAATTATATGTACAGAAGAAAATTTTAAGTGTTAAATAGATACTAATTGTTTTCAATTTATATATACATATATATACAGTAAGGTTTTTAAAAAAAGGGAATTTGATTTTAAGAATCTAATAGCAAAGTTAATTACTGTTTTATTTGTACAGGAAAGAAAAGAAGGATTTTTTTAATATAAATATACACATATTTTAATATGTATGTAGTAAATAGAAATTATATATATATATATGACTTTGGAAAAAATATGTATATTTAAGGGTTTATATAGGAAATTACATAATTAGACTTTTATAGATCAATTTTTTTATGTAGTTCGAAAATGAAAATAAAATATACATATACACATTTTTAAATCTTCAAGCCTATTTTGAAATAAAGTATTTGGTGATTAACTTGTTTAATTTAACTTATTTAATTATTATAGTTACTAAAAGGTTTTTTAAAAGGAAAATTATTAGTTTAAAATGTTAGCTAATTAAATAAAATGGAAAATTTATTTGTAGGTTAATTCAAATGATAATAAACCGTATAATGTTTATTCAAGGTCTTAAATCGTGAAGAAAACAAGCTGGTTTGGGTCGGATTGCAAATAAAATCAAAGTCGAGTTAATCTCACTCATTTGGATTTCTATTTAAATTTAAATAGCTAAATTTAAATTATTGGTAAATGATTGAATTGACTGGATGTTATATTATATATAATAGTGTGTGTGCGTGTGTGTGTGTATATGTATGTATGTATGTATATATTGGAGTGATTGATTTCCCACATTATATAGCGGACGAGACCTTATGAACCCCGCATAATAGTGGATGACCCCATATACCACGATAGTCCACCTCAAAGTGGAATTGGTATTGTTATATTATTCTAACATCTATGGATGCAAGGAAACAGGTTGGAGGGATCCAACTAGATTCCTCAAATGTTGAATTTATTTTGTATTAAGTATTGTGATTTATGTGATAATCTGGATGGATTATATTGATTATATTGGAAATTGAAATTATGGAATGTTATGGCTTGGTTGAATATATATTGGTATTTGAGAAAAATGAAATTTATTAAGTTTGGATTCTTAAAGGAAATAAAAAGGGAAATTTTAAAGTAAATTAATTATAGTGAATTCAACTAAATTAAAGGAATGAATTTGGAAAAGGAATAAAGGTTTGATTTTAAATCCAATATAATAAATTCAAGGATGGGAAAAATATGGATTTTGAATAAATGAAAGAAAAGATTTTAATTAAAATAGGAACTTAAGCAATATTGTTTTGTAAGTACGAAGAAATGTATTTTTAAAATTCAGGATTTGAATGAGTTTGGGAAATAAAGGGAAAATTTTGAAATAAAGTATTAAATTGGAATTTTCGATTTAAATAAGAATTTAAATCATAAATAAAGTTATGAATATGGGATAAATGGATTTTGAAATAAATTTAGTTAAGTAAAGGAATTTATTTTAAAATGGAGTTGGTTTTGGAAATCGATTTGAAAACTGACTAAGTTTTGAAACTGTGAATAAAGGAGAATGAGATTGTGAAATTTATAAACAGGGTTTATAAATAAAGTGAAATATTTATCAGAGGATAATTTGGAAGTATAAATTCAGGATGGGAATTTATAAGGAAAGGGTGATTTGTTTAAAAATAATTAGTAGTTTTTTCCAAAGGTGTGGAAAGGAAAGTGTATTTTCCTGAAAAGCCAAGTATATTTTTCGAAGTAGGATTTTCAAGTATAAGTTAGAAGTTTAAATTTTTTTTAAAAGAATATTTTTAAAGAAATTATTATTTAGTGTTTTTTTACTTTAAAAGTAAATATTTATTAGATTATTTATGCAAGTAAATTATTTTAAAAAAGTTTAAGCTAGTATTATGATTTAAAAGATAATTATTTAATATCTATACCTTATTGAATAACTTTTATTTTAAAATTAGTTTTGGCTTAATTTTTATATAATAAATTATTGTAGAATTTCACGACTAGTATTTTAAATAAAGTATTTTAAATAGTTTTTATTTTAAGTATTTTTGTATATATTTTAGAATAAGGTGATTTAAATTATTTTAAAATCTAAAGTATTTAGACTTGGTGATTTTCAGTGGAAATAAACAATATTTGGAAATTTATTCCGCAAGAGAAAAGTGATTTGGAAACTGTTTTCGAAGGGTTGAAGTCCAGAAAATATCTCGCGAAGATATTTTGAAATAAATAATTTGGAGAATTTTTAAGGCCTAATGGTTGTTTGTGGATGTTATTTAATAGTTAAATAACCGACTATAAATATTGGCCACTGCCTTGATCATTTCGAAGAGACCAGGATCGGGATTAATTTTTCGAAAACCATGTCATCTGATTTGAACATTTTCGTGAGGAAAACAAGAGTTGGAGTGGAAGATGGAGCAGTGAAGTGGAAGAGCTAATCGCTACTAATCCTGAGGATGATTCCAAAATGGATGCAGTAGGAGTAGTGCCTTCGATTTCGTTCGGACCTAGAACGGACTTGTGTGGATGAATGCTATCAGAACATCGTCAGGAGGACGATGAGAATTCTAAGTGAATGTGTGCTAAAAAGGTAACGCTTAACATCGAACCTCATCAACCGGGAATGGCTAAAAGAGGGAGGTGCACATAAGGCTAAGTAGCTAGCAACCAATTAGGGTAAGGTCATCCCTGTCAAGAGGTCCTTTTTTTGGGCTGTGTGTGCGATTGATGATCCCAACCGCAGGGTGATCTTATTCGGACTATCCAGTAAGGAGTAGCTCCGATCTTGTGTTGCAGGGGATCAGGGTGGATCCTTGGTACGGTGATCTAGACCACGTACTGCAATGAGCAGCACCCCAGTTGCCCTGCCATTGTATGGAATCCAATCTCCAATAAGCGCCTGTACGGTTTTGATTGTGCCCAACTATGCTGAAATGTGAGATGCAAGCATTTCAGCTAGATTCTATTTTGCTTTCTACAGACACAACTATAATATCAGATGGATTTGATAAAAATGTTATGGTTATCGTAAGGTAAAAACCCGGATGTTTACTCGTGGCATGGTCTTACGAGATACCTTTGATTTCAAAGGATTTTGGAAACTTTAATAATCAAATTGAGTGTGTTTTCTAACTTTGGTTTTCCAGACTGACTCGGGTGTTATTTCACTATAATGCTCGGGTCAGACCGAGTACGGGATAGGATGTTGTGGAGCTTAGGAGATGAGCTGGATGGCGAGACGTAACACATGTATTTGATGTATATTCCGCTGTGTAGTCAGTTTTGTGAGGACAATTTAATATAACTATCCAGTTGTGTGCTATAGATTTTGCTGTACTTTGATGATGTAATCGTATATATAGATATAGTTCTTTTTGTTTAAAGATTAGCCATTTATCTATTATATATTGTTTCGCTGCGATTGTGAGATTCTGATATTGTTTCCATTTCTTCTTCTACCTCCTTCTTCTTTTACCCTAATGGTTTGGTTTTTTGACATTCGATTGTTTGGCATTGATATAGTGGACGTATTGATGTCGATTTTCGAGCTTCGAAAAATCGAGTCGTTACACTTGGTATCAGAGTTGAAGGTTAAGCAAGAACCTTGGCTCTGGGGGATTACTCATTAAAAATAGAGTCTGTAATACTCTAGAATGAGTTTGAGTTTATTAATAGATATGAGCGTATATTTGTTAGTGAGTATAAAAACTGTTTTTATATTGTGTCGACTTATCGGTTGAGTGTTTATGGATTCTGGGCGATATATGGGACGCCATGTCATCGATAGGGGTTTCTAAACTCTTAAACAAGATAAACCGACAGTATATTTTAAAATAGGGTAAATGAAATAATTTTACCCAAATTATTTTTGTATAAAAGAAATAATTTTTGTAAATTATTATAGCATATGATTGCTTGTTTGTTAGGGAATGATAATTTTAAATTATTATCATTATTGTGTAGAAATTGAATAAGAAACTGAAAATCATAACTAAAGCTAAGAAACAAATTCATATTCAAATGGGATTTGTAAATGTGATTTGTAATTGAAAATGAAATAATAATTCCAGAGTAATGTTTAAATATGAATTGAAAGAATTTGGGATTTTGGGAAAATTTTAAATTCCTTTGGGTTTGAAAATGGTTTCAAAGGGTTTTAAGGAATAATAGTGACATTATTTCAGAAATATTTTTGAATTAGATATGGAATCTGGGGAGATTTGGAACTTAAAAATATTTGGAAAATGTTTTTAAAGAGATAAATCATTGAACTCTTTTCGGTCACTGGAAGTCGGGTGGACGATACTAGTTTCGAAGTGAAATTGTACGATCGAGTGAGCGATCGGAGTTGGTGTTGCGTACGGATGATATATGTGCATCGTACAACTTAACTAAGAAAATATTGAAACTTTTGTAAAGAAATGTATAAAATGATTTTGAATGTTGAAATTGGACATTATTGCAATGTAGGATATACATGTGTTTTTAAGGAAAAGGAAATTAATGTTTTTAGGATTTTTGATTTCAGAAGATAAATTGAATTGCTTGACAAAAAGGTAGGTAAATTTTCGTATGAAATTTGATGGTTTTTTTATCTATCCACTTGGCTTTTGTTTTCTATTTTGAGTCGAGGGCCCGTAGAGGCATTTTGTAGTTGAACCAATCTAGCCGCGCAAAGGAGACGTTGGCGAAATTTTTTGAAAATTTAGGGAGTTGGAAAAAATTTAGAAAATTCTAATAATATGAAATTTGGTTTTGAATTTGAATTTGAATTTTTATGTAAGTAATGCTGTTTGGAAACTATGGAAGATTTTGGGAATTTAGTAGAAGTGATAGTGGGTCTTCTTTATTAAAAGATTTGTTTTGACAAGTTGTTAAAACTGTTTGGTTTTGGAAAATAGTAAACGGGTATTGGACCATTCTTCTTACCCGATAATTTCAGGGACGAATTTCTTTTAAGGGGGAAGGAATGTGACGACCTGGAATTTTTGGTATTTGGGATTGGAATATTTAATTGATTTTAAATATTTAGAAGTGTAAATTTAACTTGAATTTCAAATATCACCCTTATTGGGTAATCAAATTGTTGGGTTTAATTACTGGAAATTGGGTAAAATATGAAAATTGGAGTTTTAGGCTTGTTAAAAATATTTCAAAGGCTTATAGAATTTATATTAATAGTAACAAGGATAATGGAAGCTTTAGAATTGAATTTGGAAGTGCATTGTTAAGTTTTGAAAATATATCGTTTAAATCGATATTTAAAAATAGCCTTCTGAGGCACAGTCTAGGATTTGGACGAAACCAATTCTATTGGATCCGTAATATTGCATTATTATCGAATTTCAAATTTCGAAGTGTTTGGATTTGTCGTGTGGCCGTACGAAGTATAAACGCGTTGAAATCTATATCAAAATTCAATATAATGACTAGGTCCAAAAAGCTATCTTCTCTATACGATCGAATTGGGACTCGAAACCTTTTCCATTTCGTTCATAATAAGGGTATAACATTATAAACGCCTGGCGGCATGCCTCGATAGGAGGTCGAGATTGTGAGTTGCAAAATCAAGACGATTTAAATTTAAATATAAACATGTATATATTCTCTTTTCACATCAGAGCTTTTTACCACTCATTTCATTGTTACTGCAGCTTGATCATTTCAACACGCGATGAAAATTTTAACACTTGTCTGTTTCTTTTACACGCGTCCTCTCTTAATCAAAATAAATAAATAAAGTAGCTGAGTTTTTAAAATCTACTGCCTCCTCTTCTTTCTTTCTACAGATTCAAAATTAAGGCAATGCCCGAAACAAATATCCCTAAAAAAAAGTTTATCTCGTTCCCTCAAATTGAAATGAGTATCGAGGTCAAGCTGAGATTTTTTTAGCTTCAGATGTCTTCAATTTATTCATAGCGTCAAGCAAGCGGCTAGGGTTTTGTCTAGTTGGAATGGCGATCAAGGGTGCTCGAACTCGATTTGGAAGGAGGGCAGTGAAACGACTGGGGGTCACATGGTGGCAAAGGGGAGTTGCAATCGAATCGTCTCCTATTGCGCTCGGTAGTTCGAGGCGATGGCGCTATCGAGTCTACGGGGAAGAGGCGCTCGCAAGGTTGCGCGTTGATTTCGAGCAGCAGACGATCATCTAGATCTCGATCGCGATGTGGTTGGGGTGGAAAAATGTGTGGCAGGAGTAGTAAGGTATTCGAATCCTTTTTCCTAATTTAAATTTTGATTTAACAATTATATATACAGAGGAAAATTTTAACAGTGAAATAGATACTAATTGTTTTCAATTTATATACATATATATACAGTAAGGTTTCCAAAAAAAAGGGAATTTTTTTTCAAGAATTTAATAGCAAAATTAATTACTATTTTATTTGTATAGGAAAGAAAAGAAGGATTTTTTAAATATAAATATACATATATTTTAATATGTATGCAGTAAACAAAAATTATATATATAGGACTTTAGAAAATATATATATATATATAATGGTTTATATAGAAAATTAGATTTTTAGGCTTATATAGGTTAAATGTTATATGTAGTTCGAAAATGAAGATAAAATATACATATACACATTTTTAAATCTTTAAGCCTATTTTGAAATAAAGTATTTGGCGATTAACTTATTTAGTTTAACTTATTTAATTATTATAGTTACTAAAAGATTTTTTAAGGAAAATTATTAGTTTAAAATGTTAGTTAATTAAATAAATGGAAATTTATTTGTAGGTTAATTCAAATGATAATAAAACGTATAATGTTTATCCAAGGTTTGAAATTATGAAGAAAACAAGCTGGATTGGTTCGGATTGCAAATAAAATCAAAGGTGAGTTAATCTCACTCATTTGGATTTCCATTTAAATTTGAATAGCAAAATTTAAATTATTGGTTAATGATTGAATTGACTGGATGTGATATTATATATATATATATATATATATATATATATATATATATATATTGGAGTGATTGATTTCCAGCATTATATAGCAGATGAGACCCTATGCACCCCGCATAATAGCGGATGACCCCATATACCGCGATATTCCACCTCGAAGTGGAATTGGTATTATTATATTGTGTTAACATCTGTGGATGTAGGGAAAAAGGTTGGAGGGATCCAACTGGATTCCTCAAATGTTGAATTTATTTTGTATTAAGTAATGTGATTTATGTGATATTCTGGATGGATTATATTGATTATATTGAAAATTGAAATTATGGAATGCTATGGCTTGGTAAAATATATATTGGTATTTGAGAAAAATGAAATTTATAAAGTTTGGATTCTTAAAGGAAATAAAAAGGGAAATTTTTAAGTAAATTAATTATTGTGAATTCAAATAAATTAAAGGAATGAATTTGGAAACGGAATAAAGGTTTGATTTTAAATACTATGTAATAAATTCAAGGATGGAAAAAATAAGGATTTTGAATAAATGAAAAAAAAAAAGATTTTAATTAAATATGAATTTAAGCAATATTGTTTTCTAAGTACGAAGAAATATATTTTTAAAATTCAGGATTTGAATGAGTTTGGAAAATAAAAGGAGAATTTTGAAATAAAGTATTAAATTGGAATTTTCGGTTTAAATAAGAATTTAGATCATAATTAAAGGTATGAATGGGATAAATGGGTTTTGAAATAAATTTGGTTAAGTAAAGGAATTTATTTTAAAATGGAGTTGGTTTTGGAAATCGATTTGAAAACCGACTAAGTGTTAAAACTATGAATAAAGGAGAATGAGATTGTGAAATTTATAAACAGGGTTTATAAATAAAGTGAAATATTTATCAGAGGATAATTTGGAAGTATAAATTCAGGATGGGAATTTATAAGGAACGGGTGATTTGTTTAAAAATAAATTGTGGTTTATTTTTAAAGGTGTGGAAAGGAAAGTGTATTTTCCTGAAAAGCCAAGTATTTTATTCAAAGTAGGATTTTCAAGTATAAGTTAGAGGTTTTAAGTTGTTTATAAAAGAATGCTTTTATAGAAATTATTATTTAGTGTTTTTTTAAAAGTTTTAAAAGTAAATATTTACTCGATTATTTATGCGCGTAAATTATTTTACAAAAAAGTTTAAGCTAGTATTATGATTTAAAAGATAATTATTTAATATTTATAACTTATAGAATAGCTTTTATTTTAAAATTTGTTTTGGCTTAAGTTTTATACAATAAATTATTATAAAATTTCATAACCAGTATTTTAAATAAAGTGTTTTATAAAGTTTTTATTTTAAGTATTTTAGGTATATATTTTTGAATAAAGTGATTTAAAATATTTTAAAATCTAAAGTATTTAGACTTGGTGATTTTCAGTGGAAATAAACAATATTTGAAAATTTATTTCGCGAGAGAAAAGTGACTTGGAAATTGTTTTCAAGTGGTTGAAGTGTAGACAATATCTTGCAAAGATATTTTGAAATAAATAATTTAGAGAATTTTTAAGGCCTGATGGTTTTTTGTGGATGTTATTTGATAGTTAAATAACCAATTATCAGTATTGGCCAATGCGCTGATCGTTACAAAGAGACCGGGATCGGGATTAATTTTTCGCAAACCACTTCGATCGGCTTGAACGTTTTCGTGAGGAAGACAAGTGCTTGGAGTCGAAGATGGAGCAGTGAAGTGCAAGGGCTAACCGCTACTAATCCTGAGGGTGGTTCCAAAATGGATGTAGTATAAGTAGTAGCTTCGGTTCCATTCTGACCTGGAACGGACTTGTATGGATGAATGCTATCAGAACATCGTCAAGAGGATGATGAGCATTCTAAGTGTATGTGTGCTAAAAAGGTAACGCTTAAACTCGAACCTCATCAACCGCGAATGGCTAAAAAAGGGAAGGTGAACACGTGGCAGGGTGTTAGAAAGTTGAATCTCAATCCAATCTCCTTACATAAGTTATGTTGTGTAAAACGTGATTTTGGAGTTGGGTTTTAATTTTGATAATCTTTCCAAGCTATGGAAAGATTACTGTGAATTTTCATAGGAAAAATGGTTAATTGGGTTTATAAATTTATTTAGAATAATATTGAGAATTTGGGTCTGAAATTTTGATATGTTAGATAACATGATTAAAGTGAATTTCTAGAATTTTTGGGGATTTTTCCTAAGTGATTTGCTATGCAAATTAAATTATTTTAGAAGAGGGAATTCTTTGCGATATTGGCTTTGCTTAATGGAATGGCTTATTTGCTAACTTAAGTATGGCTTAAATCTGAAATTAGTGGTAGTTGTTTTATTAAAGAATTTGAAAAGTTAGCGCAACCAATCTTATGTTTACACGTGGCAGGGTGTTAGAAAGTAATTGCTTTAATTAGTATTAAATCAGGTTACCCAGAAATGTTGGTGCTGCCTTCTTTAGAAGTACCTTTCGACTCAAAGCTTCCGCCTTCAGTCAAGTCGAAACCCACTAAGCCGAAACCAATACATAAGGAATCATTCAGATGGTACGTAGTGGATTGGAGAAAGGCGGAAGGCTTGATGTCGAAATCATGGCTTCCGATGGGGTCGATATCTTTTGTTCGTTTTAAAAAAGGAAGCGCTTGCCTTTGTTTTATTTTATCCTTCGAAGGATTCGAAGCATATGTTTTATAAAGAGTTATGCCAAATTCTTTCGATGGGGTTGCCATCAACTTATGTTAGCTTTCAAATGGGCTCCTTTACTTATAAAATAATGCTTTCAAAAGAAGGGGTTCCGACCTAGTCAAGGCTCTGCTATCGTTCTTTAGCCTTTTGAGTGTATAGAAATCATCAATGCTTTCAAAAGGTAGTGCTTTTTTATGAGATTTTTTAAGCCTCTTCCTAAATGCTTGCAAAAGGGTTAAAGGGTTTTGAAGGCAATAGGTTCGAAGGGGAGTTTCGATGCTATCCTTCAACGCTTTGTTTAAATGATTTGAAGCTTTCGAAGGGATGGTGCTGACGCTATCATGTTTTCACTAATATTTTTATATGATAAAGGATGGTTTCGAAAGAGATACTTTAGTTTATATTCATCTTGACCCAAATAATATTTTAAGTATAAACCTAATGGTCTCAAAAGGGGGACTTTCAATGATTTGGGAATGCTTACTTCCAATGATTTTAAAATGGGGGCTTTTAATGGTTTCGGAAGGCTTACTTCCAATGGTTTTGAAAGGGGTAATTTCAATGGTTTCGAAGCTAGGCTTCTAAGTGTTATTAAGTAATACTCTATTAAATTCAAAAGGTTTCCAACGAGATCTTTTAAAGTGCTTCGAAAAGCAAGGGCCTAATATTTTGAAAAGAGAATTTTATGCTTTCGAAGGAGGTTATCCAAGTCGAAAGCATGGTTTTGAAAGTTTCAATAGCCTTACTTTTCAAAGCAAATGACCTAATCTCATTTTTAAAGGAATATCAGGGCATTAAAGTGTTTTGAAAAGGAGTTTTTGAAGAAGTTTTCTTTGATTAAAAGATTAAAGGGATTAACCAAGTTATTATGTTTGCTTCTTCATATATGTATATACTCACATTGTTTTGGATTCATAACTGTATTTTGGGAAAGGGCGGAATAACTAGATAGGTTGAACCAGCAGTGAATATAAGTTACATTAACTCTTGAATGAGTAGAATTGCATCCAGGCGGTTAGGAAGACCATAATATAGGACGCTAAACATCGAAGGAAAAGATACTGGAAGGAGTCAATAGGTTCTCCGTAAGCTCATGATTCTGCTGTGCTGTTTGTAATAGCAATGTTGTTAAATTGCCTGTATATACTCTGATCATCCAAGGGGGCACTTCATATGTCTCTTTAGGCGTATATTGTAATAAATTTATTTTCTCTGAACATGGTTAATGATTGCAGGATTATGTAATGAATTGGAAATGTTTTGAAATAGAATGTGATCTTGTTCGAAGTTTTAAATTTTTTTCCATATTCGTGTGTTTCTGTGTACCAATGAAACTAACACCACTGTATTTGGTCATCGAGGATTAATAACTATTGATGACAGCAGCATCTATAGCCATTATTTTTGGGCCTCCAAGTAGGGGGATGTGAGAAGTTGGTATCAGAGCATATGTTTATGAAACTTAAAAGAAAAATTAAACTTAAAAGCTTTTCTGAAACATAATCCAATGAGTCAGAAAATATGATCCAGGTTTGGGATAACGCTATAGTAACATACTTGTATTTGATATATATATATATATATATATACATATATATATATATATATATATATATGTATATGTATGTATGTATGTATGTATGTGTATATAAGTATGTATTCCTCTCTCTTAGACCGTTCTTATGTACCTTACTAAGGCTCATATGTAGATTTATGAGAAAAAGGATATGGAAACAGGAAACGAAAGAGGAAACTCGGTGGAGCAAGCACCACAACTAATCGAAATGCTCGACCTGATAGCAGAAGGAACCAAGGTCGACAGATTAATGCTAACCAAAGCGCTGAAGTCAGTGTGGTTGCTGGAAATCCACTAGTAGATATGGGGGCGATGTATCAGTTCTTTTCAATGTGATGCAAGAAGGAGCTACTGCTGCTGTTGCTGGGAATGTCGGAGGAGTTAATCCTGCGACTCTAGTTGGGAATAATTATGCTAAATTGAGTAGAGACTACACCAATCAGGATGGAAAGCCATTTATGGGAATAGAGGATGCCATAGAAGTCGAGTATTGGTTGTTTCATTATGAGCGTATCTTTGCTGAATTGGGTATGGATGATGAGCAAAAGAGAAGGCTGGCCTCTAGACAGTTGCAAGGGGTCAGCACTTCATTGGTGGAATAGTGATACTATCGGAATTCCAGAGGAGGAGTTCACTTGGGCTGAATTTTGAAGGAGTTTTGAACAGAGATTTTTACTGAGGTTGCTAAGTCATCATTGATGAGAAAGTATATGGATGTATATCAGAGAGAGATGTCGGTTATCAAGTATGTCACTAAGTTTGATGAGCTGTCTAGATATGGGTATGCTATTGTTGACACCGACATCAGAAGGAACGAAAGGTTCATTCAGGGATTGAGACCTGTGATTGCTAGGGCAACCATGACAAATATCCATGATCCTTGTAATGTGGTTGCAGAGATGGTCATTCGCCATGAAGAGGTGCTTGCTGTTTGTACTAGAGAGAAGCCAACTGAGACCCAGGGTTCTCATGGAAAGAAAAGAAAAATATTTAAGAAAAAGGGAGCCGAGAAGGGAGATGCTGCCAAGAAGGAAAAGGCGGATTTAGTTTTCTACAAGTGTGACAAGAAGGGTCGTTATGAAAATGGGTGTTGGTCAGGCAAGGGGAGGAAGGTTGCAGAAAGAAGAATGTGGAACTGCTTCAGTTGTGATCAAGTTGGGCATTATAAGAACTACTGTCCAAAGTCAGTCAGGGCGGACAAGGGAAAGGTCTTTGCTATTGGATCATCAACTAAGCCAGCTGCAGCTGATAAAGGAAGACTGTAATGGAAGGTACGTTTTTAATTCAGAGTATATCAGTTAGGATACTATTTGATACCGGTGCATCACATTCATTTATATCCCAGTGCTTGGTTGATAGGTTATGCTTAGAACCCACATACCTTGTTACTTCCTTAAGGATCGCAAATCCGATAAGAGCGTATGCAACTCTAGGGGTGAGATGTGACTAGTTAGATATTGATTTTTTAGGCCATAAGTTTGCTTGTAGTCTATATGTTTTCGATTTTGTAGATTTCAGAATCATCTTGGGTATGGATTGGTTAAGCCAGTACGAGGCTAGGATATTTTGCCAAGATGGGGAGATATCACTGAGACACCCAGATAGTCATAACAGAATCATTTTCTCAGTTGAAAATTCTGACCGGAGTGTATGTGCTTTGTTAAGTGTAATGGAAGTGGAAGAAGAGCTAAGTCAGGTTCGAGCAATAAAAGAGTTTGCAGATATTTTGTGCCAGTCACAGGACTACCACCGAAACATGCTGTTGATTTTCAGATAGGTCTTGTGCCAGGAGCTAAACCTATGAGTAGACCACCTTGTAGGATGACACCTACCGAATTAAAGGAATTGAAGGTGTGGCTAGTTAATCTAGAAGGAAGGAATTTTATTAAAATAAGTAGTTCGCCTTGGGGAGCGGCCGCGGTGTTCATAAAGAAACCGGATGGGTCATTAAGGATGTGTATCGACTATCGTAAGCTAAATGAAAGGACGATAAAGAATAAGTATTGATTGACGAGAATTGATGATTTGGTTGAACGGTGGGGGGAATCTGGAGTGTTTTTCAAATTAGATTTGGGGACAGGTTTCCATCAGTTAAGAGTGGCTGAGGATAGTATTCCTTTGACATCATTTCGTACAAGATAGGGTTCGTATGAGTGGTTAGTAATGTCATTTAGGTTGATGAATGCACTTGCTTTCTTTGTGGATTTAATGAACCGAGTCTTTTGAGAGTATTTGGATAGATTCGTGTTGGTGTTTATAGATGACATTTTGGTATACTCTAAGGATAAAAGAGAGCATGAAATCATCTTAGAGTTGTGATTGAGACGCTGAGGTAGAATCAGCTAAAGGTAAAGTTTTTCAAGTGTCATTTTTGGAAGAAAGAGGTTAAGTTTATTGGTCATGTAGTTTCATAGAAAGGGTTGTCAATTGATCCAGATAAAATCAAAGTTGTTATTCTATTAATAATTGAAAGAGACCAGAGACGGTAACTGAGAGTAGAAGTTTTCTTGGACTTGCTGGCTATTTTCAGATATTTATTAAGGATTTCGAGTGGATAGCGCCACCTTTGACTAAACTTACCATGAAGGAGGTGAAGTTTGTTTGGTCCGACAAATGTGAGAAATAATTTCTTAAGTTAAAGCAATTGTTGACCAATGCACTAGTGTTAGTAGTACCAGACGGAAACCAAGGATAAGTGGTGTATACTGATGCATGTGAAATTGGATTAGGAGTTGTGTTAATGTAAAAGGGTAAAGTGATTGCCTATGCTTCACGATAGCTTAGACTTCATGAGGTGAGATATTCTATTCATGATTTGGATTTGGCTGTGGTGATCCTCACATTGAAGATTTGAAGGCATTATCTCTTAGAGAAGGGATTTGATCTATACACGGATCATAAGTTTTTAAGATGCTTATTCTCTCAGAAGGAGTTGAATATGAGACAGCGGAGGTGGATGAAGTTTTTGGCTGTTTATGATTTCAGTATAGAGTATACACTATGAAAAGGTAATAAAGTAGCGGATGCTCTCATCAGAAGACACTAGCGGATGCTCTCAGCAGAAGACACCAGAATGTAGTGTTTGATATGTTGGTAGAATGGAAGGATCTAGAAGCTTTAACTAGTTGTGGTGTGCAGTTAAGATCGACTGCTAGTTGTAGCCAAAGTACAGCTATTTTGTCTTGTTTAGAAGTACGACCAGTGTTGATCGACTGAATTACTTATAAGCAGAAAGAGAATCCACTATTTGTCGAGAGGATTAGAAGGCTAGAGGTTGGAATTGAGATCGATGATTTAAAGATTTTTGTCTTGACTAGAGAAAATGGTTGAGAAAGAAGGGGCGATTATGTGTTCTAGATGTTGAGAACTTGAGGAACGAAGTTCTTGGAGAATGTCATCAGTCCAAGTTTACGATTCATCCTGAAGGGAGCAAGATGTATCAAGATATGAAGAGAAGCTTATATTGGGAAGGCATGAAAAGGGATGTTGGCTTATGGGTTAGGCGGTGTGCAAACTATCAACAAGTGAAGGCCGAATATCAGAATTTGAGTGGATTATTTCAGCCTTTAGAGATTCTAGTGTGGAAGAGGGATTCTCTATCCATGGGTTTTATTGATGGGTTGCCAAGGTCGAATAGGGGAAATGGAAGCATATGTGTTATAGTGGATAGGTTGACCAAGAGTGCCCATTTCTTTCCCATCAAGTCAACCACAATGGCAACTGTTTTTGCGAAGTAGTTCGTGAAGAACATAGTTAAACTACATTGGATTCCTAGTAGCATATCCAGGGAAAGAGATGCATTATTCATTAGCGAATTTTGGAGAAGTATATAGGAGGTATCAGGTACCAAGCTCAAGATGGGTATAGCATATCACCCACAGACGGATGGGCGGACAGAGAGAGTCAATAAGGTACTCGAAGATTTTATGAGAGCTCATGTATTGGATTTTGATGGATCTTGGAAAGATCACCTACATTTGGTTGAGTTTTCCTATAATAATAATTACCAGACTAGTATAGGAATGACGCCTTATGAAGCTTTGTATGGAAGGACATGCAAATCGCCAGCGTGTTGGTAGGAGACCGGAGACAGATTGGTCTTAGGTCCAGATTTGATTAAGGAGGCGTTAGAGAAGATTGAGTTGATATGAGAAAGGATGAAGGAAGCTCAATCCAGGCAGAAGAGTTATGCAGATAAAAGATGTAAAGACCTAAAGTTCTCGGTTGGAGACAGGGTTTTCTGTAAGGTATCACCGATGAAGGGTATGGTACGGTTTGGAAAGTCAGGAAAACGGGCACCGAAATATGTTGGTCCATTCTAGATTATAGAGAGGATTGGAAAGCTTGCATATAGAGTAGAGTTACCTAGAAGTATGGTAGGTGTCCATGATGTGTTTCATGTATGTCATCATCGCAAGTATGTGCATGATCCAAAGACTACAATTTCTCTGATACGGTTGGAAGATTTAGTAGAAGAGCCTAATTTGACTTTTGTTAGACAACCAGATCGGGTAGTAGCGAGGGATAAGAAAAGATTAAGGAATAAGACAGTCAAGTTGGTGAAAGTTCAGTGAGCGACAACGAGAAGGTCTGTACTTAGGAGACAGAGGATAGGATTCAAGATACTTATAATGATCTGCTTTGAGAGTATGTTTATATTATATTTATATAGATATTTTCTAGTCAATTAGACTAGTATAGTTGTTAGGAGTCGTTACAGATGATTGCTATGTTTAGTATTTGATCCTTACTAAATTTCAAAGACGAAATTCTTTAAGGAAGGGAGCCTATAATACCCCTAATTTTTTATAACATTATTCAAGAGATTTAATTAGATAAATTAAATAGAATGATTTAAATGTTTTGTGATAAGTGATAAGTGGGTTGAGATTTGAATAAATATAATTAAGCTCGTGCTCAATTAAGTAATTAAATGGGCTAAAGAATGGGTTACAAGTAAATTAATTTACATAAGGGTATATTGGAAATTTTCCATACATAACCCTTACCCATATATATTCTTGTTCCTACCATTTCATTTTCCATTCACGTCATTTGAAAAATGCAAAAATAAAAACATAAAGAGGAGTCAGTCATTAACAAGAGGAATTCAATTAAAAGCTAGGGATTCAAGCTTAGGGGAAATTAATCTTAATCCAATCTGCTTACCTTAATCAAGGTTAATAATAATTCATTCCATCTTTATTTTTTAGATAGTCATATGTTTTTGGATTTAAGCGTAAATTCGTTTTTATGATGATTTGGATGATGATATGCTTGAATTACAATTTGTTTGATTTATAAAAGAATGTTTAAATAAGATTATATGCGTTTTATGGTAAAACCGATTTATATTGATGTTTAAATTCCATAGAAAAAATTTATGTTGTGTAAAACATGAATTTTGGAGGTGGGTTTTGATTTTGATAATTTTTCAAGCTATGGAAAGGTTACTGTGAATTTTCAAAGGAAAAATGGTTAATTGGGTTGATAAATTTATTTTAGAAATAATATTGAGAATTTGGGTCTGAAATTTTGATATATTAGATAACATGATTAAAGTGAATTTCTAGAATTTTGGGCATTTTTCCTAAGTGATTGTCTATGCGAAATAAATTATTTTAGAAGAAGGATTTCTTTGCAATATTGGTTTTTCTTAATGGAAGGGCTTATTTGCTAACTTAAACATGGTTTAAATCTGAAATTAGAGGCAGCTATTTTGGTAAAGAATTTGAAAAGTTAATGCAACCAATCTTATGTTTACACGTGATAGGTTGTTAGAAAGTAAGTGCTTTAATTAGTATTAAATCAGGTCACCCAATAAAGTTGGTTCCGCCTTCTTTAGAAGCACCTTTCGAATCAGAGCTTCAGCCTTCAATCAAGTCAAAAAACAATAAGCCAAAACCAATACATAAGGTATCACTCAGATGGTATATAGTGGATTGGAAAAAGGCGGAAAGCTTGGTGTCGAAAGCATGGCTTCCGATGGGGTCGATTCCTTTTGTTCGTTTTAAAAAGAGAAGCGCTTGCCTTTGTTTTATTTTAGCCTTTGAAGGAGTCGAAGCATAGGTTTTCTAAAGAGGTATTCCAAATTCTTTCGATGGGGTTGCCATTAACTTATGTTAACTTTCGAATGGGTTCCTTTACTTATAAATAATGCTTTCAAAATAAGGGGTTCGACCTAATCGAAGCTCTGCTGCCATTCCTTAGCCTTTTGAGTGTATAGAAGTCATTAATGCTTTCGAAAGGTAGTGCTTGTTTATGAGATGTTATAAGCCTCTTCCTAAATGCTTTCAAAAGGGTCGAAGGGTTTTGAAGGCAATAGCTTCGAAAGGGGTTTCGATGTTATCCTTCAACGTTTTGTTTAAATGATTTGAAGCTTTCGAAATGGATGTTGCCAACGCCGTCATGTTTTCCCTAATATTTTTATATGATAAAGGATGGTTTCCAAAGAGATATATTTGTTTATATTCCCTTTGATATAAATAATATTTTAAGTATAAACCCAATGGTTTTGAAAGGAGGGCTTTCAATGGCTTCGGAAGGGTTACTTCCAATGGTTTCGAAATGGGGACTTTCAATGGTTTAGGAAAGCTTACTTCCAATGGTTTCGAAGGGAGTAATTTCAATGGTTTCGAAGCAAGGATTCTATGTGTTATTAAGTAATACTTTATTACATTCGAAAGGTTTCGAAAGAGATGTTTTAAAATGTTTAGAATGGCAAGGGCCTAATGTTTTGAAAAGAGAATTTTATGCTTTCGAAGAAGGTTATCTAGTGAAGTCAAAATCAAGGTTTTAAAGGTTTCGACGGCCTTAGTTTCCAAAGCAAGTAACCCATTCTCATTTTTAAAGGAATGCCATGGCTTAATTAAATAAAGTGTTTTGAGAAGGAGTTTTTGAAGAAGTTTTCAATGATTAGAAGTTGAAAGGATCGACCAAGTTATTGTGTTTGCTTCTTCATATATGTATATATTCACATTGTTTTCGATCAATAACTTTAATTTAGGGAAGGGTAGAATAATAAGGCAAATTGACCCGGTGATGAATATAAATTAACTCCTGAATGGGTAGAATTGTATCCAGGAGGTTAGGAAGTCTAGAATATAGGATGCTAAACATTAAAGGAAAAGTTATTGGTCGGGGCCAATAGGTTCTCGGCAAGCCCATGAAAACTGTGTATAGGAAAAGATATTGCCAAGGGAAAATTGGTCATAATTAGCCCACGAAAGCTGTGTACAAATGAAGTTGTCAAAAAGACAAGTTCATAGTAAGCCCATGAAATCTATGATTTGATACTGGCGAAGGCCAGTAGGTTTGTAGTTAGCCCATGAAAGTTATATCTAGAATAAGATATTGACAGATGTCAATATGTTCCTAGTCATCCCATAAAAAGTAGGATAAGAAGAAAAGATATTGTAGTCACCAATAGATTCCTAGTCAACCCATAAAAACTAGGATAAGAGTAAAGATATTGGAGTTACCGATCGGTTCATAGCGATCCCATAAAAACTATGTAATTGGACAAGGAGCCCTTATACATATTACCGGCTATTAGTCAGCCCATGAAAACAAGTAGGTTAATAATAATCCTAGAAACTATAATTAAGACATAGTCAAAATGAATGGGGATGGGTAATCCAGATTTGATTTACTTGTTTTGCATATCATCGTAATGTTTTGAAATAATACGTTTTAACCATTGTGGATGCAGAAGCACGGTATATGGTTTAAAAAGGTTTTATAATACAAGTGAGTAGAAAAACCCATTCCACTAAGTGGCATGGTCTCACTAGATATCTAAATGGTTTGAGATGGTAGATTATTATTCATACCAAGCTTTATGTCTGACTCAAAGTCTATGTTTTCCCCTTAAACTCACGGGTACTTAATTGAGCTTGAGTAGTTTGAGAGTTGAGGTTTTCAGGTACCTCATTAGATGAATAAAGCTTCCGGAGACGTACAGGAGGCAAAATAGATAACTAGAGTTCTCTTTTATTTTATTTCACTGTGTTGTTTGTAATATAAAAGTTGTTAAATTGCCTGTGTATACTCTAATCGTCCAAAGAAGAATCTTCATATGTCACTCTTTGCATTTATTGTAATAAATATATTTTCTCTGAACATGGTTGACGATTGTGGGATTATATAATGAATTGGAAATGTTTTGAAATAGAATGTGATCTTGTTTGAAGTTTTAAAATTTGTCCATATCATGTGTTTATGTGTATCAATCAATCTAGCACTGCCGTACTTGCTCGCCGAGGATTAATAACTATGATGACCGTAGCATCTGTGGTCAATAATTTTGGGCATCCAAGTAGGGGGAAGTTGCATGTTGATGCAAAGAGGTAGAGTGATTGCCTATGCTTCTCGATAACTCAGACCATATGAAGTTAGATATCCAACTCATGAGTTAGCAGCTGTAATCTTTGCATTGAAAATATGGAGGCATAACCTCTTAGGAGAGAGATTCGAGTTGTATATAGATCATAAATCTTTGAGGTGTTTATTTTCATAGAAAGAGTTGAATATGAGACATTATAGGTGGCTCGAGTATTTAGCAACTTATGGTTTTGGCATTAGGTATATGCCACGAAATGGAAACAATGCGACAAATGCACTTAGCAGAAAACATCAGAATGTGTTGTTATCTATATTGGTAGAATGGATGGATTTGGAGGCACTAACTACTTGTAGTGAGAGTTAAGGTTGACTGCTAGTTCTAGTTAGAATACTGCCATATTATCTTGTTTAGAACTTCGACCGGTATTAATCGAAAGGATTGCTTCTAAGCACAGAGATGATCCATTGCTTGCCGAAAGGATTAAAAGATTGGAAAGTGGAACTGAGATTGATGACCTAAAATATTTTAGTCTTGACCAAAGAGGATGGTTACGGAAGAAGGGGTGGTTATGTATCGTAGATGCTGGTGATAGAAGGAAGGAAGTTCTTAGGGAGTGTCACCGATTGAAGTTTACCATTCAACTTGGAGGACTAAGATATATCAAGATATGAAAAAGTGTTTCTTCTGGGAAGGTATGAAAAGGGTATAGGCTTATAGGTGAAGCAATGTTTGAATTGCCGGTAAGTAAAAGTCAAACATCGAAAGCCAAGTGGATTGCTTCAGCCTTTAGATAAACCAGTTTAGAAGTGGGATTCGTTATCCATGGATTTCATTGAGGGGTTGTGTAACGACCCTAATTTTGATTAAAATTATTTAGGAAATTTAATTAGATAAATTAAATGAAATAATGTAAATGGTTAAGGTAATTGATATTTGTCCATTGAGAGGGTAACCGTGCCTAATTAAACAATGAACAAAAGGGAATTAAAATGAAATAGATAAGGGTAATAAGATAAAAGCAAAATAGGAATAGATTATATTCCTATACCCTAAACCCTCATGCACTCTCATTTTATATGTTCATAAACACAAATTAAATCAAGTAAGGCCGGCCACCGTTAGGAGAAAGCAAGAGGAAGTTAAGCAAAAATCAAGAGGAAGAAGCTTAATCAATTTATTTCAAGAGCAAATTTCAATAGCAACAAGCTAAGGTGAAAAATATGTTACATCTCATATTTCTTATTTTTGGTTCTAGATCAAATCTGAATATGTTTTGAAAACTATATTCCATGTTTTGAATGTTATGAATATATATTTATATACATATACATATATATATGTGTGTGTGTGTGTGTGTGTGTGTTTGTTGATGAATTTTGTTTGTTCATATAGATTTTATGACAAGTTTTGATTTGAAAAACCAATCAGATGATATCCAAATGCCTTGCGGTTATGATATAAGGCCAGAAATATTACTTTAGAGATGGGTTTCAAGTTGCATAGTTTTTCGAATCAATGTTGATTTATTATGAATTTTCTAGTGAAGAAAATAGTTAAATTGGGCTTAAATTAATTATGGCTATTAGATGTTAGGTTTGGGTGAAAAAGTGATATACGTTAGAAAACAAATTTAAAGTGTTTTATGGAAATTTTTGGAAATTTTCCTAAGTGTTTTAATAAGTATAAAATTGTTTAAGTTATGGGGACTTAAATGTTTTATAGTTTATAAAAGGAGAAGTGGCGATTTATAAATGTTTTAAATGTCAAATTCGGAGCACTTTTAGAAAAGGTTTTGGAAAAGAAGTTGGCAACCAATTATATGATGACAAATAAGCAAGTTAGTTGGAAAGAAATTTCTTTAAAAAGTTAAAAATCAGTTTTATAAGGTTTATCTGCTTCGCCACTTATAGCAGCATCTTTCGACGCATACTTCCACCTTAAACTAGTTCAACCAATACACATTGTATCAACTTCGGTACGTAGTGGATTGGAGTTAGGCGAAAGGTATGGAGTCGAAATAAGGCTTTGTAAGGGGTTAAAGTAGCTTCTGAAAACATAGAACTATTTTGGTTGTAAATAAGGCTTTCGAATGAGATGGCTTTTGACTTGGTCAATTGTTTAAAGCAAAGAGCTTTCGAAAGAGGTTGCCACTTTTGTTTTAAAGAGAAGCTTTCGAAGGAGTCGAAATGTCTGCTGCTGCATTCAACCTTTCATAGCAACGCCTACCAAGGCGTTCTTTTGCTTTAAACTTTGAACCCACTTCTCCAATGCTTTCGATGGGGTTGGTTTCGACACCATCCACTTTCTATTATTTAGGAAAATGCTTTCGAAAGAGTTGCTTTCGTCCTAGTTCTTTTAAGAGCCTTTTGATATTTCAAAATTTAAACCTAAAGGTTTCGAAAGGAATATTTTAAATGGTTTCCTAAACTATATTCCACAAGCTTTCACTTGAACCCAATCCTTTCAAAAGGTATGTATTAAGTAAAGTACTTTAATGCTCGAAGGGAAATGGTAAAGGTCTCGAAGGGGTGACTCCCTAATGTTTTCGAAAGGTTTACCTTTAGTGTTTTAATGGAAGGTTTCCAATGTTTTCAAAAAGCAAATGGAAGATTTTTGAAAAGAGGATGTCTAAGGTTTTATAAAGCTTTTGAAAGGGACACTTTCAATGTTTTTGATACGTCTGTTGTAAAAAAATCAAAAGGTATGTTTTGGCCTTTCGGCCTAATGTTATAAAGTAAATTAGTTAACTTGTTTTGAAAAGGGTACTTTCATACTTTCAAAGGTTTTGAAAGGGATTGTTTAAAGATTTTAAACAGGGTTTCAAAGATTTTCATCAACAATGTTTATGTAAAGCGTATATCTTGGCTAAGAGACTTGAGTAAAGTAAATAGCATGTTTTCCTTGTTTAATTATGATTTAAAGAGATTAAATAAATTTGAGAGATATTTTCAAGGAAAATTTGATGGATAGTTAACCCTATGTAAATGAATTGGATGTTTCAATACCAGACGGGATTGGTATAGGGTCATACCCTATACGTTAGATATAACCCCTAGCTAAATTAATCCACAATTCCAATGTGTAGGGCTCAGTGATAGGTAAGACTTAAACGATGTTACACATAGAAAGAAATATATAGAGAGAGTAGGAGGATAGGTTATTAGTGAGACCGTAAAACCATTAGGATCAGGTGACCCTGGGAGAAGTTAGTTTAGGACAGACCGTCCTAAAGTGTGTCTAGCGGGTGTTAGATTATTTATTTTGTCTAATAGGCCCAAGTTAGGTAATAGTTAGTAGTTAGCCAAACAAAACTATATTGTTCAGATAGATAGTTCATTTGTTACCTTATTTGTGATCATATATGATATTGCTATTATTATTTCAATCAGTTTGATTGTAGGATTCTGATTTGCAAAAGGATATGTTTTGAAGGGATATTAGTGAGGGAAAACCCGTTCCACTAAGTGGCGTGGTCTCACTTAATATCAGTAAACCGAGATGTAATGATATTATTCACACCAGGCTTTATGTCTGAGACGAAGTTTATGTTTTTCCCTTAAACTCTCGGGTGCTCAAAAATTAATTTGAGTAGATTCAAAATTAAGGTTTTTCAGGTTTAGTAGGTTGAACAAATAAAGCTTCCGAAGACGTGCAGGAGGCAAGTTAGCTATATTTAGGAGTTATTCGGTTTTATTTCCACTGTGATGTATTAAGACTGATATGTCTATTTAGTACTATGATCATTTAAGAGGGCATCTTCGTATGTCGCTCTTTGTGTAATTTGTAATAATTGTATTTGATCAAGGCTTAGAAATCATTTGGGATTATGTAATTGAGTATGAAATATTGTTTTGATATGTAATCGGAAAAGTTTTATTAACCAGTTTGATTTTATTTCATATTCAAGTGCTTATGATATTATGGATACCATTAACGTTACTATATTTTGTCACTGGAAGTTAATAATATGGATGACTGCAACATTTGTAGCGCTTAGCTTCAGGCCTCAAGATAGGGGATGTTACAACTTGGTGTCAGAGCATAGTTTTATGAAAAATTAAAAGAAATTTCCATCTTAAAATGATTTTGAAAACATAATCCTAATCAATTAAAGAAAAGATTGAGGTATGGGATAACGCTATAGTAACGTACTTGTATTCACTACATATAAGTATACACTTTATCTTTATTCTCCCATCTCCCTCTCTCTCTAAGGTTATTCTTCTGTAACTTACAAAGATTCGAATGTAGATTTTTCAAACATAAGATATAGATGCTAGAAGTGGAAGAGTAAACATTGGTGGGGGAAGCACCATAACTAATGGGAATGCCAGACCAAATACCATAGGAACCCGGGACAGGCACAAGCTGCAAATGTGGGTGCTGGTGTCCCGCAAGTCGATATGGGAGAAATGTATTAGTTTTTCGTTAACATGACATAGGGAGGAGTTGTTATGGGGTTAGCGAAAGGAAATGCTGAAGGAGGAAATAAGGGAGCTCCAGTGGTTAATAACTATGATGTTTTGAGTAAAGATTATGCAAGGTTGGGAGGAAAGTCTTTCATTGGTACTGAAGATGCAATCGAAGTCGAGAATTGGTTACTTCATAGCGAGAGGGTTTTTGTTGATTTGGGGCTCAATGATGAGAAGAATAGGAAACTTGCTTCTAGATAACTACAAGGAGCAGCACTGTTTTGGTGGAACAGTGTTATGGTAGGAGTCAATGAGGGACTATGACTTGGGCTGAGGTCGGGAGGAGGTTTGAAGAAAGATGTATGTCAGAGATTGCTAAGTCTGCTCTACCTAGGAAGTTTGCTGAGTTGGAGCAAGGAGATATGACATTTCTTGAGTATGCAACCAAATTTGAGAAGTTAGCAAGATATGGATACGCTACGATTGATACTATCATCGAAAGGAATGAGAAGTTCATTCATGGGTTGAAGCCTAAGCTTGTTATGGCCACGTTATTGCATATTAGAGACCCATGCGATGTTGTTGAGATGGCTTTAAGGAAAGAAGAGATGCTTGCTTATCTTAAAGGAAAGAAGGCAAAGGAATTTCAAGGAGGGTAGAACCAGAAGATGAAGTTTTTTCATAAGAAAGGAGCTTAAAAGGGTGGAGCTGCTAAGAAAGGGAAGGCAGATGTTGTCTATTATATATGTGATAAGAAAGGTCACTATGCTCATGAATGTCGGACTGGCAAGGGAAAGAAGGCTGCTGAAAAGAAAGGAGTGAGATGTTTCAATTGTGATCAGATTGGACATTATAAGAACCAGTGCAAGGAGCCAGCCAAGAATGGAAAAGGCAAGGTGTTTGCATTGGATTCAGCTACCTTGAGGCCAACAATAGAGGAAAAAGGAAAAGATGTGTTGGGAAGTATGCTTTTGATTCATGGTATGTCAATTAGAGTTCTATTTGATACGAGTGCATGATAATTTTTATATCTCATTGTTTGGTAGATAAGCTTAATATTGAACCCTCATATCTAGTTACTTCCTTAAGGGTTGCAAATCCGATAAGAGGTTATGAGACTCTTGAGATGAGATGTGCCCACCGAGAGTTTGAATTGTTAGGTCATACCTTTGTTTGCAGTTTGTATGTGTTTGATTTTATAGGATTCGGAATTATTTTGGGTATGGATTGATTAAGTAAATACCATGCTAGGATATTTTGCCAAATAGGGAAATATCGCTTCGACACCCTGACTGTAGTGATTGGATTATATATTCCATAGAAAACCTTAGTTTTGAGGTTAATGCTTTGTTGGGTGTTGTGGAGGCAGAAGACGAGTTGAATCCTGTTTTTATTGTTAGAGAATTCACAGATGTCTTTAAGCTCGTAGTAGGACTATGACCGAAAGGGGCTATTTAGTTTCTGATAGATTTAGTACTAGGGCAGAACCGATGAGTAGACCATCAAGTAGAATGACACCTACCGAAATAAGGGAGCTAAAGGTGCAGTTGGTGGATTTTGAAGGTAAGGATTTTATCAGACCAAGCAGTTTGCCTCATGGGGAAGCCGCAGTGTTTGCTAAGAAACCGGATGGATAGTTAAGGTTATGTATCGATTATTATAAGTTGAATGAGAAGATGATAAAGAATCGATATCCGTTACCTAGAATTGAAAATCTGTTTGACCAGTTGAGTAGAGCCAAAGTATTTTCCCAGTTGGATTTAGAAACAAGGTTCCATCAGCTTAGAGTGGCTAAGGATAGTATTCCTTTAATTGGGTTTAGAACTAGATATGGCTCATACGAATGGTTAGTAATACCGTTCGGACTAACTAATGCAACAACATTCTTTGTAGATTTGATGAACCAATTTTTTCGCGAACACTTGGATAGGTTCATATTGGTATTCATAGATGATATTTTTATATACTCTAAATATGAAAGAGAGCATGAAGTTCATGTTAGAATGGTGCTTGGGAAGTTGACGCAGCATCAGCTGAAAGCGAAATTTTCGAAGAGTCGTTTTTGGAAGAAGGAAGTGAATTTTCTAAGTCATGTAGTCTCAGAGAAATAGTTGTTTGTAGATCTGACTAAGATTGAAGTGATGTAATTGGAAGAGACCTTAGACAGTGACTGAGATAAAGATTTTTCTTAGGTATTATCGAAGATTCATAAAGTACTTTTTGTAGATAGCGGCACCGATGACCAAGCTAACGCAAAAGAATGTGAAGTTCGTTTTGACTGATAAGTGTGAGGAGGCATTCTAGAAGCTGAAACACTTATTGACAAATGCAGCTTTGTTAGTTGTTCCAGAAGGGAATCAAAGCTTAGTGGTGTACACAGATGCATGTGGAACAGGGTTAGGAGCTGTGTTAATGCAAAAGGGGTAAAGTGATTGCCTACGCTTCTTGACAGCTCAGACCGCATGAGGTTAGATCTCCAACTCACAATTTGGAATTAGTTGCGGTAATTTTTGCATTGAAAGCATGGAGTTATTACATCTTAGGAGTGAGATTCGAGATGTATACGGATCATAAGTCTCCAAGGTATTTATCTCTCAAAAGGAGTTGAATATGAGACAACAGAGGTGGTTAGAGCTTTTAGCCTCTTATGACTATGTTATTGAGTACACATTAGGAAAAGGCAACAAGGTTGCGGATGCACTTAGCAAGAAACATCAAAATGCAGTATTGGAAATGATAGCTGAGTGGAAAGATTTGGAAGCATTGAATAAATACAGGATACAGAGAAGATCTAAAGTTAGGTCTAGTAAGGAAACCACTATGTTATCATGTTTAGAAGTTCGACCGGTGATGATCGAAATGATTGCTTCTAAGCAAGGGGACGATCCATTATTAGCTGAACGGATCAGAAAATTAAGGGATGGAACAGAGAGAGATGACATGAAAGGTTTTAGCCTTGACCAAAATGGATGGTTGATGAAGAAAGAAAGACTATGTGTTTCGAATGTGGAAACATTAGGAAGGAAGTTCTTAAAGAATGCCATTGTTCAAAATTCACTGTTCATCCTGGAGGAACTAAGTTGATATGGATATGAAGAAAAGTTTCTTCTGGAAAGGTATGAAGAGTGATGTAGGCTTGTGGGTAAAACAATGTTTGAACTACCAGAAGGTAAAAGCCGAACATCAGAAACCAAGTGGATTACTTCAGCCTTTAGATGTTCCAGTATGGAAGTGGGATTCTATCCCAAGGGATTTTATAGACGGGTTTCCAAAGTCAAATAGAGGAAATGAAAGTATATGGGTTATAATGGATAGACTGACTAAGAGTGCCCATTTCATTCCAGTTAAGTTAACCAGGGCGACACCTATTTTAACTAAGTTATTTATGAAGAATGTAGTTAGACTGCATGGAACTCCTAGTAGTATAGTAAGTTATAGAGATTCCTTATTCACTAGCGAGTTCTAGAAGAGTCTACAGAAGACTTTAGGTACCAAGCTCAAGATGAATACTACTTACTATCCACAGAAAGATGGGAAAGTGGAAAGAGTTAACAAAATCTTAGAAGATTTGTTAAGAGCTTATGTGATAGATTTTGGGGGATCGTGGGAAGACCATCCACACTTAGTCGAATTTCCGTATATAACAACAATTATCAGACTAGTATAGGGATGGCACCATCTGAAGCTTTGTATGGAAGGCCATGAAAATCTCTCGTTTATTGGTTAGAGACCAAGGATAGGTTAGTTCTTTCTCCAGAATTGGTTAGGGAAACTATAGAAAAGATTGAGTTAATTTGAGTTATGATGAAGGAAGCTCGGTCTAGGTAGAAGAGTTATGCTGATAAGAGAGGAAAGACATAAAGTTCTCGGTTGGAGATCATGTTTTCATCAAGATATCACCAACGAAAGGTGTAATCAGATTTGGAAAGTCGTAAAAATTGGCATAGAGATTCGTTGGACCATTTCCTATTGTAGAAAGGAACGGGAAACCCATGTATAGATTAGAGTTACCGAACAGTTTGGCAAAGGTCTACAATGTTTTTCATATTTCTCTTCTAAGGAAGTGTATTCAAGATCCAAAGACTACTATAGCACCGACTGTATTAGATTACTTAGTAGTGGAATCGAATTTGACTATAGCTAGAAAACCAGTCCGTATTGTCATGAGAGATGAGAAGAGGCTGAGGAACAAGATAGTCAGATTAGTCAAAGTCCAGTGGAGTGACGATGGGAGAGATTGTACTTGGGAAACTGAGAGCAGGATTAGAGTTACTTATTCTGACTTGTTTCATGGTATGTTTTAACTTTATCGAGGACGAAATTCTTTAAGGAGGGGACTCTATAACGACCCCAATTTTGATTAACATTATTAGGACATTTAATTAAATAAATTAAATTAAATAATGTAAATTGTTAAGGGAATTGAGATTTGTCCAATCAGAGGATAGTCGTGCCTAATTAAACAATGAACAAAAGGGAATTAGAATGAAATAGCTAAGGGAAATAAGATAAGGGCAAAATAGGAATATGTTATATCCTTATACCCTAAACCCTCATTTCCTCTTATTTTACACGTTCGTAAACAAAAACTAAATCAAGTAAGGCCAGCCACCTTTAGGAGAAAGCAAGAGGAAGATAAATAAAAATCAAGAGGAAGAAGCATAATTAATTTAATTCAAGAGAAAATCTCAACTACTTAATAAGAAGCTAAGGTGAATAATAGGTTACATCTCATATTTCTTATTTTGG
Organism: Allium cepa; assembly: GCA_030765085.1. NCBI lineage: Eukaryota > Viridiplantae > Streptophyta > Magnoliopsida > Asparagales > Amaryllidaceae > Allium > Allium cepa. Next base: position 106,426,529 of record CM060946.1, read on the forward strand.
ATTTCTTGTTTTGGTTTTAGCTAAGATCCGATTACGTTTTGCAAAGTATATGCCATGTTTTGAATGTTAAATATGCGCGCGCGCACACACACACACACACACACACACACACACACACACATATATATGCTTGTTGATGAATTTTGTTTGTTCATATAGATTTTATGACAAGCTTAGATTTGAAAACCCCATCAAATGTGTAATATCCCGAAATTTTTAACAATATCAATTTAATAATCTGTAATTAAAATTAAATTGATATTGATAATCTGATAATAATAATTCAGATAGATTTAATAATCTTCTTCAATAAATATTTAAATTGGTTATTTTATCTTTTGAAAATAATAAATTGATCTCTATTTACAATATGAATATATGGTTTGTATTTTAAATAGATTAGTATTGTTTTAATTTTAATAAGTAAAGCATATTTTCTAGTTTAATATTTATAGTAAATTGGAAAATTTGTTTTATTTAATATTCAAAGCTTTTCAAAATTTAATAAATGATTTTGGTTTAAATTTAATAAATGAACCATGTTTTAAAATTCTAATATATACATTATAATTTGGAAATTTTGATTTTAATTAGTATTGAGTTTTAAAGACTATTTCATAAATAAATATATGATTTTAAAATTGATAAGAAAAATATTGAAATGTTTAAATTAAATTGGATTGATTTTTAAATTTAGAATAAATTTAGCAAAATGGTTTCATACTTAATAAAATGGATTATTTATTTAATAAAAATATAATTTCTTGTAAAATAATTTTAATTTAATAATAAGAGAATTATAAAAATAATATTAACATTGTAATGACTTTTTAAATAAGTTTTGAATAAGATTTGTAGTTTTTATTACAAATTGAATTTATATTTATAACTTGATTTAAAAATATTTGATTTTGAATTTATTTTGAATTTAAATTCCCAAGTATAAAATTTTAATTTTTTTAATTTTTAATATGTATTTATTTATAAACATGATTTTTTTTGTTTCATTTATAAATTTATTCACATATTCAAATTTAAATTAACAAATTGAAACTAAGCTAATATATGCATTGATTATACATGTGTTAGATTCATATGCATTCAAATTGACAAGTGTTGTAAAAAAATTGGCAAGTGTAAATTTTATTTTTTATTTCTTTTATTACATTAAATTTGAAATATATCTAGTACAAACTTGCATCTTTATTCATATAACATTTTCATTTCCTCAATCAAATGAAGACCAAATTCATTTTTCATATCCACAATCAAAAATCTGCATACCTCAAATTCAAGCAAATCTGCATATACAAATTTATCAAACCCTGTACAAATCTGCATTCACAAATGCATATAAAAATCCACAAATCTGCATTTCCAATCAAAGTAAAATCTGCATTTCTTCAAAATCAAATAAAGGGCCTGCACTCTATTTTAAAACCTGGAATGGATGAAGTCTACACTGTCTTAAACCTTGGTTGAACTAGCATCTGCATGCAAGTAATTAGAGTCTGGAAAGCATGAGCAACCCAGATTTTAAACAACAGAGGAAGCAAACTGCATATTCTTGTTTCTGCATAAATGAGCAACAGAGGGGTCAAGCCTGCATTTGTTTTCTGCAATATTCATAAGGGTTTAACAGGGGTCTGCATTGACTGGTGAGTAACATTTAAAGTCTTGAACTATATTTAGGTTGCTTGATTAAATGCTTGAGATAAAAATTATGTTTGTGTGTTTATAAAATGTCTGTTGAAATTATGATTGTTTATGCATGTTGATAGTGCTGTAGATTCACACCCTATTTAAAAGAATCTTTTACAAATTGATTTAATATGAGATTTATATCTGTGTTTTAGATTAATAAAAAGGAGTTTGTTTATCAGAGATTAGAATTTAGCTTATAAATTAATGTGTTTTATTTTCTTAAGTTTAGATTTTGAAAAAATTAGGAGAATTAAAATACTGGGAATTGTCTCTGTAAACCTAAGTAACTCCCATTTATGTTAATATTGATCAAAATCAAACACATTAATATTTAAATCCAGTTTCATAAACTTAATGCATTGATAAAAACTTGATTTTTAAATCAAGTATTAGTATTTTTAAGTGAATGTTGCATTTACAGTTTGGTCTGGAAATAAAATATGAATATGTGCAAATTTTTGCAATCTGTGGTTTAAGGAAACTCAAAACTCTTTTGTGTTATTAAGTAAGGATCATAGATCCATAGAAAATCTGAAATGAGAATAACAAATTGCTAGATTGGTTGCTGTGGGAAAATCTTGGTTTGAACCCTAAGTTTTGAATAAGGGTTAAAGTTTGGGACAGTGAGAGGTGAAGAGTAGATCGAGTGACGTGATACTTGGTGGTTGTGTAGCTGAAGGGTGTTGGAACTCGAGGCCGGAGGGGTGGATCTGCAAGTGATCGGAGCAAGGCGAAATGGCCGTTGACAGGTTTGAGCAGAACCTGTAATACTCTTTTTCCAGGTTTTTAAATTTGGGGGTTTCAGAGCTAAAATTTGAATGCTTGAATTTTTGTTCAACCTGTGTTGTAGTTAGGGTATTGAGGGGTTTCTGGAAGTGATTGGATCATCTATGATGGTGAGAAGGGGTGGTGGTCGCCGTGCATATGCACGGTGACGAGTTTTCAGGTGGACTGTATTTTGGTTGGGATGTCTCAGGGGAAAGTTTAGGGTTGCCTCGAAGCAAGTTGATAGGAAACTCGGAGTGGAGAGGCTGTTGACTCGAAGAAGAAACTGGGTTACTCGGGTCACTATAAATTACAGGTTTCACAGTATAACTGTGTTTGTTTTTTTATAAAAAAAATCTGGGTTTTAAACTTTTTAAATCTGTAGTTTTAGGGTTTAAAGCAAAGTTTAGGTTTAAATTCAATTCAAGTTTGAATTTCTGATTTGAAATTCAAGTTCCAGTTTTTAAAACAGAAACTTAAGTATAAAATTTAACTTTATTAACTATATCATGTTGATAAGATAGTTTAAACTTTTTAATAATAAGATTTTAAAAATATGAATAGATTTGAAGTTAATTTAAAATCTGGGAATTCAAAAGTTTAATTTGAATTTCAGTATTAAATTTTAAAGAAGGTTTAAATTTGAAGTTTTAAATTAAAGTGAAATTTAGGTTATTAAAAGTTTTTAAATGAATTTAACTTTAGAAATTTTCATAGCATTTGTTAGATTTGCAATTTAAAAAGTTTTAAATTATTCAAAACTTTGATAAGTTTAAAATTATTCTATTTTAAACTTGAATTTAAATTGGAATTTAAAGTTGTTCAAAAAGTACTTTGTTTAAATTAAATTGTTCTAACATAATTAAGTTATGTTTTTGAAAATTTGATTAAGATTTATGTTTTAAAATTAATTAATAGGGTAATTAAGATAGATTGATTAATTTAATTAATTAATTGAATTTGGAATTAATAATTGATTTATGATTAATCAATTTATAATTAAGATCATTAATTATATTATAAATTAATGATGAATGAACAGTAATTATGTAATTAAGTTAAATTAAGGTTAATTAATTTAATAATTAACTTTAATTAATAAATGATTAAAGATAATTTAAATGGTAATTAATTTAAGTTAATTACTTTATAAAATAATTAAAGAATGGTTAATGAAGGTCATTAACCAGGATTATTTAACAATTAATTAATATGGTTAATTTTTAAAATTAATTAGATTAATTAATTTAATAATAATCAATTATAAATGGTTTGAGAGTAATTACTAAATAAAGTAATTAAGAAATTAATTACTTAATGTAATTAATTTAATTTAATATGATTGTTTATTTTTAATTAATTAAGTTTAATTAATTATAAACACTTGAGTTTTATGAATAATTACTTTATGTAATTAAAGTTTTGGAAATTACTTAGTTAAGTAATTAATTAATAATTACATGATTGTAATTAAGTAGAGATGTTTAAGAATGAAGTAATTTGGATTGATTATTTAGTAATTAATCAAATAATTAATTGAGAAATTAATTTAAGGATAATTAATTTGGTTTATTATAGTAATTAAGTTAGTTAATTACTTAGGGTAATTAATTTAAGAAATAATTAAGGATCATTAATTATTTTAATTAATGATGTAATTAAGATGATTAATTATGATTAATTAATCAATGATAAGTAATTAAAGGTAATTAATGTAATTAATTAAGAATTAATGTAATTAATTATGATTAATTAATTAGTTGAGTAATTAAAGGTAAATTACTGTTTAGTTGAGGATAATTAATTTGTGAAATTAATTTAGGATAATTACATGAATGTAATTAAGGATAATTAATCAAGAATGATTAATTAAGGTAATTTATTTTGAATGATTGATTAATTGATTATAATCAATTAAATGATTAAGTGAGCAAGATTTAAATTGGTGAAGTAATTAATTTAATTTATTTTAAATTAATTAAAGATGAACTAAGTAATTTAATTCATTTTAAATTAATTTGAGATAGAGATAGTTAATTTAATTCATTTTAAATTAATTATATGGTGATGAATAAATCTTTGCTTATGTATGAATGGGTGAACTTGATTGTCTTAGATGCTTTGTGATCTCAGTAATGAGATAAATGGTATTGTGTGGTATGGATGTTTGATTGTATTGTGATGATAACATAGGTTATCTATTGTGATGGTGATATATGGAATATCTATGATATTGATAATATGAATTACCTGTTATTTGATAATGTTGATTATCAGTTCTGATTGTGAGTTGTCTATCTGTGTGTATATAGATACTGTAATTGAATTGTTTTTAACCTTTAAAACAACTTGGACCTTAAAAGACACGCTTTGGTTTTCGATGAGACCGGGATCGGGTTTCCATATTTGGATATCCGAAAACCACATCGTTTCCAAATAACGTTAGGTCGTGAATTCAAAGTGGAGCTTTGTGAAGACTCGAGGTGTAAGGACTATGAGTCAGTATAACTCTGTGGGTGATTCCGTAATGAGTTGACGGAATTAGTTCTTATAGATTTGAGATGGTGGTTTAGAGTGCAAGGATTATCGTCGTTAACTCTGAAGGTGATTCCAAAATGAGTGTAACGAGATAATGCCTTCGGTTTCGTTCGAACCCGGAATGAACTTGTATGGATTGAATGCTTTCAGAACATCGTCAGGTGGACGATGAGCATTCTAAGTGATATGTCCTATAAAGGTAATCGTAGCCTCAAGCCTCATCATCCGGGAATGGCTAAAACAGGGGAGGTGCAGCAAAGCTTCGTGGGTCGCACCCACTGGAGAGCAAGATTTACCTCTGTCTAAAAGTCCCTTTATATTCGGCTGTGTGGATGGTTGCTAGCTACAACCACGGGGTTGTCTTGTTCGGAACTATTCAGTAAGGAATGGGTCCGGCTTTGTGTTGCAGGGGGTCGGGAGTGATCCTCGGTACGTTGATCTAGGCCACGTACTGTGACGGGCGGTACCCCAGTAGCCCTACCGTTGTATGGAATCCAAAATCCAATAAGTGCCAACGGTTTTGATTGTATTACCCACTTTTGTGGCTAGTAGCTGGAATTTAATCATGTAACAATTTCGGCTATTTCTTATTTATTTGAAAACCCTAGACACTATTATAATATCATCGGATTTCCTATCAAATGTTTTGGTTAGCGTAAGGTAAAAACTTTTCCATGTTTATGTGTGGGAAGTCTTACGTGATACCTTTCTTTTCAAAAGGTTTTTGAAAGTTAAGCAACTTTAACCTGTTACTCACACCAGACCCATGTCTGACCCGGAGTTTATTTTTGTTTTCATAAACTCTTGGGTACTCAAATTTTTATGAGTAGTCAAGGGAATTCAGGTTAGGATTCATGTTTGCTTTGACGAATTGTGGAGGAGCAAGTGGAGCAGGAGGCTTCCACGTGTAGATATATAGTATTCCGCTGTGTGTGTTCTCTGAGTTGTTTCTTGATATGTATTGAGTTGTATAACTAGACAGGTGATTATAACTGTCTAGTATGTGTTGTATATCTGTGTACTCTGATAATGGTTGTAAACTATGTAATATTTATGTTATTAATATAATTTATTTGTTCCGTTGTTAGATTCTGATGTGTTGTTTCTTTCTTCTCTTCTTTCTATTCTATTTTCTATCCCTTTCTTTCTTAAATATGATGCGATTTTCTGGGAGTGGAAAGTCAGGTCGTCTCAAAATGACATCCAAATGCCTTGCGATTTTGATATAAGGTCGGTAATATTATTGATATGGGTTTTAAGTTTCATAATTTCCTGGATTAATGTGGATTTATTATGAATTTTCTAGTGAAGAAAGTGGTTAAATTGGGTTTAAATTAGTTACAGCTATTAGAAGTTAGCTTTTGGTCAGAAATTTATATGTTAGAAAACATATTAAAAGTGATTTATGGGAATTTTCATAGAATGTTCCTAAGTATTTTAATAAGCATATAAAACTATTTAAGGTATGCGACTTAAATGCTTTATATGTTGATAAAAGGAGAAGGGGATATTTGTAAATGTTTTAAATGTTAATTTTTGAAATTCGACGGCACTTATAGAAAAGATTTTGGAAAATAAATTGGCAACCAATTATATGATGAAAAATAAGCAAGTAAGTTGGAAAGAAATTGCTTTAAACAGTAAAAATCAGTTTTATAAGGTTTATCTTCTTCGCCACTTATAGCAGCACCTATCAACACCATACTTCCATCTTCAACCAGTTCGAAACCAATACACATGGTATCAACTTCAGTATGCAGTGGATTGGAGTTACGCGAAAGGTATGGAGTCGACACAAGGCTTTCAAAGGGGTTGAAGTAGCTTCTGAAAACTCAAAACTATTTTGGCTGTAAATAAGGCTTTCGAATGAGATGGCATTTGACTTGGTCAATTGTTTTAAAGAAAAGAGCTTTCGAAAGAGGTTGCCGCCTTTGTTTTAAAAAGAAGCTTTCGAAGGGGTTGAAACCCTTGCTGCCGCATTCAACCTTTCGAGGCAATACCTTCGAAGAGGTTCTTTTGCTTTAAACTTTGAAGCCGCTTCTCCAATGCCTTTCAAAGGGGTTGGTTTCGATACCATCCATTTTATCTTATTTAGGAAAATGCTTTCGAAAGAGTTGCTTTCATCCTATTTCTTTTAAGACCCTTTTGATATTTTGAAAGTTAAACCAAAGTTTCGAAAGGAGTGTTTTAAATGGTTTCGAAACTACATTCCACAAGCTTTCACTTGAACTCAATGATTTCGAAATGTATGCATTAAGTAAAGGACTTTAATGCTTTCGAAAGGTATACGATAAAGGTTTTGAAGGGGTGACTCTCTAATGTTTTCGAAAGGTTTACCTTAGTATTTGAATGGAAGGTTTCCAATGTTTTTGTAAGGAAAATGGAAGAGTTTTGAAAAGTGGACGTCTAAGGTTTTATAAAGCTTTCGAAAGGGACACATTCAATGTTTTCGAAAGGTTTGTTGTAAACGGTTTCAAAAGGTATATTTTGGCCTTTTGGCCTAATGTTATAACTTAAAGTAGTTAACTTGTTTTGAAAGGGGTACTTTCAATGGTTTTGAAAAGGGTACTTTCAATGGTTTCGAAAGGGACTGTTACAAGGGTTTCGAAGGTTTTCATCAAAAATGTTTTGTGTAAAGCATATATCATGGCAAAGAGATTTGAGCAAAGCGAATAATATGTTTTCCTTTTTTGAGTATGATTTAAAGGGATTAAATCAATTTGAAAGATGTTTTCAAGGAAAATTTAATGGGTAGTTAACCCTAAGTAAATGATTCAAATATTTGAATAGCAGATGGGAATGGTATAGGGTTGCGCCTTATACATTAACTATAGCCTTTAACTAATTTAGTCCAAAATTCCAGTGTGTAGAGCTTAGTCACAGGAAGGACTTAAATGATGTTACATGTAAAAAGGTATACATATAGAGAAGGAGGGTAGGTTATTGGTGAGCCCGCAAAACCAATAGGATTAAGTGATCCTGGGAGAAGTAAGTTGAGGATAGACCGTCCAAAAGTGTGTCTAACAGGTGTTAGATTATTTAATTTCTCTGGTAAGCCCAAGTCGGCCAATGGTTAGAATTAGCCAAATAAAACTATATTGTTTGGACAGATAGTCCATTTATTACATGATTTATGAGCATATATGATATTTCTATTTTTTTTAATCGGTTTAATTGTGGAATTTTGTTTTGCAAAAAGGTATGTTTTAAAAGAATATTAATGAGGGGAAACCCATTTCACTAAGTTGTGTGGTCTCACTTAATATTAGTGTTATCCCAACTTTTGGCAAACTTGAGATACCTAAAAATCAGCTGAAAATAAATGATTATTATTCTTGAATATCAACCATGCATTGCAGGATAACCATGGATATCGATGAATTTTGTCTGAGTCCGAATCGGGCCACAATTGATAGGACATGACCAGCAAGATCATAGAAGCCAGTGGTTCAAATTTCAAGTCAATCCGACTTCGTATGCTCAAGTTATGATGGATTCAATTTGAAGCAAACCTGGCTCGGTTCAAATCGATAGGATACCCCCCTAGTTCGAATCGATGGACTTCGCATCCATCAGTTCGACTTCATCTACCTCGAATCCATCATCCTTGCATTAGTTCGAACCCAAGAGGTGTAGCCGTGCCTCGAATCCATCAAGCAAGCCCCAGATAGCCATGCTTGGAATCCATCCGCGCCTGCCCTGTTCGAACCCAACATGATGAAATCCTTCGAACCCATCACGATGCCTACCTTCGAATCCATCCACATGCCTCAACTCGACTCCATATAGTTTGCATCCATCAACACCTCGCTCCATGCAAACCCACCAGGTTCGAATCCATCGAGAGTTGGTTACTTCGAACCGATCTTGTTCGAATCGATCGAGTTCGAACCCATTGGGGTACCTCAGTTCGAATCGGTCGCGTTCGAATCCAGGAAACATTCACTCGCTCGTATCCACCGAGTAAACTAACTTGGATAACGTGTCACTCCACGATGCGAAGTCGGCGAGATCCACGGAGACGAAGCGTTCAACCCGGAGAGAAGGCCGGATCGACTCGAAGGACGCGCGCCACCTCATCACAAAACCGCGTGCGCTGATGGATTCGAAGGGAGTGGGTTCGAAGGGATCGATTCGACCCAAACAGCCAAACGAAAATCTCCACTTCAAGTCGATCATATCTCTCAATCCCTTGATCCAAATGCCATGAAATTTTTACATGAGTTTGCCTACGTGTTGAAGAATGTCCACGCCAAATTTCATCACGATTGGACAATTTCTTGATCGATTCGGACCAAGGGTCAAATCGATCCCAATGTAGGCCCGGATCTCCAGGTTTCGGCCGTGTGGGCCCCCTCACGTGCCTGAAGCGGTCTACTGGACTTTTAGGAGAAATATCAGCCTCCTACGCCTATAAATAGAGCCCCAGGTCATTCAAAAAAGGGATCGATCTCTCTCTTGCTGGAACCAGATTATGTAGCACCGAGACTCTACTTTCACTCCACTACTACCGTTGTACTCGAATTTCAAAGCTATAATCCATTGTAATCCGCTGTAATCAACTGTAATCAGCGAAGAACATCAATAAAAGTTAAAACCCTTGAAGTGGACGTAGGCCGGAGATAGCCGAACCACTATAAATCGTGTGTTCTTGTTTATAATTTCTGTTTTGCTGCGTATTGCTTGCTTAGATCTGTGATTTGTGTTTGAATATTGCTGATTTATATTCATATACTGGTGCTTTCACAATACTTGGGGTTTGTGACCAATTTTGGCGCAAACACTTTGGTGCTTTCACTGAGAACAACCAGCACCCGCTACATCAGATTCAGAATTCAGATTTAAAAGTTTGAAGAATTCCAATTCAGAAACAATGACTCGACAAACAAGACAAAGAGCTGATCGGAGCTAACAAGGAGGAAGCCAAGAAGCATCCTCCGGAGCAGGAGAAGGACAAGCTTCCGTCTACATCACTAGAGATGAGATGGAGGCTATGGCTAATTCATTGCGCGAAAGCATGATGAAGACCCAACAAGAGATGCTGCAGAATTTCCTCGAACATATGAGGGCGGCGAATATGCAAAACCTTGGACCAACCACAACAACTGCAAGTGTGGGACAAGGAATCAGGATTACAGAAGCTAACGAAGGTCAGGTTCACGACCAGAACGCAGGAACTGAAGGTGACCGACAAGGGCTTGGGGGTAGACCCTCAGGGTCCGATACTGGAAGGCCAACAGACGGAGCTCAACAAGCTGGAGCCAATGCTTATGCTAACGAGCCACCAGAAGAATACGTACCAGAATTTCCTTCAAGGCTCGGGGGGCAGGATGGAAACTTGACAAAGGGTCAACCCCTGGACGGAGACGAGAGAATGATTGGTCTAATGCAACGAATCATGAAAGGAGGATTGACTAGTGGAGGGCTGGAAGAAGTCAGTCAGAGTCCGTTCACTCCAAATATCCGAAACGCAAGGAACCCTCCAAAATTCAAACTACCAACGCTAGAACCTTATGACGGGAGGTCAGACCCGACCATGCATATTACTAGATATATTAGGCACATGGAAGTTCTGGGGGCATCCGAGGAAGTGATGGCACGATGCTTCCCTCTATACTTGTCATATTTGGCTGCGCTTTGGTTCAGACAACTGGAGACTGGATCAATCGGGACATGGGGCAAGCTTGTAGATTGCTTCATGAGACAGTTTAGGGTCCACGTGACGCGACCCAAGAGTGTGATGACTTTAGCTTCGATCAAGCAAAGGACCGGAGAGTCCATAAAAGATTTTCTGCTAAGATTCAATGTAACAGTGACTTCTGTAGATCGCCCGGATCCATCGATGATTTTGATGGCAGCGGTGGCAGGAGTCGCGGAAGGCACCAAATTTAAAGATTCTCTGACTAAAGATCCACCACAAGATCTTGGAGAGTTCTTTCATAAAGTTGAAAAGTTCATCCGATTAGAAGAATCACGAGCCGAGAGGCTGGAAACAAATGTTGCGCAGAGCGAAGGAACCTCCAGAGAACAGTCCGGAGCGGACAAGGGAAAAAGGAAACAGGATGACAGACATGATGGCCCTGATAAACGGAAGAGATTCCGAGAACCAAGATTCAGGCAATACACAGATCTGACTGCAGGCCTAGAAAGAATTTACACTGAAACTCAGGGGCAACTCCCCTATCGAAAGCCACCTATAAGGGATCCCACTGAGCGGGAGCGCAGGACTGGAAAATACTGCCTATTCCATGAGCTAGATGGGCACACCACAGATGAATGCCGCCACCTAAAGGATGAGGTGGAAGAACATGCCAGGGGTGGTAGATTGCCGCAATTTGTCAGAGAACGGACAGCGGCGGTAAGGCCTGAACAACTACCGCCTCCACCTAACAGGAACGATCCTGGATCGGGATCACGACTCGTCATCCACTGATTAAAGATGGCAAGGGCCAAGTCCAGGATTTGGACTTCGGTCGAATAATTTTATTTAGATTTGTTTTCAGAATAAACGGTTACTCCACTTACACATGTACGGGAACCGGAGAGATCCCTAGGCATGCTCTGAGATGGAGATAAACCGATATGCCCGGAGAGGCAATGTTTAGCGTTTTCTTATGTTTGAGATTGAACATCTAGAACTCGAATTTAAATAAATAAGTTAGAACTTCTTACAATAAACCTTTTGACCGGAGAGTCAGAGGATGAACATTAAATACCAATATAAAAATGATCGCTTTATGACCCTACCCGGAGAGGCGGCGTCCGGAGTGCAAGAAGTGAGTTGCTTCGCCGGAGAGCGACAGGATCGACTCACTTAAGCGCTGTTTCCCCTTCACCGGAGAGCGACAGGATGGGATCCAGCAAGAGCCCGGAGAGGCTATGATCGGTCTCGAACGACCAAGACATCGCTTAATGCTCAGATACACTGAACCGGAGTGCAAGAAGTGAGTCGCTTCGCCGGAGAGCGACAGGATCAAATCACTTAAGCGTTGTTTCCCCTTCACCGGAGAGTGACAGGATGGGATCCAGCAAGAGCCCGGAGAGGCCATGATCGGTCTAGAACGACCATGACATCGCTATACGTCCTAACCAGGACCAGAGTGCAAGGGATAGAAGGCAACGCCAGAGTGCAATAGGATCTTTCTATTCAATCACTAAGTCTAAAATGGACTTAGTAAGGGTTCAGAGTAACCATTAATAATCCGGAGAGACTACGGAACTTCATTCTCAACTTCTACAGAAAGAATGAATGCTGATTCGGCTTCGAACAGCCATAAACTTGGTTAATAATACTGCAGCTATGAATGAAACGTGAATTTACTACGCTCTATTTAAGACCGTTTAAAACATATCTTTTACCAAAAGGCATGTTTTGGGGGGGCAAAGTGTTATCCCAACTTTTGGCAAACTTGAGATACCTAAAAATCAGCTGAAAATAAATGATTATTATTCTTGAATATCAACCATGCATTGCAGGATAACCATGGATATCGATGAATTTTGTCCGAGTCCGGATCGGGCCACAATTGATAGGACATGACCAGAAAGATCATAGAAGCCAGTGGTTCAAATTTCAAGTCAATCCGAGTTCGTATGCTCAAGTTATGATGGATTCAATTTGAAGCAAACCTGGCTCGGTTCAAATCGATAGGATACCCCCTAGTTCGAATCGATGGACTTCGCATCCATCGGTTCGACTCCATCTACCTCGAATCCATCATCCTTGCATTAGTTCGAACCCAAGAGGTGTAGTCGTGCCTCGAATTCGTCAAGCAAGCCCCCAGATAGCCATGCTTCGAATCCATCCGCGCCTGCCCTGTTCGAACCCAACATGATGAAATCCTTCGAACCCATCACGATGGCCTACCTTCGAATCCATTCACATGCCTCAACTCGACTCCATATAGTTTGCATCCATCAACACCTCGCTCCATGCAAACCCACCAGGTTCGAATCCATTGAGAGTTGGTTACTTCGAACCGATCTTGTTTGAATCGATCGAGTTCGAACCCATTGGGGTACCTCAGTTCGAATCGGTCGCGTTCGAATCTAGAAAACATTCACTCGCTCGTATCCACCGAGTAAACTAACTTGGATGACGTGTCACTCCACGATGCGAAGTCGGCGAGATCCACGGAGACGAAGCGTTCAACCCGGAGAGAAGGCCGGATTGACTCGAAGGACACGCGCCACCTCATCACAAAACCGCGTGCGCTGATGGATTCGAAGGGTGTGGGTTCGAAGGGATCGATTCGACCCAAACAGCCAAACGAAAATCGCCACTTCGAATCGATCATATCTCTCAATCCCTTGATCCAAATGCCATGAAATTTTTACAGGAGTTTGCCTACGTGTTGAAGAATGTCCACACCAAGTTTCATCACGATTGGACAATTTCTTGATCGATTCGGACCAAGGGTCGAATCGATCCCAATGTGGGCCCGAATCTCCAGGTTTCGGCCGTGTGGGCCCCCTCACATGCCTGAAGCGGTCTACCGGACTTTTAGGAGAAATATCAGCCTCCTACGCCTATAAATAGAGCCCCAGGTCATTCAGAAAAGGGATCGATCTCTCTCTTGCTGGAACCAGATTCTGGAGCACCGAGACTCTACCAGACTCTACTTTGCACTCCACTACTACCGTTGTACTCGAATTTCAGAGCTATAATCCATTGTAATCCGATGTAATCAACTGTAATCAGCGAAGAACATCAATAAAAGTTAAAACCCTTAAAGTGGACGTAGGCCGGAGATAGCCGAACCACTATCAATCATGTGTTCTTGTTCATAATTTCTGTTTTGCTGCGTATTGCTTGCTTAGATCTGTGATTTGTGTTTGAATATTGCTGATTTATATTCATACACTGGTGCTTTCACAATACTTGGGGTTTGTGACCAATTTTGGCGCAAACAATTAGTAAACCAATATGTAATGATATTATTCACATCAGGCTTTATGTCTGGCTCGAAATTTATGTTTTCCTCTTCAATTATCGAGTGCTCAAAAATTAATATGAGTAGATTGAGAGTTAAGGTTTTTCAGGTTTGGTAGGTTGGACTAATAAAGCTTCCGAAGAAGTGCAGGAGGCAAAGTTAGCTATATTTAGGAGTAATTCATTTTTATTTCCGCTGTGATGTTTTCAGACTGATATGTCCATTTAGTACTCTGATCACCCGAGGGGGCATCTTCATATGTCGCTCTTTGCGTAATTTGTAATAATTATATTTGATCAAAACCTGGAAAATCGTTTAGGATTATGTAAATGAAAATGTAATATTGTTTTAATTTGTAATCAGAAAAGTTTTTTTAATCTATGTTGATTTTATTTCATATTCAAGTGCTATGGTATTATGGATACCATTAACATTACTGTATTTTGCCACCGGAAGTTAATACTACGGATGACTGCAGCATCGGTAGAGCTTAGCTTTAGGCCTCAAGATTGTGGATGTTACAAGTTGACAAGGTCGAGTAATGCAAACGAGAGTATTTGGGTCATAGTGGATAGACTAAACAAGAGGTGCACATTTCATTTCCATCAAGTAAACTAAGATGGCACCTTTATTAGTTAAGTTGTTTATGAAGAATATTATTAGACGGCATAGGATTCATAGTAGTATAGTTAGTGATAGAGATGCTTTGTTCACTAGTGAATTCTAGAGTAGTCTACAAGAAGTGTTAGATACCAAGCTTAAGATGAGTACCGCTTATCGCCTACAGACATATGGATAGATAGAGAGAGTCAATAAGGTACTTGAAGATTTTTTGAGAGCTTGTATATTAGATTTTGGTCGGTCATAGGAAGACCATTTGCACTTAGTTAAGTTTTCCTATAATAGTTGTTATCGAACTAGTAGAGGAACGGTGTCTTTCAAAGTTTTATATGGAAGGCAGTGCAAATCGCCAGCATGTTGGTTGGAGACCGAAGATAGATTGGTCTTTGGTCTAGATATGGTGAGAGAAGCTATAGAGAAAATTGAGTTAATCCAAGTTAGGATGAGGGAAGCTCGGCCTAGATAGAAAAGTTAAGCAGACAAGAGGTGTAAGTATCTAGAATTCTCGATTGGAGACTATGTTTTCATTAAATTATCGCTGATAAAGGGTGGTATGATTTGGAAAGTTAGGGAAATTGGCACCAAGGTATGTTGGACCGTTCACGGTCATATAGAGGATTGGGAAACTCGTGTACCGAGTAGATTGGCGGGAGTCCACGATGTTTTTCATGTTTCTCATCTTAGAAGGTATGTACACGATCTAGAGACTACTATTGCTCTAGCTGCATTGGAAGATTTTGTAGCAGAACCAGATCTGACTTTTATTAGACAAACAGTTCGTGTTGTTGCGAGAGATGAGAAGAAGCTAAGGAACAAGATACTCGAATTGGTTAAAGTCCAGTGGAGTGACAATGAGAAAGACTATATTTGGGAGATCGAGACCAAGATTAGGGATACTTATCCTAAATTTTATGATGGTATGTTATATATTTGTTGTATATAGATTTTGTAGCTGGTATGATAAACTTGCATTGTTTGCATGATTGATACGCTTATTATGTAGTCCTTACTGAATTTCAAGGATGAAATTCTTTAAGAAGGAAAGCCTGTAACACCCCTAATTTTGATTAACATTATTCGGTAGATTTAATTAGGCAAAGTAAATAGAATAATGAGATGTGTAGTACGATAAGAAGGATGAGATTTGATTAAAAAACAAGGTCGAGCCTTAACTAGTTAATTGTTAAGATTATTTTAAAACTTAAAACATAAAAGAATATATGAGAGGGGAAAAATAGGAATAGATCTATCTTTTATCCCTTAAGCCCTCACTCTCTCATATCATTCTCACTTTTACTCACACAAAAACAATCAAGGGAAAACGCAAGGAGGCTGACCATTAATCAAACTTAGAAGTAAAAAAAACTAAGGGCAAATCAAAGGGGATAAGCGAAAGAAACCATTCTCCATCAAATCTCAACTCATTATCCAATCTAAGGCGATTAATAAAGACCATCTCATTTTTATACTTGTTGATTTCGAATCCTAATGGATTTTGATTCGTGATGATGTTATGATGTGTCATGTTTGATTTTTTCATTGCTTGGATAGAATAAAGATTCATTGGAATTTTCATGAAAATATTTCAATAGGTTTTAATGGAAAAACCTAAGGTTTTGATCTCCAAATGATTTTTTTTTTTGATATGATATGTAAAACGTAATTTTGGAGCTTAGTTTAAAATTTCATAAACTTTCAAATTAATAGGCATATTTTATGAAGTTCCTAAGAGAGAAAGGGTGTTTATTTCAGGTTTTAATTATTAAAAAAATTAAATAATGATTTTAGCCCCGAAATTTTTATATGTTAAAGAATACGTTAATTCTAATTTTTGGTGAATTTTGAGAATTTGTTTCAAAAGATTATGACTTTATATGAATTTATTAAGCTAGAAAAGCTTATAAATAACTATTAAATAATTAGCATTATTTAAAGGGTACAAAAATTAATTTGGGAAAAGAAAATGGAGCTTCACCAAATTTTTGAAAAGAATTTAGGAAAGTATGTTTTCCACAAACAAAAATTAACAAATAAGAGTTAGTGAAAAGAGATTTCTTTATGTAGAAATAAAACAGTTTTTGTGGTAATTATGGTATTGCCACGCCGCATATTTTGATGCCGACGCCCTGATAATGTCGTAGCTATGTATGGTGACATCGGCATGGAGGGAAGCATGTGATAAATACTCAAGTAATTGTGGAATAATTTCATCTATATTAAAGTGATCAATGTCGGCTTGGTATCTCGTAATATACGTAGGTAACACCGACCGCCCTTAATTTCATATTTTGATAATATACGGTATTGTTGCCACAATTAAGTAATGTTGCAACCCTTTAGTTTCTTTATTAATTTTACGGTGCTATTTTCACTGTGTTTTGGGTGTCTCTATGATGTCGCATGTCATCTATTTTACTAATTATGGTTTTAAGGTGGTGATGTTGCCAACCTTACTTTCAGTATGATTGGTTTACACCAATGACGCTGCTATACCATGGATTTGATAACCTTAGTTACGGCTTTGCTATTTCTATAGCACTCAATATCAATGTTTTATGATATTGATGTCGCATGTTATCAATGTCGGCTTCAAAGTATTTCCGTATATAAAAGGCTATATTTAATAATCAATAATCTATAAGTTTCTATATTAAAACGACATTTATTTTAGCATTAGAGCCTTATGTTTTTATATAATCAGAATTATTTTAAAGGCTTTGATATGAAGGAACACGACGTCCCATAACAGCTATCTCGTGCCGCTAGTCTTTGAAAATGAACATATTCTAATTTAAGGGGTTAAGCCCTATAATGAAGAGATGCGACATCCTTCTATTATTTTTAAAAAATAAATGGTAGCATTAAAATGGTTAATAAAATGGCATGAGAAATTGGTAAAGTAAGGGGCTATATTTTCCTAATTTTAAATATCAATTAAAGGGACAAATCATACATAATGGTAAATGTTTTCAAGGATTAAGTTATGATTTAACACATGCTTTTGTATGAAATAACCAAAGAGGGTTATTACTTAAGGTTACGTAATTATGAGATTGCAATTGATTGAACATATTTGAATGATGGATGTTATATGTTCTTATGTTTATTTGATCAGTTATTTTGCATCATTATTATTGTCATACTCACGTCATCATGACCCGTAATTGCATTTTGGGATATAAAAGTGCAGAATAACCAGCTAGGTTGACCTAATAGTGAATATAATCATATTTAACTCACGAGTGAGTAGAATAGCATTCAGGAGATCAGATAAATCGGAAAAGTAAGATGCCCATAACTAATCAAAAGATTATATATGGTATGGTATTGGAAGGTCCTAATAGGTTCCTATTGTTCCATAAAAACTATGGATTAAGTAGTGTTATTAGAGAATATCCAATAGGTTCCTAGTGATCCCATAAAAACAATGATTGGAAAATGCCATTAGAGAATCCAATATGTCCATAGTAATCCAGTGATAACTATGATTGGATAGTGTATTTTTAGAAGCCAATAGGTTCTTAGTGATCCCATGAAAACTATGACTTAGAAAAGATAGTCCTTAAGAGCCTTGATAGGTTATTAGTCGGCCTATGAAAATTAATAAGTTCTTAGTAAACCCAGGAAAACTATGAGTTGAGACAGATAGTCAGCTTTGTGAGAATGGGTGAACTTAGGGTAGACATAACACTAAATTGACAAATGAGATGGATTTACCCCATTGCATACTTGCATATGATATTGTTGTTACGTTTTAACCATTGTGGATGTAGGAGCACAGTATATGGTTGATTTTTTTTGGTTAAGATACTAATGAGGGGATAATCCATTCTGCATAGCGGCAAGGTCTCACTAGAATCTATTTGGTTCGAGATGGTAGGTTATTATTCACACCAAACTATTTGTCCGACCCAAAGTTTTTGTTTTTCACCTTAAAGTCTCGGGTACTCATTTGAGTAGGTTGGGAGTAAGGGTTTCCACGTTTCATGTAAGACGAATAAGCTTTAGGTGATGTGTAGGAGGCAATCTAGCTATTTAGGAGTTCATATCTAATCCGCTTTGTTGTTTGATTTTGTCTATATAGATGTAATGGCAAGCTAATATAATTGGCAAGTGTTAAACTCTGATCAACCTATGAGTCATCTTTATATGTCGCTGTTGGAGTAATTTGCAATAATTATATATATTTTTTGAATGTGAGATTGCGAATGGGACAATGTAATGAATATTAAGTGTTATTTATAAAATAAAATGTAAAAGTTTAAATTATGTTTAAAAAATTTCATATCCATGTGCTTTTGGTTATTAATATAATTACATAGCCGAATTTTATCACCGGGAGCTAATACTATGGATGGCTGGAGCATTCATAATACTTAGTTTCTAGTGTCAAAGTGGGAGATGTTACAAATGGCATGGACGATATGCGATCTATTTTAGATAGCTATCATTATTTCTCTCTGAACATGTTGTAACAGGTAATTATAATTAGCATATAAGTAACCAAACACACAACAAGCAGCAATAGACAATAATAATTTACAAACATACTACCAAACAAACAAAATAAGTAACAACAAGCGTTAATAATTAATGATCAACCAAACACACAAAAAGCAGCAATAGACCATAATAATTTACAAACATACTACCAAACAAACAAAATAAGTAACAACAAGCATTAATAATTAATGATCAAACAACAATAAGCAATGACAAGCAATCAACAATGAGCAATATCAAACAATCAAAAAGTAACAATAACTGGAGTACAAACTACCAACCATACAAAACAAGCATCAATAATTAAAATCAATTTACAGTAAATAACTGCAAACAACATCAAATAACAACAAGCAACGATGAATTATAGCAAACTAAAGCAACCAACAAGAATAAGCAATAACAATCAATAACAAACAACAATAAGCAATAACAATCAATAATAATCAACGGCAATCAACTTACAATCAACATAAAAAAAAGCAATCACACAAAAAAGGAGTCCACACCAACATGCATGGTAATCAATAATAGTCATAGCATATATGTCAAGCTATATACTTTGATGAGCCTGTTTAGCATCGATGATGGAGCAAATGCTTTTAGTTCGTTCGGATTCAAACTCGCCTCAACTGCACAATGTTAATAAGAATAATATACTATGGGTACCAGGACACTTGCCCAGGCAAGTATCATATCGCCACTTAAAAGATTATCCAAATCTTCACAAAACTAGTCGAGATGTACTTCCCTGAATTATCACAAGTTGCCTTAACTAACTATACTGTAAGTAAATTTTTGATGAATAAAGATCATCCAAAATAATATACAATGTACGTTCCAATCCTTTGTTCACTAGCATCATTTCTTTGTTAAACTAAGATTGGCCACCTGACTCCTCTCATGCGGACTTTGATCTAGTTCCTTAGTCCAACCATAAAAATTTCATTGCATGACTATAGTAGTGCTTCGGAAATCTCCCAATCAACACAAGAACCTGACTCAAGTGCTCATCTTCATAATTTGGATGAAAAACCTTTGCCTAACTAGTGGGAATCACCTAGAAACCCCACGCTCGAACTAAGGATTGGGAACTGGTACGTGAATGGGTTGATCCTTAGAAAATACCTCTTCAGCATGTAGGATTGACCCACCGCTAAAGGTTTGCTAACACAAGGACAAACACTTCTAACGCGAATGACTCCACGCAAAGTGTTTACAAGTAAATCGCTCAGTCTTTGTTCATTACAGGGCATCTACCGAATTTTACTTGGATGCAAATCCAAGTCACACTTTATTGACCAACCCCACTCAACTTGAAAGCTCATGCATCAAGTTTGAGTGGTAGTACTCTCGGTAGCTACACCTTAGCTCAACAACTAAGGTTACCCATAAAAGGTTTTTCTTTACAAAAGAATTTACCAACTATGAAAGGTGTCAAGTTTAGCCTATCTACCAAGTAACTGGTAATAGATGAATATAAGGCCTAAGTATCGAAAAGGATAGAAGCTGGTAGCTTAAATATAAGGCATACCTCACTACATTAGCCTTTCCTCCTTTACCCTAAACATTAGCCTGCTAGGACCCGGTAATGCCTGTAAGCATAAGTTATCATCACTTTCCCACCCCTTAGAAATGTAGACAATACTCCTTTAAGTGAACAAGCAAATCACAATGGAAGCACTTATGCTTTGCTTTAGTTGAATGAAATTTCACAGTGACATGCCCTCATATGCCATAGGAGTAACATACTAGGTCAGCTCTCTTCTTTTCATAAGCTCAAACTTTCCACGTATCTAAGCCTTTGCACTTCGATTGGAACTTAAGTTTGTCTTTCACCTTCAATAACTCCAACGACACCTCGCGGGTGCTCTCGTGGGGAAGAGCCATCCTAATGAGAGTCTCAAAAGTGACCCCTAACAAGGATAAGACTAAACAATGATTCTTTTGATGGCTTAAGACCCTTGGTAAACTTCTTTGCACTTACCAATGGGGCATTGACCATCTGGATCCCAAATTTAGCCAAAAGGTTAAATTAGTCAACACACTCCTACATTATATATATATATATATATATATTAACAAGCTAACCTGCTCAACAATGCTCAAGTTACACCCCCTTCTCGATCTCAGAAATGAATTAAGACCCAAAGCGATGTTTAAATTCAATCCAAGTCATAGCCTGCTAGTAAGCCTCCTCTACTATTACGTCCCTCCAAGCTAAAGTCTCTCCTCTCAAGATGCTAGGAAGCAATTTTCCTTATGAGGACATTCTCTAAGCCCATATTAGCAACAGCCCTCTTATATGTACGTGTCCAGGCCTATGTCTAAAAACTCAAATATGGCTTCTTGCCAATGCTAAGGAAATCCTAGGATAACTTTAGAAATTCTAAAGTTGGTGAAGAAAGAAATAACGGTGCCCTAAGGACTACAACACCTCAAACACCTATGGATGTTGTTGGGACATTCGTACGTGGCACAACACCTCCCGCGGTATCCTAATAATCTCTAAACAAATTGGGCATCTCATACTGCCTATCTTTAATTGCTCATGTACGTTGTCTGCTCATACTACCAGCCTGAACAAAGATACCTTAGCACCAAGAAATAGAAATAAATCAAATCCTAGAGAACAACTGGTGCATACAGTATGGTATAGTCGAAAAATACAAGAATGCCATCTCAACATATCTCCCTCTACCAGTTTGTTTAACTCAAACCGGTCTACTTAGTTCTGATTGCTGAACTTAGGATCTGATAACAAATGTAACAACCTATCCTTTGCAAAACCTAAAATCAACATTAAATGACAATGTTTAACTCCCGAATACAAAAAAAGCAGCTTGTTGTGGTAAAATAAAAATAAAAATAAAAATAACCTAACCAAGACACAATAATAGAATCTCACAGTGGAATGATAATATATAATATACAGAATAAACATAAATAGAACAGGATAAACGATATATAAGGGACTGTACTGATGGAAATAAATGATAAACAAATATCAATACAAGAAGTCAAAATAAATATCTAATACAACAAGTCTCATATATGAATAACATAATTGTAATGTATTATTACAGCATTAAGTATATATCTGTAGTATCGACTTTGCCTCAAAAGTGCTCCAGCTGTGCTGAAAGCATATCCCAAAAAGCACTTGGCTCCCAAACTACTCAATCAAGTAATCTTGAGTTTTCATGATATAAACATATAAAGAAAAAAATGCAAGTTGGACATAAATCCTAGCGTGAGGGGAACTATCTCAAAATATTGTATCAAAACTATATAGGTATATAAAATAGAAAGTTACTAAGGTAGAGCCAGTCCTCACCACAAATGTGGCTTGGGGATGAACCGGACTACCCATCAAAAAGTAAAGTAATCTTATCTTAAAGGTAAGGAATCATACCACAATCCGCACTTCTCCTGTCATCAATGGTCAACATATCAAATATAACGTGACTAATGCGTAACAATATACTATGATAAAGGTAACCCAATATATGAATGTTGGAGTAATATAAACATCAAAGTATAAGCACATCCTAGAATACACAACAACAATATCAACCAACTAATATAACATGGATAACATAACAATAAGCGATAAATAAAGAAAAGATTGCTACCCATCATTGCTAATGAGTGGAATCCGCAGAGGACACCAATTAATTAAAAAATCTCTATCTAGGATCTAAAACAAATAAAGTCAGTACCGAATTGTACTGTAGACACCAATTACAATCCAATGATTCCTATGTGGTCCGGCCATGTCCCTCGTCGAGCATATGTAGCATCTAATCCACATGTGAGATCTCACCATGTCCTTCATCGAGCATAAGTGATATCTAACCCATTTTTTGATCACACTATATCCCTCGTCAAGCATAGGCGATATAAGATCTACTCTAAAAAATTTAAACCCGGGATTTTCACCCAAAATGCTTCTTTGTACTGGGTAATAAATTTTAAGGATGACACTTCTAAAAAAATTAGTTTTAAGGATTATAGAAAAAAGATAAATAAAGTTATCATTTTCAGCTATACAGAAATAATGATAAATGAATTTATCATTTTCCTATATAACTTAAAAAGATAAATGAATTTAACATTCTCCTATAAATTGTCCTTAAAAAAATTATTCATAATTGTTGTCCTAAAAAATTATTACCCGTATAATAAGCCCTCCAACCTAATTTCCACATTTTAAACCTATATGGGTCCCATTGTATTCCTCATCGAACATAGGTGGTATATAGCATAAGTGGCATATAACCCACTTGTTGATCTCACTGTTGTCTTTATTGAGCATAGGTGGTATCTAACCCACTATGGATCTCAACGTGTCTCTCATCGAGCATAGCGGTATATGATCAAATATAACATCATGTAATCAAATGCACTTATCAAAAAAGAAGATTGATATCACATCACCGTCTATCTATACGTATGATTATCACTGGAAGACCAATAATATGTACAACTACTAATATAAGGCTAATACAATGTACGGTCACTAATATAAGACCAATGCTGGTATGGTCACTAATATAAGACCAATACCATTAACAAAGCATATCTACCCAAAGTCAAAGCCAAGAAGCATGGACTAACTCTGCTCAATCGTACATGACTCACCAGATTTGACCATGCAACCAATCACATCTTTGATATCGTAACTGATCATTATTGCTTACACACGTATCACTACACGTTGCATCCGAATCCCTAACTTCACATTGCTTCCCACTTTCTTGAGTAGCTTATAGTCTTCTTGAAATCATGATAAAGCATCATGCCAACTCGCATCCGTAACGTGGATATATTTCCCCATTAATGCTCCCTGCCCAAGCCACCACTGCCTGGAACTATTCCCATACAACCATATTAACAAAACAACCAATTTACACCATCAAGTACCTCCTATAAATCCTAACATCCAATTAAACCAAATGCATCTTACTTGAAAATTAATCTAACAATCATTTTTTATATTTATTCCAATCATATCTCTTCAATTATTTTATCAAGGTCTCAAACTTATTTTATAAAATAGTATACTTTTCTATCTATCATGTTATAGCTTAATATCACTTAATTCTTTTAATAAAGTTAAGTTTAGCGATCAACAAGGCCTCAAAATGTCATATAGCTCATGTATATAATTTTTGTGCATGTGTGTTGTGCGTAGGTGTGTATGTGCTTATATTAAAAATTATTTCTTATGGCTTAAAGTTAATAAATCGCATTATAATAATGTTCGAGATTTTATAACATTAACCAAACCCTATTAAATAATACAATGCCTCTTTTGTAATCTGCTAACTTTTTGAATCTTCTTTATAAAAATTCACTAATTAGTTAATTATTGATTTACACTATAATAAACCAATATCAAAGCCAGATAGCTTCCAATCCATTTTTAATAGAAGTTTAACCTGTTTAAATCATTATTTTAGCCTTACAGCTTACTTTAAAGGTCGTACTTTTCAACTTCCAATTAGCAACAAAATATATGATAATATTTCTCACTAATATAACTACAAATTAGAATTTAATTAATTTATAATCATGTCATAAATTAATATCAACTCTATCTAACTCTATTCAATACAAATAGAATACAATATTTATATATATAGAACCTTAATCAACTATCCTAAATATCTACCCAAACCAATCCAATAAAATAGGGGAATAATTGCATATTTATATTATTCTACCTTTTCTAGGTTTTACTTTTAATATATATAATTACGGGATTTATACTGAGATATAAATCTAGAGTTATAATTCCGCTCACCTGAACTATACTATCTCAAATATCCCAATCTCGTCAAAACCTATGTTGTGTCATAGATATACTCACTACGAGTGCAATGGCAAAGAACACATCTCGATTGGACCTCGTATGCAAAAAATACAAATTAAATACAAATCAAATAATCAATTCATTAATTAATTATGATTAATTAACTAATTACGTCATTTCTCTCCTAATCCACCATTTATAAAATCACGTGCATGTTCACAAACATGCACAAACCCACCGCCCATCATCTTCTCCCTTTATATTATCACTTGACAATCTATGGCTCGATAAACCGTCAATCCCATAGCGCTCTACTTCGCGCACTCTCCACGACCCACCTCCTCCCATCAAGTCCAACCTCCTCTCATGAAATACGACCTTTTCCCTTTCTCAATGCTTTAAAATGTCCTAATTTTCTATAAATGGTTGATGCTCCAGTCACTGATGCCGAATGATGCATGCTACCAACAGAAATGCAATAATGTCCTCCGTTTCATGCAACTCCCCTTCAATATACGCTTAACTTCAGTACTGGTCAATGGCAAGCCAAAGATGAGCATGGCCAAAAGCCATTGCACCTACCAACGTCCACATGGATGTGATCCCCTTCTCTAGGAGTCCAACGACTCTCTCCTTGATATCTGTCATTGTTCATAGCTCCATCAATTGGGGTAGACCCAAAGTTCATGGACCCGTTAAGAAGAGGGAGAATTAATTTAAAGGAAAAAAATTTGTATATTTTTAGCCTCAAGGACATGATCTCAATATTTTAACCACAAGGACAAACATTCTCCTAAAAATTATTCATTAGGACAAACATTCTTCCAAAATTATTCATAAGGACAAACATACTTTCGATACTGCTACCAAACAAAAAACTGATACTTAAAAATTGCTACCGATAACTACAAATTGATACCTAAAAACTGCTATTAATAATTAAAAACTGATACCTAAAGAAAGTTGTCCTTCAAGCTAAAATACTGAAGGTCTGGCCTTGAGGCTAAAACGCTGGAAAATTTTGTCCTTGACAATAATTTCCTATTAAGAATATACTAAAGGAGGTAAGAAAAGTGAGTGGTCAAAATTCAAGGGGATTGTTGATGTGTATATATAAAAATATAAATATAATTTATTTAAATGTCTTAGATAAATTGGCACATGTTTTGGTCTTGTATGATCACATCATAAGTTGGATTGCCATGAAACTCGTCGACATATATCATCTAATTTTTCTCATCCCAATGATATGAATTTTGTCTCCATCCGAGATGGTGCTTCGAAATGATAATTTCATGCGTTTCAAGACTAGTTTGGTCGTCGGATAGCTTGATTCCAAAAATTCTTCAATCATACATCTCAAAATGAAGTCCTCGTCCTAGAAATATAAGCCATAAGTCGAGATTCCACTAGACTCAATTATGCATGTATTTTTACAAAATACATATAACAATACGTAAATCATAGAAATATTATGACTCTAAATATAGCAATACTTATACTCATTTTGATTCACAATGTCGATACAGACTCAAAGGAAGCGGTCTTGAGTCCTAATTCACTTGTATGCGAAAATTTAGATTTTAGAACTTCAATTTATCAATGATTCGATATTAAAATTAATTATATAAAATCTAGTCATAAAAGTATGGGTTTTTACGCACATAAATGTATATATGTATATGTGTATGAGTGTGTGTGTGAGTATGTATGTATGTATACATACATACATACATATATATTAGTGCATGTGTATATTATGAGAATACATGAAGTTGGTAGTTGAATTATAAAAAATATTAAGGTAAAATTATAGGTATCAAGCCCTGTGTGTGTGTGTAGAGAATTCTTGGTTATTATACTTTAGATTTTCCTCAATTCTTATTAATGTTCTAATACTCATTTAAAAATTGTACTTTTTAATAAATTTTTGAAAAACAAAACAAAAGAAATTCAAATAAAAATCATGCTTATTCAAAATAGCTACAAAATATAAGATTGTATAATTTGAGATTTGATTTTGATTGTATTTTTTAAGTAGCAAGAGACTTAATAGAAAAAATAAAGATACTTGGATGAATTGAGTGATTGTAAAATGTAATGGATAAAATGAGGTTAATTGGAATCGAACTAGGATGCTTAAGCTTAAACTGAATCAAGATAATAAGGTGTGGCTAGCAGGATTTGAACTTGAGACCTTCTTCAGAACATACTCAATCAAGAAGAGATGAGTATTTGAATTCTAAAATTATGATAAAAAATGAAAAAAATAGTAAGCGAGATCCCATTTTAAATTATATAATATGTGTAGGAGTAGGTAGAAGTTAATGTCCTACATTTTGGTTCAAGAAAACCAAAATATAAATGATTATAACTGCTAAAAGTAATGTGAAAGAAACAAACTTAGTGTTGTTATTAATAGTAATAAATTTTGGTAATTTTCCTTCTCTAACAGTTATTATTGTTGCTAACAAAAAGTTTTGTAGTAACAAAATCGGTTACCGATATCAGTTACACGATTTTATTTAGCAACGGTTATATCCATTGTCAAATAAAAAATTGCAACCGTTATAACCATTGCAAATTTTTGAGTTAAACTGCCTATGCATCTTGTCTTTATGGCTATTTTCGTTATAAGATTCATTTGTAATCGTTATAATCGTTACAAATGTCCAATTCTGAATATTCGGTGTTTGGTATTGTATTGAATTAACTACAAAGAACTAAGCATAAGTTATTATTGTTGGTAAGAACCCCAACTGCAGTTAGTTGTCAATTCAATAGGTTTGTTGGTTTATTTTCATAAGTTTGCAATTCGCATTTGATGGAAGTCTAAAGTGGATAATAGTAAGAGAATTTAATATTGTTGACATTTCAAATTTCGTTGCCTTGACAAATGACAACTAGCTCAATGATAAAACTCTAATTATAGAAGACATGTGATCAAATCATATTGGCACTTTTAAGATGCTAAATAACAATTATTTGTTGCATTTTACCTGAATTGTATGTTTGTATATATTTACATAGATATCATCCACAACACTTAATCATTAACGTTTATATAGTGCATATTTTCTTTAATACTTTTACTGTTCATTTCAGACAGTGCAAATATTTTTTTGTTCGGCATATTATTATTCTTTCAATTGAAACTATTAAAAATTAACAATAAATATTTATTTTTGAGACCATGCAATCTACATGGTTTATTGTCCCACTATTATATGGTTGTACTAATAGTGGTAGTTTTGCTAGAGACTTGATGATAGGGGTCATTTAGGTCATGGATAAGTAGGCCTTGTATCTTCATGGTCTTATGCTACTATTTCTAGGATACTTATACATAACCAAAAAATTTATGAAATAGAAGATTTATACTTATGATTTGTATTGTTTATATGGGCACATTTTTTGTTGTACAAGAGGGGTCTGAAAGGGGTAATCGAAATGGGGAAATGTTCTGTGATTCATGATTTGTATTCTGATGTAGGAACAATGCCAAAGTATTTCAAAGAGGGGTTACCATGAACTAGGTCTACCTTGGGCCTAGATTAGCCTAAGTTAAATGGAATCTCTATAGCTGCACTACAAGAGTCAAATATGAGACTTCATACACCTTAAAGTTCATAGGATAAAAAGAGGTAGTTAGCGAAAAGGAAATGTACTTTTGCGCTACGAAAGGGGTATTATGAAAGATATATGTTGGTTATTTTTTATTTGTATGTTTGGTTTTTGTTTATTCTCAATGTTGTAGAATAATATAGAATAATTGATAATTGATTATAATCAAATACAAAAAAAATTGAATTAAAAGAATATGTTTATTGCAATTTAAAAAAAACTAATACAGTGCAATTGAAAAAGGTATAAAAAGAACAAATGATGGTTATGACTAGTGAGTAAATTTTCCATTAGGAAATTCAGTTAGTTCCTAATGTCCGTAGCATGGGATATACTACTAAAAAGTGCGTAATCCATCTCTGGATCGCATAAATGTCACAAGTTTCCCTCAACACCGTACACCAATCAACGATCTGTTGGAACTCGGTATTGTGTACATGAGTAGTGGGCATCGCTCTGGATTGTTTAGGCCTTGATGATGAAGTACCCTTAGTGGGTTATCTTTGAGGTATGGTGCAGAGGCTAGTAGTATAGGGATATGCCCTAGGGGTAATTCTTCGATTCATTGTAAATTGTTAATTATGTAATGAAATCTCATTCGAAATATAAGGTGTGTACTTTCTATTATATACTTGTCATACTATATGACGTAATTATTTATTTAGTTTGATTATGTTAAATAGAAAATTCTTAAATGGTATGTTATGTGATAGTAAATATAATATGTTGTAATAACGAGATATTTATCACATAAAAATAACATATTGTTTTGAATATTCCTAGTCAAGATGTTTCGGGATGGGATATCGATACATCCGTTGAGACTAAAGTATATAGCACTCTCCAAATATTGGATAGTGTATTACTCATAGTTGCTAGGGTCATAAGAGGTTACACACTAATAGTTTTTGGATAACTATGGGATGACTCACTCAAGAGTTTTCGGTTAGTTAATATAATAGGGTCAAACATATAATCTCGAAGTGATGATACCACATGGTTCTCTCGACTTAAGAAACTATTGAACTTCAGTATGGACACTTCACTTTCGTTATAGTTGAATCGTGGCGTTAAATTTATCGAAAGACTATAACCAAGTCTGAATTGAAGGATTGGAAGCAAAATACTATTTAATAGAGAAATCGTCTACTTGGTTATAAAATGTTAGTATCACGGTCAACTATAGTCAATTCAAAGTCAAAGTCTCTAGACAGAGTATTTCGGTTAATAATAATTATGGTTATTGAACCAAGGACTTTGACTTTGGATCATACAACTTGAATGTGGATGTTATTGGAATGTTGAACAGAACCAAATTTCATAAGTCCTAATGTGATATAGTTTTGATTGAGAGAATCGGTATGAACAATCTTTACTACTAAATGCCTCTTAAAATAGTGAAATAGGATTTAACCAAAAAATGTGTAACAAAAAATTCAGCTAAGCTATCACACCAGTATCTAGGATGATGTGTGAATGTTAATATTCAAATTGTTTGATATTAATCGCTGACTGAATTTATACATTTAAGTCACATAACCCCAATGTTGAATACTCTGAAATATCGCATGATTTAATTAAATTATAATTATTATAAATTAGTTAATATTTGTGAAATATTAATCATTAAATTTTTATTTTATTTATTTGGATCAGTATTTGATAAAGTGCGTATATAAAAGTTATATGTGTACATATTGATATACGATGTTGATAAATATTTAAATTGGATTTTAAATAAATAAACGCTGATTGGATCTTGAAAATTATATGGGTCTAATAATCCCATTACATAGGTAAACAAACTAGTGAGGGAAAGGAGATAATTATTTGAAATATCTAGTTTTGAATTGGTAAAGAGAATAGGTAAAGAAGGAAATCTAGATCTCTTCCTTTTGATCCTTCTTATTGTCTGTATTAACCACCAATCCTCTCATTTTCTTACCGTGTCTCTCTTCGGTCGCAAGTACAAGGGACCTCCACCTTTATTTCTAAATAATTTAAAGTCGAATAAATTTAGTTCTAATTAGTGGTGTTCTATTCTAGTCATCCATAATTTCAAGAGGAGTACCAATTGGATCTAAGATGAATGCATTCAACATTTAATGTGTTAATCCTACGCTTCATATTTTGGTAAATTATATACTATTATATGTATGTATGTATGTATGTATGTATGTATGTATTCATTTATATTTGTATGCATGTGTAAATTTGATTTTTGTATTATAACTAATTTATATATTTATTTTCTATCTAGTTTACATATACAGATACATATAAGTTGAATAGAAATATATATGTATTTACATAATAAACATATAAATTCCATTTCGGCCATTTAAAAAAAAAATCTGAAAATTAAAATGTTTTCAGACAATATTAAAATTCAAATTTGAAATTTGGAATTAGAATATATATATAACATACAGATTAATACACAGACACACACACATATATTTATAAAATTATATATTTATACAATTAAGTTCAAAATACAAAAAATCATTTATAACTATATATTTAAGACCATTTTAATTATTATGTACTAAAAAATTCTTTTAAATATATAAATCCGCATGGATTTTTATTCGATTTTTTTTTAACAAATCAATTTGGATTTGTTTAATAAGAAATTTTAATTTTAATATACAAATTTGCATGAGTTTGTATTTAAATTTTTTTCATAAAATAAGTTTCAATCAAACTAAAAGACTAAAATTTTAATATTAACATATGTGATTTATAACTACTAATTAAAATTTTATAAATAAATTTTAAATTTTAAATATAAAAGTTTTAAATGTTTATAAAAAACATATATGTGCGTACGATGTGTACTTAAACATATCTTCATTTGGAATTTGAAATTTGAAATTCAAAATATTTTTTCCCTTAGAACTAGATTCTGTTTTTAAATTTAAAACTATCTTAAGGTATTTTAGATATTAACTTAAATCTTTTGAACTAGTTAACATTTTTATACAAAAAAATTAACATATATATATATAAATGCTTTATATACATACACATATACATATGTATGTGTGTGTGTGTATTAATGTACATAAATAATAAATTAATTATGGACAATAAATATGTGTATACCTATAAAGGGACAAATATGTTCATTGCAACGTAAATCTCAATACTTATATAGTTGCACATTAAACCGTGTATACTTCTATATGTTGCACGTGCACTATACACATATATGTGTATTTGACACACATATACATTATATATATTACATAAACAAAGAAAAACTTCTTTTAAAACAAATAAAATAAAATATATGTTGATTTAAAATTATTTGGATTAGATCTAAAATAATTTGGACTTCGTAGGCTTAGCTAGATTTATAAATAGATTTATTCTTAAAATTCACGCATTTATCCCACTACGACCCGACTTCGTTTCTTCAATGACATTAGAGCCCAGTAGCATATGCAATCTAAATTAGCGATATTAGGACTAACTTATTAAATCCTACCCATTTAATATAGTATTTGAAAAGGTAGCATTGAAGGTTGGGATTATGTATAAGTATTCTGCCTTACGTGGCTACTTGCTAAGCCCGAAAGATGAAGTAAGCCCAAAAGCTATCCCCGTAAAGGCTCGAATTGATTTTGGCCATAGGCTAATTTTCAAAATCATTTTTGAAATTATAAACAATATTTTGGATTTAAAGGTTGAGTTCAAAATACATAATGTATTATTTTTCAAAAATGTTTGAAAATAGTTAATTACTTTTAAAAATTATTATAATAATAATTAATTGGATTAATTAAATAAACAATTAATAAAATAAAAAACATGTATAATGACATTTATAAATTTATCTTAGAATGTATAAGGTAATTGATAAATTATTTTCAAAAATAAACAAAATTATTTTAATTAAAAAAATAAATTAAGTGCTAATTAATAAATAAAATAATGTTTATGTATTATGATATATGTGTATTACTATATATGTTATAGTATATGTGTTCAATTTTAAAATAGTTAAAATCAATAATAATAAACTAATTAAAATGTTAATTATTTAGTTAATTAAATTAATAAAATAATATTTAATTAAAAAATTAAGAATATTATATAAGTTAATTAAAATTATAAACTATTATACATGAATTAGACTTTTATAATATAAATGTAAAATAAAAGGCGGAACTGTAATAAACCCAAATTAAATTAAGGAATAAATATGTACCTACAATATTTGCACCATGATTTTTGAGCCGTCTGACACTAGAATCACAAGAGTGTTTCATAAAAATTACATTATTCTATAAATTGAGATCGCTGAAGTAAATGGATTAAAGATTATGAATCTTCAATATAAATATTGTCATCTACCATTTATATATTCATAGATTACTTGCATATTCTTTATCTATTGATATTCCTCAAGCTAGTGATGTTACGTGTTGTACTATTAATACATAGATTAGACGAAGTGAGATATATGCATGTATTTGTTGATATTCCTCAAGGCACGTGCATTTATACTTAGGCTATCATAAAATGGTAGTATGAGTGAATAATATCTTTCAATTTGTTGATATTCCTCAAGGTTGAAATGAAATTTGGACATAGACAGTGGATTAGGATTTGTATGTGATACAATTGATATGGTCTTATCCATTGCATATGCGCGTATGATTTGTTGATATTTCTCAAGGTTAGAATCTTAAAGCATGCAAGTTCTAACAACCATCAGTGAAGTCGAAAGACATTTATATTTCTCTTAGGATTTTGAGAAATATAAAAGTCTTGCGGGAGCTTGATAGTAAAATGAAATATAATGTTTAACCTTACTAATATTATAACTACATTTGCTATGAATTTAATGTACTAATCTATTAAATTAAATCTGCAAAAAAATATCAACACCAAAGTTGTTTTCTGAAAACGAACAACTCACTGGACCTAACTACATAAACCGGCCAAGAGTATCAAAATAGAACTTTCATATGAATGTTTTTGGTCATTAATAACTGAACCTCTTAGAGTAGAACTCATTGAAAATGCAGACCCCGAACTAATAGTTTCTTATAAAAATGGGTTGCGCAACTACAAATCACCCAAGTTTATGTGTTGTCTACATTTGATAAACTATTTCAAAGATAGCACAAAAACATGTATGTCCATCAAATCTTTGATAGCCTCAAAGCGTTGTTTGGTAAGCAATCGCATTCCACAAGGTACAAGATTATCCAATACGAGGATGTTGAAGGACATGAAAGTGGATGAGTACGTCTTAATGATGAAAGGATATGTTATTAGACTCGACAATTGGACGTCACATTAAGTAAAGCACTACAAGTGAATTTGATCTTATGCTTTCTTACTCCAAAGTTTGATCCATCTATATCGAACTATTATATGAACCGATTGAATGTATGCCTAAAAAAGCTGCTCTATTTGTTGAGAGCAGCCAAATCTTCATCCTAGGATCAAGGGGTTGTTCTTGCAATAAATGGGAGGCATCATCTTCGAAAAAATAAAAGAAAAGGGGTTAAAGAATAAGAACAGTGCTCCAAATGGCAATGGTGAGTGTCATCACTGTCATAAGAAGGGGAACTAGAAAAAGAACTGTTCGGATTTCCTAAAGATTGTCAAAGAGATGAAACGAAAAGACTCTACCACTCTTACAGATATATTTATAATTCATAATAGTTTTGCAATCAATAAATTATTTGGGTTTTAGACACTGGATTTGGAACTCATATATGTAATTCGTTACAGGGACTTCTAAACAGCCGTATGTGGCAAAGGGTGAAATAAGACTTCAAGTTATCGATGGATCTCTAGTGTATCCAACTGTAGTTGGAGACTATCACTTGGCTTTGCCTAATGGATTAGATTTGATTTTGAATAATTGCTATTATGTTAAAAAAATTATTGTGGAATAAATTTTGTTTCTAGATT
The DNA here is from genome assembly GCA_030765085.1 of Allium cepa. Taxonomy (NCBI): domain Eukaryota; kingdom Viridiplantae; phylum Streptophyta; class Magnoliopsida; order Asparagales; family Amaryllidaceae; genus Allium; species Allium cepa. The sequence goes on from CM060946.1 coordinate 106,460,972, forward strand.
TTTTGTGACTGGATATGTTTTTCACTGTGTTAATAATATTATGAACATTAAGTTTGATGGAAGTAAAATTTACAATAGTGTTTTGGATAATGACATTTATATGTTTAAATTTAGTCATATATGTGTCGTTAATAATTCTTTTAATGTTGCAATTAACAATATTTATCTATAGCATTATAGGTAAGGTCATATAAGTGAGAAATGACTACACAAATTGATAACCAGAAGTTATCTATCATAATATGATTTTTAATCATTTTATATGTGCATGTCGTGTCCTAAAGGAAAAATGATCAAGTACCCTTTTAGTAGGAGCAATGATAAAGTTAATAAACTCTTCGCACTCGTACATAGTGATGTATGTGGTCCAATACCTATAGTTACCAAAGATAGTGCTTCTTATTTTGTAACATTTATTGATGATTTCTTGAGAGTAGGATACATGTATCTTAGGAAGAACAAATATGATGTCTATAAGAAATTTAAGAGTATAAGAATAAGGACAAAAATCAAAAGAACCAAAAGAATAAAATACTTCAATCCGATCGAGGAGGTAAGTATATTGGACAAGAACACGAACAGTGCTTAAAAGGATAATGGGATTATCTCTCATGTTCCTCCACCATATACTCATAACACAATTGGTGTTTCTAAGAGAAGGAATCTATCCCTATTAGAATGGTTCATTCCATGATGAACAAAGCTAAGTTACCTCTTTCTTATTGGGGATATGCGCTAGAAACCACAATGAATATGTTGAATTTGATATCCGTGAAATTTGTGCTTAAGATGCAATGTGAGCTGCGGCTTGGGCAGAAATCCTACCTTAAACAATTGATGGTATGGGGTTATCTAGCTTACGTTAAGAATGTTGGCCCCAATAAACTTGAGGCAAGATCAGCCTTGTGTAAACTTATAGGATAACCTAAGAATTATAGAATATATTTTCTGTAATACAAAGGAACAAAAGACTATTGTTTCTTAACATGCTATCATTTTAGAAAAGGAATTTATGTTAATATAAATTAACAGCAAAGTTGTGGACTTGGATAAGATCGAAGAAATTAACACAGAGGTTGAGCCAATGGGGGAACAAAATTCACCAGTATATTAAAAAGCATGCAACCTATTAAAAGGTCTAACAAGGAGTCTCGCTCACTAGAGAGATAATACGGCTTTCTCATGGATGGCGAGAAAGACGATTGTGTCTTACAAGATGACACTCCTCTCTCATTCCAACAACCCTTGGGAAGAAATATTTTGCACTTTGGCTTGGTGCTATGTAATCCAAAATGGATTCCATGTATTGAAACAAAGTATGGACTTTGGATGATATACCTGAAGGGATAAAACCCATCGACCCTAAATGGATTTTTTAAGAAAATGCTGAATGTAAGTGGACAAGTAGAGAATTATAAAGTGATGCTATTACGAAAGGATTTCGTCATATTCAAGATGTTGATTATTATGAAATATTTTTGCACATAACAATGCTTGAGTCCATTCAAATAATGCTATTCATTATCGAATTCAATGACTACAAAATATGGCAAATGAATATGAAAATGGCATTACCAAATGGTGATTTAGAAGAGACTACTTACATGTCGCAGTCCGTGGGTTTCAAAGTCAATGGGAGTGAGGGCAAGGCATGCAAGTTATTATGATCTATTTATTGTCTTAAAAAAGCGTTAAGGAGTTCGAATAAGTGTTTTGACAAAGTAATCAAATAGTTAGGTTTATATTAGAACATAGAGGAAGCGTGCATATATCAGAGAGAACAAGGAAGTGCTATAATGTTTTTAGTTCTGTACGTTGATGATTTGTTACTAATTGGCAAAGACATTGTGTTATAGCAATCAATGAAAGCGTGGTTATTCAAGAATTTCTCTATGAAGGATTTAGGAGTAATATCCTATATATTGGGTATTAATATCTATAGTGATTGGTCTAAGAGGCTATACAGATTGTCCCAATCCATGTAGATAGATACCATATTAAAAAGTTTCAGTATGGAGGATTCCAAGTGTGGAAATGTTCCGATGCAATCTGGAATTGTTCTTTCCAAGAAGAATGCTCCTCGTACTGATGAGGAGAAATGGCATATGATGAGGAAACCATATGCATCTACAATCGGCCCAATAATGTACATCATGTTGTGTAATAGACCGAATGTGGCTAATGCATTAGAGTAATTAACTCAATACTGATTTAATTCTAAAGAAAAACATTGGATTGATGTAAAATGTATACTTAAGTATTTCAGAAATACGAAGAAATTATTCCTTATATATGGGAATAGAGACCTCCATATGAAGGGTTATCTGAGCTCCAGCTTTCAAAGTGACGTCGACAATAATTCGTATGTATTTGGTTACATTTTCTACTTTAGACAATGGGGCCATCAGTTTGAAAAGTTCCAAACAAGAAATAGTAGCTAATTCCACAATGGAGGTTGAGTACGTCGTCTTCGGTAAAGCAACTAAAGAAGCGGTTTAGATGTGTAAATTTATGAGTGAGCTAATGGCGATTTCCAACGCGAAGGATCCAATGACATTATTTTAACAATGTTGCAAGATATATCACAAAGGAACCTAGAGCACAAAAGAAATCAAGACACATTCTTTGGAAGTTCCACCTTATTGGAGAATTTGTTGCACGAGAAGAAGTTGCAATTCTAAGAGTAGATACAAAGGTCATCATAGCAGATCCATTCATGAAGGATCTATCTTGATAAGGTTTTAGCGAACTACTTAAAAGAATGAGACTGAAATTCCATAATAGGCCCTGGAGGCAAGTGGGAGATTGATAGAGTTAAGGATACACCCTATAGGCAATTCTATAATTTATTGTAAATTATTAACTTTGTAATAAAATATCATTTGAAATAGTGTTTTTCTCTCTATTATATATTTGTTATACTATGTTACGTTAACTATCTATTTAATTTGAGTATATTCATAGAAAATCCTTAAGTGATATGTAATGTGATAATAATTACAGTTTGTTGTAATAATGAGATATTTATCACATTGAAATAACATATTGTTTTTAATATTCCTAGTCAAGATGTTTCTAGATAGGATATCGATACATCCATTAAGACTAGAATACACAACGTTCTCCAAATGTTGGACGGTGTATTACCCATGGCTATTAAGGGAACCAAGGGTTACGTACTAATAGTTATTGCATGACTATGGAATGACTCACTCCAGAGTTTTCTGTTGGTTAATATAACTAAGGTCAAAAATAGAATCTCGAAGTGACTATATTTCATAGTTCTCTCGATTTGAGAACATTGTTGAATTTCAATGGGAACACACAACTTTGATTATATTTAAATTATGGTACGACGTCCATTGAACGACTATAGTTGAGTCCGAGTTGAAACATTAGAAGTAAAACATAATTCAATAGAGAATTCATCTCCTTAGTTATACGAGGTTAATATCATGGTCAACTGTAGTCAATACAAAGTCAGGCTAGAGGAGTTCGGTTAATAATAACTGTTATTATCGAATCAAGGACCTTGTCTATTGGTTATACATGGAATGGGAACGATGTTGTAATTTTAACCAAAACTAAATTTCATAAATATGATATAGTTTTGATGAAGAGAACTAATGCAAATAATATTACAACCAAGGGTGTAAATTTTGTATGATTGTCGAACGTCCAGCTAGGTCCAAAGTTTAAGACATCCGGTACGCGTCCATACGATTCTTATTTAAGACATGAAATAGGACAAGAAAAAATATACAAAGATATGTCTGTTTGGAAGTATTCAATGTTTTAATATTATCCAAACATTATCCATCGTTCGGCTCATACGAACAATGTTCGAACTCCAATCATATTTGGTCCATATCCGTCTGAATCTCTTATAGAACGGGACAAGAAAACACCTTCGTCCAGTCCGGTCTGACCCATTTGCACCCTTAGTTACAACTAGGTGCTACTAAAAGTAATGAAATTGGATTTCACTGAAAAGTATGTAAGCAATAAGTTTAGCCAAACTGTCGCACCACTATCTAAGTTGATGTGTGAACATTAAATTTAAATTATGTGACATTAACCAATGATTGAATTTACATATTTGAGTCCTATAACCGTAATGTTGAATACACTGAAATACTACACGATTTAATTAAACTATATTGTTATTAATTAATTAATTTTTGTGAAATATTAGTTACTAAAGTTTATTTTATTTATTTGAATCAGTATTTAATAAAATACTTATATAAAAGTTATATATGTGGGTATCGATAAATACTTAAATTGCACTTAAAATGAATAAATGTTAATTGAATTTGGAAATTTATATGGGTCCAACAAGCCTATTATATAGTCGGCCATACTAATGGGGTGAGAGAAAAAATTTATTTGAAATATCTAGTTTTGAATTGACAAAGAGAAGAAGTAAACAAGGAAATCTAGATCTCTCTCTTCTACTCCTTCCTATTGCCTATATAAACCACCCATCCTGTCTCATTTTCTTTTGACTTTTTGCCTCCTTCCCTATCTCCCTTTGGTTCCGACTACAAAGTCCTCCCCCTTCACTTCCAAAAAAAATTAAAGTTAAATAAATTTAATTCTAGTTAGTGGTGTTCTCTTATAGTCATCAACAATTTCTAGAGGAGTATAGATTGGATCTAAGAGAAATTCGTTCAACATCCAATGTGCAAATCCAAAGCTTCATATTCTAGTAAATTATATACTATCTTCTATATATATTCATCTATATTTGCATGCATGTGTAGATTACATCTCTGCATTATAAGAATTTATATATTTATTTACCACCTAATTTACATAAATATACACATATATTTGAATTGAAATAAAATATATCTGTATTCATATAATTTACAAGTAAAATATTTTTCAGCCATTTAAATAACAATTTTAATTTTAGAAAATTAAATGTTTCTGAAAAAATTTAAAACTAAAATTTGAATTTTGAAATCAATATATATATATATATATATGCATGCATGTATCTATGTATGTCTATACGTATGTTTGCATGTATAAAGCATACAAATTAATTTGTTAATTTATATTCATATATATATATATATATGCATGTAAATTAAATATATAAATTATAGATATATTTTAAACCATTTTAAATTATTATGTATTTAAAAAAAAATACTTGTAAATATAAACCCACATGGATTTATATTTAAAAAAATTTTAACAAATTCATACAGATTTGTTTAACAAAAAATTGATTTTAATATTCAAATCCACATGGATTTGCATTTAAAAAAAATTATAAATTTTTTTTAGGTCAAATTTAAAAAAATGATATTAACATTTATAATTTATAATTATTAATTAATATTTTATAAATAAATTTTAAATATAAATTGTCTTAAATGTTTAAAGAATCTTATACACACATATACATACATATGTTTATATATTTAAACATATCTTCGGTTGGAATTTGAATTTTTAAATTTAAAATAGTGTTTTTCCTTAGATCTGGATCTATCTTTTAAATTTAAAACTATCTCAAGATATTTTTGATATCGACTTAAATCTTTTGAATTGGTCAACATTTTAGACAAACAATAATAACATATATATATATATATATATATATGCATACATGTGTATATTTGTGCGTGTGTGTATATGTCTATATATATGTCTGTATATGAATAATAAATTAATTATGATAACAAATGTGTATGTAAATGGACAAATGTGTCTGTTGCGGTGTAAATTGCAGCACTTATATACGAGCACATTAAGCCGTGTACGCTTCAATATGTTGCACATGCACTATACACATATGTGTGTATTTGAGACACACACACACATATAATCAAATGTTCTATGTAAACAAATTAAATAAAGTAGAAATTTATCTAAAATCATTTAGATTAAATCTAAATAATTTATACTTCGTAGGCCCCAAAAGATCTAAAAATGGAAATTGTTTTCAAAGTCGTCCATTTATACCACTGCGACCGATCTGGTTCCTTCAATTCATAGTTCTATCTCCAAACCATTGAGAATGTTGGTATATAACTGTGTACTGAAATTGACCGGAGGAGATGGAAAGAATGTTATATTTGCATTATGAAGGGATGTTATATTTGCATTGTGGCATCCCTATACAACCACCGTACATTGTGTTCATCTTTATAAACTTTGATAGAGATTGCAGCCAGAATTTTCTGTAGTGTTTGGTCGTAATTTTTCACTAGTCTTCGCCTATCCCACTACACCATAAACGATAATTAGAAACGGCTAAAAGCCGTATCTAATTAACTTAGACAATGCTATAAACCGTATCAAAATATGGCGTTATTAATAATTAAATACGGCTTTCAGCCGTTTCTAAATTGTAAATTAGATATGGCTCATAGCCGTATCTAAGTGATCAATAAGATACGGCTTAAAGCCGTAGCTTACTGACATCATAGATACGGCCTAAAGCCGTATCTAATTTAACCACTAGATACGGTTTTAACTCGTCTGTCAACGGTTGTAAATAAACATTAATATTTTTTCCTGGTTGTTTTGGCCCAGAAATCAGCAATGTTAACATTGAGAGCTCCCTTTTCATGCACATAGACGGAGAAAGATTATATGGCACTACAATTACTAGCCAACAACTGTAAGGGTTAGAGAGAGAAGCATGTGGACAGAAACCATCTGTTGCTATTCCAAGTGTGACATTTTGTGGCTCGGCAGCAAAAGTTTGGCCAAAAGAATCTACGGCTTTCCATTGAGAAGTGTCACATGGATGACGCATTACGGTTAGATCAGACTTCGCACGACCATGCCAGGTCATCGCATCTGCTATCCATGGTACAGTATACAGTCTCTTCAATCTAGAAATTAAAGGAAAATGTCTTAATGTCTTTCGAGGTACTTTGGTGCATTTTCTCTCTTCGTCTAATGATGTCATATATCTAGGTTCATTGCAATTTGTACAAGAAACTTTGTTCTCATCATCTCTCCAGTACAATATGCAATCATTGATGCATGCATCATAAATTTTGTAATTCATCCAAACTTGCTTAATGATCTTCTTCACATCGAAGTACTTTGTCGGCAGTGTGTTACCTTCGGGGAGTAACTCCTTTATTAGTTCGAGAAGTGCAGTCACACCATTATCTGAAAAGCCGTATTGGGTCTTCAAGCTATTCAGTTTCACAATGGCATATAGCTTCGTAATCCCTTTTGAACATGAAGGATACAGTGGCTCTTTTACGCTACCAAAAAGTGATTTATACTTCTTATTTTCATTGGCCTGCCAATCTGGATAATCAGTAGACTGCTCTCCAACATTAGCATGATCAGGCAACGGATTTGTAGGTTGAAAATGATGAAATCTATCTGCATCATTGACCAGATCTTCCATCCTAATATGTTCAGATTCATCAGTAGTTGTGTCATGACTAACTGGTTGTTGTTTTTCCATCTCCGCCCTTTTTTCCCCATGAAAATACCACACTGTATATGATTGGATGATACCCCATCTAAGCAAATGAAAATGGATTTCATCTAATTTGATCGTCTTCATATTTTTGCACCGGGTGCAAGGGCATAAATACACTCCTTTCTTACCACTGTTTTCTTCAACAAAACTAATGAACTTCTGCACCCCGTCTATATAGTATGTAGATCTTAGATCTAATTCAGTTATCCATTGTTTGTCTATGCTGAAAGACATACTGCCCTCCTATATCATATATAACAGAACATGAGACTTGTTCTTCAATGGGTCCTCGTTCCAATTGCTCGAAAAGAAATTTTTTGAAAAATTCAAGTGGGAAATTATTGGAAATTTTTTGAATTGAAATGAATTATTGAAAATACGAGAAGAGAATAGTCCCACATTGTAAGGTAAGGGTCATGTTTTCAGATGTGTGAAGTATATTGATATAGACTATTTTCTATGATACTCTTAATTATAAAAATAGCATTTCTGTAAAAGTTAACACTAACACCAAACTGTTTCCAAAAATTTTGCCATTACAACGGCGCTATTTTGTAGCACCGGAGTAATGTCTATGCATTACCCCTCTCCTGACTTGGCTTGCACCATTAACAACAATTTTATTCATAATATTAACACGCTGACCATCTACAACACATGAAAAAAAAAATCTTCATTCCTAATATTCATAACGGGATCATGGTAAATGCATTCAACTGCATCTAGTTTTATAAATATCATTCTAATAACATCATACATATCGACATAATAAATGAGTTTTGAATCCTACTTTCATTTCAACTTCTATCCTACAAATAATAACATCTTTATATGCAGTAAGAAATAAAAAATTTCAAGTGTTAGTATTTATAACTCAGATATTTTACTACTTAAAACTATGACATATGTTACATCCACACGGTAGAAGTTCAGTTTGTACAGATGAGTGGAGGTTATATTTTGTAACAACATTAAACAATGTCTATAAAGATGCAAATAAGGTCCACAAATAACATTTCAGCAAAAGGCAAATTTATTACTAATCACAAACTCTGCAATGAAGTTAAAATATGCTTTAACTTTTCACCTGTTTGTTACAAAAGCAAAAATAAACATTTATATTTTACAGTAGGATCATGTCACATATGTATTATCTTAGAAATAACACCCAAAAATTGATCAGGCATTGTGTCAAAATAGGATATTGACAATTTCTTATTTATGAATGAGTCGAAAAACAATTGAGTAAAGGAATTTTATGGTAGAATTACAGAAATCAAATACAGAAAGCGAAGGAAAAAGAAACTTGAACAAACGAATGAAGACGGTCCAAAAAATTGAAAATTTTCAATCAGAAAAACAAAGACTTACGCTAAAACATATCAACTGAATCAACTTTCAATCATAAGGAACAAAGACTGAAGATGGAATAAATGAAAACAGTTAAAAAAAGCGAGGACAGAAACATCGTATCTGAAAAGTAGTAATTCTGAATGATTGAGGCAACAATCAAATATCGGAAAACAAAGCGCCGCAGCAAAGCAACGAAAATAAGCAAAAGCGTTAAAGCGATTCACAAGTAGCAAGACGAATATAGGAAAAAGAGCAACGTTACCTGAAGCTGATTCAGATGTGACGAAGAAGACGAAAAATAACAACGGTGGGACGACTATGGAAATATAGGCAGAAGGAGGGGGATGATTTCAACCTTAAGAGGTGGACTGAGGGGAGCCAGCAACCCTATTGTAGAAGAAATGGAATTTGGGGAAAATGATAGGTATGGGGCGTGTTTTGCCAGTAAAAGTTTCGCACCAAAATAGGCACAACAAAATGATACGGCTAAAGACCATATTAGATATGATAGTAGGCACGAAATTGGATATGGCTGCAAGACTTATCAAATTTGATAGGCTATAAGCCGTGTCCAAACAATTAGGTAGGGCTTGGAGCCGTATCATATTTGATACGGCTTTAAGCCGTATCTAAAAAGGTGAATGAAGGGGTGGCTAAAACTGTTTTTTAGTGTAGTGTCCATGGTGTCTTTTCTGCGTTTAAGAGACCGCCTTCAATTCGCAACAGTTTGTTCTACAGGGAACTGAGACACCTGACGTTGCATGCTTGTTCTTTGTTTGCAATCTGTTTAAGTTAACGCCATGTTGGGCGTCAAAAGCGAGTGCGGCATGGTTATTCCAAAGACCAGCATTCCCATTTCGACTATCAATCATCTTCATGCACATATCAGTGAAAGTTATTACATATTCTCCAGTCTAATTGGCAATGTCAATAGTGGTGGCATATAAAAAAAAAAGGTAGACATGCAGTAAAATAAGGAAAATACTAGAAAATTTGAAGAAGAAAAAAGCACAAAATGTATAGCGGATAGGAAATTGAAATAAACACAATTAAACGGAAGAAGAAGAGAAGAAGGAAGAAAAAAAAAACCTCAATTGCTGCTTGGAATTGATGGAGGAAATGGTGGGGGGAAGGAGGAAGATGGGTTTTATGGAAAAGGAGAATGCTAGTTGACAAGTGAACCGTTGACATCATAGTCTTCTAAAGTCAATAGTTCATTTTTACCGCATGGTTCAAATGATGCAAAAAGAACCGGTTGCTTGTTATTGTAGCTCGTTTGACGTTGTAGATTCACTGTTGATCCACCTTACGTGTTCAATCCATCAATTGTAATATTGATAGTTTTGACTAATTTTCTGTAACCCATGCAATTCGTATTTCATAAGTACGTACTTGACCATATGAAAACATACACAAGGTATTAATATTGATTTTAACAATTAAAAAATACGTGAAAATGAGGTTAACTTAAAACGTTATCAACTGCCCAGGAGCAACTGAAAAGGGAAAATGAATTATGTCAGAAGTGGGATTTGAACCCACGCTCTCTCACGAGAACCAGAACTTGAGTCTGGCACCTTAGACCACTCGGCCATCCTGACTCTGTGCTAAACTGTAAGTAACTTTTATATCTCTCAATATGAATACTGTTTTGCATTTTAACACAAGCAATAGATATCCAAGTTAGTCCTTTTTTTTTCAGGCATCAAGCAAAGATGTTGGTTTTTATTTCCAAGTGTAACTGGCCTGGCTTGCTGAAGAAGAAATTGATACTGTTTATATAATACATTTCAGTTGCTCATTGGAAATATAAAATCATGTTCATGTTAGTCTGACAACATGGACATGAATTTATTATCCTTTTCAAACAAGGTGCTGCGCAAACCATTCTTTTATTTCAGAGAAACACGTGGATTTTGTTTCAGTGCACAGGTCCACTGCATAGATATCCTTGTAACTAAGTGAGATCCAATGTATGCTAATTGTTCACGATGTTAATGCATGAGAATTTGGGCGAGTTTGCCAATTTTTATGCTTGGTTCTCAGGTTCGTTTGGTTCTCAGGTTCGTAGGACGTTGGGATAACGTAGACAACTACTATGTCAATTTCCAATGACCCATTAAAAATGAGTCGTGGTACACCAACACCAACGATCATTTCCGATGCAGTCGTTGACTTTCTCATTCTCAAATTAAACCCCAACGGTCATAAATCTAGTCATCGATTTTCACATTTCAAATTTTCATTGCACAACTCCATCTCATTTTCTTCTCACGGACCACACCCACATTTTCTAAAATCAAACTCTAATTCTAGCTATTTTCAAATGATTTTAAGTAGGCATGTAAACGAATATTTTCCAATACAAATAATGTCATATCTGCATCCGTATTCGAAATCATTTTTGAATATCAAATATCTGTATCCATGGATGCGGACGGATATCAGATATTTATCGGATATTTTTCGACCAATTCACAACCACTAAATCTAAACAAATAAGTAGAAAATTTTGAATTATTATAAACCTATTTTTATACTAAATATAAATACACACACAGTACACTAAGAAAAATAATTTAAGGGTAAAAATTGAATTTTATATACATATTAATTTATTTACCTAGATAAAATAGTAAACAATAATCATTTTATATACTAAAATACATAATAAAATAGCTATAATCTTGATAAAAACTAGACGGATAATTATTAGATATGGATATAGTCATATCCATATCCGTATTTGTTTTTTGGATATTATATAATTTTTCATATTTCGAATACGGATACATATGGATTTTGAATTTTTCGGGTGCTTAATGACGGCCGTAGTTTTAAGGCATTTTTCTTTAATAGTGTTTAGTCTCCCGTTCTCTACATCATATAGCTTTTGTTTATGAAATTTTTAGAGTTTGTAGAATGTTGATCTCTTTGGTCGATTCCTTATCGTGAATTATCGTCGATTAGGAAGTTCAAAGAACCCTTGCTTTCATCGATATCTTCCGTGGGATGTGCGATACTCGTGATGGACGTGCTTGAATTTGGTATGATAAAGTTGGGGCTACAATCAATGAGCAATTTGGAGTACAACTACCCCTATGAAAGGTAATTCGAATGACATGAAGGCCAACGGGACTATGTGGGACGATTTGCTGCAAACCGAGAAAGTATTTGGAATGTTATACGTGATCATGTGTATGGAAACGATGAATGATGGAAAACTACTACGTACCGATGCTGGAAATTTTGAGGTAGTTGTTTTTTTAAATTTAGGCAGCTAGATGACTTGTATCATGATGCGATATTTAAAGGGACTTGTCATTACGTTATATCATGGTGCGATATTTAAAGGGACTTGTCGTTACATTATTTCTACATCACATCTAACCCACTACAACACAAAACAATATTATGACGTCTTTTACTAGATTGAGTATGATCTTGGATTATTAGTCCCCCGCTACTACTCACCTGTGGACATTCGATGCGACTTCATCATCGAGGGCTAGGCAGTAAAGACCCGCTAGGCATCAAGTAGACAGTCCAAACTCCAAAGTGTTCAAACAAACTATTGCTAGTTGTCTTGCGATTCGCACACCGATGACAATCATGATGAGTGAGAACTTGGTTTAATTTTTTGAACGAACCAAAACATTTTCAACTTATTTGTTCCTAGAGGAGAGATGTTAAAGATATTTTGAACTGTTTAGTAAGGAGGTTTTGTAAACAAATGAGTTATGAGTGATGTTTTATTTTTTTGTGCATATCTTTTTTCAAATGCAGTGTACATCTTTTTTAATTCAATGTACCGTCTGGTTTTTTACACTTTCCAATTAATCTGAAATTTAATATGATTTAATAATAGTTATTCAAAAATCGATAAAATAAAATAAAAAATATATATAAATGCAAGCAATCATTCTTCTGTCGTAGAACTAAAATACATTTCCTTTTCATTAGAACAAATCCTTTTGTGCACTCTTTCAAATTACTCTTTCGCGTGCCCCTTTCATTAAAAAACGACACTCATTTCAATACTGCCATTCATTAATGTATCAATTTTTATCAACTTTTACATTCCAATTATATCAATCATTTTTATTGGAACTCAAAGTCAACGCAGTCTTTAATTTTGAAGTATACATAATTTGTTGGTGACTCTTTAATTTTATTTAATTTAAATGACATATGCAGGTTGCACTAGAGATAAAGGTAAATGAGGCCATATGTAACCTTTTTGGTTGGGATGGTTAACTCTAAAAGAGGAGTACATGTACATATATAAGAAATTATCTCCCTTTAGAATGGGTTAAAGCCAAAAGAAGAAGAATAAAAGAAACATAATTATTCAATAACACGATGGGGTATTTTGTTTAAAGAATAAACCTGCACCAAACTTTAGTTCTACACCATCATCCTAAAAATTAGCAAACCGGAAAAATAAAGAATATGTACCTTTCTCTCTCCAAACCATGTTTTTCGAACCGTCTACACTCGCCATCGAACATCTAATTGTCGCTCCACCTATGGTCAATCTGTCTTGCAGCAACCACCACTCTAGCCGTTGCCCTAACAACTATCTAACCCTAAAGCTTTAACCTCCATTTTGTTACACCTCAAACAGAAACCATAACAAACAACTCATATCTCTCCCAACGGATACCGCATCCTCCAACATACCATGACATCATTCTCCATCTCATCCTGCTCACCAGCCATCAGCAAAAAATACCAACAAGTACAAAATGATAATGTACAATATAATTATTTGGAAAAATTATGTACAAATATAAAATGTTGCTATGTCATAGCATTTAAACATAAAATGCTATTATAACTTTTTCGCTCTTGCAAAAGTGTAAATGGGTCCATCAAGTCAAAGCCTAATAGCATATCCCCACATAGCATGGATCGACCAGCATCTCCTCCAGCCTAGTAACTCATTTGCCTTGCATATTGCCCCAATCCACAGAGACTTATTGTGACGCCCCACCTCTATACCCACGCTAGCAAAGAGTATTAATAGATAATACCGTCTGCTAACACGGAGAATAAGGCTATTTAGGAGCGACCATCTATAGCCTTGCTTTAATTATCTATTGAATACATCGACAATTGCCTTACCAAGCAGATCGACATATCCAATGAATACTTAAAACAAAACCATAGGTGGCTAGAGGATCTATCAGAACAGAATATAACAACTCAAATGCAATATACATCACAGAACAGTAAACCATCATATACACATACACTGATACATAGCGGAGTATACAAAATAATACATGTCAGGTGGTATGGCAAACCACAATATACAGACGAGTTCGCAAGAATACATATCAGAGTTACAACAAAATAGGACTACTCAAAAAGCTATGACAAAAAGAAGCTAGCGGAGTAGTCCATGCGGAAGCAAAATAGGCTAAGTCTAAAGGCACCTAACCTGAAACATCTCGGTCTGACCCGAGTAATTAATACACGGGTCAGTCTAGCTAAACAAATCAGTTAGATAAACTGAACAACAATAAACCTGCAAAGTTACAAAGCATAACAAATATCTCTAAAAGAGATAACACAATCATCTAACAAAAGATGAACATATCAAGACAAGCCTCATATCATTGGCAACATAGATAAACAAAGGATACAAATATCCCAAAGAAAGCCAAAAAAAACAAATAACAAATACCCATAAGGTATACAAGTTCCACATGGTAATCGTTATACATCATGCGGCTCAAAAAGACCAACACAGATGGGCGATACCAAGGGAATACAATATCAATGAAACATATGATTGCTCGAGCTCAGTACTGTATAAACAAGGATCCATGAGCCCGAAGACTCCAAACCCAATATCACCCATGCGGCTCATAACGACCAACATAGAAAGCGATACTATAGGGTGACAAACCCGAAGGCACAAACCCAATATCACCCATGCGGCTCATAAAGACCAACATCGGAAGCGATACTATAGGGCGACAAGCCGTAGTGGTGAAGGTCGAAGACCCAGTACTGGACACCACTAACTGGCGGAATGTGTCACAACTCTCGAAAAGGAATCCGAAAAGTGTTAACGTGCGTCCCATAACTACTCGTTCGCACTAAACGGTTTGCTATCCGTCAGTCACTTTCACACTCAAAGCAGTACAAAGTTTACCTCATATCATCGATAAACCAAACCCGAAGGTCAAAACGATCAATTGAATAAGTCGGGGATTAATCGAAAGATAAACGTACAGATTCATGGTCCGTGTTTTGCCCAACCATTTAATCACCCTTCCACTTCGCTCGAAGTGCGAAATTGTGCGTGTGTTTAAATAGAATTTATAAATTGGAGAAACGAGCTTTTAATATAATTAGAAAGATTATTTTATAAAAACCCGTGGATGAAGTCAAAAATAAGTTATCAAAGTCAAAGAGGCAATAACAACCATTAAGAACCAACATGAATCGATAAAATCTGGAAAACCAATCAAAACGAGCATAAATAGGCAAAACAGGAAAACAGGAGCAGGTCAGTCGACTGAAATCCCTGTTCAGTCGACTGAAAATTGTCTAGAAAAATTTCGGGCTTCAGCTCAGTCGACTGAACAGAGGATCCAGTCGACTGAACCCAATTTCCTGCATTTCCTACTTATTACCAATGAAGTGCAAACTCTCTCAACTTTCAATCGGACGAGCACGGACGCTAGGGGTTTACGCCAAGTGGCTACCCGGCCCTATAAGCACTTCGATTCATCACCAAAAACATGATTAAAACATCAAAGTTAGGATTTCAAAGAATTGAACCCAAACACTAAAAATTCGGATATTCACCAATTCAATCCAAACTAAAATCAAGTGCATATGAACAAGTGCTAGGAATTCATACCCAACATCAATGGAATCAAGAGAAGTAGATGTGAGTTCAAAACTCACCTTTTCCCAAAGACAAAGAAGAAGAAGAAGAAGAAGAAGCTCAATAACAAGGAGATGACCAACTAATCTCTACTTCAACTCAACTAGCTTCAATCAAAGGATAAAACATATATTTCCCAAATTAGGTTTTAGGGAACTTTCTGAAATTGAAGAGAGAAAGAGATAGAGAAGATGAAGAAGAAGCTTACCAATGGCTTCCCTTTGATTTTGGAGCAAGATTATGAGCTAGCAAGAAGAACTAGGGTTTGGAGTTTCTAATTCTCTTTCCTTTCCACCATTTTCAGTTTTAGGTAGAGCTTTAGAAATATGAATGAGAGAATGGAGATGAGAGGGCTGAGTTAGAGGGTTTAGTTAGCTAGTGGGCTGAACTCAAACCCAAAACCCAACTAGAAAAGGTAGCCAATTTCAACTTACTCCAAACATATCGAAGCTTATACTCAAAAAGATCGCAAACGACGTTTTGAACTCAATGGAAGTGGTCTTGAGACCCAATTCGGCCGTATGCAAAAAGTAATATTTCGGACCCAAAATACGACTAACGACGCTATACTTAAATAAATCATTTAAATATAAAATCGTTAAATATGCGGGTTGTTACAGATCTCCCCTCCTTACAAAATTGCGTCCCCGCAATTTCTAGAGACGATATTTGTAACAACTACATACATACAACATTCAAAAGAAAAGGAAATAAGCTTGAGATGAAAAGACATTCTCACCGTTTTAAAGCAAAGATAGAAAACCCGGATAGGATCGCTCGATAAACTCTCTGGTTTCCCAAGTACAGTCATTGGTATTAGCAGACCATTGAACTTTAACGAGCGGCACGTCCTTGTTTCGAAGGTGTCGCACTTCCGTGTCAAGTACGCGCATAGGCTGCTGTACAATAGATAAGTCCGGTGAGACCTCAAGCTCTTGCAAATCAGGAGAAGAAATAACAGAATCCGACTCCCGAAGACACTTCCGAAGTTGAGAGACGTGAAACATGTCATGAATACCAGATAAATGAGCAGGAAGTGAAACTCTATAAGCTACAGGGGCAATACGTTCAGTAATAGAAAATGGTCCTATATAACGAGGAGCCAATTTCCCAGTCATACTGAAGCGCATAACCCCATTCAAAGGAGAAACACGAACAAAAACAAGATCGCCGATCGAGAACTCGAGAGGCTTCCTACGGTTGTCCGCGTAGGATTTCTGACGACTCTGTGCCTCTTTCATTCTCAATCGAATAAGATCAATCTTCTCGGAAGAATCACGAACAAAATCTGGACCAAGAATAAGCTTCTCCCCAGATTCCAACCAACAAGAAGGTAACCAACAAGAAGGTAATCGACATGGCCTTCCGTATAAGGCTTCGAAAGGAGCCATACCAATACCAGACTGAAAACTATTATTGTAGGAGAACTCTACAAGAGGTAGGTGATTCTCCCAACTACCACAAACATGTCAACACAAAAGAATAACAGAATAAGAAGTTCACCATAAGGAGCACGAGAGGATAAGTCCGAACTTGCTTGCTCAGAGAATTCTATGGATTCCTAAGCTCAAATAATTTGGAACACCGACGTGGTACAAACAATACGTCAAATGAACCAAATCTCAATAAAATAAAGTACAACAAAACGTCCGATGAACTTGGTAAAAAGACCATTCCATTCGGATATCAACAAAGAAACAATCACTTGCTGCTTACAACTAAATGCATTGGCAACACGATCCCCTTTTCGGGAATTAAAATATCAAGATCATAAGATGCTAGGAACTCGAACCAACATTAAGTTCCCTATGAGAAAATAAACATTTCAAAATTATGATTGGTAAGGAGAGCAAAATCCCTCACCCAAAAGTAATGATGCCAAATACAAAAAGCGAAAACAATAGCCGCGAGTACTAGATCATAGGTGGCATATCTAGTCTCGGTAAGCTTTAATGGTTTAGAAACATAAGTGATAGCACGTTCTCTTTTGCAAGGAAATGACATACAAACCAATATGTGATGTCCCGGAAATTTGGGCAATAATTATTTAATAATTTCCATTGATAATTGTTTTAAAATGTGAAATATTGATTTAATAATCTTATTCAAATGGAAATTATCTTTTGAAGATTAATAATTATTTGGTTTGTCAAATGATATTCTTTTCAAAATTTATAAAAATGATATTTTTAATTTGAGAGTCTTATTGTTTTCAAAGATAAAAATATTTAAATAATAGAATTACCTTTCTAAGCTTATCAAAAGATATTTTATTTATAATTTATATTTGTGTATACATTGTAAATAGAGAATTGATTTTTAAATTGGTTGATTTGATTTAAAATTAGTATAGAGCTTTTCAAAATTTATTTTAAAGGTCTATCTTGTATTTTCAAAAGAAATATAAGTAAGTATTTATTTGTTGATAAAATATGTAATAGTTTAAATTGTATTTTATTATAAAATATTTATTTTGTTTTATTTTAAAATTGTTTTCTCTTTGAAATAAGAATTTATTCATTTTTTTGTTAAAGTATAACATTGATAAAATGGAATTCAACTTTTCCTTTTCTTTTAAAAATCTTTTCTTTTGAAATTTTGTTTATAAAGAATATTATTTTAAAATAATCAAACAAGCATTTAAATGTAAGTGTATAGTTTTATAAAGAAGTTATAAATAAATATGTATTCATTTAAAGGCTAAAATGTTAATAAACATTTAAAACATAAGAAGACACTTGTAAAATAATCAACATCTCCAAGCAACAAGTGGCATTTGTTTTATTTATTTTTAAAAACATTTTATAAGAGAACATAGCATATGCATTTGATAAAAAAAAACACATTTATCTTCAAAATAAAAACTGAGATCAGTTATGAAACAAATTCAAAAACCAACTCATGTCCAACTTCAATTCAAAACCCAAATCTGTTTAAATTCTTCAATGCAAATCTATTCAAAGCCTGTAGCTTTAGCATCAATATGCATGTTTTAACCTCTGCATACGACTTCAATCTGCAATCTATCCAAAGTCTTATCTTCAACATCCATATAAAGATCATCTTCAAACCAATCTTCAATCAAATTCTGCAAACCATATAACCTCAAATCTGCAAACCAAACAACTTCAATCAAATCTGCAAAATGAAGATCTGTTCAACTTCAAATCTGTGCAATAAGATGGGTCTGCATGCATCATCATCTGCAAGCATCTTCAACATGCAGTTCAAAACAGTTTACATCATCAACAACAAGCAAACTTCAACTTGCAAAGCCAGATTTCATCATGAAGTTTCAACAGATCCAGGAAATTGTGATCTGCTTCTCTGGAAATTGAAAATTTGCACTTAAATTTGTTCTGCATCTTCAATTTAAGGTGAGTAAGCTTCTTATCTTTTAAAAACAGTTTTCTTTAAATATCAAAAATCAAACATAAATCAAAGAACTTATGTTTTTAATTCACAGAAAGCCAACTGTTTTAACAAAACTGTTCTGTTTGTTTTAAAATGAAATAAGTAACTTCACATGCACAAAATTTGTGACACCTGAGTATATGAAGTGAAAATAATAAAATGATGTGGTGATTACAAACTCATGAATGTTATGTGTGTATAGGAATGAATTTGCTTATATATTCTTTTTCTTATTTCTGGGATCTGCACACCTAGTTGGTTGTAAACTGAGATGTTCTTAAATAGTAAAGCATTATTATT
Source organism: Allium cepa (assembly GCA_030765085.1). NCBI lineage: Eukaryota > Viridiplantae > Streptophyta > Magnoliopsida > Asparagales > Amaryllidaceae > Allium > Allium cepa. The sequence continues at coordinate 106,480,417 of CM060946.1, forward strand.
TAAATTGTTGTTGTTACTAAACTTGTGTGTAAACAAAATATGTTTGTTAGTATAATTGTAGGTTCTGGAAAATCATGAATTAGTTAAATATGTTAAAATCTAGAACCTGTTACCTCTGAGATAATATAGCAGTGGGTATTTTTCAATAAAAATTAGGATACCAATATCATTAATTATTATAAACAAGATTATAACATTGATGTATGTTAGAAATAAGAAAGTATAAAACAAGTTTCATTTTTTTTAGGTTGACTGTGTAAATTAGCATTTCTATGTTAAAACAGAAAATGAAAATTTTGGAATAAATCTGTTACGCCAATGGATCTTAGGTGTTTAGATGCTTCATGTTAGTGGTGTTTTGATGTGAGAATGAAGGAGACGTTGGTGATGGATGATCAGAGAGAGAGGAGTGGTGAGATGAGTGTTTCAGGTTGCTGTTGATTCCCATTTTTTGATTTCCAACTGTTTGGAAGGGTATGGATGGTTAAGATAGTATAAGGAGATGGTAAGTGACTTGTAGAAGGGGATTAGCGTGGCTGGAGTTCGCCGAGGCGACAGTGCATATGCACTGTACAGGTTAAACTCAGGTGAACATTATTGGTAGTGTGCAGGTTTTTTTGACTCGGAGATGACTTCGGGTATTTTTGTTCTTGACTCGAAGCAGGTTGGTTTGGAACTCGGAGTAAAGTAAATGGTTTCTCGGGTTTGTATAGTGCAGGTATTAAAATCTGTAGATTTGCAGTTTTTTTAAAAATTTAAATAAAATTCATAATTTAAAGATTGTAATTTGATTCAAAAATAAGTAAGTCTGAATTCAAATGTAGTTTTGAATTCAAAGTTTTTAAAAATGAAATCTTAAATTTAAATTCAGTTTTAAATCAAAATTAAAACAGTTTTCAGGTTTTAGTCCAGAGAGTTTTGCAGTTTTTAGATTTTGAATGATTTCATGTTTTTAAAGCTGGATTTTGATTCAAGCATAAGTTGTAACTGAATTCAAATGTAGTTTTGAATAAAAGTTTTTAAAATGAAAATCTAAAATTTAAACAAGTTTTAAATTCTGTTTTAAATCAAAATTTTAAACCTGTTTTAGGTTTAAGCCTGAGAAGTATTGCAGTTTAATTTTTTTTTTTGAATAAATTCACATTTAAGTTGAAAACTTGATTCAAGTAATTCTTGAATCTGAATTCAAATATGGTTTTGAGTTCAAAAGCTTTTAAAAATGAAATCTTATATTTAAACAAGATTTAAATCTAGTTTTAAATCAAGAACTAGAACAGTTTCAGGTTTGTATTAAAACCAGAATTGGATTTAAATAGTTTTTGTAAGATTTTGAAAGTATGAACAGATTTAAAAGTTTAAGCAAAACTTAAATTTGTTTTGAATTTAGATTAAAAACTGTTTCAAGTTTACTTTGAAAACCAGTTTGATTTCAAACAGTTTTTAAATTTAAAATGAATGAACAAATTCAAAAGTTTAAAGGAAATTGATTTCAAATAAGTTTAAACTTGAAATAATTTAGTTCCTTTAGTATTTGAAAGTATTTGAATTAAAATATGAAGTGTTTAATTTAAATTTGGAAATTTAAATAATCAATTTAAATCTTTCTTTATATTTAGGTAATGAATGTTCTTAAACATTCATTTTTGTTGTAAGATTTATAATTATTTTAAATTGAATCAATGTTTAATGATTAAACATTTTAAATATTTAATTTTTAAATAGAATTTGAGTTTAAATTTAGAAATGTATTGTTTTAAATACATTTGAAGGTTAATAAAAATCATTAATAGGTAAATAAATTAATTTGGAAAGAATTAAGAAAATTAAGAATTTACTTATTTAATTGATTTTAATTAATGATTTAGATTAATTTTAACTTAGAGATGATTAATGAATAATTAATCTAAGATAATTTTCTTAAGTAAGTAATTAATGAAAATGTTATTAATTAATAATGATATTTATCTAAGGGTTATTAAATAAAATAATTAATGTAATTAATTTTGATAATTAATTAGATTAATTAATTGAAGATAATTAATTGTAATTGTTAAGAATAATTACTTGATAAAAGTAATTAAAGAATTAATTACTTATTGTAATTAATTATGATAATGAGATTAATTAAGTTAATTAATTTAGTTTAATTAATTTAAGTAAATCATTTGATGATTTAATAAGGGTAATTACTTAATGTAATTAGTGGAGCAATATTACTTAGGGAAGTAATAATGATAATTACTTAAATGTAATTAGTGAAGATAATTTATAGTAAAGTAATTTAGATAATTACTTTAATAATTAATCAAGGGATTAATTAATGAAGATAATTAATTATAGAATAATTAATTGTTAATGAGTAATTAAGGTTAGTTAATTACTGGATTTAATATTAATCAAGATGATTAATAATTGAAATTATAAATTATAAATTAATTACTAAAGGTAATTAATTTTTAATAAAGTAATTAATTTAAATATTAATTAGGGATCATTAATTAATATAATTAATGATGTAATTAAGAATTGTTTAATTAAGTAATAATTAATAATTAAGTGGTTAATTAATTGTAATTAATTAAGAATATATGTAATTAGTTATAGTTAATTAATAAATGAAATAAGTAAATGTTAATTACTTATGATTAAGGTTAATTAATTTAATTAAATACTAATTACTTATCGTAATTAGTAAATGATTAATCAAAGTTGTTTAATCAAGTTAAATACTTAGTGAATAATTAATTAACTAGTTTAATTAATTAAGGGATGTTAAGCAGGATTTAAATGTGATAATTAATTTAATTTATTTTAAATTAATTAGAGATGGTTGTAATTAATTTAATTCATTTTAAATTAATTATAATTGATAGTTAATAAATCATTGCTTATGGATGATATTGATTGAATGGTTGTGATCTCAGTAATGAGATGAGTAGTATCTATAGGATATGGATGCTTAGTTAAAGTATGATAGTATGGATTATCTGGTTGTGATAATTATCTGTTTATGGATGATATAGATTATCTGTTATGATATGAATGTGATTATCTATTGTGATATGAAGTTTATCTATCTGTGTGAAGTAGATAATAATGAAATGAATTATTTGTTTAATACCTTTAAGTACAACTTGGACATTAAAATGGCGTTTGGTTTCGGTGAGACCGGGATCGGGTTTCCATATTTGGAATTCCGAAAACCACATCGATTCCAATTAAACGTTAGGTCGTTAATCCAAGTGGAGCAAGTGAAGACTCGAGGTGTAAGGGCTATACGTCAGTATAACTCTGTGGGTGATTCCGTAATGAGTTTGACGGAATAGTGTTTATAGATTCGAGATGGTGAATCAGAGTGCAAGGGCTATTGTCGTTGACTCTGAGGGTGATTCCAATACGAGTGTAGCGAGATAGTGCCTTCGGTTTCGTTCGAACCCGGAACGAACTTGTATGGATTGAATGCTTTCAGCACATCGTCAGGTGGACGATGAGCATTCTAAGATTTATGAGTCCTATAAAGGTAATCGTAACCTCAAGCCTCATCAACCGGGAATGGCTAAAACAGGGGAGGTGCAGCAAAGCTTCGTGGGTAGCCCCCACTTGAGAGCAAGATTTACTCCTGTCTAGAGGTCCCTTTATATTTCGGCTGTGTGGCAGTTGGTGACGACCAATCTGCGGAGTGGTCTTGTTCGGAACTGTTCAGTAAGGAACGGGTCCGGCTTTGTGTTGCAGGGGAGTTAGGGTGGCTCCTCGGTACGGTGATCTAGGCCACGTACTGTGACGGGCGGTACCCCAGTAGCCCTGCCATTGATGGAACCCATAATCCAATAAGTGCCTGTACGGTTTTGATTGTGCCCAACTATGTTGGAACGTGAGATGCAAGCATTCCAGCTATTTCTGTATTTTATTTTGAAAACCCTAGACACTATTATAATATCACTGGATTTCCTATCAAATGTTTTGGTTAGCGTAAGGTAAAAACTTTTCCATGTTTATGTGTGGGAAGTCTTACGTGATACCTTTTGTTTTCAAAGGGTTTTCTAAAGTTAAGCAACTTTTTATCCCCGTTTACTCACACCAGACCCCTGTCTGACCTGAGTGTTTATTTTCTGTTTTATTAAACTCTTGGGTACTCATATTACGTATGAGTAGTCAAGTGTTTTCAGGATTGCTTTGACGAGTTATGGAGGAGCAAATGGAGCAGGAGGCTTCTGCGTTGTAGTTATCTATTTTCCGCTGTGTTGGTATCTCTGAGTCGTCTCTCTGAGTTATTCCTTGTACTGTTTAGAGTTGTATAACTAGACAGATGTTTATAACTGTCTAGTATGTGTTGTATTGGCTGTAAAACTCTGATGTATATGATACTATGTACAGTTTTATGTGATATATTATAATTTATTCGATTCCGCTGTGAGATTCTGATGTGGTTTGTTCTTTCTTTCCTTTCTTTTCTTCTTTCTATCCCTTTCTTTCTTCTTAGCGATGCGACTTCCTGGAGTATGGAAGTTGGGTCGTTACAACGTGGTATCAGAGCATTAGGTTGAGTGAATACCTAGGCTCTGTAGTGGTGTTTTCTTGAGAGAGCGTATTTGTAATTTTGAATATATATATATATATATGTATATATATATATATGTTTGTTTATTTCTGCCTATTTGTTGGGTTACCTGTTCAGGTTTTCCAATAAGTAATAAAGGTAGATAGGGTGGTGGTGTGTGTAACACAACTACCAATGGTTGGAGTTCGAGTGTTTGAGGTTGGAGGTGGTCTGCTAGGGCAGTTTGGGCATCTTGAGTAGTTCTGCAGTTGGTGAAGGATTTCACTAATCTCTGAAGGAAATCTTTTCAAGATTCGGAGTTTATCTTGGATTGTAAGCTTGGTTGCACTCGTGTGAGTGGTTTTTCTTGAGTTTGGATTTGTTGGGAGTTCTGAAGCCAGCAAGGGTATCTTGGCAACTTTAGGAAGGAGTTCTGTCTATATTTGAGTTTGAGACTCAGTTTGGCAGTGTTTTGAGCTTGGTTTGGGAGCGAGTTTCCTGAGAGATATCTGTCTATCTGGAAGGCTCTTTAATGAAGAGGCTGGTGTAGCTTTGAGGTTCGTTGAGCTTTTGGATAAGGAAGTTTTGGCAGCAGTAGCAGCAGTGAGTGGCCTGTTCTTCGATGGTTTAGAAGTTTCTGTGATTCTTCTGTCGGTAATCCGGGCAGATGGTGGAGCTTGTCCATTTCTTTTGGAAGCTCAGTTGGGAGTGATGTTAGTGGTTAAGAGGTGGACCACTAGTTTCTTCTTTTGAAGGCTTTAGCTGTTCTAATTATTGAAGAGAGAACGATTTCTCGGAATCTGAACTGAGTAGAATCGCAAAAGTGACTTGCGATGGTTCGGAAGTTCTCTAAGTGTTCTTTGTTTGGATTGAAGCATCTCTAGAGGATGTTTGAATTATCGAAGTGGTTTGATTTTATGGATGTCTTCGAAGGAATTAAGGTTTGCATCTGCATCGAGATATTTGTGACCGAATTAGATAAGTCACTGAGATTTTATGGAATTTGATGATCAATATTCCGGGATAAGTTGATCAAGTTTGGACTTGTGTTCATCAACAGCATTCTCAAATCAGAGTTGCGCAGTGGAAGCATGGTGGCAGCTATTCCAGAATAGAAGGAAGCCCAGGATCGACAGGAGATATGTGTGGATAAGAGATTGGATCTTTCTGTTTCTCTTGAGAGTTAAGTGTTCGATCTACAGGATTGAATTTCCAGTTCGGATAACTGGAATTTGTTATGTTTTTCACGTATCTCTGAGGGAGTACGTGTATGCTTTATCTCTGGTTTTAGAATCAGCAGTTTTGGGAGATTTAGAAGTTGATCAGGACTTGTCTGTAGTCCTGTATTCTGTTTAGATTTGTAGATCTAGATATATAGGAGCTCTAGATCTGTGTTGTGTTGCTAGTTTAGATTCTGTAGGGCGAGTGTCCTGGTGTTTGTACCTGGGAAACTCTAGGGAATTCTATCCAGAATTTTGTCTGGGTAGTTAGAATTGTTTGTTTGAATTGGTTGCTATGATTGCTAGTATTTGGTTGATAGTATATGATTGCTCTTTTAAAATTTAAAATTTGTATGGGATTATTAAATTACCTTTGCTTTTAAATTTCGGGGACGAAATTCTTTTAAGGGGGGAGGAATGTGATGTCCCGGAAATTTGGGCAATAATTATTTAATAATTTCCATTGATAATTGTTTTAAAATGTGAAATATTGATTTAATAATCTTATTCAAATGGAAATTATCTTTTGAAGATTAATAATTATTTGGTTTGTCAAATGATATTCTTTTCAAAATTTATAAAAATGATATTTTTAATTTGAGAGTCTTATTGTTTTCAAAGATAAAAATATTTAAATAATAGAATTACCTTTCTAAGCTTATCAAAAGATATTTTATTTATAATTTATATTTGTGTATACATTGTAAATAGAGAATTGATTTTTAAATTGGTTGATTTGATTTAAAATTAGTATAGAGCTTTTCAAAATTTATTTTAAAGGTCTATCTTGTATTTTCAAAAGAAATATAAGTAAGTATTTATTTGTTGATAAAATATGTAATAGTTTAAATTGTATTTTATTATAAAATATTTATTTTGTTTTATTTTAAAATTGTTTTCTCTTTGAAATAAGAATTTATTCATTTTTTTGTTAAAGTATAACATTGATAAAATGGAATTCAACTTTTCCTTTTCTTTTAAAAATCTTTTCTTTTGAAATTTTGTTTATAAAGAATATTATTTTAAAATAATCAAACAAGCATTTAAATGTAAGTGTATAGTTTTATAAAGAAGTTATAAATAAATATGTATTCATTTAAAGGCTAAAATGTTAATAAACATTTAAAACATAAGAAGACACTTGTAAAATAATCAACATCTCCAAGCAACAAGTGGCATTTGTTTTATTTATTTTTAAAAACATTTTATAAGAGAACATAGCATATGCATTTGATAAAAAAAAACACATTTATCTTCAAAATAAAAACTGAGATCAGTTATGAAACAAATTCAAAAACCAACTCATGTCCAACTTCAATTCAAAACCCAAATCTGTTTAAATTCTTCAATGCAAATCTATTCAAAGCCTGTAGCTTTAGCATCAATATGCATGTTTTAACCTCTGCATACGACTTCAATCTGCAATCTATCCAAAGTCTTATCTTCAACATCCATATAAAGATCATCTTCAAACCAATCTTCAATCAAATTCTGCAAACCATATAACCTCAAATCTGCAAACCAAACAACTTCAATCAAATCTGCAAAATGAAGATCTGTTCAACTTCAAATCTGTGCAATAAGATGGGTCTGCATGCATCATCATCTGCAAGCATCTTCAACATGCAGTTCAAAACAGTTTACATCATCAACAACAAGCAAACTTCAACTTGCAAAGCCAGATTTCATCATGAAGTTTCAACAGATCCAGGAAATTGTGATCTGCTTCTCTGGAAATTGAAAATTTGCACTTAAATTTGTTCTGCATCTTCAATTTAAGGTGAGTAAGCTTCTTATCTTTTAAAAACAGTTTTCTTTAAATATCAAAAATCAAACATAAATCAAAGAACTTATGTTTTTAATTCACAGAAAGCCAACTGTTTTAACAAAACTGTTCTGTTTGTTTTAAAATGAAATAAGTAACTTCACATGCACAAAATTTGTGACACCTGAGTATATGAAGTGAAAATAATAAAATGATGTGGTGATTACAAACTCATGAATGTTATGTGTGTATAGGAATGAATTTGCTTATATATTCTTTTTCTTATTTCTGGGATCTGCACACCTAGTTGGTTGTAAACTGAGATGTTCTTAAATAGTAAAGCATTATTATTTAAATTGTTGTTGTTACTAAACTTGTGTGTAAACAAAATATGTTTGTTAGTATAATTGTAGGTTCTGGAAAATCATGAATTAGTTAAATATGTTAAAATCTAGAACCTGTTACCTCTGAGATAATATAGCAGTGGGTATTTTTCAATAAAAATTAGGATACCAATATCATTAATTATTATAAACAAGATTATAACATTGATGTATGTTAGAAATAAGAAAGTATAAAACAAGTTTCATTTTTTTTAGGTTGACTGTGTAAATTAGCATTTCTATGTTAAAACAGAAAATGAAAATTTTGGAATAAATCTGTTACGCCAATGGATCTTAGGTGTTTAGATGCTTCATGTTAGTGGTGTTTTGATGTGAGAATGAAGGAGACGTTGGTGATGGATGATCAGAGAGAGAGGAGTGGTGAGATGAGTGTTTCAGGTTGCTGTTGATTCCCATTTTTTGATTTCCAACTGTTTGGAAGGGTATGGATGGTTAAGATAGTATAAGGAGATGGTAAGTGACTTGTAGAAGGGGATTAGCGTGGCTGGAGTTCGCCGAGGCGACAGTGCATATGCACTGTACAGGTTAAACTCAGGTGAACATTATTGGTAGTGTGCAGGTTTTTTTGACTCGGAGATGACTTCGGGTATTTTTGTTCTTGACTCGAAGCAGGTTGGTTTGGAACTCGGAGTAAAGTAAATGGTTTCTCGGGTTTGTATAGTGCAGGTATTAAAATCTGTAGATTTGCAGTTTTTTTAAAAATTTAAATAAAATTCATAATTTAAAGATTGTAATTTGATTCAAAAATAAGTAAGTCTGAATTCAAATGTAGTTTTGAATTCAAAGTTTTTAAAAATGAAATCTTAAATTTAAATTCAGTTTTAAATCAAAATTAAAACAGTTTTCAGGTTTTAGTCCAGAGAGTTTTGCAGTTTTTAGATTTTGAATGATTTCATGTTTTTAAAGCTGGATTTTGATTCAAGCATAAGTTGTAACTGAATTCAAATGTAGTTTTGAATAAAAGTTTTTAAAATGAAAATCTAAAATTTAAACAAGTTTTAAATTCTGTTTTAAATCAAAATTTTAAACCTGTTTTAGGTTTAAGCCTGAGAAGTATTGCAGTTTAATTTTTTTTTTTGAATAAATTCACATTTAAGTTGAAAACTTGATTCAAGTAATTCTTGAATCTGAATTCAAATATGGTTTTGAGTTCAAAAGCTTTTAAAAATGAAATCTTATATTTAAACAAGATTTAAATCTAGTTTTAAATCAAGAACTAGAACAGTTTCAGGTTTGTATTAAAACCAGAATTGGATTTAAATAGTTTTTGTAAGATTTTGAAAGTATGAACAGATTTAAAAGTTTAAGCAAAACTTAAATTTGTTTTGAATTTAGATTAAAAACTGTTTCAAGTTTACTTTGAAAACCAGTTTGATTTCAAACAGTTTTTAAATTTAAAATGAATGAACAAATTCAAAAGTTTAAAGGAAATTGATTTCAAATAAGTTTAAACTTGAAATAATTTAGTTCCTTTAGTATTTGAAAGTATTTGAATTAAAATATGAAGTGTTTAATTTAAATTTGGAAATTTAAATAATCAATTTAAATCTTTCTTTATATTTAGGTAATGAATGTTCTTAAACATTCATTTTTGTTGTAAGATTTATAATTATTTTAAATTGAATCAATGTTTAATGATTAAACATTTTAAATATTTAATTTTTAAATAGAATTTGAGTTTAAATTTAGAAATGTATTGTTTTAAATACATTTGAAGGTTAATAAAAATCATTAATAGGTAAATAAATTAATTTGGAAAGAATTAAGAAAATTAAGAATTTACTTATTTAATTGATTTTAATTAATGATTTAGATTAATTTTAACTTAGAGATGATTAATGAATAATTAATCTAAGATAATTTTCTTAAGTAAGTAATTAATGAAAATGTTATTAATTAATAATGATATTTATCTAAGGGTTATTAAATAAAATAATTAATGTAATTAATTTTGATAATTAATTAGATTAATTAATTGAAGATAATTAATTGTAATTGTTAAGAATAATTACTTGATAAAAGTAATTAAAGAATTAATTACTTATTGTAATTAATTATGATAATGAGATTAATTAAGTTAATTAATTTAGTTTAATTAATTTAAGTAAATCATTTGATGATTTAATAAGGGTAATTACTTAATGTAATTAGTGGAGCAATATTACTTAGGGAAGTAATAATGATAATTACTTAAATGTAATTAGTGAAGATAATTTATAGTAAAGTAATTTAGATAATTACTTTAATAATTAATCAAGGGATTAATTAATGAAGATAATTAATTATAGAATAATTAATTGTTAATGAGTAATTAAGGTTAGTTAATTACTGGATTTAATATTAATCAAGATGATTAATAATTGAAATTATAAATTATAAATTAATTACTAAAGGTAATTAATTTTTAATAAAGTAATTAATTTAAATATTAATTAGGGATCATTAATTAATATAATTAATGATGTAATTAAGAATTGTTTAATTAAGTAATAATTAATAATTAAGTGGTTAATTAATTGTAATTAATTAAGAATATATGTAATTAGTTATAGTTAATTAATAAATGAAATAAGTAAATGTTAATTACTTATGATTAAGGTTAATTAATTTAATTAAATACTAATTACTTATCGTAATTAGTAAATGATTAATCAAAGTTGTTTAATCAAGTTAAATACTTAGTGAATAATTAATTAACTAGTTTAATTAATTAAGGGATGTTAAGCAGGATTTAAATGTGATAATTAATTTAATTTATTTTAAATTAATTAGAGATGGTTGTAATTAATTTAATTCATTTTAAATTAATTATAATTGATAGTTAATAAATCATTGCTTATGGATGATATTGATTGAATGGTTGTGATCTCAGTAATGAGATGAGTAGTATCTATAGGATATGGATGCTTAGTTAAAGTATGATAGTATGGATTATCTGGTTGTGATAATTATCTGTTTATGGATGATATAGATTATCTGTTATGATATGAATGTGATTATCTATTGTGATATGAAGTTTATCTATCTGTGTGAAGTAGATAATAATGAAATGAATTATTTGTTTAATACCTTTAAGTACAACTTGGACATTAAAATGGCGTTTGGTTTCGGTGAGACCGGGATCGGGTTTCCATATTTGGAATTCCGAAAACCACATCGATTCCAATTAAACGTTAGGTCGTTAATCCAAGTGGAGCAAGTGAAGACTCGAGGTGTAAGGGCTATACGTCAGTATAACTCTGTGGGTGATTCCGTAATGAGTTTGACGGAATAGTGTTTATAGATTCGAGATGGTGAATCAGAGTGCAAGGGCTATTGTCGTTGACTCTGAGGGTGATTCCAATACGAGTGTAGCGAGATAGTGCCTTCGGTTTCGTTCGAACCCGGAACGAACTTGTATGGATTGAATGCTTTCAGCACATCGTCAGGTGGACGATGAGCATTCTAAGATTTATGAGTCCTATAAAGGTAATCGTAACCTCAAGCCTCATCAACCGGGAATGGCTAAAACAGGGGAGGTGCAGCAAAGCTTCGTGGGTAGCCCCCACTTGAGAGCAAGATTTACTCCTGTCTAGAGGTCCCTTTATATTTCGGCTGTGTGGCAGTTGGTGACGACCAATCTGCGGAGTGGTCTTGTTCGGAACTGTTCAGTAAGGAACGGGTCCGGCTTTGTGTTGCAGGGGAGTTAGGGTGGCTCCTCGGTACGGTGATCTAGGCCACGTACTGTGACGGGCGGTACCCCAGTAGCCCTGCCATTGATGGAACCCATAATCCAATAAGTGCCTGTACGGTTTTGATTGTGCCCAACTATGTTGGAACGTGAGATGCAAGCATTCCAGCTATTTCTGTATTTTATTTTGAAAACCCTAGACACTATTATAATATCACTGGATTTCCTATCAAATGTTTTGGTTAGCGTAAGGTAAAAACTTTTCCATGTTTATGTGTGGGAAGTCTTACGTGATACCTTTTGTTTTCAAAGGGTTTTCTAAAGTTAAGCAACTTTTTATCCCCGTTTACTCACACCAGACCCCTGTCTGACCTGAGTGTTTATTTTCTGTTTTATTAAACTCTTGGGTACTCATATTACGTATGAGTAGTCAAGTGTTTTCAGGATTGCTTTGACGAGTTATGGAGGAGCAAATGGAGCAGGAGGCTTCTGCGTTGTAGTTATCTATTTTCCGCTGTGTTGGTATCTCTGAGTCGTCTCTCTGAGTTATTCCTTGTACTGTTTAGAGTTGTATAACTAGACAGATGTTTATAACTGTCTAGTATGTGTTGTATTGGCTGTAAAACTCTGATGTATATGATACTATGTACAGTTTTATGTGATATATTATAATTTATTCGATTCCGCTGTGAGATTCTGATGTGGTTTGTTCTTTCTTTCCTTTCTTTTCTTCTTTCTATCCCTTTCTTTCTTCTTAGCGATGCGACTTCCTGGAGTATGGAAGTTGGGTCGTTACACAATACGATTAGCTTTGGAACAAAAGATAAAGTCTTGGTTCCCTTCGGGAATCCCAAGAATAAGAGTATCGAAAAAGAGTTCTTTCAAATAATATTCTTCCTCGAAAAACTAAAACTTTCAAAATCACAATTATCTTTATGTGACTATTTTTATAGAAAAAATTTCTTATTTCAAATCAATTTTTTTTGTGTCAAATTGTCTCATCAAAGTGTTTAGGAGATTCCTATCGAAAACGTTGATCAAGCGCATCGACCAGAATTCTTAAAGCACTCAATGGGCAATACAATCACAAAACCATCTTCTATATGATAAAAATGTTTCTAAAAACTTTTGAAAATTCTCTTTGTTCATTTTAAAAACAAAAATCCCATTTATACTTATAAATAACTCTTATGAAAAAGATTTGCAAAAATTTTAGATTGCTAATTCCATCCAAAATCAACAAATACAAAAATGGAATCATCGAGATATTCGTAGAATACTCGATTCATAAAATGGATGAAATGAGCTGGACAAACTGAATGACACAACAATCATTCATAAGAATTACAACGAGTGCGGAGAGCGGTAAAATCGAGCTAAAAACACCTTAAAACTACAACAAAAGATTGCTTGGGTGATAATCCTAAGACAAGACCAGAAATACCAGAAAATTCTCAAACTAGAAGAATGAGAGAAACAACACTTTCCTCATCATGAGGGCTTGAAGAATAAAATGATGAGATCAAATTGGAATCGAAATCACAAAGAAAATAGAAATCTGTTTAACAGATTGAAAATGTTGAGAATGAATAGTCCACTTGATATATAGGATATGACTTCATAATAATTAATTCAATCCTTTAAAAAATTATCGATTCCGAAGACTAAGTAACGCATAACATGCAAATTGGCTCAGAAAGAAAAATCACATAAAATAATCTCGACATTAGTACAAGCAAGCATTGCGGATCCACCAATTCGGATTCGCAATTTTCAAAGAAGTAACCATACAAGAAACATCCAAAGATAAATCATCGAAGAGCTTCTTCGATGTGGAAAAAAAATGCGAAGCCCCCGTATCGAAGAGAACTCGAATACAATAGTCAAGAAATAAAATAGAATCTTCCTAAGCAGATGGAGATGTACCTTTTCTCCAAGAAGAACCTCTAGAAGCATCTGTTATCTTTAGCTTGCCAGATAGAGGATTATTTGGAACAATAGGACAAGTGAAAATACGATGGTCTTCCTTCTTGCAATAGTGGCAGAAGAGAGGCATAGGGCAAGCTCGAATCATATGATCAGGGGAACCACAATTGAAACACTTCCGAGTGGAAGGTGTTCCAGCAGACTGAGACTGAGAATTAGATTCAACGGGCTTTTTCTTCTTGGAAGGGAAAAATTCCCGCTTATCCAATGGAAACTTCTTCTTGTTAGGGTTCTTGGGAATCTCAACACCATCCCCACAATCACACTCCTTCTCGAAGGCTTCGAGGTGAAGTGCCGAATCAACCAACTCCTCAAAAGAAAGCTTAAGCTGGAGCATTAAAGACTTCTTAAGACATTTCTTAAGACCAGATACAAACTTCAGATTCTTCCTATACAAGGTGCTAATGAATTCAAGACCATACTTAGATAAGGCCTCGAATGATGCAACATACTCAAAAACGGAAGACTCCCCTTGCTTCAACTCAAGGAAGCGACGGGTCAATAAAACTTTCTCAGATTCAGGAACGAACTTGAGTTCGAATCGTTCCCGAAACAGAGTCCAAGAAAGAGCAGACTCATCAAATTCAGCTAAAAGAAGCTCGTACCAGTCAAAGGCACGCTTTTGCAATAAGCTAGAAGTTACAAGAACCCTATCATGATCAGAAAGATCCATGCGAGAGAGAACATGCTCGTACATGCAAATCCAAGCTTGGACCTCAAGAACAATCTCGGAGCCTTTAAATGGCTTCCCTCCAAGATGAGAAAAATCACTGCACAAACGTGCGAAGGTGGACTTGCATGAAGGAGATGTTCGAGTAGGAGCTGGAGGCTGTGTGTTCCTAAACCACTCTAAAAACTGATCGGCAGACATATAAACGCCGTCCGGATGTGAGCCACTGGATTGCCCAACATCTGAGCGTCGTCCTCCATCTCTTCCCGCCATAAGCTGAAAGTTAAGATAAGGTAAAGATTATTCCCAAGGTAGATAATTCAATATGGAATACTACGGAATTTAAATGCATTCCTAGGCATATTCCCAAATCCTATCTAACCTTTAATGGTAGAAGGAATAGAGAGACACGATGATTCAAAGATTTGTATCACTTATCACACTCTGATGTATTGTAATATGTGCTCTATTCTGTGTTTATCATATTTTGTTCTGAACCTAGGACCTATGGGCTCTGATACCAAGATGTGACGCCCCACCTCTATACCCACGCTAGCAAAGAGTATTAATAGATAATACCGTCTGCTAACACGGAGAATAAGGCTGTTTAGGAGCGACCATCTATAGCCTTGCTTTAATTATCTATTGAATACATCGACAATTGCCTTACCAAGCAGATCGACATATCCAATGAATACTTAAAACAAAACCATAGCTGGCTAGAGGATCTATCAGAACAGAATATAACAACTCAAATGCAATATACATCACAGAACAGTAAACCATCATATACACATACACTGATACATAGCGGAGTATACAAAATAATACATGTCAAGTGGTATGGCAAACCACAATATACAGACGAGTTTGCAAGAATACATATCAGAGTTACAACAAAATAGGACTACACAAAAAGCTATGACAAAAGGAAGCTAGCGGAGTAGTCCATGCGGAAGCAAAATAGGCTAAGTCCAAAGGCACCTAACCTGAAACATCTCGGTCTGACCCGAGTAATTAATACACGGGTCAGTCTAGCTAAACAAATCAGTTAGATAAACTGAACAACAATAAACCTACAAAGTTACAAAGCATAACAAATATCTCTAAAAGAGATAACACAATCATCTAACAAAAGATGAACATATCAGGACAAGCCTCATATCATTGGCAACATAGATAAACAAAGGATACAAATATCCCAAAGCAAGCCAAAAAAACAAATAACAAATACCCATAAGGTATACAAGTTCCACATGGTAATCGTTATACATCATGCGGCTCAAAAAGACCAACACCGATGGGCGATACCAAGGGAATACAATATCAATGAAACATATGATTGCTCGAGCTCAGTACTGTATAAACAAGGATCCATGAGCCCGAAGACTCCAAACCCAATATCACCCATGCGGCTCATAACGACCAACATAGAAAGCGATACTATAGGGTGACAAACCCGAAGGCACAAACCCAATATCACCCATGCGGCTCATAAAGACCAACATCGGAAGCGATACTATAGGGAGACAAGCCGTAGTGGTGAAGGTCGAAGACCCAGTACTGGACACCACTAACTGGCGGAATGTGTCACAACTCTCGAAAAGGAATCCGAAAAGTGTTAACGTGCGTCCCATAACTACTCGTTCACACTAAACGGTTTTCTATCCGTCAGTCACTTTCATACTCAAAGCAGTACAAAGTTTACCTCATATCATCGATAAACCAAACCCGAAGGTCAAAACGATCAATTGAATAAGTCGGGGATTAATCGGAAAGATAAACGCACAGATTCATGGTCCGTGTTTTGCCCAACCATTTAATCACCCTTCCACTTCGCTCGAAGTGCGAAATTGTGCGTGTGTTTAAATAGAATTTATAAATTGGAGAAACGAGCTTTTAATATGATTAGAAAGATTATTTTATAAAAACCCGTGGATGAAGTCAAAAATAAGTTATCAAAGTCAAAGAGGCAATAACAACCACTAAGAACCAACATGAATCGATAAAATCTGGAAAACCAATCAAAACGAGCATAAATAGGAAAAACAGGAAAACAGGAGCAGGTCAGTCGACTGAAATCCCTGTTCAGTCGACTGAAAATTGTCCAGAAAAATTTCGGGCTTCAGCTCAGTCGACTGAACAGAGGATCCAGTCGACTCAACCCAATTTCCTGCATTTCCTACTTATTACCAATAAAGTGCAAACTCTCCCAACTTTCAATCGGACGAGCACGGACGCTAGGGGTTTACGCCAAGCGGCTACCCGGCCCTATAAGCACTTCGATTCATCACCAAAAACATGATCAAAACATCAAAGTTAGGATTTCAAAGAATTGAACCCAAACACTAAAAATTCGGATATTCACCAATTCAATCCAAACTAAAATCAAGTGCATATGAACAAGTGCAAGGAATCCATACCCAACATCAATGGAATCAAGAGAAGTAGATGTGAGTTCAAAACTCACCTTTTCCCAAAGACAAAGAAGAAGAAGAAGAAGCTCAATAACAAGGAGATGACCAACTAATCTCTACTTCAACTCAACTAGCTTCAATCAAAGGATAAAACATATATTTCCCAAATTAGGTTTTAGGGAACTTTCTGAAATTGAAGAGAGAAAGAGATAGAGAAGATGAAGAAGAAGCTTACCAATGGCTTCCCTTTGATTTTGGAGCAAGATTATGAGCTAGCAAGAAGAACTAGGGTTTGGAGTTTCTAATTCCCTTTCCTTTCCACCATTTTCAGTTTTAGGTAGAGCTTTAGAAATATGAATGAGAGAATGGAGAGGAGAGGGCTGAGTTAGAGGGTTTAGTTAGCTAGTGGGCTGAACTCAAACCCAAAACCCAACTAGAAAAAGTAGCCAATTTCAACTTACTCCAAACATATCGAAGCTTATACTCAAAAAGATCGCAAACGACGTTTTGAACTCAATGGAAGTGGTCTTGAGACCCAATTCGACCGTTTGCAAAAAGTAATATTTCGGACCCAAAATACGACTAACGACGCGATACTTAAATAAATCATTTAAATATAAAATCGTTAAATATGCGGGTTGTTACACTTATTCACCTGGCCATTCTCCTCTTGGACCTTACGGCTTGTCCAACCAGATGAACAAAGAACTTTAAGCCACATATACATTATCTCCGCAACCTGTCACTTGGCGATCAAGTCACAATAAGACAACATCAATTCCCAATTTGCATGACCCTCCTGCTAATCCTATCCATATCTCTCCCTACTCGTCATATATTCTCTCACCGACTGGTCTCTGTACCCAATTCGTTTTGTGGCGAGTTGCCAGACTTTCGACATAATACCTTAGTTAATTCTGCAAAAGGAGAAGATGACCCCGTACTTTTCCTTTGACAAAAGTGGCATAACAAAATTATTCATCCGACAAAACCATCAATATGAAAAAATCACCATTTTACTTTACTACCTACTTGGCAGAAGAACCACTGTACAACAACTACTCCTTGGTTCATGTTGTCCTTTCGACTCAATCACACCATAGTATGGATCGCCGCTAGCGCACATCTGAATCGTCCTTTCTACGTAGAACTAAGCTAGATGTCCTCTAGACCGTAGATCCCAATCCATGGCTACGAGGAAACTTAGCACTCAAGGCTGTGAGAAATGCAGAATACAAATCTTAAGGTTAGGATTAATACTAGAAGGGGGTGAATAGTGTTAAAAGAATTATTAGATCTTTTTGAGTTAATGTTAATTTGAACATAAATGTATATAATATTCAGACACAGATATGATCACAGAATCTAACACAGATGCAGAAATAAAGTAAAAGCAATAAAAGAAAGAACACACCGAATTTTATACAGGTTCGGAGTTACCCTACATTCAGTCCCGCACACAAGTACGGATTTTCTTTCAAAAGCAATTGTACAATTACACTGTGATGACCCACCTTTCTAACCCCAGAAAGACGTATCATCAATAAGAAAGAAAGGGATAGAAATAGAAAAGAATAGAAAGAAAGAATAACAACATCAAAATCTCACAGCGGAATGGAACAAAACATAATACATCACATAGCTATTACATGGTTATTACATACATCTGAGTTATATAATATCATACAACAGGACAATCATATACATATCTGTCAATACATACATCCAAAATACATCATACACTAACTACACAACAGAACTACATAGATAGATACGTACGTCTGGGCTCCTGCTCCAAGCTCCTCCAGAAACCAAAATCCAAACCTATCACTTGGCTACTTATAAAAATTTGAGTACCCAAAAGTTTATGAAATACAAAATATAAACTCCAGGTCAGACATGGGTCTGGTGTGAGTAAACGGGTTAAAGTTGTTTAACTTTGAAAATCATTTGAAAATAAAGGTATCACGTAAGACTCCCCACACATAAACACGGGTAAGTTTTTACCTTACGCTAACCAAAACATTTTATAAGAAATCCAGTGATATTATAATAGTGTCTAGGGTTTTCAAGTAAATAGAAAATAACCGAAATTATTACATGATTAAATTCCAGCTACTAGCCACGAAAGTGGGTAATACAAATAAAAACCGTAGGGTTTCGTAGGGAAAATGAGTTTCCATCAATGGCAGTGCTATCGGGTACCGCCCGTCACAGTACGGGGCCTAGGTCACCGTACCGAGGATCACTTCTGACCCCCTTACAACACAAGGCCGGAACCATTCCTTACTGAACATTCCCGAACAAGATAACCCCGTAGTTGTAGCCAACAACTGCCCACACAGCCGAAATAAAAAGGGACATCTAGACAGGGGTATACCTCGTCCTGCTTGGGCATGACCCACCTAACCTTGTTGCATCTCCCCTGTTTTAGCCATTCCCGGTTGATGAGGCTTGTGGCTGCGATTACCTTTACAGAACATTATTCTTAGAATTCCCATCGCCCGCCTGACGATGCGCTGAAAGCATTCAATCCATACAAGTTCGTTCCGGGTTCGAACGAAACTGAAGGCATTATCTCGTTACACTCATTTTGGAATCACCCTCAGAGTTAACGACAATAATCCTTGCATTCTGAAACAGCATCTCGGTCTCCACTTGATATGTCACGACTTATCGTTTAATTTGGATCGATGTGGTTTTCGGAATATCGAATTGATACCCGATCCCGGTCTCATCGAAATCCAAACGCCATTTTAAAGGCCAAGTTGTTTACTTAGTTTAAACAATTTAAATTCAACACTTTGAATTCACATAACAGTTGTCACAGATAGATCATACACAGTCATCACAGATATATCCAGAATATATCACAGAATATCACCAAATAAATATCAGAGTCAATCAAACCAGAATCATCAATTCATATCAAAATAGTTTGATCTACTTAACTTAATTTATCATTTTATCCAGCTTGATTAATCACTAATTAATCAACTTATTAAATTATTAAATTATTTCTTAATTACTCGCTTAATTAAATAATTCTTAATTACAAAATAATAACCTTAATTATTAACTTATAAAAGTTAATTACCCATTTAATTATTATTAATTATTTAATTAATCATTAATTACTAATTAATTAATCATTTAATCCTTAATTAATTTATTAATTAGTTAACTACTATTTATTTATTAATTAACTTTAAGTAATTAATTAAAATTCTAAGTTCAAATTGATTTAAACACAAAGTTATAAATGTCAATCTTTAATTACAGATTTATTAAATCTTAAATTACTTATTTAATTACAAGTATAAATTAGTTACATTCTTAATTAACTTATACTTAAATTAACTAACCATCTTACATTAGCAAATCTTTCTTAACAAAATTTAAGTCAAATCTTAGCTTAAAACTTACTAACATTATTTGTTTAATTAACACTAAACTTTGTTAATCAAATAACTTAAAGGAATATAGGCTTAAACCCAAAAAAAAGATGGACCCGAGGCAAACCACGTGTTTCTCGAGTAAAACTCGAGTCTTCTTTCCTGTTTCCCCGAGTTTCTCCCCTCTCTCCTCATACCCTTCTTCTTCTTCTACCTGTTCTTTTCTTCTTCTTTTTTTTTATTAGCTAAGTTAAAATATAAACTGTAGTATTATAAACACTCACGCGCACACCAGGTTATTACTCGAGCGAACCCTCTATTTTCTCGAGTTATTACTCGAGACGACCCAAAACTCGAACCACTGACACTCACACGCCACCGTGCACGTGCACGTGGTTCCCCAACCCTCCGGCAACCCACGCTACCCCCTACAAACCCCAAATCGACCTCACGTTCAAAATCAAAACCCAATTCAACATGAAAAGTTCGAAATCAAAAATATGTCCATCTGTTCGAACCAAAAGCTCAAACACCCCTCAGAAAATTGCCACGTCCTACCAAGACCGACCACTAGAGGCGACGCCGCTTCATCCACGCCATGGCCATACTCTCCTCGACCATCACCACTAATCTCATACAACTCGATCAATTCACGGCAGCAGAAACAACG
Organism: Allium cepa; assembly: GCA_030765085.1. Classification (NCBI taxonomy): domain Eukaryota; kingdom Viridiplantae; phylum Streptophyta; class Magnoliopsida; order Asparagales; family Amaryllidaceae; genus Allium; species Allium cepa. The sequence goes on from CM060946.1 coordinate 106,501,151, forward strand.
AATTGCAGAACACGAAAAAAAACTCGAACCAAAACCCTATTTTCGATTCAACTCAATAAATCTTACATTAGAAAATTCTTCCAGCATTTTTCCTAGATTCATACATTATCAAACTAGCTATACAACAAATTTCAACATTTACGATTTGTTAAACTGACAGAAATTGACAAGCATTTTTAGTTCATCTACGAGCTGCAACTTGTATATTGATCTAAAATCATCATTTTTGTTTTAAAAATCTTAACTTTGTATGTTAAATCAATAGAGGTGGGTTTTAAATGGTACAAGTCTCAATTTATATTGACCAGATTTGTTTTTAATTACAACAAATTTTAAAATAATCTTGTTTATTTCGGCTGAAAGATTTCTTTGTAAATCTGAAATGACAAATTGTTGTGCTAAGTAAATGCATGTCTTCAAATGTGTTTACATATGATTAATATTGGCTGATACTTATATTTGGTACAAAGATATTTTTGAACATTAAGTGAATAATTTGTCTCTGTACAAGATATGTTGCATATATGTACAAAGATAATTTGAATATGATGTGAATACTTTGTCTTTTTTGTATACATGATTTACACAGCAACTTGTTACTATGTTTGTTAAAGATTTTGTATTGTACAAATATATTTTACAGGTCGTTGTTTCCCTAACTTATCTTATATGTTCATGTAAAATTATTATAGTTATTGTTTACATAACTTCTTTAGTTTTATTTTCTATTTGTAGTTAAATTTTCAAACATTGATTTATAACATATACTTGTATTTATATTAGAACGATCTTATGTTTCTATTTAAGTTTAACCATATAAGTTGTTGCTAACTTAACTTCTATATTTTACTTTCTGTTTGTAATTAAATTTTCACGTTTGATTTATAACATATGTTTGTATTTGTATATTTTATTTTTATATTTATATCTTATATTTACATTATAGTTTTCTTATGTTCATAATTATGTTTTATACTTATGTTTTTATGTTTATGTTTGATATTGATAAGGTTGCTTATTTTTAAACATTATTATTAAAGACTACATTTATATATGTATTATATTAAATATTAAAAATATAGCACCTTTTAGTTTCAATTGAATAGGACATATTTTATTTTAAATAGTATTGAAAGATTCTATTTCAAATTTTTAAATCAAAATTTTCTTTACAAAACATATATATACATATATAACTGATAAATGACTAAGATCTTATCAGTTTATAATTTGAAAAGCTCGTATTTTAATTAATTAGATTAAATTATTTATTAAAATATACTGTCAAAATCCCGGGTCGTTACATTCCTCCCCCTTAAAAGAATTTCATCCCCGAAATTTAAAACAATAGTTAATTCAATAGCTTTTATATTAATAATCCAAACATACATATCATCCATACAATAACAAACAATCAAACAGTCTACCCTAACAAACATCACTAGCTATCTGGACACAAATCCGAATAGGCTTTCCTAAAACTATCGAGAGTTTCCCAGGTACAATCTCTGGGATTCTCGCTCCACTGCACTTTGACAAGCTTCACTACTTTGCTCCTGAGTTGCTTCTCGTCTTGATCCATAATCCGTATTGGATTTATGACCACATTCAAGTTGGGTTCTACTTCTAAATCTTCCTGGACTACTGGTTCTACAACCAGTGATGGGTCATGAACAAATTTCCTTAAATGCGATACATGAAATACATTATGAATTTTAGACATCCTTTCTGGCAATTCAATCCTGTAAGCTACCGCTCCAATTCTTTCCAACACTCGGAATGGTCCAAGGAATCTCGAAGCAAGTTTTCCCGTCTTTCCGAATCTTATAGCACCTTTAATCGGGGAAACTCAGATAAAGACTAAATCTCTGATCTGAAATTCCAATGGTCTTCACCTTTTATCTGCATATTTTCTTCTGACGATCTTGAGAAGCTTTAATTCTTTTCTTGATAAGCTCAACTTTCGCAGAAGCTTCTCGAATTAGATCGGGTCCGAGCACAAGACGATCCTTCGATTCTATCCAACAGGATAGGGATCTACACAGTCTTCCATATAAAGCTTCATAAGGAGCCATCTTAATACTCGTTTGATAACTATTATTATAAGAGAATTCTACAAAATAAAGATGTCTTCCCATGATCCACCAAAATCCAAAACATAAGCTCGCAACATATCCTCTAGAATACGATTAAGCCTCTCCGTCTGTCTGAGGATGATAGGCTGTACTCAATCTCAAACTCGTTCCCATGCAATCTGACTATACTGACAGGAACACCATGCAATCTGACTATCTCCTTCAAGAAAATTTCTGCCAAAGAAGCTGCAGTCTGAGTTGCCTTAACGGGTATAAAATTGGCACTTTTAGTTAAACGATCCACAATAACCCATATTCCATCGTTTCCTTTCCTAGTTCTAGGCAAACCGTTGATGAAATCCAACGAAATCATTTCCCACTTCCAATCTGGAATTTCCAAAGGCTGCAATAATCCGGCTGACTTCTGTTGATCTCCTTTAACTTATTGGCAGATGGCACAACTATTCACGAATCTAGCAATATCTTTCTTTATGCCCGGCTACCATAAAACTCTTCTCATATCTTTATACATCTTCGAGATTCCCAGGTGAGTATTCAATTTGGAGCGATGACTCTCTGACAACACCTCCTACTTCAATTCCTTGAAATTCGGAACACAGATCCTCCCGTTAATCCTTAATGTTCCTTGACCATCAATCTTGAAACTAGAACACTGACCCTTCCTGACTCTTTTGATGATTCCTTTTAATCTACTATCTGATTCTTGCTTGGTCGAAATCCTTTCAATAAGAGATGGAACAACTTCTAAAAGAGACGGGACTGTATTTCTGCTAAGAGCATCAGCTACAACATTCGCCTTTCCCGGGGGTATACAGAATATCCAAATCATAGGATGCCAGAAATTCGACCCACTACTACTGTCTCAGATTAAGATCTTTTTGAGAGAAAAGATATTTAAACGGTTTGTGATCCATGAATAATTCGAATTTCTATCCCAAAAGATAATGTCTCCAAATCTTTAAAGCAAAAACAATGGCTAACAATTCCAAACCGTGCGTAGCGTAGTTCTTTTCGTGTGGCTTTAATTGCCTACTCGCATACGCAATCGCCCTTCCATTCTGCATCAGAACTGCTCCCAGACCAGCTATACAAGCATCAGTATAAACTTCAAATTTTCTCTTCCCATCCGGAATAACAAGCACTGGAGCACTGGTTAGCCTCGTCTTCAACTCCTGGAAAGCTTCTTCACACTGGGGTGTCTATTTGAATTTAGCTCCTTTCCTTTTCAACTTAGTCAGATGTGAAGAAATCTTGAAATAATCCTTGATAAATTTTCTGTAGTAGCCAGCTAATCCTAGAAAACTGTGAACTTCAGTCGGTGTCTCCGGCTGCTTCCACTCTGGAATAGTTTCATCCTTCACTGGATCTACAGAGATGCCTTCACCAGAAACAATGTGCCTCAAAAATTTAACTTTCGATTTTCAGAAATGGCACTTCGAGAGCTTTGCCTTTAACACATGCTTCCTCAGAGTCTCCAACACAATTCTTAAATGATGCCTGTGCTCCTCTTCAGATTTGGAGTAACCAAGATATCATCAATGAATACCAGAACGAACTTATTCAACACATCCCGAAAGACTCGACTCATCAAGTCAACAAAGTTGGCAGGAGCGTTGGTTAACCCGAAAGGCATAACCAACCACTCATAAAAACAATTTGGTCCCTTAAATGCAGTCAAGGGAATACTGTCTTCTGCTACCCTCAACTGATGGAAACCTGAAGCTAAATCCAGTTGAGAAAAGATAGAAGCTCCATGCAACTGGTCAAAGAGATCATAAATACGAGGAACAGGATATTTATTACGGATAGTCACTTTGTTCAATTCTTTATAATCCACACAGAACCTTAGCGATCCATCCGATTTGGTGTCAAACATCGCAGCATAACCCCAACAAGAAAAACTGGGCCTAATCAACCCCTTCTCCAAAAGATCCTGAGTCTGCTTAATTAACTCTTCCCTCTCCCTAGGAGGCATTCTCCTACTGGACTGAATCACCGACACTGCTCCTGCAATCAAATCAATACGAAACTCTATCTCTCGATGTGGAGGCAGACACTTAACTTCCTCAAATACATCAGCAGAATCTTGGACCACATCGATATCTTCTATCTTCTCTTCAGAAGTCTCAATTCCATGCAAAAGACTACTCAAGTGCATTCTAGAATTATCACACGACACTCTGGCAATTCTACCCAAATCAGTTTCCAGCGAAACTATCCTCTCATCACAATTCAGGACTGCTTTATACTTATCAAGCCAATCCATTCCCAAAATAAGATCAAATCCCTTAAAATTTAACACATACAGGTCACAGGAAAAACTATGAGATAGATAGGAAATCTTCAAGTCCTTACAGATCTTATCTAATTTGGTCACCCCTCCTATAGGATTAGATACCAAGATGGGACAATCTACAGTACTAGGGGTAAGAAAGAACTTCTCTACAGATTCCAAAGAAATAAAACTCAAAGAAGCACCCGAATCAAACAAAACTTTAATATACTTGTCATCCAAAAGTAATGTACCTTCCAAAACTCCCTTGCCTTTAGAATAAGAAGATGGACCGGCTTCTAGAGCAAAGACCTTACTCTGAGGCGCCCTCTGCAAAAGTGGACAATTCTTGATCATGTGACCTGGCTGGTGACAATTGAAACACAACGATCTCTGAACCAAAACTGAACCCGGTCCACTATAATGTGGTTGCCGTTGCTGTTGCTGTTGCTTCTACTGGAATCCTTTTCTAGGAAACTTTACCTTCTTGTTGACAAATGTAGCATTTACGAGGTCCGTTGTTACTTCCAGGCTTTTCTTGATCGGCTTCCTCCAATTAGGATTGAACTTCCTGTTAAATATGCGCTTATATGTTTTTGTTTGATGATAATAAACATATATATTCATTTAAATGTATTTGGTTATGTACTATTTTGTTTTGCATAGATTAAATAAATATTTGTTGAATAAAATAAATTATACAGAATTTGAATTTGAATTCAAACAGAACAAGTTACACAGATTTTGAATTCAAACAGAAATTTTATTCAAACAAATATTTATTACAATCTTGAATAGTACAAATTCATGCTCTCACTATACATATACATTTTTGATTACATCACGATTACATCACGATTACATCACAAATATTTTTACATTGATAACCTCACTACATATCACTCACACTCGTATTTTGTCTTCAACTGCATTCCAGTTTGAATCCAGCATCTGAGAAATCTGCAAAAATATTCACTAACGCAGTAAAATTGAAAAAGAAATATTTTTGCAATATAAAATTAAATATGACTTTTGAAAATATGGTTTGCCTCAGTTATTTGGGTTGTTCGTCATCATTCACACTTGAATTCATCACAAAGTCGTGCATATAGATATTACAGGGACAGGTAACCATAAGTGGCTGCAATACACACGTGTACATTCATACACGTGTGCACTGCCTCGCCAACTCGTATGCGCAGCCAACAAGAGCAAGTGTACAACAGTGTCAAGTTGCAAACAGTCAAAGGCAAGACACATGGAACAATGCAACACAGACCAAATGCTCAAGCCACCAAGATGACCAGAACAATGATCAAGCAAGTCCAATTCGAATTCATGATAGCAGACCAGTGTAAAAAAAATCAAGTGATCAACACAACAATGAAGAAACAACAAGTCACAATGTCACAGCAAGGTCAAGTGACAACAGAGCAGACAACTCAAATTCCAAATGCATCAGTACATGAATACTGTAACAAATGCAAGCTCGACTATCAGTGCAATGAACACTACAACAATGACCAATGAACAAAGAACAGAGACCAGACAGGTCAAGCAACAAGGCAGATCACAAATGCATGCCACCAAGTAAACAAACTTAGGCAAATCAGTAACCAACACAATACCAAGTTCAACAACATCAAGTACAAGTCTCAAATGTCCAGTTAAAACTTCAACAAGACAGTGATGCTCAACTAAAGTTAAGAAAAGACCAGCTACAGAAATGCATGCGAGTGTCAAAGTACAGGTGCAAGTGTACATAAGAGAAGTACAAAATGACCAAACAGCAATGCAAGTATAAGTATGGCAGTGAAATTCAGTGAAGTGCACAAACAACATGACAACTGACATGAATACATCAATAAACCAAGTAGCAGTATGAAGCAATTTGAAGTAACGGTGAACCTGAACAGGTACACAAGTGTGCCAGAGAAAGAAAGGATGAAAGCTACATGATACACAGTGATGCATAGCAACTGCATAGCAGCTACACAACAAAGCAATGACCAGAACACAAGTACAAGCAAATAAATGCAATAGGAAGTGATATAACAGCAACTACAGGTACTCAACAAGGTGAAATCAAAGTGTGCAACTCGAAAATGGATACAAGTGACTCAGACCAAATGCAGTAACATACTGCAACAACCAAAACCAGTTCAACAAGTATGAACCAGTCAAGGCAACTTGAAGCATACAAGCTCAATGAAGATTGCAGCAATACACAGATGAACAAAATAACCAAGTGCAACATCAAACAGAATGAAATGCACAATGTCACAGCAAACTGGCACCAGCTAGAAGATCAACTCGAAGCAATTGACCACAAACAACAATTTAGCTCGAAGAAGTGACAGTAGATAAGTCAAAGAATAACATTGCAGACTCAAATTATCAACTAATCAACAGTGCACAACCAACTCGAGAATATACACGATCAAGACCAAATGCAAACTGCAGTAGTACACTTGAACAACATTGAAGCCGTGGATATGATTCAGGAAATCAAAACAGTGCAGTGATGATCAGGGCACAACACCAAGTAAGAAATTCAAGTGTGTAAATTTGAAAAAGTCAAATGAATTCAACACCGTGGTGACCACGTAAATCACTGCCGTATCGATCACGTTGAGAAAGAAAATCAGGAAAGACGTGCGCAACAGGTAATTGAGAATTAGGAAAGTATCAAATTGATACGAAGGAATTCAAGTGTCGTGAATTCATATAAATTCAACCCGAAGGTATCATCATCAGTTATGAGCTTCAATTCACAATCAAACTATCAATCACAAACCCAAGTTCATCATCGGCAAGCAGAGCAACCATCGAATTCAAGCATTCAAGCAAAAAGGAAAGTTACATACCAAATTGAAGCCGAATTCCAGAAGCCCTAATTTCACAATCGATCAACAGAGGAGCTAAGAAAATCAGATAATCAACATAAGCGTGCTCCAGAAAAGCCCCAAGAAACAAAGCCGCAATTTTACAGTAGCAAAGAAAAAGGGACCGAAGCCCTAGTTTTGAAAGAGAAGATCAGCCGCAAATAATTCACGAGCAAAAGAAGGGAACGGGTTGAAATTCAAGTGGGCCGGCCTTATTATTAAAAGGGGGATTTAATTTCTAATTTTATTAAAGGGGTTTTCTTTATTTTGAGCAAAAATTGTAGAGTCAAAGTTCGTATTTTAATTTTTGCTCCTGGTTTAATTTTGAAGTTGTTTTTTCTTTTTGAGTCAAAGAATTTGTAAATCACCACCTAGGGATTAGGTAGTGTCAGATTGTCTATTTAGAATTAATTCAGTGAGCAGGGAGTGCGAGTTTGCAAAGCTCGATAGGCGGGAGCAGTGTTTGCGAGTGAGCGAAACTCTATAGGCGGGAGCAGGGTGTGCGAGTCTAGTAGAGTGTTTGTGAGCGGGAGCAAAAGGGTCTGCGAGTCTAGTAGAGTTGTTGTAAGCGTGATACTGTTTAATTCTAATAGAAATCTGTGAATGCAGCAGTAGGCAGGGGTTGCCGAAGCTGGGTAAATTTTGTGTGTGATTTACTTTTCAGCATATTTATTTCTGCAGTTTATTTCTGTGTTTAAATCGAGAAAATTTGCTATAACCCTATTCACCCCCCCCTCTAGGGTTAATCTAGATCCTACAAGTGGTATCAGAGCCCGGTATATAAATTTTTATTTAACTCTAAAGTCATGAGTCTACAAAATAATGCTTTTTCTGAGGGGTAATCTATCGTTAGGCCACCCATGTTTAACGGGAACGATTATGCTTATTGGAAAGTTAGGATGAGTATTTATCTTAGTTCCGTTGATTATGATGTTTGGGATATTATTGAAACTGGCTATAAACCTCCCACTATAATCGTTGGTGGTACTGAGATTCCTAAACCTAAGGATAGATGGGATGCTAACGATAAGAGATTGAAAACAACAAATGCTAAAGCCATGAATGCTTTGATATGTGCTCTTGATAAAAATGAATTTAATAGAATTTCTCATTGTACAACAGCACAGGAAATTTGGCACACTTTGGAGGTGACACACGAAGGAACTTCTCAAGTCAAGGAGTCTCGTCTAGCCCTATTCAGCAATGAATACGAGAACTTTGTGATGGACAAAGGCGAGAACATAAAAGACATGTTTGGACGCTTTCCAACTTTGGTGTACAACGCTAGAGCACTTGGGAAGGTATTCACTGAGGTAGAGCTTGTGCGAAAGATACTACGAGTCTTACCAATGAACTTTGAGGCAAAAGTCACGGCAATACAAGAATCAAAAGATCTGAGTAAGCTAAGCATGGAGGAGTTGATTGGAAACTTGATGACATATGAGCTTGAGCTAAAAGCAAAGGAAGAACGCAACAACTCCGAACCAAAGAAGAAGACGATTGCCTTAAAGAGCAAAGAAGAAAGCGATGAAGAAGGAGAAGATCCAATTGAAGAGCTTGCAATGGCTGTCAATAATCTTAGAAAATGGTCGAAATTCAAGCCACGCAAGAAGAAAACAAATCGTAATAGGCCAAAAGATTCTGAAAATTCCGATAATGAACTGACATGCTATAACTGCAACAAGCCTGGCCACATCAAACCAAAATGCCCACTTCTCAAAAACAACAAAGGAAAGAAAAAGGCGAAGAAGGTATTTGCAGCGACTTGGGATGATGAAGAAGGAGAAGAAGCTTCGGATAGCAGCGCAGAGGAGGCTAACTTGTGTCTTATGGCGAAATCAAATTCAGATTCAAGCTCAGAGGAATCTAGTGAGGAAGGTGAGTATTCCTATAGAGATCTTGTTTTTATGTGTTCTGATCTTACTAAAGTAGTTGATGCTCTTGAATCTAAAATTGAAAAACTGAAAACTGATAGGAGAGAACTTGCTCGTAAAAATTTTAGGTTAGAAACTGAACTTGAAAATATTCAAAACCTAGAATGTAAAAGATGTAAAGTTTTAGATTCAGAATTGACAAAACTTAAGAATAACTCTGAGAATCTTGAAAAAGAAAACTTGAATCTTAAGGAAACCATCGACACTAGGAAAAAGGATTTTATAAATCGATGCACCTCACTTGTCACTGAAAATACAACACTAAAAACCAAAGTCCAAGATCTTGAGAAATCTTTGAATAACTTTTCAAGAGGCGAAAAATCTTTCAACATGCTATTGGGAAATCAAATTTTTGCTAACAACAGAAACGGACTTGGTTTTGGGAAAACACAAGCTGAGGATAAAGCAAAAGGGAAAAGTGTCTTTGATATATGTGAAATAATTGGACATCATTTTGAAAATTGTAGTCATAGGAACAAGAACACAAAATTTATACAAGTTTGGGTTCCTAAGAATTCTACAAACAAATTTCATGTCTATTGGAACAAGAATGAAAAGTCTAAACAAGTTTGGGTTCCAAAGGGTTTGTTTATTCATAATGTTACTGCCACTAACAATCATGGACCTAGAAATAGGTCACAAAAATCTTTCATTGTGTAGGTGTGGTGGCAGGCTAAGGAACGACAACGGTGTTCTCTGGAATTTGGCTGTTCCAGAAACACAACGGGCAACAAAGCAAAGTTCCTTAGCCTAGTATAAAGGTGACAGAATCACAATGGGAAATCACGTAAAATTATCGTAAAGGTAAAACAGGTGAAGGTATAATTCTGTGATAATATGCACCATATTCTGAATTAAATCATCCAAAATTGTGATAATGAGATGATGTCTTTAATTCTGACTTATTCTTAATTGATATGATTTCTTTTGACTTGTTCTTACTTTGATTTGTGTTTAAAAGAAGACCAACCATCCTTTCATCATTGAATTTAATTTGTTTGGTCAAATTATGGTATCTTATTGATCCTTGATTACTCGTGCTACACTTAGACATATTTTGACATTTTGATCATTGCTTGTAAATTTGCACGATTTCAAACTCATGTGAAAAAGGATTTTAAGAAATTATTGAAACTTCAAGAAATTGTTTTTGAAATAATTAAGATGTTGATTGACTGTTGATTACTCATGAATATAATTGTTTATCCTATGGTTTCTGAAATTAACACCATGATATTTGTCTGAGTGTGAACATGGCTTCAATTCAAAATCCAAAGAATGTCATTTAAATTGTTGCTAAAATTGGGTTTAAAATTTTTGATACACACTTCATGTCTGGTTTACCAAATCCAGTTAGTAATATTTTGGATTGAAAAAGAAATTCAGATGCAGTTCATACTGGTAATCTAGTTGATAGAAAACGTACGAGTTGAACGTGATTAATTCTTGAAACATTCATTTGCTGCATCATTTTTCTTCAAAGAAAATATCTGCATATTTTTCTCTTGAAATAATTTTTCATTTAGCAGAATTTTTTTTCTCATATAACCCCTTCGAGAAAATAATTGTTTGACCATTTTTTTCAGATTAGTTAATTTTATTTGATTTTAAATGACAAATTTTGACTGATCCGACTCCCTACTAATTATCAAAGAGATAAATAGTGATTGAAAAAGTGATGAGTGTTGATATTTAACATACATTACTCAAGAGAGTATATTTGGAAAATTTCTTTAGGAATTAAAACAAGAATTATAAAACTTTTTGTTGGGTAAAGATTCCATGACCATTTCTATATCTATCATTATTTCTATCGACCATGGTTTATCGAATATTCAATATAGTTTGTCGATATGTGGTACTATAATCAGGAATCATTTGTTTTTCATGTCATATTTTTAAATAAATAAATAAATATCCAAAGTATTCACTCTCATTTAAAAGTCCTCACGGTTATGCATGGGTGAATTACTTGAATTTTTTTTTATTATGTGCTTCCATGCTCATTTAAAAGTCCTCACGGTTATGCATGTATGGAACGCATATCAAAATTAATTGCTTAAATAGACAAGTTGATTCTAATCCCATTTAAAAGTCCTCACGGTCATGCGTGGTTAGAAGATACTTGATTTCATTTTTAAAAATTAAATTGGAATACTACTATTCTCATTTAAAAGTCCTAACGGTTATGCATGATTAGTAGATATTCAAATTCCTGATATAAATACCACAAGTTGATTCAACTGTATGATTTTATATGAACACCATATCCATCATTTCTAAAATTGGAATATGCGCCTAACAAGGGTAGTTATGGTTTTTGTTTGATTCTTATTGAAGTTTAATATTTATATTCAATTTGAGATTAATGTTGGATTAATATCGATCACTTTATCTCTATTTTTCTCTCACACTATTATTCTTTTGCTGATAACAAAAGGGGGAGAGAAAAGTTAAGATTTTGTAAAATAGAATCAAGCAAAGGTCAAATAATTTTTCCATATGCATCTAGGCTCATTTGAATATATTTCTATTTGTATGCATATATGTAGGGGGAGCATCATGTAGAGAGGAAGCATTTAAATAGGGGGAGCAATTAGAGTATATAATTGGTCAAATACATTTAACACGTTCAAAATCTTAAATATATGTTTGTTATCATCAAAAGGGGGAGATTGTTGAATATGCGCTTATATGTTTTTGTTTGATGATAATAAACATATATATTCATTTAAATGTATTTGGTTATGTACTATTTTGTTTTGCATAGATTAAATAAATATTTGTTGAATAAAATAAATTATACAGAATTTGAATTTGAATTCAAACAGAACAAGTTACACAGATTTTGAATTCAAACAGAAATTTTATTCAAACAAATATTTATTACAATCTTGAATAGTACAAATTCATGCTCTCACTATACATATACATTTTTGATTACATCACGATTACATCACAAATATTTTTACATTGATAACCTCACTACATATCACTCACACTCGTATTTTGTCTTCAACTGCATTCCAGTTTGAATCCAGCATCTGAGAAATCTGCAAAAATATTCACTAACACAGTAAAATTGAAAAAGAAATATTTTTGCAATATAAAATTAAATATGACTTTTGAAAATATGGTTTGCCTCAGTTATTTGGGTTGTTCGTCATCATTCACACTTGAATTCATCACAAAGTCGTGCATATAGATATTACAGGGACATGTAACCATAAGTGGCTGCAATACACACGTGTACATTCATACACGTGTGCACTGCCTCGCCAACTCGTATGCGCAGCCAACAAGAGCAAGTGTACAACAGTGTCAAGTTGCAAACAGTCAAAGGCAAGACACATGGAACAATGCAACACAGACCAAATGCTCAAGCCACCAAGATGACAAGAACAATGATCAAGCAAGTCCAATTCGAATTCATGATAGCAGACCAGTGTACAAAAAAAATCAAGTGATCAACACAACAATGAAGAAACAACAAGTCACAATGTCACAGCAAGGTCAAGTGACAACAGAGCAGACAACTCAAATTCCAAATGCATCAGTACATGAATACTGTAACAAATGCAAGCTCGACTATCAGTGCAATGAACACTACAACAATGACCAATGAACAAAGAACAGAGACCAGATAGGTCAAGCAACAAGGCAGATCACAAATGCATGCCACCAAGTAAACAAACTTAGGCAAATCAGTAACCAACACAATACCAAGTTCAACAACATCAAGTACAAGTCTCAAATGTCCAGTTAAAACTTCAACAAGACAGTGATGCTCAACTAAAGTTAAGAAAAGACCAGCTACAGAAATGCATGCAAGTGTCAAAGTACAGGTGCAAGTGTACATAAGAGAAGTACAAAATGACCAAACAGCAATGCAAGTATAAGTATGGCAGTGAAATTCAGTGAAGTGCACAAACAACATGACAACTGACATGAATACATCAATAAACCAAGTAGCAGTATGAAGCAATTTGAAGCAACGGTGAACCTGAACAGGTACACAAGTGTGCCAGAGAAAGAAAGGATGAAAGCTACATGATACACAGTGATGCATAGCAACTGCATAGCAGCTACACAACAAAGCAATGACCAGAACACAAGTACAAGCAAATAAATGCAATAGGAAGTGATATAACAGCAACTACAGGTACTCAACAAGGTGAAATCAAAGTGTGCAACTCGAAAATGGATACAAGTGACTCAGACCAAATGCAGTAACATACTGCAACAACCAAAACCAGTTCAACAAGTATGAACCAGTCAAGGCAACTTGAAGCATACAAGCTCAATGAAGATTGCAGCAATACACAGATGAACAAAATAACCAAGTGCAACATCAAACAGAATGAAATGCACAATGTCACAGCAAACTGGCACCAGCTAGAAGATCAACTCGAAGCAATTGACCACAAACAACAATTTAGCTCGAAGAAGTGACAGTAGACAAGTCAAAGAATAACATTGCAGACTCAAATTATCAACTAATCAACAGTGCACAACCAACTCGAGAATATACACGATCAAGACCAAATGCAAACTGCAGTAGTACACTTGAACAACATTGAAGCCGTGGATATGATTCAGGAAATCAAAACAGTGCAGTGATGATCAGGGCACAACACCAAGTAAGAAATTCAAGTGTGTAAATTTGAAAAAGTCAAATGAATTCAACACCGTGGTGACCACGTAAATCACTGCCGTATCGATCACGTTGAGAAAGAAAATCAGGAAAGACGTGCGCAACAGGTAATTGAGAATTAGGAAAGTATCAAATTGATACGAAGGAATTCAAGTGTCGTGAATTCATATAAATTCAACCCGAAGGTATCATCATCAGTTATGAGCTTCAATTCACAATCAAACTATCAATCACAAACCCAAGTTCATCATCGGCAAGCAGAGCAACCATCGAATTCAAGCATTCAAGCAAAAAGGAAAGTTACATACCAAATTGAAGCCGAATTCCAGAAGCCCTAATTTCACAATCGATCAACAGAGGAGCTAAGAAAATCAGATAATCAACATAAGCGTGCTCCAGAAAAGCCCCAAGAAACAAAGCCGCAATTTTACAGTAGCAAAGAAAAAGGGACCGAAGCCCTAGTTTTGAAAGAGAAGATCAGCCGCAAATAATTCACGAGCAAAAGAAGGGAACGGGTTGAAATTCAAGTGGGCCGGCCTTATTATTAAAAGGGGGATTTAATTTCTAATTTTATTAAAGGGGTTTTCTTTATTTTGAGCAAAAATTGTAGAGTCAAAGTTCGTATTTTAATTTTTGCTCCTGGTTTAATTTTGAAGTTGTTTTTTCTTTTTGAGTCAAAGAATTTGTAAATCACCACCTAGGGATTAGGTAGTGTCAGATTGTCTATTTAGAATTAATTCAGTGAGCAGGGAGTGCGAGTTTGCAAAGCTCGATAGGCGGGAGCAGTGTTTGCGAGTGAGCGAAACTCTATAGGCGGGAGCAGGGTGTGCGAGTCTAGTAGAGTGTTTGTGAGCGGGAGCAAAAGGGTCTGCGAGTCTAGTAGAGTTGTTGTAAGCGTGATACTGTTTAATTCTAATAGAAATCTGTGAATGCAGCAGTAGGCAGGGGTTGCCGAAGCTGGGTAAATTTTGTGTGTGATTTACTTTTCAGCATATTTATTTCTGCAGTTTATTTCTGTGTTTAAATCGAGAAAATTTGCTATAACCCTATTCACCCCCCCCTCTAGGGTTAATCTAGATCCTACACTTCCGCTTATTCTGATTAGCGAAATTCCCTCCCGAAGCTGCTACTGGTGCCACTGATTTCTTATTCATCTAATTCTCATATCTCAGTGCCATATTAATTAAATCGACGTAAGATCCTTTCAAAAGCACCGTCATCTTTTAATGAAATTCTGGCCTCAATCCTTGCACAAACATTTCGTTCTTTTTAAGGGGAGTATCAATGAACCTTGGTCCATAGTAAGAAAGTTCATTGAATTTGGTCTCATACTCCGCTATAGACATGTTTCCCTGCTTCAAATTCAGGAAATCCTGATACAGACGAGTTTTCCCTGCTATTGGCATAAACTTCTCCTCAAATAACTCTTTAAATCTGTCCCAAGAAATGTCTTCCTCAGAAATATTTGCTACCATTGCATCCCACCAGGCTGCTGCGCCTTCCTGCAATTGCCACGATGCCATTTCCCTTTTCCGTTCATTAGACAATTTCATACTCTTAAAGACGCGCTCACAAGAGCGTAGCCAGGATTGAACTTCAATTATCGAATCTGAACCTTTAAATGATTAGCCCCCAAGGTTGATGAAGTCTTTGCATAAAGCAGCAAAACTAACCGGAAGCGGTACTGGATTTACAGCCTCACTAGCATTTTGACTTCGTCCATTGTCAGTCGAGGTACTGCCCCTACCTATGCCTCTCCTTCCAGAACTCATGTTGGCCACCTAGATAGGTAACTCAACAAATTTAGATAGATATATATAATTATATGAAAATACAAATACGCACTCTCAAGATAAATATCACTCAAGAGCCTAGGTATTCACTCAACCTAGCACTCTGATACCAACTGTGACGACCCGCCTTTCTAACCCCTGAAAGACGTATCATCAATAAGAAAGAAAGGGATAGAAATAGAAAAGAATAGAAAGAAAGAATAACAACATCAGAATCTCACAACGGAATGGAACAAAATATAATACATCACATAGATATTACATAGTTATTACATACATCAAAGTTATATAATATCATACAACATGGCAGTCATATACATATCTGTCAATACATACATCCAAAATACATCATACACTAACTACACATCGGAACTACATAGATAGATACATACGTCTGGGCTTCTGCTCCAAGCTCCTCCAGAAACCAAAATCCAAACCTATCACTTAGCTACTCATAAAAATTTGAGTACCCAAGAGTTTATGAAAAACAAAATATAAACTCCGGGTCAGACATGGGTCTGGTGTGAGTAAACGGGTTAAAGTTGTTTAACTTTGAAAATCATTTGAAAATAAAGGTATCACGTAAGACTCCCCACACATAAATACGGGTAAGTTTTTACCTTATGCTAACCAAAACATTTTATAGGAAATCCAGTGATATTATAATAGTGTCTAGGGTTTTCAAGTAAATAGAAAATAGCCGAAATTGTTACATGATTAAATTCCAGCTACTAGCCACGAAAGTGGGTAATGCAAATCAAAACCGTAGGGTGTTGTAGGGAAAATGGGTTTCTATATATGGCAGGGCTACTGGGGTACCGTCCGTCACAGTACGGGGCCTAGATCACCGTACCGAGGATCACTCCCGACCCCCTACAACACAAGGCCGGAACCATTCCTTACTGAATAGTCCCGAATAAAATAACCCCGCAGTTGTGGCCAACAACTGCCCACACAGCTGAAATAAAAAGGGACATCTAGACAGGGGTATACCTCGTCCTGCTTGGGCATGACCAACCTAACCTTGTTGCATCTCCCCTGTTTGAGCCATTCCCGGTTGATGAGGCTTGAGGCTGCGATTACCTTTACAGAACATTATTCTTAGAATGCTCATCGCCCGCCTGACGATGTGCATAAAGCATTCAATCCATACAAGTTCGTTCTGGGTTCGAATGAAACCGAAGGCATTATCTCGTTACACTCATTTTGGAATCACCCTCAGAGTTAATGACAATAACCCTTGCATTCTGAAACACCATCTCGGTCTCCACTTGATATGTCATGACCTATCGTTTAATTTGGATCGATGTGGTTTTCGAAATATCGAATTGATACCCGATCCCGGTCTCATCGAAATCCAAACGCCATTTTAAAGGCCAAGTTGTTTACTTAGTTTAAACAGTTTAAATTCAACACTTTGAATTCACATAACAGTTATCATAGATAGATCATACGCAGTCATCACAGATATATCTAGAATATATCACAAAATATCACAAATGTCACCAAATAGATATCAGAGTCAATCAAACCAGAATCATCAGTTCATATCAAAATAGTTTGATCTACTTAATTTAATTTATCATTTTATCCAGCTTGATTAATCACTAATTAATCAACTTATTAAATTATTTAATTATTTCTTAATTACTCACTTAATTAATTAATTCTTAATTATTAATTAATTCTTAATTATTAATTAATAACCTTAATTATTAATTAATAACCTTAATTATTAATTTATAAAAGTTAATTACCCATTTAATTATCATTAATCATTAATTACCAATTAATTAACCATTTAATCCTTAATTAATTTCTTAATTAGTTAACTACTATTTATTTATTAATTAAATTTAAGTAATTAATTAAAATTCTAAGTTCAAATTGATTTAAACACAAAGTTATAAATGTCAATCTTTAATTACAGATTTATTAAATATTAAATTACTTATTTAATTACAAGTATAAATTAATTACATTCTTAATTAACTTATACCTAAATTAACTAACCCTCTTACATTAGCAAATCTTTCTTAACAAAATTTAAGTCAAATCTTAGCTTAAAACTTACTAACATTATTTGTTTAATTAACATTAAACTTTGTTAATCAAATAGCTTAAAGGAATATAGGCTTAAACCCAAAAAAAAAGATGGACCGAGGCAAACCACGTGTTTCTCGAGTAAAACTCGAGTCTTCTTTCCTATTTCCCCGAGTTTCTCCCCTCACTTCTCATACCCTTCTTCTTCTTCTACCTGCTCTTTTTTTTATTAGCTAAGTTAAAATATAAACTGTAGTATTATAAACACTCACGCGCGCACCAGGTTACTACTCGAGCAAACCCTCTATTTTCTCGAGTAATTACTCGAGACGACCCAAAACTCGAACCACTGACACTCACACGCCACCATGCATGGTGGTTCGCCGCCCCTACGGCAACCCACGCTACCCCCTACAAACCCCAAATCGACCTCACGTTCAAAATCGAAACCCAATTCAACATGAAAAGTTCGAAATAAAAAATATGTCCATCTGCTCGAACCAAAAGCTCGAACACCCCTCAGAAAATCGCCACGTCCTACCAACACCGACCATTGGAGGCGACGCCGCTTCGTCCACGCCATAGCCACACTCTCCTCGACCATCACCTCTAATCTCGTATGACTCGATCAATTCACGGCAGCAGAAACAATGAATTGCAGAACACAAAAAAACTCGAACCAAAACACTATTTTCGATTCAACTCAATAAATCTTACATTAGAAAATTTTTCCAGCATTTTTCCTAGATTCGTGCATTATCAAACTAGCTATACAAAAAATTTCAACATTTACGATTTGTTAAACTGATAGAAATTGACAAGAATGCATTTTTAGTTCATCTACGAGCTGCACCTTGTATATTGATCTAAAAATCATCATTTTTGTTTTAAAAATCTTAACTTTGTATGTTAAATCAAGATATGGGATCAAATTAACAAATTAAAACATTTGAATTAACATATTGATTTCTTTATCGTGTAACTTGAAAAAACAGTACCTATATTATACTGTCATGCTTCAAATAAATTTTCCAGGCATATGATTTAAGTTAAACAAACTTAATTAGCTTAAATTCCTAAGTTTAAATTGATTTAAGTAAAGAAGTATTAGTATTCTTTACACTTCTTTGCTCAGAAACTTTGAAAAAACCCGAAGAACGTCACATATTTAAACTTCCAGAGAACATCACAGAACTACATACTTACAATATATAGCAAACGCAAAATTTGCATGAACTAATTACCAAACTTAAACTTTAAATTTTTTATGTTTACTCGCCTAATAATTGTTGAAACAGAGAGCAAGTGTTGTGTTGAAAGGCTGCAGATTTGAATTCCTGAAAATCTCTCTGCTTTGATGTTGAGTTTGTTTGAGTTTGCAAAGTAAAGATGTTTATTTTCTTTTCTCTTTTTCTCAGGTTTTCTATCTTTTGGAACAAACTAAAATAAGATGATGGATATATAGGAAATAGGTTTGAACAGAGAGGTGGGTTTTAACTGGTACAAGTCTCAACTTATATTGACCAGATTTGTGTTTAATTACAACAAATGTTAAAATAATCTTGTATATTTCGGCTGAAAGATTTCTTTGTAAATCTGAAATGAAAAATTGTTGTGCTAATTAAATGCATGTCTTCAAATGTGTCTACATATAATTAATATCGGTTGATACTTATATTTGGTACAAAGATATTTTTGAACATTAAGTGAATAATTTGTCTCTGTACAAGATATGTTGCATATATGTACAAAGATAATTTGAATATGACGTTAATACTTTGTCTTCTTTGTATACATGATTTACACATCAACTTGTTACTATCTTTGTTAAAGATTTTGTATTGTACAAATATATTTTACAGGTCACTGTTTCCCTAACTTATCTTATATGTTCATATAAAATTATTATAGTTATTGTTTACATAACTTCTTTAGTTTTATTTTCTATTTGTAATTAAATTTTCAAACATTGATTTATAACATATACTTTTATTTATATTAGAATGATCTCATGTTTCTATTTAAGTTTAACCATATAAGTTGTTGCGAACTTAACTTCTACATTTTATTTTCTATTTGTAATTAAATTTTCACCTTTGATTTATAACATATGTTTGTATTTGTATATTTTATATTTATATTTATATCTTATATTTACATTATAGTTTTCTTATGTTGATAATTATGTTTTATACTTATGTTTTTATGTTTATGTTTAATATTGATAAGGTTGCTTATTTTTAAACATTATTATTAAAGACTACATTTATATATGTATTATATTAAATATTAATAATATAGCACCTTTTAATTTCAATTGAATAGGACAGATTTTATTTTAAATAGTATTGAAAGATTCTATTTCAAATTTTTAAATCAAAATTTTCTTTACAAAACATATATATACATATGCAACTGATAAATGACCAAGATCTTATCAATTTATAATTTGAAAAGCTCGTATTTTAATTAATTAGATTTAATTATTTATTAAAATATACTGTCAAAATCCTGGGTCGTTACATTCACCCTCGATTTCAAGGCACGAGGTACACCACTCCAGATTCACAATCCTCTGGGTAGAGATACTTGATTTCAGGGGCAACAAGTTCACCCAATTGATTTCCAAGGCTACAATCACACTTTTCTTACTTGATTGATTTCCAAGGCTACAATCACACATTTTCTCGCTTGATAGATTTCCAAGGCTAGAATCACATCTTTTCTCGCTTAATTGATTACAAAGAAGTTTATAACTTTGAATAGCACTGAGATCTTGTTGAGATAGTGATAGAGAATCAAACCAGAGATGATCTAGTTAGATTCAATGTTGATTTCGATAGAGTAATGGTAAAAATCTGTATAAAGAAATGTGGAAGAAGAAGAGGAATGAAATCAAAGAAAATATGAATACAAATTCGTTCAAAATTACCCCTATTTATAGTAGAACAACATCCATGTCCTTTCGTGAAAGGATATGACGAATAGACACTTCCTTTGAAATTCAAAATTTTGAAATAAACTGCTACCATGTCGACATGGGGTACTTGAGGATGTCGATATGCCTAAGGTATTTTTGATAATTTGCTTTTCTTTGAAAATAACTACCATCTTGTATTAAAGCTATTTTAAACTTTATAAATATACTTAACTATAGTTAAAATACATAAGTAAATATAAAGAATAATATTTTGGTGTGTATATATATAATTTTACTATAATTTTATATTTAAATCTAAATTAAAAGTTAAATATATTATTATTAAAAGATAGTTTAAAACCAAGGATAATTTGATTTCGAAAATAAAGATTATTTTGAGGCTAAAAATATTTAAAACCAGGATAGATGTTTTTGATTCTTTTAAAAGGAAGATTTTAAAATCATTTTAAAAATAAGATATAATTTTGTAAAAACATTTTAAATAAAGGTTAGTGGATACAAAATAATGTTCCACTAGATTTTTCGTAGGTTTCATCCTACTTAGGGTTCCATCCCTTTAACGGGCTCGAAGTGGATTACATTCCACAAATAAATTGGATTTTAAGATGCCAGTGCTTTTCTAGGAGTTTTAACAAAATTCCTAATTAAATTACAATATTGAAATCTTGAACTCTTGATAATCTTGATACTCATGAGTCTTCAATCTTGACATCTTGAATCACTATACTGTACAGTCTTCATTCTTGGTACCTGCACGGTTAAATCCTGCATATACATATATATCTAAACTATAATGTTAGTATTTATATTTTATAATCTTATTCTAAGGTTGTTGTCATCAAAACCATCTTCTTAGTGACTAACAATCTCCCCTTTTTTGATGATGACAACCTTTGTTTATAAAATATTACTTCTATCCTAATAACTCCTCCTAAAACTAATAACTCTCCCTTAATCTATGCCTAACTATCCTATTTTATACTTCTCCCCCTTTGTCATCAACAAAAACCATCCTAAAACCATAAAATATACAACTCTCCCTTAAACTAATACTAGAGCAAAGTATAGTAAATGAAATGTGAAAGACATTAACATAATTATATTATAATTATTCAATACATAAATCTGTGTAAGTATATCTCGAACAATCCAATCAACACACACATCAAATCTAATCATGTCAAAAAAAATCAAACAAATCAAAGGTCAAACAAATCAATCAAGTCAAACAAGTCAATCAAGTCAAACAAGTCAAACAAGACAATTAAGTCAAATAAGTCAATCAAGACATACTAAAAAAATCGAAAACTAATAACCCTAAACTATAAGACAATACTACAAACTCCCCCTAAATAAAATACACTCGTTATGTATACATGTATGCAATATGTAGTTTGTAATGCAGTATGAAATGTATGATATATGCAATGTAACATGAGATGATATGCAAAATGAAGTGGAACTTGTGATGCAAATGATTATGATATTTCATGCATTGTAATGTATGATGTAATATTCAATGAAATGTGATATGAAATAGGATGCACAATGATATGATGATATATACCATGGTAAGAGAAATTCAGATTATAAGATAAACATAAGTGATAAGAAATATCTAATTGACAAGCATGTATATATATATATATATATATATATATATATATATATATGTCAAACTATTTATTATAAATCACTTCAACCAAACAACAGAAATACACATCAATTACTAGACTTAGGTTAAGAAAACTATTGAATGAGGCGGAAAGAGTAGCAAAGACAAGAGTTTAAAGGTGATAATGGTATTAAAACTATAACATATTCATGAAAGGTAGTAATTAAATTTAATATCAAAATCAAATCTAAGAAATATGGACTTAAACTATATATGATCAGATATGATTTTTATAAAAATTAATAACCTCCTTATTTAATTCTTTTAAAATAATTTTTTGTAACTTAACTGTTTTTAAGAATCCAAACTTCTATGTTTATAAAATACTTGACTTACTAATTAAAACCTATATATTAAATTATTATTGTTTTAAATATTTATAAACATGTTTAAACACTTTTGAGCTAAAAAATATCATAATGAAATATGATATATCTATAATTTAAAGTTTCAAACAGAAAAGACAGCATTCACAGAATGCTATAAAAGGTTTTCTAAACTATATTCAAAATATTATAAAAACAGAATCCGCAGCATCTACAAAATGCAGTGAAAAGTTTCTGAAACACCATAGCATTTTGAAATACAGAAATGCTATAAAAACATATTTTCAGCGTAACAGAAGCAAAGACGGGATTTCGAAAATGCTATCTAAAGTTCTGGGCCTGATTTTAACATGATTTTGCACTAATTTTACGACTAGATATTGACATATAAATAATTGATTTTTTTACTCAATTTTTTTGTA
This sequence comes from Allium cepa, assembly GCA_030765085.1. Lineage (NCBI taxonomy): Eukaryota > Viridiplantae > Streptophyta > Magnoliopsida > Asparagales > Amaryllidaceae > Allium > Allium cepa. The sequence goes on from CM060946.1 coordinate 106,524,192, forward strand.
GTATTTAATTAACATAAAAATAATGAGAAAACATGTGTAAAGACACTTGGCATTATGCATGTAAAAATGCTTTTCTACTTAGTATAGTTGTAATAAATTAGTAGTAAGCTTTTTATTTAAAAGAAAAAACATTTTAAAAAACATTTTAAAAAATTTAGACTGATGTATCGAAATTTATACTATGGTGTGTCGATATATGGACCTAAATATCAAAACTTATAAAAGAGATAAATTTCTATACCTAACTAAATGCATAAATATATATTCCTAAATGTAACAATAAAGATGAAATAATAGTAAAGCGTACCAATTTTTGCACTCAATCTTTCTAACTTTGTTGTTCTTCCATTGTTGTCAACCACATATTTATATCTTTCAGAATTTAACGACGAGATCTATTCTATTGCAACGGGCTCGTTTTTCCGATCAGCGCAGTATATTCATTTGCTGAATTTGATGACCATATGAGAAAAATACAGATGATTTAGTAGATTGACCAACTTGGCGCCAAAAGTTTGAATTTGAATTTTGAATGAATCCACACTTCAACCACTATAAATGGGCCCAACAGTCACCACTTTTCATAAAAAATTCCTCCTCTTCTTCTTCCCTTTTTTCTATATACTATCAAACTTCTAGAAGGCATATCTCATTCGTTTCTTAACGGAATTGGATGAAACCAGTGGCAAATCGAAGAGGAAGGCAAGGGCTACGATCCAGTTATAGTTTGGTGATGAATTTGGATGGTATTGTGGTGCAATAGGCCGAACAGTAAGAGAAATGTAGAAAATCCCGTACATAGTTTTTCAGTTTTGGATAGCCAACTTCAACTGTCGTATCTCACTCAGTTTTGATCGGAATTTGATGATCCACCCATCAAAACGACCGTGAGAACAATAATTACAATCGGAAAGAGGAGTGAGAACAAAATACTCGAATTTTTGGATGCAATTTGAAGAATACCATTGACAGTTCTACTTTCTTTCTCTTTTTCTTCACCAAAACTTCATTTGATAATAACTTGGTCATTTCTTGACAGATTCGCACGAAACCAGTGACATTGTGAAGTAGATGGAGAGAAGTACAGTATTATATCAAGTTGTAGATGATAATCAAAAGCTTTATATTGATCAGGTACCCATTTCATTGTCGATTGCCATTATATATCCATTTGTTCTTCTTGATTGTTGAATGGTTATCTGGCATCTTTTAACCTATGGCCATTAGACATAATTCTTCTCCTGAAAAACAATATAATTTTTTAAAGAATTAAGTGACTTTTCAAAATAACTAAATATAATTTTAAACAACAATATCATAATGATTATGTGACATATTGATATAAAAATAGTGTTAATAATTTTATAAAAAAATTGCCATTTTAAAAATTTTCAAAATTCAGATTATGTAAACTTTGAAAACCTTGCTTTGATACCAAATGTGAGAAATGCGGAATACGGATCTTAAGGCTAGGATAACACTGAGGGGGAGGGGGGTGAATAGTGTTTGAAAGAATTATTAAATCTTTTTAAGTTTATGTTAATTTGAACACAAATGTATACAATATTCAGACACAGATATGATCACAGAATCTAACACAGATGCAGAAATAAAGTAAAAGCAATAAAGGAAAGAACACACTGGATTTTATACTAGTTTGGAGTTACCTTACATCCAGTCCCATACATAAGTACGCATTTCCTTTCAAAAGCAATTGTACAATTACACCCTCGATTTCAAGGCCACGGGTACACCACTTTAGATTCAAAATCCTCTGGGTAGAGATACTTCATTTCAGGGGCAACAAGTTCATCCAATTGATTTCCAAGGGTACAGTCACACCTTTTCTTACTTGATTAATTTTCAAGGCTACAATCACACCTTTTCTCGCTTGATTGATTTTCAAGGCTACAATCACACTTTTTCTCGCTTAATTGATTACAAAGAAGTCTATAACTCTGAATAGCACTGAGATCTTGTTGAGATTGTGATAGAGAATCAAACCAGAGATGATCTAGTTAGATTCAATGTTGATTTCGGCAGAGTAATGGTAAAAATGTGTATAAAGAAATGTGAAAGAAGAAGAAGAAGAGTGAAATCAGAGAAAATATGAATACAAATTCGTTCAAAACTACCCCTATTTATAGTAGAACAACTGCTATGTCCATTCGTGAAAGGATACGACGAATAGACACTTCCTTTGAAATTCAAATTTTTGAAATAAACTGCTATCATGTCGGCATGGGGTACTTGAGGATGTCGACATGCCTAAGGTATTTTTGGCAATTTGCTTTTCTTTGAAAATAACTTCTATCTTATATTAAAAGTATTTTAAACTTTATATATACTTAACTATAGTTAAAATACATAAGTAAATATAGAGAATAATATTTTGGCATATATATATATATATATAAAATTTTACTATAATTTTATATTTACATCTAAATTTAAAGTTAAATATATTATTATTAAAAGATAGTTTAAAACTAAGGATAATTTGATTTTGAAAATAAAGATTATTTTGAGGCTAAAAATATTTTAAACCAGGATAGATGTTTTAGATTCTTTTAAAAGGAAGATTTTAAAATCATTTTAAAAAAAAGATACAATTTTGTAAAAACATTTTGAATAAAAGTTAGTGGATACAAAATAATGTTCCACTAGATTTTTCGTAGGTTCCTTCCTACTTAGGGTTCCATCCCTTTAACAGGCTCGAAGTGGATTCAATTCCACGAATAAATTAGATTTGAAGATGCCAGTGCTTTTTTAGGAGTTTTAACAAAATTCCTAATTAAATTACAATCTTGAAATCTTGATAATCTTGATACTCATGAGTCTTCAATCTTGATATCTTGAATCTCTATACTGTACAGTCTTCATTCTTGGTACCTGCATAGTTAAATCCTGCATATACATATATATATCTAAACTATAATGTTAGTATTTATATTTATAATATTATTCTAAGGTTGTTATCATCAAAACCATCTTCTCATGGACTAACAAAGGCATCAATCTAAGCGCTTCAAGACATGATCAATTAGTTACAAATAAGAGATCTCCTGAACTTCTAGAAAGATCAAATTTTCTACTCCCGTAAATATATTTACTAGCTCAAAACTCTTGTAATAGCCATTAAAATTATCTGTTGTAATCGGGAAACTCAAAGTAATAAAAGCATAAACCATATTGGACCTAGATCTTGGCTAAGATTAAATCCCAAGGCCCCACTAGAAATTCAGAGTGCCCCATGCTTTGATCATGGGCAACCACTATGGAAATTAGCCACGAGCAGCAAGAAAACTGGGTGACTTCACTCTTAAAGTATCTGATGAGCATGGAATTTCTCAATGAACACAAAGAAGCTAGGAAAATCTCTATCGGGCACACAACTTTGCAATCATGGGAGACATGCTATACCAAAGAAGGTACTCCACCTCCCTCCGATATTGCATCACTCTAGCTTAAGATAAGAAGTCCTTAAAGAGTTACACAAGAGCTTCTATGTAGATCATGTTGGGGGAAAAGCCTTGCCAACAAGATCGCCTAACAGGGGTACTATTAGCTAACAAAGACTCAATGGATTTCATCAAGTAATGTGACCGCCGCCAATGATTTGGTAAAATACACAATGCTTCCTCTAACTTACCAACTCTAATGACATCCCTATGGCCTTCGACACATAAGGGGACCGACTTGATTGGAAAGCTTCGAACGAAAAGAGAGGGTACAATCATTCAACAATTGCAATTGAATACTTCAATAAATGGGTCGAGGCGGAGCCCCTCACGGGGACCATTATGCCTAAGGTCCTTGACATCCTTATAAAGAACATCATTTTCCACTTCGGTCTCCTAACGAAGATCATCACCAAAAATGGCATACATTTCTAATGTGGCCAGTTCATCGAGTCATATGAAAGGAACAAGATCAAGAAGTATTTTCTTCCATCACCACCCCTAAGTAAATGGACAAGTGGACGTGGTCAACAAAATAGTAAAGTCAACCCTGAGAAATCACTTAATCAATGCCAAGGGAAATCAAATTGAGGACCTCCACTAGTCCTCTAGTCATACAAAACTTCTACCAAGACATCAATGGGGCATTCCTCATTTTCCTTAGGTTCCAGGTTTGAAGCAATTTTTCCCCTAGAGGTGGATATTTCCTTGCTACAGTACCTTTAAATTTCGAATAGAATAAAGAATTTTTATGGCTAAGCCTCATGCTTTAAATGCAAGGAGAATGGAAACAGAGCTCTAGGAAGAATCCTATAAAAGAAAGGTTGCAAAGCACTAAAATTCCAAGGTTAAACAATAAAACTTCATAGTAGACGACCTTATCTTGCAATGAGTCTTCGCCAACACAATGAACCCAGTCGATAGGGTTCTATGACTAACTGGAAGGGACTATATGTGATTAATTCTACCCTGACTAGTGGATCATACCATCTCACTCATCATAATGACACCAACATGTCCCAGTCCTAGAATTTGGAAAAACTCAGTACATATTATGAGTAAATGTGTTTACAAGATGAAACTACGAGGCTATCTTTGCTAGTTTTGTAATTTGAACTTATAAGTCGATCAACACCTGTAATCACTACATTCCAATTAAAAGAATTTTTTCCAATGATCAATTACATTACAATGACAAAACCATGTGAGTTCAACGCCCATAGTCAAAGATGCACCTGAAGGTGAGTATCGCCTACGAACCATCTCTACATAATGGCATCGACGCATAGATGGTGCGATGACCCAAGTGTGGTTCGGATTCATGCATTCATGGTTTATTTACCATTCTCTTATAAGGAGAATAAAGTATCGACGAATTAATGGCATGACAACATATGCAGTAGCTCTGATTCCTTTGCTCAAGACAATTCTCTTTCCCTCGACAGCGCAACGGGGCACTGGTGTAAAGATGACCATGATTACCTACGTAGTAGTCCCGACTCTTTCATCTATAGTGTTGTCTCTTCCACCAAGTTGGAGTGGCTCTACCTCAATGGGGCTAGGCCATGGAGTACTTGCCCGCTCCTTCCGATGGACCAGCCCGACCACGATGGGTTTTGGCACCAAACAAACACCTAATGGAGGTAAAATCATCAATATAGAAAGTTCCTAAGTATTTATGCATACAAGAACAATATTCTAGACAGCAAGTTACCTGACCACTTGGGGACATGTACATGAGCAGGCAACACCTCCCATCAATGTTTACCCTGCCAAAGATATGGATATACTACAAAGCTAAGTTTAAAATTCCTACCTTATTATTATTTAATTTTCATACAAGTACGCGCAAACCACTCATATAAGTAACTTGCCATAACTCTATATGTTAAAATTCAAGTTTCACAAAGCATTTATTAACAGCTAGTGTTGTTAAACTTTAGGTGCTACACATGTTACCCAAAATAAGGCATAGTAAACTACAAAAAAAATATAACACTTAACATTCAAACATAGACATAGGAGGGTATATTAAAATAAATGAACTTCTCAATTTATACAAGAGTTGAACAAAAATGAAATTTTCATCAAATGAAATATATCTTATTCAAAAGGCTCATGCCCACTAAAAAATGAAAGATACAAAAAATAAAAATAAATTAAGAGAAGGGATCAATGACATAACATTCATCATCATGCATCGTTATCTTGGTGACCTTAGGGTCCAGGACTTGGTTTTTGGGGGCCGCCGTTAAAGAAGTGGTTTTCTACGAATCAAGGATGATGGAAAGAGTTTGGCCACCATTTATCATCTCCGTCACTACTTTTGGTGACCTCGGTAGAAGCCTAAGCGGAGAGGAAATTACATACTAGTAGTAAACGAAAGTTAGCCACGACAAACTACTTTAGCATTATGGACAGCCGTATATTCCACCTATCCTCTATCTTTTTCACCTTTGTCCACACCGCCGCTTATTTAATTTTGGGGTTAGGAATCTCTATTGCAAATGGAGTGAAGTCTACAGATTGCCAACCTTAGTTTTTTTTCCCTCTAGTTGAATTTTCAACTGCTGCACCTCCCGCTCAAACTACATATGGTAGGATTATTCATTCTTCCATTCCTTCTCCATCGCCTCATGAGTTGCTTTCTTTGTCGACTTAATCGCCGCCTCAATTGCCCTAAATGCATTCTTTGCCTCCAAATTTCTCTCGACGACCACCTGCCTCATTTTCTCAAAAATTTGTGCTTTTGCATCTTCTAATGTCCTCTTCCTCAACCTGACCACCTTATGCCTGATATTAAATGGCAAAATAATTGGTTAGCATATAGTGTATGGCTTTAAAGAAAATAACTTAGGAATTATTTTAAAAAACATACCAAAATTCCTTCCTGGAGATCATCATCTAGGATGATGTTAATCTCAAAACCAGGCCAACCCAACTTTGGTCGGTGCTCCTGGTCCACCACCTCCACCATGGTCTCAATAATTGTGTGGAAAGTTCCATTCAGCCCCTCCTTGATAATGTGAAGGAAAGGTGAGCCATGTAGATGGGTTTTTTTTAGTCATCCATCAATTCCTCCTCCTTTATAATCACAAATCGATGGGGTCATTTCCCACTCGACGTTCGTCGATCATCCTCGTTCTGCTACCGCTTAAGAACACGAACGAAAGTACATCCTATATTAAGGTGGGATGGAAGAAGCTAATAAAGTGTAACTCCGACCTTTAGGAAAAGAAAGGGGGCAAAAATGATGAGTCATGAGGAGCCCGAAGTAGTGCCCTCTTGCGGTGTGGGTGGACAACCTCCTATTGTTGCTATAATGGAGGCATGGTAGGGGCTGCCTTTTCCAAGGGGAATCATCTAAAGAGCAGAAGTCCAGCTGAATCACTGCAAAACAATGCTGAAAAGAACAAGTCAATAATTGATTACGATAAAAAATGCATGGCATAAAAGAAAGTACAATATGTAAAGTGGTACTAATAGAAGAACTACAAGCATGCAAAATAAGAAAGTAAAAACTCTAAATACCTTTAGGTTAAGTCTGGCACCTCTCCCTAACTAGGGGTAGGAAAAAAGACTAAGTGTCTCTATCATCATTTAGTGACCCTATGAACAAACAAGTATCAAGGAAAAACATTAAGTGTTGGGGACGGACCCTACAAGGGGAGGAATTTCTTTGGAAGAGTCGATACTCTTGGGGGTGTTTAGTGCCCTGGCCCATGGAACGATCCACTCCACCTGTAGGGTTTCAGGTGTGCTAGCGTAATAAGAGGACTATGAGGCATTACACTTAACAGCTCGAACGCCCATCTATAGTCAATTGTCCCTTATAGAGGTACACAGTTTTTCTCTCCCTACATTGGCATATAAACAAGGATCATACATGAGCTACTCAACCTCATCGCCTGGTGCACCAACCAATAAGATTACCCCTACAATATGCTTCTAGTCAACAACTGTCACCCCTAACCTCCTTCTAGCAACTCCTAGTCCCTACCCACATCTGTGTGTACCACCATAACCGTCAATACCCTCCCCCTCTTAGGCTTCAAACTCCTCATAATCTTCCTTAATAAGCTTTGGCCGGCCTAAGTAACCCGACTTGACGTAGGTTGGAGTTCGTCAAAATGAGTGCCATGTTCTACTTGTTATCCTTCAACTTGAAAATCATATCAACCTAACAAGGAGTTTAAATGATCCTCCTACTAATACATCCGAAGGGTCGTTTAAAAAGGCATGTCAGAACCAAAGCTAAACTAAAAATTACGATGGAATATGGAAACGCAAAATATTTCTTACCTAGGGTTTTGAACTCCGAAACAAGGAGGTTGGGGCAAATAGATGCAGGGTAAGAAAAGAAGCGATGATATTTGTGCGTCTAGGTTGCTTAAAAATCATCTAGGTTGAAATTTGTGCATTTAGGTTGATGTTGGGGTCGATAGGTTACTTACAAATCATCTGGATTGAAATTTATTTCTAATCATTTAAAGCTACATCCTTAAGCAATAATATTTGTGCATGTTTTTTGTTCATCATCATAATGCCACCAAGACATTTAGCACTTTGTTAATGGTCAACACTCTAATAATGTTTTCAGTTAATTATCCAATATATAAAGTTCTTTGTTCAATCCGATAACTTTTATTAGGTAAATGCTTCACTTGGGAAAAATATTAGGCTTTAAGTTGACTATCAATTACGATGACAATAACCTTCTATATTGAAGGAGACAAATCCTCCATTGATATGTCATTTTATGTGGTTTCACATGTACCAAATATGACTGTAACAAGTTTATGATTGTCGTATGATTAACCATAATAAAGTACAGTTATATATAAGATGCATAATATATTCAAGAAAAAAGACTACTGCACATTGTCACATGAGATCTTTTGTTTGACTTAGATACATATACCTACAAAGATTCTCATTGAGTCATTCAGTAACTATTCCAAACAACTATAAGTACGTAACCACTTAGTGCCCACAATGATCGTGATTAAGTCATCATCTATCGTATGAAGACGGGTACACACATTAATCTCAACAAATGTATTTATATCATATTTATGGTACATTTCAAGTAGGAACATTTTAAGGGTAAATGTTTATTTGTACGATTCAACACCTATGGTTATGAACACATTCATAACTCCGATCAACTAAATACTTTATTCTATGGATTGGTACTTGTATAAGTTTGACATATAATATGCATTACTTATATCACTACAAAATAATATATATATATATATATATATATATAATATTAAAAAAACCAAAATTTTACTTTAGTTCAAATAAGATTTGCTATAAGAGTTAATATATATAGTCAAATTACACGATCGCCTCTATGACATAACTTTAACTCTATCGGTATCTGATCATATTGGGTATTTTAACTTGTTTAAACCAAAAATTCAAATTATTTCAAATCGTCATATATTCATCTTCATCCAAGGGCAAGATGGTCATTTTTGTGCATATATTAATTTTCTAAAATTTAATTGAAAATTTCTATGTTGTTTTGTAAGAATTTAAATTCAAATACAAGTGGCTTCATTAAGATATGCATGCACAAAAGGAAACAAAGCAAATGAAGATGAAAATAATTCAAACTCATGAACATGGAGGACCCCACCTACCCACTTACCTTAATTTTCACTTAGGAGCTAATGCACATGCTAAAAGGCCATTAAATCTTCATGCACACATAATGGATGATTAGTGGATGCTAATGGTTATTTGGCCACCACACCTCCTAAGAGGTATTTTGGTCATTCAAAAAAAAAATGAATTAGTGTTTCTAAATTGTATAAATACCCTTTATGTTTCATGTAACCCTCTTTTTTCTTAGTCTCTCTTAGTTGGTTTTAGGCTCAAAATAAAAAAAATCTTTTCTCTTTTCTTTTTCATGGCTACTTAGCCATTTTTTATTTTATGTAATCTTTCTTTTTATGCAATGTTAGTTAATGTTCTTTTACATTTACATGCTCTCTTTTTTATTTTGTTAGTAGCTTAGTGTTCATTTCTTTTTACTTAGCTTTTCTTTTTTATTTTGCTTTTTCCTCTCGTTTATTTCATGTTGTTTTCTACATTTGTTGATTTAATAACAAATATGAGAGGCTAATCCCTATAAGTTAGGGGTAATGAAGCTTTCTTGAATCATGTAGATGCAACATAATTTTCATTTATGTCTCTTTTGTGCTTAATGGAAATTAGATATTTGTGTGATTTTGTGCTTAATATTGAGTTTGATAGCTTGTGTTGTCAAAACAAACAGGTTATGCTTAATCATATGAATCACTAGTTACATTTTCATCTACATATGATCATGGTAATGGAAGTGGATTTAGAATCAAAATTTGATGGTTTATGTTTCTAATTCAATAATTAACAAGTCATGCTTAAAATAGATTCTACTTTTAATTTCATGTCATTTTCATTAGAGTTAATAACTGAGTTAAAGGTTGCATTAAAGTTTGATGATTTAAGTGTGTTAATTAATAACACAATTAGGCCATGCTTATAATAAATGCATCAACTAAATTTATAAATGATCAAAAAGAGATCATAATTTCATTATGTTGATTTATGTGATCATTAGAGGGGATTTGCCTCTAAATTGCTCTTTAATCTCATATTTTTACTCTTCTTAGTTTTAGCTTGTTTTTACTTCCTTTTAGTTAGTTAACAATCTCTCGACTTTAATTTAATTTGATTGAATAGAATTTAAAAATCTAAACAATTCCCTGTGGATCGACTCATACTCGCATACTTGCTACATTCATACACCGTGCGCTTGCGGTATAAATTTATTTCAAAATTCGTTCGTTTATTTTCTAAACAGATAGATATTTAGCCGTTCGAACAAGTTTTTGGTGCCATTGTCAAAGAATAGTTTTGATTTTTGATTTCTATTCTTCGAATTATTTTTGTTTTATTTTTGCGTGATTTATTTTGTGTGTTTGTTGCATTTTTTTTTTAAAAAAAAAAATAGTGTGTTTGTGTGCATGTCTTGTTTTCTAGTTTCATTTTCCAATTGCATTTCTAAAAAAAAGCACACACATTTCAAAACAAAAAAATATTTTATTTCCTTTTTTATTTTCACTTACAAGTTTTTGTTTCTCTTTCACTGTTCTCTCTTTACAATTTGTATTAACAACACTGTGCATATCTACACAGTGTAACCTGTACATTGTCTTCATATTACTGCACACTTCTTCAACTCTGCCATCCCTGACTTCTGCCTACCAGAGTTCGCCCCACACTTTCAACCTCTACATCACCACAGTTTCAACCTCTACAACCCCCTATACACACTAATCTGTGCCTCTGTGCTTCTGTGCACTACGGCCTTATCTGCAATTCAACAAACATCAACTCCTTGCTCGCTGTCAAATTCGACCACCCTTCATACACACAAACTCCCCCATGCACTGTTCTTCCACCTACAGACAACAATTTTCTTACAACCGTCAAGTTGCTACCACTCCCACTTCTACCACTGTCAGTTTCAGTTTGACTTTTACAACACACAACTACATATCACATACAAACACTCTCCTGCTTTCCCTACTTCTGAAAAACATCCGCATAACTCCACTAGCATATCATCTCCAACATTTCTTCTCGCAAACCAAACTACCAACATCAGATAACTGAAAACTGCCCACTTCTAACTGCTTGCTCCTCCACCTTGCAAACATCTTACAACAAATCAATTGCCACAGTGCAATTACCACCCACTGTCACCAAACAGTGCACATCCATAAACTACCAGGCCCAGACCACACTTCTCACCCTTCTACAACTTCTAACACATTACCTTCCTTCCTCAATTGCCAATACTTAAACAAAAACAGCACATACCACTCATAAAAATCCTCACATTCACATTCACTCCTATACATATCTCACTGTCAACTTGCAAATCAAACTATGCACTAACCCACTTTCATTGCTGTCACAGCTGCCTGCTCCACATTCACACTAGCTACTAAATTCATTTCCAGCTTTGCCATACAAACTTCCCCCACCTGCCTTCAGACAACATATCACTCATCACCACCATTGTACTCCAAACACATTTCCAATTTTCCATTACTTTATCAACTTCTCTCCTACTACATTTCACAACTTACCTGAACCACATCCCACCGCCTCACACCCATCACCAAAAATCAACCAACGCCGATCAATTGCTGCATCACTCAGCTCCTCATCTCACGTCTGACAAAACTTCCACTGCAAACTTTGCTGCCTCATCAACCTATACCAAAACTGCCACATATCATTCACGTCCAAGCCAATGGCATTACAACAGCCCCTTCCAACACTCCATCATCCAATTCGACAAACACTGCCTACCACCATAAAACCATATACAACCTAAACCATTCAATTCTCTACCAATAGCTCAACTCGACAACAAAAACATACCTTTTTCGAATCGACTTCTTCGCCTGCAACAACCGCTTCATTCCCAATCATCACGCAAATTGACTACGTGCTCTGCCAGCTGACCACTGTCATTCCATCTACATATTTCTAACACATCCCAACCTTCCACTGTTCTAACAGGCGAGCAGTTTTTGCCATTGCCATCCCCCTGCAACACACACGACATTCACTGATATTCCATCACCTGCTACTTCCGCGACCTCTCCAGAAATCGACACCCTCAAATTCGAACTCCGCCCATCATCACAAACGAAAACGCTCAGAGCCCGAACCCCATATTCAACGCCCTCAACTCACCACCGTTTCATTCACCAATCGCCGGCCACTGCATTTAATCGCCATCAACTTCGAAACTCAACCGTCTTCACCCTCGATACAGCCTCACCGCAATCGCACCCCTCAATCGCCTCCCTCAAACTATTGCCATCTACCAACTGCCTACCTCCAATCCCTCAATTCAATCGCTTCCTCCACAAACCCGCATCCACTACCGAGACCACCTCCTACCTCTGCCATCGCGAACTTACTCGAATAAAAAAAAGGGAGACAGTTGTTTGAATTTTGGAAATAAACTCGATTCGAGAAATAGGAGATTCGAGAAATTTGAGAAATAAAAATTGCGAAAAGGCTGTGTTTTATCGTATGTTTGTGGTCTTTGATTAAGGCATACAACGATTTGTTTTGTGCATTTTTAAAGTGGGCCGAGCTGGGTTAAGCTGGATTGTGTGTTACCCTTTGATTTTTTTTTTATCTTTAAGTTTTAAGTTAAATTGGCTTCAATATTTTCTGATTTATGTACAAAAAATTCATGATTTGATTTCAAAATTTGTTTTCAATATTTTCAAATCTTTCCAAAAAATAATAATAATAATTTTTTTTCATTTTTTTTTTTTTTTGGTCTTCACTTGTTTGGTTTTGGTTTTGTATTTGATACATATAAAAAAAAACTGTATATATACTGTATATATCTTGATTTCAGTTTGCCAAAGCAGAAAATCATAAAGAAAAAAAGAGCTAGCTAAAAACTGTCACTCTGCTTGCCAAATAAAATTGCTTCCTTATAAAACGTTTCGCACTCTTATCCTTTTTTTTTAATTTTTTATTTGCATTGTTGGTTGCTTGCATTTGCATTTTTATTTCAAAATTCAAAAAAAGATTCAAAAACCAAATAAAAAATCTATTCGTAGTTGCATTGTTAATACACATTTAATGTCTACTTTGCATTTCATCCGATAATTTTTATCAATAATAACGGTTAGATAATACTTAATTGTATATTGGAAAATTGTCTTCTTTGAATAATTTAATTTCTTGGTGTTTAGGCTACGGTAGAGTAATAACTATATATAAACATTACGGTGATTCGTAAATATTATTTGGTTGTTTCTCTGAAAGTACTTAAACATTTGGCTGCATTGATACAATGATTCGTGATGCACCGATAAATCCTGTCTGTTACCTGACCGAGAACTATCTTGTTTATCTAAGACAATGTATGATTATACAATTTGGGGTTAACTTAGGATAAATCATTTGTAATTAAACCTTGCATTCATTTAGTTGCATTAGTTCAGTCATTTTTAAAAAAAAAATTCAAAATCCAAATTTTTTTTTTTTGTAGATATCCCTTTTCCTTTGAAATTTTTAAATCCTTTTTCTTTGAAATTTCAAAAAATCCCATAAATATTTAGAAAACCCACAATCCAAAAAAAATTATAAAACTTTTTCGAAAACATAAAAAAATTGAAAAAAAAATCCCTTTTGAAAAATAAATTTTATTTGTAAATATTTTTCCTTTATAAAACAAACCAAAAACATTCTTGAAAATTTCTAAATTTCCATATTCACTTCAATTTTGTAATGGTTTTGAAAATCAATATAATCCATAAGATTTCACTCCAAATTCATATGGATATTTTAACAACAACTATTGTTTAAACGATTCAAATTTTGAACCACAAAATTTTCAAAATGATGACCAACCTTGAAATCTTGAAAATAACATTTTGTCTTTACTTGAAATCTTTAGACAATAAAATAAAATGATAAATGATTTGTGTAATTCTTATTTGTGTGATAACTCAAGTCAAAATCTTCAAAATAATCAAAACTTGAATTCACTTCAAAATTCAAAGGACTTCGAGTATAACCCATGCCAATTCAATTTCGAACTCCAAAATGAATTTCAAAATTAAACGAAAATGTGATCCACTTTTCAAATAATTTTGGCAATGGGAATAATCTCGACTACAAAGCGAATGAAAATTTTTGTTCTCAACAAATCCAAATCAAAAATTCCCAAACCAATAATTTTAAGTTAGATTTTGTTAAATAAATGAATTAAATTTACGGTAATCACACGGATTCGTTGTTTAAAAAATATATGAAACAATGTGAAAAATAAAATCAAATACCAACATGTGATGAGTTAAATAATAATCCATCCTTTACCACAATTGGCGATTTTCAAATAACAACATTTGAAATGGAAAATGACAATTTAAGGAAGTTGTTGAAATCTCGGTAATTGAGTTGGATTTCAATTCTTTTGAGGGTGTTAAACTTGATTTAAAATTTGATCTTCCTTTTTTCAATTTTAAAATTTTGAATACAACAACTTTGGATTTTGAAAATGATATATGTAATAAAGTTGTGGATAATCCATCAAAGGAAGATGAATTCAACGAACATGATTTCTTTGGACTTTTCGAAAATGAGTTGTTAAATTCTTAAGGGGAGGAGTTAAATCGCCATTTTGATTTTGAATTTGATAATTGTGAAGAAATTTTCAATGATAAGCTTGAATTTCAATTTGGTGAAAATAAATCTCGGTCAATTATTTTATCGACCTCAAAAATATCGAAAGCAAAACAACTCGTACGATTTTTAATAAAACGACATTCGTTTTTTCAAATCAACATTCAACTTTGAAATCTTTTATGGTTTGGTTTTTCGAGCTTAAGCCGTGTCTCGCATATTTGACGAGACAAATGAATCGGTCTTTGGAAGACCGTTTCATTTACTTTTTGACGATATATTTTCTAATCCCTTGTAGATACCACTCGTTTTCCTGTAAATATAGGTCATTTTTTATTTTTGTTTTATTTTTCCCCTTTCAATTGGGTTGACTGTGGGGACATAGTCAAAATCAAGTGTGGGAGGAGACTCATCATCATTTTCGATTATTCATGGTTTATTTTTACATTTTCTTTTCAAACTTAAAAAAAATCTCAGAAAAGAAAAAAGACATTTTTTTAAGCATTTTGATTTATTTTTAAAGAAACACTATAAGATAAAATATATGGTTTTGGTTTATTAAATTGAAATTTTTGAAAATTTATTCGTCTTAACAAAAATAAAAATGAAGTTTGATTACAAATAACAACAGTTTAACTAGAATATAGAAAGATTCACACGTTATGAAATACATCTTAATTGAAAATCTTTGTTTTAAAAAGCGGTGAATTCATATAAAGGATATAACTTGTTTTTTTGTCTTCTAAGTTAAAGAGTGCTAAGATGATTTTGTGATCTCTCTCTTTAAAAAAAAAAATACAAAATACAAAAAAATGTTTCTTGCATATATGTAGAGTTTTTAATAAACACATAAAGTCATGTGTTCACACCCGTATGTTCACTTGCCATGCTCTGTACCCTTCTCACCTAAGCTCGAAATGTAGTGCACGATCGATATATCAGGCCTCAGTTTATCTGAGTTAGGTGTGTGTATCTAAAAAACATTTCTTTTCTTAATAACATCTACAGTCGCTAAGTGTTCACACTTGTGTGTTCACTCGCCACGCTGTGTATTCTCCTCACATAAGTCCGCAAGGCAGTGTATGGATAATATATATGGCCTCAGTCTACCTGAGTTAGGCATATGTAAATATTGTTAATATCAATAAAATTTTCAAATAAGAAAGAGTAAGCAAATGAAATCCAAGCAAAATTTTAACTTATTTGATTTGACTTGTTATTGAAAAGAAATGAAAATACCACTTTGATAAACTTTGATAATCAACTAAGGATGTATTTCGTGGTTACATTTTGTTATCAACGGAAACAACGAGTTAAACTATTGTCTATTTGTTATGATAACTTGATTTTTATTGGAAATTTTGATGAGTAAATGACTTAAATTTCAAGATAATGACCAAAATCTATATTTAACTTATTTTTGTGGATTTAAAAGTAAATCCTTCATTTGTAAATATTTTCAAAAAAATTGCATTCATTTCTTTGTAAATAAATCTTGCATTTCGTAAATATTTTCACTTTGCATTAGGATTTTGTAGGTAGTATCCACTGAAAACCCTCACGAGACAACACTCGTCCTACTAGGGACACCTAAAGGTTTAATGGCTTATTACATACGCTCAATGCAATCGTGCTCCCTACGAAAACAGATTTATCTTAGTTTTTCTTTATTCGAGGATGAATAAAAAGATTAGTGTGAGGGTATTTGATGTGCACGTAAATGTGCAGATTTTTACCACCATATTTAATCCATTTAAATTCAACAAATGATCATATTGGGTATTTTAACTTGTTTAAACCAAAAATTCAAATTATTTCAAATCGTCACATATTCATCTTCATACAAGGACAAAATGATCATTTTTGTGCATATATTAATTTTTTAAAATTTAATTGGAAATTTCTATGTTGTTTTGTAGGAATTTAAATTCAAATACAAATGGCTTCATGACGATATGCATGCACAAAAGGAAACAAAGCAATTGAAGATGAAAATAATTCAAACTCACGAACATGGAGGACCACACCTATCCACTTACCTTGATTTTCACTTAGGAGCTAATGCATATGCTAAAAGGCCACTAGATCTTCATACACACTTAATGGATGATTAGTAGATGCTAATGGTTACTTGACGACCACACTTCCTAAGGGGTATTTTGGGCATTCCCCAAAAAAATGAATTAGGGTTGACTTGTATAAATACCCCTTATGTTTCATGTAACCTTCTTCTTCCTTAGTCTCTCTTAGTTAGTTTTAGGCTCACAATAAAAAAAAGCACTTCTCTTTTCTTTTTCTGGCTACTTAGCCATTTTTTTATTTCATGTAATTTTTCTTTTTATGCATTGTTAATTAATGTTCTTTTACATTTACATGCTCTCTTTCTTACTTTTTTAGTAGCTTAGTGTTCATTTCTTTTTACTTAGCTTTTCTTTTCATTGCTCTCTTTTTCCTCTTGTTTGTTTCATTTTGCTTTCTACTTTTGTTGACTTAAAACAAATATAAGAGGCTAATCCCTACAATTTAGGGGTAATGAAGCTCTCTTGAATCATGTAGATGCAACATAATTTTTCATTTATGTCTTTTTTGTGCTTAATGGAAAGTTAGATGTTTATGTGATTTTGTGTTTAATATTGAGTTTGATAGCTTGTGTTGTCAAAACAAATAGGCTATGCTTAGTAATATGAATCACTAATTACCTCTTCATCTACATATGATCATGGTAATGGAAGTGGATTTAGAATCAAAACTTGATGATTTATGTTTCTAATTCAATAGTTAATATGTCATGCTTAAAATAGATTCTACTTTTAATTTTATATCATTTTCATTAAAGTTAGTAAGTGTGTAACAATCCGCATATTTGGAGATTTTATATTTAAATATTTTATTTAAATATTTTATCGATACTCGGAATTTAGTACGGAAAACTACTTTTTGCATACGGTCGAATTAGGACTCGGGACCACTTCCATTGAGTTCAAAATGACGTTTGCAACCTTTTTGAGTATAAACTTTGATATATTTGGAGCTAGTCAAAAATTTGACCATTTTCACTTTGGGTTTGGGTTTGGGTTCAGCCCTATGTTTAACTTATACTCAAATCTGAACCACTCCTCCCCATTCACTCTCACTTTCTCCTCTTTTCAGTTCTAAAGCATCAATGGTGGAAGAGATGGGGAATTAAAACTTCAAAACCCTAGTTTTCTTTTGCAAATCAAGCTCTAGCTCCAAACTAATAGAAGAACCCATTGGTAAGCTTCTCTTCTTCTTCTCCAACTCATTCTCTTATCAAATTCAGAAATTCCTAAACCTAACTTTGGGAATGTTCTTCTTTTATATCTTAGAATCAAGGTTCTTAAGTTGGATTTGAAGAGTGGTTGATTCTCCTTTTCTTTCGAGCTTCTTCTTCAATCGTTTGGGTTCAAAGGTGAGATTTTTATCTCACATCTTTTTCTATATCTATCTTTGTGGTTAGGTATGAATTCCTAACATTTGTGCATATTCATTTGCTTTTGATTTGAATTGATTTGGTGAATTTTCCTAATTTGGGTGTTTTGGTCCAAGTTTATGAAAATCCTATTATGAATATTTGAACAATGATATTCGGGGTGTATTGAGGAGCCGTTAAGACTGGGTTGTCGCTAGGCATAAATCCTTTGTCGTCGTTGCTCGTCCGATCGCTCCCGAAACGTTTTGGCCACTTTGGCCTAGGCAAATTGTTGCCCAGACCAGGTGACCAGACGTCTGGTGACCAAGTCCAGAAGTCTGGTTTGGACCTGTAGAGAAAAAATATAACCACGCAGAATATATAAAAAAAGACAGAGACTAATTCCAGACGTCTGAAATTTAGGATCAGACGTCTGGATAGGTCTCTGACGTCTGACTTGAAGTTTCAGACATCTGGGTGTTCTCTGGATTATTCCCAGAGAACAAATCCAGACGTCTGGATTCTAAACCAGACGCCTGATTAGTTTTCAGACGCCTGGATTGGATCTTCAGACGCCTAGAATTGTGCATAGTGCCTATTTGCTTATGTTTTTGAGTGGATTCACTATTTTAATCAATTTTCGTGGATCCGAATAGTGGTTATCACTTTCTGTCGACTTTGATGACTTCTTTTTATGGATTTTTGGAAATATCCATTTGGATGTATTTGGTATCGTTTTCTTTGGATTTGATTCACGTCTTCATATGTGAATTTCGATGATTGATTGTTTCTACAATCATTTTTGTGATTTGTCACTTTAAAAATATAAAGGTTTCAATACTAATAGTAAATATCAAAACTCTTTCATCAAAACGATTTCAACACTATTTTATTTACAAAGCTCGTTTTTCTTAAACGCTTTTTCCAATCTATTAGTATATACAAACCTTTACCTCACTCGTATGAGAAATCTAATTAAACGGATTAGTAAAACAAGTGGTATGAAACGCTTGCGTTTACTTCGTTGGTTAATTCTTGGACTTGTTCGATTGAATCTCTTGTGATAATTTTCTAGTGGAGATCTACAGTTTGTTCGTAAATATTTAACTTAAGCAAGTGGTTATGGGACATGAAGCTAAACTCATATATTTACTAGCTTAGTGTAATTGACACTTCTCGTTGATCATGACGATCATCTTTGTGATTTAGACTAGCAATGTGCGATGTCTCTTTGTTTGCGAGGGAGACTAAACTCCGTTTTGTGGAGTTTCGACTCAAATTGGTGGGGTAGCAACCCATGGTCTACGGGCCGTTTGTGGAGCTTCGGCTCAATTTGTGATGGTTAGCAACCATGGAATTAGCGTTCCGTTTGTGATACACGTGTTGGTGAGCTTTATGCTCCCGTTTGTGATAGGCCTTCCCCCTTTTTGTGATTTTTGGATTTCTTGAGATGATTTCTAGAATTTGTGTTTCACCAATTTTCGTGATTTCCATTGATAATTTTTATCAATATTTGTGCATTGGTGAATTTGTGTGTCATTGACTTTTGTGATTGACATTGATATAATCGTCAATATTAATGGTTTGCTGAACGAAATAAGGAGTATGACATTTCTTTGATTCTTGTGTAGATTTTGTGATATTGATTAATCTCTTGTTGATTTTCAATTACTTATATATATCACAGCTTGGCATTGTGATTATTATGTGTTTAGTCATATCTCTTATTCTATATCGTTTCATCTGATATTTATAGTTAGACTGATCCGTTTATTATTTTCTTATTAAATAATACTCGGATCAGACCGAGATGTTACAGGTGCTTCAGCTTGACTTCTCACTTGGGATTGATTTCTCTGACTTTTGGTTAACTACTTAGATTAGTAGTTTATTTTGTTGTATACACTTGAGATATGGACTCATAGTTGTATTCTTTTGTATAGCACGTGTTGATATTCTTTTGTATTATTGTGGATCTTTTTGACCACTACTCTAATATACACTTTGATATGTTAGTTATATATTCATATCTTCTTCCGCCTTTGTGATATGAATTATCTGTGACTGATTTGTGTTATGCTTATTCCTATATTTGTTTCCGAAGATTATTATAGCCACTGTGTAGTAGCTTTGTGTTTGTATCGGTATATCGGATCTCCTGTTGAAATAAAATGTATGTTATACTATCTGATATATTGGTGCTCGCGCAAAGCAATTACACGGATGGTCGCTCCTCAACAGCCTTATTCTCCATGCTAGTTGACAGCATTACACCGTAGTGTTCTTGGCTAGCGTGGGTATAGAGGTGGGGCGTCACAGCTTGGTATCAGAGCCAAACTTCGGAACAATATGGAATATTTTATCAAGGATCACCGTCCAAAGTCTTTCTTAGGAGTCGTGCTTTAGGATTTAATTCGAGTCTTCATACCGATTCATCCTATTTTCTTTATGATTCCTTGTTTTGTCTATCAAGATTGCTTGATATTTATCTTGAGAATAACTTTTTCCTCTTCTTTCTTTCTTAAAGAAGAGAAATGGTTAGACCTGGTCGTCCCAGAGCTGGACCATCTAGTGCTCCACCCCAAGATGGAGTTTTTATGACTACCCAGCAACTTCTTGACCTTGTCACGAATGCTCAAGCAGCTGGTTCTAATCCGGAACCTACTCACCCTAAATCTGAGTTTGCACGTTTGTGTAATGATTACACCAACCTGGGCGGGAAGCCATTTAGAGATTCTGAAACTATTATTGAAGTCCAGGCTTGGTTAAGGACATGCGATCGAATCTTTTCTCACATGAACCTCATTGATCTTCACCGAGTTCAGGTGGCTTCTAGTATGCTCCAAGAAAGAGCATTGGACTGGTACGAACTTCTTATTTCTGAGATTAATGAAACGGATCTCACCTGGGAGCAATTTCGGGAATGCTTCGAATTAAAATTCGTGCCAGAAGCAGAGAAAGAGATATTGGCTCGGCGTTTCATAGACCTTGTTCAAGGTGAATCTTCCGTGGCAGATTATGTCGCGTCTTTTGAATCTCTCTCCAAATATGGGGTTGAATACATCAACACCCCATTGAAGAAAAATCAGAGATTTGTCTATGGCTTAAACAAAAATCTCAAGAAGCCATTACTTCTAAAATTAGAAGTTTCTTTCGACCAACTCATTGTTATCGCTCTTCGTCTTGAAGAGGCGGATAGGGAAAATGATGTTGAAGTGGTAGGTTCTAAACCAAGCTTCAACAACAACAAGAAAAGGCCCAGTAAATTCAAAGGCCCTTATCCCAATAAGAAAGGGAAGCAAGCAACCCCAGTGGCAAAGACTTCTTCCTTTGGTCATGGGGAATGCTATAATTGTGGTTCGGAGGACCATTACGCGAACAAGTGCCCAAAGTCTCTCTCTTGTCGCTACTGCAAAGGTCCCGGTCATGTTATATCTTCATGCCCCAAGCTTCAGGGCAGGAAGGAGGGAAAGTTAAATGTTGCTCAAGCCCTTGGCAACACATCTCGTGGCCAAGGTATTTCTCATTCCATTCTTGATGGTATTGTTTTATTTCATGATCAACCTATTCGAGTTCTTTTTGATATGGGAGCATCCCATTCTTTTATATCAAAAGAGCTTGTTGATACTTTTTCTTTAAGTGTTGTTTCTTTAATGACTTCCTTGAGAATTGCGAATCCGGTTGGTGGATCCGCAACTCTTAGTTTGCTTTGTAAAGATGTGGAGATTATTTTGTGTGATTTTCCTTTCCTAGCCAATTTGCATGTCATGCGTTATTTAGGCTTTGGAATGATTTTGGGAATGGATTGGCTTAACCATTATGAAGCTCATATCTTATGTCCTGAGCGGACTATTCATCTTCGACATCCTCAATATGTTAAGCAGATTTCTATTAATCTTAAAGATTCGGATTCCAGCTTGGTTGCATCTTTATATTCTTTAAATCCTCGTGATGACGATAATGATGATGAGGAAGATATTATTTTTCTTATTCACGTTGTTCGTGAATTTTCCGACATATTTGAGCCCGTTTTAGGATTACCACCTAAGCGAGCAATTGAGTTCAGAATTAATCTCATTCCTGAAGCTCAACCTATTACTCGTCCTCCTTATCGCATGTACAATAAATAAAATGAAGAGATGCGTAAGCAATTATCCGAATTGGAGATGAAGCAATTTATTCGCTCTAGTTCCTCGCCTTGGGGAGCTTCGGCTATTTTCGTGAAGAAATCCGATGGTACACTTAGGCTTTGTGTTGACTACCGCAAGCTTAATGATCTTACTATCAAAAATAAATATCTTTTACCTCGGATTGATGATCTATTCGATCAACTTAGTGGTGCTAGAATCTTTTCACAATTAGACTTAGCTACTGGATTCCATCAGCTTCGTATTGCAGAGGATAGCATTCCTTTGACATCGTTCTGTACCCGTTATGGATCTTATGAATGGCTTGTTATGCCATTTGGTTTAACGAATGCTCCGGCTTATTTCGTTGACCTTATGAATCGAGTTTTCAAAGACTCCCTCGACCGGTTTGTTCTCATCTTTATTGATGATATTCTTGTGTATTCAAAAACCGAGGAGGAGCATGAAAAGCATCTTCGGATTGTGTTGGAAACTCTTAGGAGTAATCAATTAAAGGCAAAGTTTTCTAAATGCCACTTTTGGCAATCTCGTGTGAAGTTTCTCGGTCATATTATTTCCGAATCCAGAATTTCCGTAGATCCTTCAAAGATTGAAGCGATTCAAGATTGGAAGAGACCGGAGAGTGTGACAAAGATTCGTAGTTTTCTTGGATTGGCGGGTTATTACCGTTGTTTCATCAAAGACTTTTCTAAGATTGTCGTGCCCCTCACTAGCTTAACGAAAAAAGGTGTTAAGTACATTTGGTCGGACAAATGTGAAACTATTTTTAAAAAGTTAAAAGAACTCCTTTCTGATGCTCCTATTCTTGTTATTACCGAAGGGAATCAAGATTTCGTTGTTTATACCGATGCTAGTCGCATTGGTTTGGGTGCCGTTCTTATGCAAAAAGAACGTGTTATTGCTTATTCTTCTAGGCAATTGAAGCCGGCCGAGACTAGATATGCCACACATGATTTAGAACTCGCGGCTATTGGTTTTGCTCTTCGGATTTGGCGTCATTATCTTTTAGGAGAGATATTTGTTCTTTATACTGATCATAAGTCCTTGAAGTATTTATTCTCTCAAAAGGAACTTAATTTGCGTCAACAACGTTGGCTCGAATTTCTTGCACCTTATGATCTTGATATCCTTTATACTCCCGGTAAGGGTAATCTTGTCGTCGATGCTCTTAGCCGTAAACAACAAGCAGTTGTTTATATGATGATATCCGAATGGAACGATCTCGAGATTTTATCCACTTGTGAGATTCGAGAGCGTGTATCCGATTTATGCTCATCACTTGTTTTGTGTAGCCTTGAGGCTCATCCTTCTCTTTTAGACCGCATTCTTGAAGCTCAAGGGCTAGATCCTGAATTGGCTCTTCTTGGCCAAAATATTAAGGATAAGATTGATATTGAAAGTTTGAAAGACTTTGATATCGATTCTCGTGGCGGCATTCGAAAATTTGGTAGACTTATCGTGCCAAATATTGGTGATCTTCACAAAGATATTTTAGAAGATTCTCATCGTTCTAAATTCACCATTCATCCCGGTAGTAGCAAAATGTACGCGGATATGAAGCGACTTTATTATTGGGAGGGAATGAAACTTGACATCGCCAACTTCGTTAAGCATTGCATGACTTGCCAACTCGTTAAGGCCGAGCATCAAAGGCCCGGTGGGTTATTGCAACCTTTAGAAATTCCAATTTGGAAGTGGGATCAGATTTCCATGGATTTTATTGACGGCCTTCCTCGTTCTCGTTCGGGTCATGATAGCTTATGGGTGATCGTTGATAGGCTTACTAAATCCGTCCATTTTATTCCCGTTCGATCTAATCGAACCGTTCCTCTTTTGGCCAAACTCTTTATTAAAGAGATTGTTAAATTACATGGAGTTCCTACTTCTATTGTTAGCGACCGTGATCCATTGTTTACTAGTGGATTTTGGAAGAGTCTTCAAAAAGCTTTGGGAACGAAGCTTAATTTTAGTACCGCTTATCATCCCCAGTCCGATGGACAAACTGAGCGTGTGAATCAAACTCTTGAAGATCTCCTTCGTTCTTGTGTGCTTGATTTCGGTGGAAGTTGGGAAGATCATATTTCCCTTATTGAATTTTCCTATAATAATAGCTTCCAATCTAGTATTGGTATGGCACCTTTTGAGGCATTCTACGGAAGGCCATGCCGGTCTCCTTCTTGTTGGCTTGAGGCCGGTGAGAAGCTGGTTTTTAGTCCAGATTTTATTCGTGATTCCACTGAAAAGATTGATCTTATTCGTCATAGGATGAAAGAAGCCCAGAGTAGACAAAAATCCTATGCCGATAACCAGAGAAGGAAATTATAATTTTCTGTAGGAGATCCCGTATTTATCCGTGTTTCACCTATGAAAGGTGTTGTACGTTCCAGCCGATCGGGAAAATTGGCGCCTCGATATATTGGGCCATTTCCTATCACTGAACGTATTGGTTCCATGGCTTATCGCCTTTTATTAACGGCTCAATTTTCTTCTATCCATGACGTGTTTCACGTTTCTCAACTTCGGAAATGTCTACGAGATTCCGATTCTATTCTCGAGCCCGGTGTTGTGGAAGAGATTGAAGTTTCGCCTAATTTAACTTATGGACAACATCCTATTCGTATCATTGCTTCGGAAGTCAAACGACTTCGAAATAAAGATGTTCCGCTTGTTAAAGTTCAATGGTCTTCAAATCCTAAGGATTGTTCTTGGGAATCTAGAGAGTTCATCGAGCGAACACATCCGAACTTACTTTCTCGGGCTCTTTGAGGTGAACTTCTTATTTCAAACTTCTTTTGTGTTGAATATGCTTTTATGGTTGTTACTATATATCTTCTTCTTAAATATTGCGAGGACGTAATTTCTTTAAGGAGGGGAGTCTGTAACAACCCGCATATTTGGAGATTTTATATTTAAATATTTTATCGATACTCGGAATTTAGTCCGAAAAGCTACTTTTTGCATACGGTCGAATTAGGACTCGGGACCACTTCCATTGAGTTCAAAATGACGTTTTTAGCCTATTTGAGTATAAACTTTGATATATTTGGAGCTAGTCAAAAATTTGACCATTTTCACTTTGGGTTTGGGTTTGGGTTCAGCCCTATGTTTAACTTATACTCAAATCTGAACCACTCCTCCCCATTCACTCTCACTTCTCCTCTTTTCAGTTCTAAAGCATCAATGGTGGGAGAGATGGGAAATTAAAACTCCAAAACCCTAGTTTTCTTTTGCAAATCAAGCTCTAGCTCCAAACTAATAGAAGAACCCATTGGTAAGCTTCTCTTCTTCTTCTCCAACTCATTCTCTTATCAAATTCAGAAATTCCTAAACCTAACTTTGGGAATGTTCTTCTTTTATAGCATAGAATCAAGGTTCTTGAGTTGGATTTGAAGAGTGGTTGATTCTCCTTTGCTTTCGAGCTTCTTCTTCAATCGTTTGGGTTCAAAGGTGAGATTTTTATCTCACATCTTTTTCTATATCTATCTTTGTGGTTAGGTATGAATTCCTAACATTTGTGCATATTCATTTGCTTTTGATTTGAATTGATTTGGTGAATTTTCCTAATTTGGGTGTTTTGGTCCAAGTTTATGAAAATCCTATTATGAATATTTGGACAATGATATTCGGGGTGTATTGAGGAGCCGTTAAGGCTGGGTTGTCGCTAGGCATAAATCCTTAGTCGTCGTTGCTCGTCCGATCGCTCCCGAAACATTTTGGCCACTTTGGCCTAGGCAAATTGTTGCCCAGACCAGGTGACCAAACGTCTGGTGACCATGTCTAGACGTCTGGTTTGGACCTGGAGAGAAAAAATATAACCACGCAGAATATATAAAAAAAGACAGAGACTAATTCCAGACGTCTGAAATTTAGGATCATACGTCTGGATAGGTCTCTGACGTCTGACTTGAAGTTTCAGACGTCTGGGTGTTCTCTGGATTATTCCCAGAGAACAAATCCAGACGTCTGGATTCTAAACCAGACGTCTGATTAGTTTTCAGATGCCTGGATTGGACCTTCAGATGCCTAGAATTGTGCATAGTGCCTATTTGCTTATGTTTTTGAGTGGATTCACTATTTTAATCGATTTTCGTGGATCCGAATAGTGGTTATCACTTTCTATCGACTTTGATGACTTCTTTTTATGGATTTTTGGAAATATCCATTTGGATGGATTTGGTATCGTTTTCTTTGGATTTGATTCACGTCTTCATATGTGAATTTCGATGATTGATTGTTTCTACAATCATTTTTGTGATTTGTCACTTTAAAAATATAAAGGTTTCAATACTAGTAGTAAATATCAAAACTCTTTCATCAAAACGATTTCAACACTATTTTATTTACAAAGCTCGTTTTTCTTAAACCGTTTTCCAATCTATTAGTATATACAAACCTTTACCTCACTCGTATGAGAAATCTAATTAAACGGCTTAGTAAAACAAGTGGTATGAAACGCTTGCGTTTACTTCGTTGGTTAATTCTTGGACTTGTTCGATTGAATCTCTTGTGATAATTTTCTAGTGGAGATCTACAGTTTGTTCGTAAATATTTAACTTAAGCAAGTGGTTATGGGACATGAAGCTAAACTCATATATTTACTAGCTTAGTGTAATTGACACTTCTCGTTGATCATGACGATCATCTTTGTGATTTAGACTAGCAATGTGCGATGTCTCTTTGTCTGCGACGGAGACTAAACCCCGTTTTGTGGAGTTTCGACTCAAATTGGTGGGGTAGCAACCCATGGTCTACGGGCCGTTTGTGGAGCTTCGGCTCAATTTGTGATGGTTAGCAACCATGGAATTAGCGTTCCGTTTGTGATACACGTGTTGGTGAGCTTTATGCTCCCGTTTGTGATAGGCCTTCCCCCTTTTTGTGATTTCTGGATTTCTTGAGATGATTTCTAGAATTTGCGTTTCACCAATTTTCGTGATTTCCATTGATAAGTTTTAACAATATTTGTGCATTGGTGAATTTGTATGTCATTGACTTTTGTGATTGACATTGATATAATCGTCAATATTTATGGTTTGGTGAACGAAATAAGGAGTATGACATTTCTTTGATTCTTGTGTAGATTTTGTGATATTGATTAATCTCTTGTTGATTTTCAATTACTTATATATATCACAGCTTGGCATTGTGATTATTATGTGTTTAGTCATATCTCTTATTCTATATCGTTTCATCTGATATTTATAGTTAGACTGATCCGTTTATTATTTTCTTATTAAATAATACTCGGATCAGACCGAGATGTTACAGGTGCTTCAGCTTGACTTCTCACTTGGGATTGATTTCTCTGACTTTTGGTTAACTACTTAGATTAGTAGTTTATTTTGTTGTATACACTTGAGATATGGACTCATAGTTGTATTCTTTTGTATAGCACGTGTTGCTAGTCTTTTGTATTATTGTGGATCTTTTTGACCACTACTCTGATATACACTTTGATGTGTTAGTTATATATTCATATCTTCTTCCGCCTTTGTGATATGAATTATCTGTGACTGATTTGTGTTATGCTTATTCCTATATTTGTTTCCGAAGATTATTATAGCCAATGTGTAGTAGCTTTGTGTTTGTATCGGTATGTCGGATCTCCTCTTGAAATAAAATGCATGTTATACTATTTGACATATCAGTGCTCGCGCAAAGCAATTACACGGATGGTCGCTCCTCAACAGCCTTATTCTCCGTGCTAGTTGACAGCATTACTCCATAGTGTTCTTGGCTAGCGTGGGTATAGAGGTGGGGCGTCACAAAGTGGGTTAGAGGGTGCATTAAAGTTTGATGGTTTAAGTGTGTTAATTAATAACACAATTAGGCCATGCTTATGATAAACGCATTAACTAAACTCACAAATGACCAAAAAGCGATCATAATTCTATTATGTTGATTTATGTGATCATTAGAGGGAATTTGCCTCTAAATTGCTCTTTAATCTCACATTTTTACTCCCTTTAGTTTTAGCATGTTTTTACTTTCTTTTAGTTAGTTAACAATCTCTTGACTTTGGTTTAATTTGATTGAATATAATTTAAAAATATAAATAACTTTCAGTGGATCGACTCGTACTCGCATACGTGCTACATTCGTACACCGTGCACTTGCGGTATAAATTTATTCCAAAATTCGTTCGGTCATTTTCTAAACCGATAGACATTTAGCCGTTCGAATAGTATCCCACTTGCACTTTGGGCTAATTATGGTGTTCTATAACCACATTCTCATTCATTCCTCCAAGATTAAACTAAAAAAGGGCCTTATGGGAAGATATGTAACATAACTACTATATACCTACTTTGTTTGATCCCATTTGACCATCAGCGATAAAAAGATTATCATGTGATAGAAAGGCAAATGGTCTCGATTCTTATTATGTAATGACCAAGAAATTTGAATACTTCGTATTTGAGTATCTGAATTATTTAAATATTTGAATCCTTGTTAAATGTGATTAAATTGGTTTTGTAATCTTATTGACCTCCTTTTAAGTAATAACATATGAAGGTAAACTTGTTTTTGGAAAGTCTTTACAAAAATAAATAGTTCGAAGAAATATCGATAATATGACCGAAAATTGTTTTATCAATAAATGGCTTTTTATTCGATAGAAATTGTTCGAACTTATTGTGCCTTCTTAGAATATTAATGTAGAATTAATTTGCAACTAAAAATATCGTGTGCTATGGTCAACTAATGGTGATTAGTGAAGATTAACAAGTGGAATAGAGGAGAAGAATTCTGGTGAATAACAAAGAGATATTTTTTTTTCATGCGTGAGGTGGAAAGTTGCATATTGGGGGGATGGGATTGTGATGGTTGGCTAAGGAGGTAAAAGGAGTCTTGGTGACCACTTGTTAAAGCGTACTTAAACTCCTCTCCAGCCTCATAAAATCTGTTTGCAAGTAATGAACAAAAAAGGTAAGTCTTCATGCTTCTTTCTTCTCTTGATCGTTTTCAAATCAATGCAATTCAAGTCCAAACTTCATCAAACTTTGGAAAAAGCCTTAAGGAAAACTACGGACAAGGAAAAGCATCACAAATCCCGAAGAAAATTGACACAAGGTGGAAATTCTAACTTGGCCATGAGCAACATGAGAGGTAGGAAGGTGGCCGAGAGCATAAATGAGCTAAAGGTTAGATTTTGATTGTTTGGTGATGGCAGGAAGTGGTTTTAGTGTTCTAGTGCTTGTGGTTAGTTGTTAGCTAGGTTTTGGAATGACTTAACTCACCATTTGATAGTATATATTATGTATGTGTGTGTGTATGTTGTGTAAATATAAAGCAAAGTAAAGAGTATTGCAAGTTATAATTTTTGGACCCCCTTAATTGGAAAGCAAGTGACAACTTTATATGTAGTATCTGTGTTATGAAAAGCATGCTTAAGCGTTAAATGCATGTACAATGCTTATTTTTTTGGAAAGGCAATAGAATTAAGCGATGGGTGCTTAAGCATGCTTAATTGACATTTGTACACGCTTTGCTTAAATTTAAGAGATGATTAAGTACTACTAAGCAATTTTTTTTAAAATACGAAGAAATGAGGTTATAACATAAAAGCCACCTCCCAAACAAAATTTCCTCATTTTCTATCATATGGGCTGATGGATAGTGAGTAGTTTTTTTACATTAAGATATGACTATTTATGTAAAGACCCGTTTTTCCACACTCTTTAAATTGACAATAAACCACACATGTCCAACTCAAATTGCACGAAAAGACGGATCTTTAAGGGTAATAAAGAAAAGTAGACAGAACAGAATCTCATACGAATGGAATAACATATATTATTTCTATAATAATCTTTACAGTGGAAAATTTTAAAATACAATATCAGAGTCTAACCTAGATTCGGCTTGGGCAGTTATAAAACTTGCCCTTACAAATGCTGACAAACATCAAACAAAATACACTAAGTACAACAGATAATAGAATATGCTCATACGTCGATGAATAACTCCAGCTCTCCTCTGAAAACTCCAACCATCTTCGACTATCCTGAAACTACTTGGATCTGACCTGAGTATTGAAAATACCCAGATCAGGCTTGATAAACAGCGTGAGAAAAACTCAATAATAAATGACAGTGTCAAATATCTGCCTTTGAATAAAAATCCTTTGAAAAGAAAGAGTATCTCATAAGACCACGCCCACACATAAACACAGACGGGTTTTTACCTTATGATAACTAAAACACTTTTATATCAAAACCTTTGATATTATTTCTAATGACATTCTTTGAAAACCTTTGAAAATAAACGTATTAATCTTAGCCGAAATTGTTACATTGATTAAATTCCAGCATAATAGGTTTACAATCAAGTCCGAAGGTTCTTATTAGAGAATTGATTTCCATACAAATGACCAGGTGAAGGGACTACCTTCCGAAGGGGTACACCTCTAGACGGATATCCCGAGGACCATCACAAAGGATCCTATACTAACACAAGACCGGCCTACCTCTGTAACTAGATAGTACCGAACATGTCATCCCCCGGTCGTTACCGACCTTTATCCGAGGGCACTCATAACATACAAACCACAATAATCAGATACACGACGTCATAGCGTGCAAAGATATATCTAGAAGAGGATGACCATATCCTAATTGTGAACGACCCACTTAGCCTTGCTGCATCTAACCCTGTTTCGGTCATTTTCGGTTTGATGAGGCTTGAGGCAAACGATTATCTTTTCACACAGCACATATCACATCTTTAACTGCCACATTGCCCTTGCCGTTAACTACTAATTGCCTTCCACAAAATACAACCCTTGAGCTCGTATGTCTCAAGGGGGGTGTTAAGCTAAGAGAAGTTGCCTTCTTCGCCACCACCGATGTACGTTTGTAAAAACCAATGTACGTAATCGTTAGAAATGCAATGTTAGACAAACATCCATACAAGTTGTCCAAGAACAGGACAAACCGAAGGCACTCTCCTACTACCACTAGTAGCGAGTAGTCCTTGCAATCCGAAAAATCTCCATTACGAGGAGACCACTGCTATAAATAACTCTATAATGGGAGCTACCAAGAGCATATTCAACAAGCAGTATTCACGCTATGAAGATCCACGGTCTTCAATAAGCATCATCTTCAACAGTCTTCACATTCGAACGTATCCATTGGTTTGAAGTGGTTTACGGATAGGAATTACTCAAATCCAACCCCGGTTCCTTCGAAGCCAATTATCGATTTAAAAGATGTTAAGTTCATATGTGGATACCAATCATCAATCAATTACTTTATCTTTTATAAAATATCTTTGTTAGATATATTCTTTTCGATTTATTCCATTTTCTTTTTCGACAGTATAAGGAATCATTAAGCCTCATTTATCAAATCATTTGGTTTATTTAAACCTTTCTTAAATCTTGGCATAATTCTAAATCATTTTCTCTTTTACTTAGGAAAACCTTTCCAAATCATTCATTAAATCTTAATCAAAGATTTTCTTTCTTAATTTTTAACTTAGGGAAAATATTCCCTCTTTATAATATCACTTTCCAGAACATCCATTTAATTAAAGGATTATTCACTGTACAAAATCGTGAATATAATTCCTTTAATAAACTTTCACATTTAACTTATCAATTTAAATTGATTTCAGATTTACAAAATGGTGTTTATAAATTCCATTTATATTTTATAAACTTCCATATACCAAATTTATTTACTAACAAATTCCATTTATATCTCACTTATAAGTCAAAATCCAATTATAATTTAATTACTTATAATACTCTTATTTACAAATTCATTCCTTTCAAATCTTATTATTTATAAAATCCATTACAAATTCTTTTCTAAATTTCAATTGTAAACCCATATATAAATTTGATTACAATCCATTTCTAATATTTATAAAACACTTTTATAATTCCATTACTTTTATTTATAAAATATCAATTTCATAAATCTTATATCTAGACCATTTATATTAAATTCAAATAATTTATTTCTTTTCTTTTATCTTAGAAAAACTTAATTATGATCTTTTAGAGCATCCGGGCTTTCCTTTCGATATGTTCCACCCCTCGCCTAAGAAGAGAAAATATAGGCCAGGTAAGTTCAGGTCACTGGTTGCTCCATTCCTAACCTTAGTTAAACACCTTATTTTATATTTCCAGATCTCACAGGCGGGACAAATGTACTAATCGTTTCCGCATTACTCAGTATGTTATTATATTAAATCTTCTTCACTTGTTGTTTAAGTGGTATAAACAATTCCTCTTTCCCATTTATTCAAACTCTCATTAAAACTTCCAAATCATCTTTAAATAACCTAATTATTCTTTTAAAATCATTACAAAATATATAGGAAAGAACTGTTAAGTTTAAAACTGCATTTTCAAAGTTATTTCAAACTGCAGCGAAAAGCCTTGCGGAAAGTGTAGCAAATAGCGTTTTAAAAGCTATATTCTTTAAAATGACTTTTATATCATTTAGAAATCCATATTTTCAACTTAAACCTCTTTTAATACATTTTAAAAGATTTTTAGGATTTATTTCATATTTTTAAAGCATTTAAAATATCAATTTTAAACTTTGGTCACTTTACTGCAAAAGCGCGATTTTTCTTGAAAATTGTCTTGGACATATTTAAAATATACAATATAAATCTTAATTTTCATCCTTTATTTCTTTTTACATATTTAAATGTTTATAAAACATTTCTAACTCATTTTAAAACTGTTTCCAAAAGATTCAAGCATTCCATATACACCATTTCATTTTCAAAAGGAAAGTGCTTTCCTTTGTGCTTATCGATGTGTATTAACGTGACTTGGTAAAACAATTTAACAATCATATCAAAAATTCAATACTTGATGATCAAAGCATATATAAGCTTTCATAGCAATCATAACACAACATCAAACATGTATGTATATATATATATATATATATATATATAAATAGAGATGCTAAATAGAGTTTTCTCACCGTAAACCAAAGCGATTAATTTCCTACCAACATTCTAATCAACCAACACTTCACTGATTAATTCCTACTCCATTATACACTAGCAAAAAATACCTTTTCCCTTCCAATAGCTTGGCCGAGGCTTGAGATGGAGGTTGGATGAAAATATAGAGAAGAGGCGGTAGAGCTTTGAACTTGAATTCCCAAGATTTAGATCCGAAAAATAGATCATTTTCTCTCTTGTTTTTGACTCTCTTACTCTTAAAATTTGAAAAACTTGTTAACTGAAAAATTATTCAAAATTCTTTTCTCTTGAATTTAAAAAAAGAACCATTTGAATCCAAGTTATTTTTAGGGAGATATGATAGAATAAAGAAGAGGTATTATCAGATTGACAAAAATGAAGCCCGAAAATGCAATTTAAAGTATTGAGTATCAGGTATAGCAAAACTCAAAACTGGAAAAAATGATCAAAAAAGAAGTTGTAGCCACTGGAATTTCATATGGTTTGAAAAAAAATTCTTAATTTGGGTCTACTATGATCAAGTTATGATCAAAACAAAATGACATATTCTCTAGCTTAAAAAATGGGCCAGAAAATGCACTGAAAAGAAGTGTTTTTTTGACATAGTTAACTTTTGATTGAGATAAAGCTGTCAACAAGAAAGTTGTAGCCATTGGAAAAATAAATTGTTTGAAAAAAATAATTTTGTATTTTGGTTCAGTTTTAATGAAGTTATGGCCGAGAGAAGAAGAGGTAAAATATAAAGAAAAGAGGAGTTTGATATGAAGAGAATAGACATTGATTTCTTTTGAATATTTTATAAATATTTTGACATTATTTCTTTCTAATTTTTTTTTATGGCTTGGAAGCCATTAAATAGGAGAGGAAGAAGATAAAGAAGCTTGAGAAAAGAAGAAGAAGAAATGTGAATGAAAGTGAAGAAGGAGGTGGATATTTGTAGAAAAAGAAAGAAAGTGGTAATTTACCAAAATAACCTCTTACCAAATTACCAAACTAACTTTACTTCAACCTAAATCAATCTCCACTTTTTCAATACTTAACATCACCTTTCACATCTTTACTTTTTGCCTTAATCCCTTAAGAACTAAGCTAAGCAAAATAATAAATATGTTGGCTTTTGATGTGATATTAATTTGATATTTACTTTTGACTTTTCTTACTTACTTTTGTTAATTCTTACTTACTTTTCTTAATAACTTCTAGAAGTTTTCTAATTTTATTTAGTAAAAGTAAATATGTTTAGTGAATTAGTTAATACTTGCACTATTTGAATATATGTTCCTATATAAGAAATAAAGGTGCGGGGACGTTGCGGCAACTTTTAATCGATAAAACGTTGATTTTCGACAAAATGTTATACGGTCACATTTTGACGTTTTAGTTAAACTATTTATTTATGTAAACCAAATTTAAAAATAAATTTGTATAATGCTATTTAAAAATATAAACACTCATAAAATAATTAAAATAATTTATTTAACCATTGAAACTTACTTTTATAAAATCAACATTTTGTCACTTTTGTCGATATAGGCAAATGTTTCTATTTTTGTGTATAATTCCCTTTCCAAATCTTATCTAATGTTGTTTGAATCATATAACCTTACCTATTTTATATTTAAAATCACTTTAAATACTATATTTTAAAGTGGTCAAATTTTGGGTCGTTATAATTTATAAGACAAATATGCACGGTTTGTACCCAACCCGAGTATGCTTAATTTTAATGAATGACGAAAGTCAAATCCAACTTTTGCAACTTATGAATCTATAAGTTAACTTCAAAGTAAAACTTTACTTCTAGGTAATTAATTCATAAACATATTGTAACAATCTCAATTTTGAATTAAATTTAATTTAGTAATTAATGTAAATTTTGGAATAAAATTTGGAAGTAATTTGAATTTAAATATGTATGTGTATGTATATGTGTGTAAATTTGAATTTGACTTTAAAATTTAAATTTGAATATTGAATTTGTATTCGAATTTAAAATTTAAATAAATGACTTAGCAAAATGATTTGGATTTAAAAATATTATTTATGTACATTATTTAATGTATAGCAGTTTTAAAAGCATTTTCTTTAATTAGTAGTATATAATAATATAAAAGGAATGTATTTATATAACTAAGAAAAATGTAATATAAATTTAATTAAAACCTTTAATGCATGCATAATACAAGTGTAATGGTTTTATGGTGGAATTAAACAAGTGTAGTGATCTTATCAATATTTTAACAAGTGTCATTTTGTTGTGTTTATTTTTGAGAAAATTTAATTAAAATAGGAACAGGCTATAAAAACACATCTTCCTCCTTTGCATTCTTTTATCTTCATTTGCAAAGTCCTGTAAAACAAATCAAATTCTCAAACCAGATCATCAAGCAAGTTTTTAAAACAAATATTCAAACTCAAGTCTGTAAACAAAAGCTCAAGCCTGTAAAACAAAGCAAAGATTCAATTCAACAAAATGAAGAATGGTTACAAAATCAAGCCCAGATCAAAGAGTCGGCAATCAAACTTGTCCCAGTTTTTCAGATTCAAGAATCCATCTTTTCAGAATTTAACAAGTTTTCAGATTTTCAAAAGTAAATCAACTTCCAGGTTTGATGCTCACTGTTTTCTTCTTTTAAAGGTGAGTAAACTCATTTTTAAACCTGAATTTGTTTGAATCACTGGTTTGCATGTGGTGGTATGGAAAGTTATGAATTAAATGTTCTGAAGTGGATATATATTCATGCCTGTATGTATGTATAATGATGTGCATGTATCTGCAATCAAGAAGATGATGTCTTTGCTAAAAATTACAAGGTATAATTAAGTTCAAAATTCAATTCTATCTTCCTCAATCTCTTCTAGCTTGTAATATTAAGACAAAACATGTTTAAAATCATCATAACTTAATATTAAAAATATATTTTTAATATAATATTGAATGGTTTTGTCTGAAAGAAGAGATACGGTGAAAAATCCAAGATTTACCTAAATTTTGATTTGCATGAATTCCAGATTTGATTATATCATCTAAACCCATTTCGAAAACAATGGTTTTTAAAACAAAAACTAGAATTTTTAGTTGCATATTAAGGTTGTAATTTTGGGATGAACGGGAAATGGGTTATAGCGATTTTCTAGTGATCGAACAAGATTTGGACTTCGGGATCGTTGCAGTGGGTGCTGGGATGATCAATAATCATAGGAAAAATACTAAAGGAATTTTTAATTCGTTGTGGATGATGGTTTGAATCGAATTAGGGTTTAAGCCCAGTGTTTGGATGGTTGTAGTCGCGAGGAAATCTTACCGTCAACACTACGATGTAGGCGATCGCACCTGGGGGGTCGGGTTCGTGGTGCGTCAAAGCACCTCCGGCCAGAATGGCGTGGGTTCTGGTGGTGTGTAGCGACAAGGCGGAGGGGTTTTCAGATGAGCATGTGGTTCCAGGAAGAAATATTTGGTTCGAATTTAGATCGATTTTGATTTCATAGTAGTTTCGTGTTTGTGGGTGTCTGGATAGATGCTAGAGGTCATCGTGGGCATTCGGGTAGCGTCGTCGTCGATCGACGATGGTCGACGTGCTTGTGCACGTATCTGGGTTCGAAGATTTTGGGGAAGAAGGTAAGAATCTCGGATAGGAGCGTGTGATTTTGATCAATTTTCTTGAAGCAGGGTGAAGCAGGGGTTTGCCCGGGTTTCAAACTCGAGTAGATAAAGGATTATCTTGGGTTTGTTTATGTTTGGCCAAAACATTTTTAAGTTTTAAAGAAAAATCAAGTTTTTGAAACATAAATTTTTGTTAATATCAATTTTCTTTCAATATTAAAGGTTATCTAAGTTTTTAAACTAGTTAAGAAGGGTTTGAATAAATTGTTTTAATTAACCTTGTTTTAAAATGGTTTAAAATAAATATAACCTTTATTTTGAAAAGTTTATTTTAACTTAATAATAATTAAAGGTTAGATAATTAATGATTTAGTTAATATAATTACTTAAGAAGTAATTACATAATTAATTACCTAATATTCATATTAATTTAATAAATAATTAAGGTTAATTAATTTGTAATTAATTGAGGAATAATTAATTAATAAAAGTATTTAAGATAAATTAATTAACAATTAAGGGTTAATCAAATTTAGATAATTAATTAAGGAACGATTAGTTTATGAAGGTGATTAAGACTTAATCAATTGTAATTAATGATAATTAATCATTGATTTAAGATTACTAATGAAAGTAATTATGTGGTTAATAAATTTAATACTACACAATTTATTCATAAAATGTTTGATTGTTATTGAATGCTGTGTGTTGGATTGATATTTATGATACGTGATGTCATGCTATGTAATGTGAAGTGCTTTGTTCTGAGCTGTGATATCTGTTCATGTGATATGTGTATGCATAAATATGAAAACCCCTTGGCCCATAAAACGACATTTGAATTTCGATGTGACAGGGAGTCGGATTCCAGTTGGTTATCCGAAACCCACATAGAATCGTAATGGTCAATCTTTGTGATTGATAAATTTACTTTATCTATGAATCGGAGAATAAAGATAAGCGTTATAGATTATACCACTTATCGATATTGATATGATTGAATCTATGGTGATTGATGTTGTGCACTATTGTGTAAAACCCCATGGACCACACTCATACACACACAAATATGGATTGCACGAGGAAATTGGTTAAGTCACAGATTTTTGAAATGATTTTTAAATTGAATTTTGAATCCAAATGGTTTTGGAAATGGGATTGGATAAAATATGGAAATTTTTGAAAAGGAGTTTTAAAGATAAAAGTTATTTTGAATAACTTGGTTAAGTTTTGAAAACATTAAATGGTTTGATTTAAATGTGAATTCAAGATTTGAATTATGGTTCAACAAGTTATATAATGTATTTATATGGGTTTTTAACCGTTTTTTAAAGTATTGTTTTGGGAATTTAAATGTAACCCAAGTTTTATACTTGAAAGGCTTTAACTTTTGTAAATGCAATCGGATTTTTTCGAAACGAAAATTATTTGTTTTCAAATAATAATAGCTTTTATATAAAGAAAGGATTTCCAATTTATGTTGAAAAGATTTCAAATTTGAAATGAAATTGTTTGAAAGCCATGAATTAATCTTTGTGAAAGATGGTTGAACCTTGTTTTGAAATTGAAGAGGATTTTAAATGGTGTATCTTTTATATAAAAGATTTTAGATGAGAATTGTTTTGAAAAATATGAATGAATCTTTGTTAAAGATTGGTATACTTTGTTTCAAATTGAAAAGGGGTCTTAAAAGCGTAACCTTCCTATAAAAGATTTGAAAGGGGAATTTTTTTGAAAAAGCTATGAATGAATCTTGGGAAAGATTGGTGAACTTTGTGAAGTGAATCTTTTTTTTAAAAGATTTGAAAATGGTAATTTGTTTAAACCATTTGAAAGAAAGGATTTGGATAATATGTTGTGACTTAACTGAGATCCCAATATCCATATGTTTTCAAATATTGCGTCCACTATTCGGTTTAGCCAGAAGAGGACCTTTGTGTCATATAACCCATTTCGAATAGTGATACGAAGAAATAGATAGCATTTGAAGACGTTGGTGAAGATCGGATGTCTTCGGGAACGATAGGATAACCAATCAAATGACTTTGCACTGAGTAGCTACGGTATAGAGATCTCCATATATGATGGGGAGTCCGATCAGGATTGGGGATACTCGGATTGCAAGGGATTCTTTGGATGTGCCTTCGGTTCTGTTCGAAGCTGGGACAGACTTGTATGGATGTGTGCCTGACATTACACTTTGAGATGTAAAGCTGGTTTCTATCAAATACATTTATGTTTGGTGGTGGAGATTTATTCTCTTAGCTTAACACCCTTCTTTGAGACGTACGAGCTCAGAGGTTATGTAGTTGATGTTTACTATTGATACATTCTCAATTTGGTAATATGACATACGAAGTGCCGCTGATCATTTTTTGATCGAAGCATGGCTTTGTGAAAAAGCGTATCTTTCTGGACGAGACTGTCAGGACCTTACACCCCGAAAATGGTCGAAACAGGAATGTTGCAACAAGGTTTTTAGGGGTCGCGCCCCTAGGGTATGTCCATTTCCTTCTGGATAAGAGGTGGTATCATGGTATGGAGCCTAGATATTTAACCTATGTGGTTGCTGCAAACTTATTGCTTTGTGGTTGTTGGTGTTGAGAGCTATCGGATAAAGGTCAGTAACGACCGGAGATGGCATACTTGTGTGGTAGTTACCTATGTTATAGCTTGGTTAATGCGTGAGGTAGCGTCGACCTTGTGTTAGCAGAGATCCGGTTAGGTTCTCGAAGGCGTCCTTCCAGAGGCATACCCATTCAGTGTAGGAAGTTCCTTTGCCTGACCATTTGTTGGAAATCCAAAGAAACGGTACGCGCACTGTATGGTTTTAGTTGTATAACCTGCCATGGAATATGGCGGTAACCTGCTATTGAACATGGCAGCTATAGTAAGCATACAATGAAATGTGGTATGCTGGCTAAGATTAATATTATACTTTCGAAAGGTTTTCTGCACTATGCACTAATAATAAAATCAAATGGTTTTCGTGTATCAAGCATTTTTTAACAGTCATAAAGAGAAATCTCCTTCAAGTGTGCGCTTGCATTGTGTG
Source organism: Allium cepa (assembly GCA_030765085.1). Taxonomy (NCBI): domain Eukaryota; kingdom Viridiplantae; phylum Streptophyta; class Magnoliopsida; order Asparagales; family Amaryllidaceae; genus Allium; species Allium cepa. The sequence continues at coordinate 106,564,072 of CM060946.1, forward strand.
TGTGGCAGGAGGCCTTATGGCAGTTTTATTTTTCAAAAATGGCGTGAACAGATTTCCTTTTTTTAAATTGTTTTGTGCAAACAACTTTTTTTTGTTTACTCATGCTAGTCCCATGATTGACCCAGAGTTTATTGTTCCCTTCCTAAACTTTGGGTGCCCATAATTTGCCATAAAGGCAGCCTAAAAGCAGGTTATCCGTGTTTTGGAGCTAGCTTGGATTCGGAAGTCTTTTGGAAGCTATCAGATTTTGGAAAGCTTTTGGATTTGGAAATCTGTCGAAGTGCTTTGAGTTTGGGATTTTTTAAAGACCTTATCGAAGTTGTAGTATGTTGGAAACTTTTTGAAGTCTCTATTGTTCCGCTGTAGAGTGGTCATTTTGTTGTAGTATCTTTTGTGTATCACTTTGATATTTGTGATCAATGTTGTTATGGAAATTGTATCAAAGTTGTATCTATTTTGTGATCAATGATATTCATCTTGTGTTTCCACTGTGTTGTTTATCATCTAATGTTGTTATAAGCTCCGGCGATACATATTTCGTTGTCATTTTTCGGGTATCGAGTTCGGGCCGTTACAAGTGGTATCAGAGGTAAAGGTTGAGTTAGAACTTTAGCTACGGAGTATAACACATTAGATGGCTCATTAGAGATAGGGTGAAGTATACCCTAGAATGAGTACAACCCGTGAACCGAAAACCCGAATTACTCGGTCTATTTATTTAAACTGTTGGTATCCCTAAGATATCTTGTCCATGTGCCTAAATCAAGTTTTCTTACTATTTTACAAATAGTGAGAATGAGCGGAAGAAGAGGACAAGGTAGGGGACGGGGAAACTCCACTACATCTGGTCAAGTCCCTGTAACAGCAGCTATTCGCACTCAACCTCAGTCGGATCTGGCTGATTTGTATCGAAGTTTTTCCATACTAGGTGGAAAGCCGTTCACTGGCAAAGAATCCATTATCGAAGCCCAAGCCTGGATCCGATCATGTAAAAGGATTTTCAGGGGACTAAAATTAGAAGATAATCAGATGCGACTAATAGCTTCTTGGAAACTCCAAGAAGAAGCCCTAGCTTGGTGGGAGACAGTTACTGTGGATGAGCCAGAAGAAGAATTTACGTGGAGTCGATTTAAGGAGGTGATTGAGAAGCGCTATATGCCATCGGCTGGTATCTCTCGAATATACCAAGAATTCATGTACTTGAAGCAGGGGAGTTTGTCACTTAAGGAGTACTTAAACAAATTTAATGAATTATCTCGTTTCGACCCAGAATTGGTGAACACGCCTCTAAAGAAAAATGAAAGATTCATTCGTGGGATGAATAAGAAGTACCACGAAAGTATGACAGCATACGTCAAAGAATCTTTTTCAGATTTGATAGATATGGGATATAGGTATGCTACCCTGGATATGCAGAAAGTCCCGAGGGAAGGAGGAAATACGAGCAATCAAAATTGGAAAAAAGAAGTTCGGGGACAAGAAACTATATCAAGGCAAGGAAAAGAAGGACAATTAGGGAAACCGGCAAAAGGTATAACTTGTTACAATTGCCAAGAAAAAGGCCACTATTCAAACAACTACAAGAATCCGAAGAAACAAGTTAAGAAAGAACAACTGTGGAGACTGGTCAGGGAGTTAAGAAATGTTATTACTATCACAGGCCATGTCTCGAAGTTATAGATTGCCCGAAGAAGAAGCAAGCTCATGTAGCAAAGGTGTATACAATCAAAGATGATCCTTCAACTTTAATGGCTGATAAGGAATTTTAGAAGGTAACCTTCTCGTTTACGATAAAAAATTTCGATTTTTTTCGATACGGGAACTACATATAGTTTTGTTCCTCAGCAAATCGTAAGTGAGTTAAATCTTGAATCTAAGATCGTAGACGAACTATCTCATTAGGTTTCGATATATTCTACGAACGGTTAGTTATTCCTTCGGACTAACCAATGCCCTAATGTCCCTGCATATTTCGTAGATCAGCTGACCTAAATATTTCGTAGAGTGTTAAGTGAGTTTATTCTCATATTTGTGGATATTTCGGCTTGATCTGATAAGTCATTTCTCTATCTTTTTCTGTGGTCTTATATTCTTTATTTCTCTTTCTCTCTCTTTCAAATTTCGAGGATGAAATTTTCTAAAGGGGGAATCTGTAACGACCCCAATTTTGAATTTAATTTAATTTAGTAATTAACGTAAATTTTGGAATAAATTTTGGAATTAATTTGAATTTAAATATGTATGAATATTTATATATGAGTGATTTTGAATTTGACTTTAAAATTTAAATTTGAATATTGAATTTGTATTCGAATTTAAAATTTATATAAATGACTTAGCAAAATGATTTGGATTTAAAAATATTATTCATGTACATTATTTAATGGATAGTTGTTTTAAAAGCATTTTCTTTAATTAATAGTATATAATAATATAAAAGGAATGTAATTGTATAAATAAGAAAAATGTAATATAAATTTAATTAAAACCTTTAATGCATGCATAATACAAGTGTAATGGTTTTATGGTGGAATTAAAAAAGTGTAGTGATCTTATCAATATTTTAACAAGTGTCATCTTGTTGTGTTTATTTTTGAGAAAATTTAATTAAAATAGAAACAAGCTATAAAAACACAACATTTCCCTCCTTTGCATTCTTTTATCTTCATTTGCAAAGTCCTATAAAACAAATCAAATTCTCAAACCAGATCATCAAGCAAGTTTTTAAAACAAATATTCAAACTCAAGTCTGTAAACAAAAGCTCAAGCCTGTAAAACAAAGCAAAGACTCGATTCAACAAATTAAAGAGTAGTTACAAAATCAAGCCCAGATCAAAGAGTCAGCAATCAAACTTGTCCCAGTTTTTCAGATTCAAGAGTCCATCTTTTCAAAATTTAACAAGCTTTCAGATTTTCAAAAGTAAATCAACTTTCAGGTTTCAAGCTCACTGTTTTCTTCTTTTAAAGGTAAGTAAACTCATTTTTAAACCTGAATTTGTTTGAATCACTAGTTTGCATGTGATGATATGGAAAGTTATGAATTAAATGTGCTGAAATGGATATATATTCATGCCTGTATGTAAGTATAATGGTGTGCATGTATCTAGAATCAAGAAGATGATGTCTCTATTAAAAATTACAGGGTCTAATTAAGTTCAAAATTCAATTCTACCTTCCTGAATCTCTTCCAGCTTGTAATATTAAAACAAAACATGTTTAAAATCATCATAACTTAATTTTAAAAATATGTTTTTAATATAATACGAAATGGTTTTGTCTGAAAGAAGAGATACAGTGAAAAATCCAAGATTTACCCAAATTTTGATTTGCATGAATTCCAGATTTGATTATATCATCTAAACCCATTTCGAAAACAATGGTTTTTAAAACAAAAACTAGAATTTTTAGTTGCGTATTAAGATTGTAATTATGGGATGAACGAGAAATGGGTTTAGCGATTTTTGGTGATCAAGCAAGAATTGGACTTCGGGATCATGGCAGTAGGTGGTGGGATGATCAATAATCATAGGAAAAATATGAAAGGAATTTTTAATTCGTTGTGGATGATGGTTTGAATTAAATTAGGGTCTAAGCCCTATGTTTGGATGGTTGTAGTCGTGAGGAAATCTTGCTGTCGACACTGCGATGTAGGCGATTGCACCTAGGGGGTCGAGTTCGTGGTAGGTCGAAGCACCTTCGGCCAGAATGGCGTGGGTTCTGATGGTGTGTAGTGGCGAGGCGGAGGGGTTTTCAGACGAGCATGTGGTTCCAGGAAGTAATATTTGGTTCGAATTTGGCTCTATTTTGATTTCATAGCAGTTTCGTGTTTGTGGGTGTCTGAAAAGATGCTGGAGTTCATCGTGGGTATTCGGGTGGCGTCGCGTCGATCGGCGATGGTCAATGTGCTTGTGCACGTATGCGTGCAAACGTACATATCTGGGTTCGAAGATTTTGGGGAAGAAGGTAAGAATCTCGGAGGGAAGCGCATGATTTTGATCGATTTGCTCGAAGCATGGTGAAGCAGGGGTTGCTCGGGTTTCAAACTCGAGTAGATAAGGGATTTCCTCGGTTTTGTTGATGTTTGGCCAAATAGTTTTAAGTTTTAAATAAAATCAAGTTTTTGAAAATTAAAATTTTGTTAAAATCGATTTTCTTTCAATATTAAAGGTTATCTAAGTTTTTAAACTAGTTAAGAAGGGTTTTGAATAAATTGTTTTGATTAACCTAGTTTTAAAATGGTTTAAAATAAATATAACCTTTATTTTGAAAAGTTTATTTTAACTTAATAATAATTAAAGGTTAGATAATTAATGACTTTGTTCATATAATTACCTAAGAAGTAATTACTTAATTAATTACCTAATATTCAGATTAATTTAATAAATAATTAAGGTTAATTAATTTGTAATTAATTATTAATTAATTAAGGAATTATTAATTAATAAAAGTAATTTAGATTTAATTAATTAAGGATTAATTAAATTAAGATAATTTATTAAAGAATGATTAATTTATGAAGGTTATTAAGACTTAATCAATTGTAATTAATGATAATTAATCATTGATTTAAGATTACTAATGAAAGTAATTATGTGATTTATAAATTTAATACCACATAATTTGTTCATCTTAATTGAAGATGTTTGATTGTTATTGAATGCTGTATGTTGGATTGATATTTCTGATATGTGATGTGATGCTATGTAATGTGAATTGCTTTGTTCTGAGCTGTGATATCTATTCATGTAATATGTGTATGCATAAATGTGAAAACCCCTTGTCCCGTAAAACAACATTTGAATTTTGATGCGACAGGGAGTCGGATTCCAGTTGGTTATCCGAAACCCACATCGAATCGTAATGGTGAATCTTTGTGATTGATAAATTTACTTTATTAGTGAATCGATGAATAAAGATAAGCGTTATTGATTATACCGCTTATCGATATTTATATGATTGAACCTGTGGCGATTGATGTTGTGCACTATTATGTAAAACCTCCTGGACCACACTCGTACACATACAAATATGCATTGCATGAGGAAATTGGTTAAGTCACAGATTTTTGAAATGATTTTTTAATTGAATTTTGAATCCAAATGGTTTTGGAAATGGGATTGGGTTATATATGGAAAGTTTTGAAAAGGAGTTTTAAATATAAAAGTTATTTTGAATAACTTGATTGAGTTTTGAAAAATTTAAATGGTTTGATTTAAATGTGAATTCAAGTTTTGAATTATGGTTTAACATGTTATATAATGTATTTATATGGGTTTTTAACCATTTTTTAAAGTATTGTTTTGGGAATTTAAATTTAACCCAAGTTTTATACTTGAAAGGCTTTAACTTTTGTAAATGTAATCGGATTTTTCCGAAACGAAAATTATTATTTTTAAATAATAATAGTTTTCATATAAAGAAAGGATTTCCAATTTATGTTGAAAAGATTTCAAATTTGAAATGAAATTATTTGAAAGCTATGAATTAATCTTTGTGAAAGATGGTTGAACCTTGTTTTGAAATTAAAGAGGATTTTAAATGGTGTATCTTTTATATAAAAGATTTAAGATGAGAATTGTTTTGAAAAATATGAAAGAATCTTTGTTAAAGATTGGTATACTTTGTTTCAAATTGAAAAGGGATCTTAAAAGCATAACCTTTCTATAAAAGATTTGAAAGGGGAATTGTTTAAGAAAAGCTATGAATGAATCTTGGTGAAAGATTGGCGAACTTTGTGAAGTGAATCCTTTTGTTTAAAAGATTTGGAAATGGTAATTTGTTTAAACCATTTGAAAGAAATGTTTTGGATAATAAGTTGTGACTTAACTGAAATCGCAATATCCATATGTTTTTAAATATTGCGCTCACTATTCGGTTTAGCCGGAAGGGGACCTTTGTGTCATATAACCCATTCCGAATAGTGATACGACGAAACGGATAGCATTTGAAGACGGTGGTGAAGACCGGGTGTCTTCGAGAACGATCAGATAACCTGTTGAATGACTCTGCACTGAGTAGCTACGGTATAGAGATCTCCATATGTAATGGGGAGTCTGATCAGGATTGGGGATACCCAGATTGCAAGGGATTCTTTGGATTTGCCTTTGGTTCTGTTCGAAGCCAGGATAGACTTATATGGATGTGTGCTTGACATTACACTTTGAGATGCAAAGCTGCTTTCTATCAAATACATTTCTGTTTGGTGGCGGAGATTTATTCTCTTAGCTTAACACCATTCTTTGAGACGTACGAGCTCAGAGGATATGTAATTGATGGTCATTAGTGATACATTCCCAATTTGGTAATGTGGCATACGAAGTGCTGTTGGTCATTTGTTGATCGAAGCATAGCTTTGTGAAAAGCATAGCTTTGTGGACGAGACTGCATCAGGACCTCACACCCCGGAAATGGTCGAAATAGGAATGTTGCAGCAAGGTTTTTAGGGGTCGCGCCCCTAGAGTATGTCCATTTCCTTCTGGATAAGAGGTGGTATCATGGTGTGGAGCCCAGATATTTAACCTATTTGGTTATTGCAAACTTATTATTTTGTGGTTGTTGGTGTTGAGAGCTCTCGGATAAAGGCCGATAACGACCGGGGATGGCATACTTGTGTGGTAGTTACCTATGTTATAGCTTGGTTAAAGTGTGAGGTAGTGTCCGCCTTGTGTTAGCAGAGATCCGGTTAGGTTCTTGAGGACGTCCTTCCAGAGGCGTACCCATTCGGTGTAGGAAGTTCCTTTGCCTGACCATTTGTTGGAAATCCAAAGAAATAATACGCTCCCCGTACGGTTTTAGTTGTACAACCTGCCATGGAACATGGCGGTAACCTGCTATTGAACATGGCAGCTATAGTAAGCATACGATGAAATATGGTATGCTGGCTAAGATTAATATTATACTTTCGAAAGGTTTTCTGCACTATGCACTAATAATAATATCAAATGGTTTTCGCATATGAAGCATTTTTTAACTATCATAAGGAGAAACTCCTCCAAGTATGCGCTTGCATTGTGTGTGTGGCGGGAGGCCTTATGGCAGTTTCATTTTTCAAAAAAGGCATGAATGGATTTCCTTTTTTTAAATTGTTTTGTGCAAACAACTATTTTTTTTGTTTACTCATACCAGTCCCATGACTGACCCTGAGTTTATTGTTCCCTTCCTAAACTCTGGGTGCCCATAATTTTCCACAAGGGCAATCTAGAAGCAGGTTATCTGTGTTTTGGAGCTAGCTTGGATTCAGAAGTCTTTTGGAAGCTGTCAGATGTTGAAAATCTTTTGGATTTGGAAATCTTTTGAAGTGCTTTGAGTTTTGGATTTTTTGAAGACCTTATCGAAGTTGTAGTATGTCGGAAACTTTTTGAAGTCCCTATTGTTCCGCCATGGAGTGGTCATTTTTTTGTAGTATATTTTGTGTATCACTCTGATATTAGTGATCAATGTTGTTAGGGATATTGTATCAAAGTTGTATCTATGTTGTGAACAATGATATTTATCTTGTGTTTCCATTGTGTTGTTTATCATCTAATTTTGTTATAAGCTCCGGCGATACGGATTTCAATGTCATTTTTTGGGTCGTCACATATATGGACAATGATGTACTTAATATAATCTCTTTGCATAAATTTATGTTGGGACGAATAATGTGTTTTAAAAAAATAAGTAGCACTTAGGCAATGCTTAAGAGGCTCTTAAATGGCATTAAGCGAAGCGAGACTTCTATCGACTCACCTCATTTAGTGCTTAAAATAACATAGTGCAGTATAATCACTTCTATTCCATCTATAAGACGTAACATGGCCTTGATTTTATGTTTACATATTTGGTTTGGTTATGTATGGGATTGAAGTGTGTTTGAAAGTGTCTAAAGCGAAAACGGTTGCTATAAGTGCACTTCGAAATCCTTGTGTTAAACTTATGGTAAGTGGTTATATGTGAATATATTATTAAAGAATATATTTTGGTTGTGCTCTACGCTTATAACAGTGTATGGGACAATGAGGAAGTGATTTGGAAAGTTATAGAACTTGTAAAACAAAGTTGCAAAAGTTAGTGAAAGATCGTTATATGAGCACTTTGTAAATGCCTTGCTTTTGAAAGACATTCTTAGGGGTTTCTTTACTATTTTATTAAGTATTACATGTGTACACTTATTGTAAAAAAAGTTGAAGTTTAAATCATTTAAAATTTGTTATGAAGTTCCAAAACTTAGTAGCGAAAAGGTCGCTACGTGAACGCTTTGTAAATAGCTTAATTTTGGGAATTTTTAGTATGATTTTGAAAGATATCCTTAGGGGTTTCTTTGCATTTGTTTAAGTATTCTAAGTATAGTATTCATTATAAAAATTTCAAACATAAATCATTTATTTGAGTGAAGAAAACTGATCGGAAATTTCATGCTTTTTCTAAAATGCTCTTTGTCCAATATCTTTTATAGCACTTACGAATTTTGTCTTTAGCCTTCTACAACGATGCTTGGTGTTTATGTTGTTTTAAGACACTTTCGTGGTTTTAAATATGTTTAAAATAATATATTAATTTATTACTTTTATGAGATCTTTTTAGGTTTAATAGAAGGTTTAAAGTATTTTAAAAGTGGTTTCAAGTTTAAATTTTCTTTTATTAATTATTTATGAATTTTCAAAGTAAAGGGTTTTAAATATAATTTTTTTATGAGTTTTGTTAAATTATAAATTTTTTTTAAGTAATGTTATATGGATAATTGAAATGTATTTATAAGTATTTTAAAAGTATTGTTATATATAGAAGATTGGAAAAGTGAGTTAAATATTTTATAAAATGTGGTTTTGGTTATAACAATTAGTTATAATAAATAGTTTTGAGATTACAAAAATCCATAGGAAAGGTTTTGCATCAATGTGGACTAGTTCTCCTTATCCACCACCTCTCTCTCCTTCCACTTTCTTAACTTTTCGTCCAGTCCATTCCCTATCTTTTACATCTTTCTTCCTCATCTTCCCTTACCTAGCTTTCCTTGCTGCTGCAAAATCACATTTTCATCACAAATCATATCGCAATTTTCATTTCTTCCCTACACCTAGATCGTAATACCTTAGCCCAATTTTACCCTTAGTCTTGCATGTCTTGATGTAAGTTTTCTGGTCTATGTATGTGTTTCTATCCTTCCCACGTTTCCATCTTGTCATTGAACCCTTGGAGATTGCTTGCAATGGAAGTCGTTTGTTATGATTTTGATTGTCATGCTTATGTTTTCGACTTGGATGTTCATTTGCTAGACCATCGATCTTGTGGCACTTCTAGATCTTGGCATTTTGCGATTTCTATGTGCTACTGCTTCCAAGTTTGGTGCTTTTGTTATACTCCTAATTCCATTTGCCTCTATTTATTCTTCAAATCAAGCCCACTACTTTATTTTTACATCCCCTTCAGTTTAGTGCTTTTGACATTGCTCCGATGATAAGAAGTGTTTCGTTTAATGTTGGTTGTTGTCAAGGTTCATGGTTAAAGTGTTGAATGCGTCTTTGGTTGTTTGTTTTCATGGTTATCATATGGTATTGGCTATTGTTATGTTTTTTGGGCATTTGTTTCGCTTTGAAAATGATTGGCAGCTGTTGGTGACAATAGTGGTTGATATCTTGCCAGCAACTTCTGTAGCAATTTCCTTTACCGTGTTTGCAATTGTTATTGTCTTTGAGATTTCTATCATCAGGTTTTGGATGCTGCTTCTCATGTTCATCTGGCTTGTGAATGCCGTACCATTAGTAAGGTGGTTAAATATTGGTTTTTCTATGTAATGGCATGTGGGTCATCCCATGTATGGTTATGTGTTGTCACTTATCAAACTGAACTAGCGCGAACCCGTGCTACACACACGGGTATTGCTAGAAATCTTATTGATGTAAACATATGATAAAACTTGGTATTAAGTAACCAAAAGTGTTTAGACTTTAGTTACAAATTTGTAATAGCTTCAAAAAGAATTCAGTTGAAAATTATTAATAGCCGATCATTCTACAAACCTTCAAGTAATGTGTGCACGATTTAATTGTTTAAACATCATAGTCTAAGTTATAGAATATCTGAGCATCATGTATATTGTAGAGAGTGAGTATGAATCAACTGAGTTAAATAAAGATGAACAGGGAGGATTTTCGCTGTCCTATTATCTGCAAAGTCAATAAAAGTTAATATATTTTGTTTCAGTACACATTTCTCTATATACGAAAACGTAACCTGGAATTGTAAAGTGGTTGCTCAATTTTTCTTTGGCTTCATTATATGAGCCACAATAATAGCTTAAATTCATTAGCTAAACACATAAAAGAAGGTTAGCTATATTCAATCATGAAATATTAGGCAGGAAAGCATGTTGGATCGAACAAAGCTAATATTGAAGAAAGATATATGAAATAAGGATAAAGTTGCTGCTATTATCAATCACGAAACACACAAAAGCAGACATAATTTCAGAATCAAATAGGAAATGTAAAATGTATTTATTACAAACATGGCATAGGTTTAATATTCATGTAATAAAGTAGTAAAGAAACAAAGCAAAACAAAGTTAGTTGAGTGCCAGAACGTAAAAGCTTGAATTGTCCATTATCAAGATAGGCTAATATAAAAATTTGGAATGAATGTAGAGACATAATAGACTAATATTTACATTAGATAGCAATCCAAGTAGCAAGGCGGGAACAGGTCAGAAATGTCCGCCAATAGCATAAAATCAAAACTCTCCATTCAGTTCATTGCCATATTCTTGTTCCTACAAATGATGTAACAACCCTATATTTTTTGCATATAATTTAAATTTGATTTTATTTTATTTTGAAATTATTTTAAACTTGTTTATTTCAAACATTTCATTTTTAAATATAAATTTTGATTATTATTTTAATTATAATTTCAAACTGGTATAAATTGAATATTTCCCTGAAAAATGGATTTGTGGTCAAAACTGGTCAAACTTTGACTTTTAAATTTTAAATTTATATATTTGAATTCTTTAATTTTGTCTTTTATTATGAAAATAGATTTAATATCATGAATATTGCTTTTTGTTTCGTCGAAATTGAATTTAAATTGTGAAAGTTATACCCTTTACAATATTGTGTGTATATAAGGTTATTTAACAATATTCTTTGTTTTAATTTATATAAATGAAATTTTTACTTGATAAATCTTATTCTAATTTGTATATTTATGTTATATTATGTATATTTTGACTTTTATATATTTTTAAAGTGATGTTTGAATTTTTCCAAAGCTTATTGAATTTATTTTCTATTTTTAAAGCCTAGTTTCTATTTTCTTTGCTATTTTCTTCATTTAAATTATATTTAAATTAAAATTTATATATTTATTTGTCAATGCATTTTATTTTATGTTATTATCTTTGTTATAAATATTTTTACAAGTACATAAATTTTTTTCCAAAGTTCATTGCATTTATTTTTCATATTTTCAAGACTGGTTTGCAATTTTTGCTGTTTTATTAATTAAATTATATGTAATTAATATTTTTTTTTTACTTGTTTAATTTATTTCTGAGTTTATTTTATCTTTATTTATCAGTATTTTAAATGTATTTAAAATTACAAAAAGAATTAGAGAAATATGAAGAGTTTAAAACCTTTCATTTACCTTTGACTTTTCACCTCCCTGCCTTTTCATTTTTCAACCTCCACTTACATTCAATTGTGGCCGTTCCTTATACTATCTTCATCCGTATCTTTTTTTTCTTCATTTTTCACGAAAATTCTTCCTTCTCATCTCTGAAAATTTCAGCCTCCATCATCTCCAAGAGTTTGGTAAAATTCCTTTTCTCTTCCATTGCTTTTCTACTTGTTTATGTTGTTTTCACTTGCTTTCCCACCTTTGTAGCTCAGCCCCTTGCTCCTCCTTCACCATGGCTGCCACCACCACCACCTGAGCCAGCCTCCACCACCTCCTCTACAGCCCCAAGCCACTGGCCACGCACCCATGTGACCAAATCCAACAATATCTACACAAACTTCACCTATATGCACCATAGCCAATCACCTATGCCTTCATCACTTTCAACCACCCGTTGGCCGCCACCTACTCCACCTCCACCATCCATGGATGACCTGGAACCCGCTGCCACACCATCCTACAGCCCACTACAGTGATGGCCGCACCATGCTAGCTTGTGGCCGAACCCATATGTTGCATAGGATCCATGGTAGTTGCATTGTAGTGTTAGTTCCATGCACCTATCTCTCTACCATACTTTGCTCCATCATTTTCCCATGCTAGGACGACCTTTAGGAACCCAGACCAGATCCAAACCATGCCTTTAGCCGTGCCATTTCAGATCTGGAGCTGAAGCATAGGTGGTAGAAAGCAAGTGCAAACACTTTGGATTTGTTTATGCATCCAATTCTATCATTGTTAATGGTATTTTGTGTTGAAACTTATGTGCTGTTATACTTGTTTTGTTGAATGTATTCAAGGGAATTGATACTTTGGCTCTCCCACTCATCTTTGTGTCGTGTTATCGTTCTTGTTGGGATCTCATTCGTGCATTCGTTGTTGTGTCTCCAGCTCAAACATGTGAGTTATCCTCACCAGACAATATGTACATATATAGCTAGTAAATTGACCCCTTTTGAATCTGTAAAATGCATTATCATGTTACATATGCTATATTATGATTATATGATGTTCACCCATGCTTAAACACCTATTATAACATCTGTTACTGTTATATTATGTTGTTCTGTTATTTTTATCAGTTTATCACACTGCAAGTTCCCTTTAGATTAGAATCACTATGGGTTGAAATGATACATACCCGAACGGACATTAGAATAGGGGAAAATCGTTATGGGCTGAAATGATAGGCCTGAGCGATTTTCATTTTATTTCATTTACTTGGGACTGCGGGTTTGAAATGATAAAACCCGGATTTTCTTTGTAAATTACGGGTTGAAATGATACATTACCCGTATCACTTTACCTAGGCTAGGAAATTATATACAGACCCGTAGTTAAAATATATTTTTCTAAAATTTTTAAAAATATGTTTGAAATGTAAATATTATAATATTTTGATTTAAAACATAATTAAAAATTATTTTTGTAAAGTATTATTGATTTTTTGGAAATTTATAGGTTAAATAAATTATGGAAAAGTTAGAAAATTTAAATGTAAGTTATTTTGGAAATATTGATTTAATTATAATTGAAAATTAAATTAAATGTGAAATTATGATAAATTTATGATAATTTAAATTTAAAATGAATTTAAAATGATTTTGTAATATATTAATGATTTTTGAGTAAAGTTAAAAAATGAAAGGGATGATTATTTAAGTTGAAATTTTGAAATATAACCAAATGGGTATTTTTGAATTTGGCTTAAAAGTGAATTTTAAGTTAAGTGAATAAAATTGAAATTAAGTTATATTTTGAAATTTAAACTTAAGTGTTAAGTTGAAATTTAATCTAATGAATTTAAATTTGAATGTTGAAATTTAATAAGTGAATTATTATTAAATCTTGATTTTTGAATGGAAATTTAACTTTATAAAATCATGAACTTAAGGAAAATTAAATGTTGTTTATAAATGTGAAAATGTATGATTTTATAAGTTAAAAATGTTTTAAATAAAAATATAATTGGTTGTGAAATTATATTGAATATTTGAAGTTAATTAACTGCATTTTTGAAATGCTATTAATTGCAATTTAAATGATATTACAGCATTTGTAAATGATGTAGTTGATGATAATGAACTAAAAAGCTAAATTGAATTAAAGGCTATTATAGCAATCTTTTTAAGTGCTATAATTGTTGAATTTAACTAAGTTTATTTGAAATATTAAGTAAACCCTATTACAACATTTTTAAAAATGCTGTCTTTTGTTAAATTGAACTGTTTTGAATGTAACTTTCCGTAGCGTTTTCTAAATGCTGCGAAAAGTGAATTTTCACTGTTTTGATAAACTTAAGTGAATAAATGAACTTTGGAAGTTGAAATTTTTGGAAATTTAATAATTTAATTATTAAATATAATAACTTCATTTTAATGATTTAAAATGATTTTTGAAATATAAACTGTTTGGAAATGTAAATTGAAATGGTATTTTAAATTGAATAAAATGAATAATGATTTGAAATGAATGTGGTTTTGAAAAGATATGATATTTTGGTTTATTAAAATGATTTGAAATGTGGTTTTGGAAAGATATGATATTTTGATATATTAAAATGATTTGAAATGAAGTTTTGGAAAGATATGATATTTTTGATATATTAAAATGATTGAAATGACTTGAAATGGATATGATATTTTTGATATATTAAAATGATTGAAATGAGGTTTTGAAATGATATGATATTTTGATATATTAAAATGATTTGAAATGTGGTTTTGAAATGATATGATATTTTGATATATTAAAATGATTTGAAATGTGGTTTTGAAATGATATGATATTTTGATATATTAAAATGATTTGAAACGTGGTTTTGAAAAGATATGATATTTTGATATATTAAAATGATTTGACAAGAATTTCTGGAAAGATATGATGTTTTAAAATGGTTTGGAATTAATTTAATCATTATTTTGATAAAGATTTGGATTTGAAATGATATCCTATTTTGAAGTATAAACATTATTTTAAAAGTTATAACTACGGGTTATAATAACGATTGGTTGGCAAAGAGACCGGGATCAGATATCTGGCATACTCTCTTTCGATACCGAAAACCACTTTGACAACCGTGTACGCGGTGGAGATTCCAGAATGAAGTAGGATGGTGGCGACGTTCTTGAGGTATATTACGTGGACCCAACTCCCGTGAGTTGGCATAAGGTGGCTAAAATAGGAGCGATCTCGGGCTAAGTGAGGTCATTCCTCCGATCGGACACATTCCTTCGATACTATACTCTTACTTGTGATTGATTAGATGACCATCCTCCGATTTTGATTGGGAGTGTGTTCCGAGGTGGGCGTATGTGGCTGCTGCGTTACCACCAGCCCGTGTGCGTAATTGGTATATCTACCCTGGCATTGCCTTGTGTGCCGTGTCACCTACCATACCGAGCCTTTACTACGAGTTTGTATTTCTCCCGTAGCCCATGTGGTATCCTCTGACAGTCACCCGGAGTGGAGATGGCATGATATTGGATGGACTACTGGGACTATTATGTGTGAAGGGTGATATGGGTAGCCTGGAACGCTATTTAAAAGTATGTTTATTTTACTGTAGACATTATTATAATAGCGAAATATTACTACATAGTAAATAGTTTGACGGATCCTTAGAGGATGGGCGGTCCCAGACATCCTTTAAGTTACTTGTACCTTATTACAGTTCACTTGAGTTGGTTTACATTAGATAAGTATATATTGTCCTGACTCGAGTGTTTGTATTTTTATTTACGCTCGGGTCAGCCTGAGTTATTCATAGATTTGGATTCCACTTTCTGGAGATTGGAATCGCTGGAGATTATCTGCTTATCTAGTTTTATCTATTCCAGTTCTGTTGTTCTATTCAGCTTGTACTTGTTATCATCTTAAGAGTTCTGTTGTACTTTATTTAGTCTGTTGTATTTTATTTAACTCTGATATATTTACATAGTAGCTTCATGAACTGCTATCTCTTTACTTCCGCTGCATTTCTTACTCTGTGTCTGTGTTCTGTGATTTTTATTTACTGTATATTCTGAGATTTGCCAAGTTTTATTTACAACGCGGTATTTTAAGCAATTCAAGTCCGACATGTGCGGATGCGAATGGTTGAAAATATCAGGTTGTTATAGTTGGTATCAGAGCTTTGGTAGCTCTAGGCAAAACTCAGTATATAGGGTAAATGTATTTACAGAATCACTTTCATTCGAGTTTAAACCTCTTCCTTTTTGTTCGTTTTCTTTTGAATTTTGGAACGTTCCCTGCGGTTCCAAAATCCATTCTTGTCCCTCACTATTCATCTTCTTTTGATTCTGGAGTATCCCATAACTCCATTTCGAGTGATCTTTATAGTGAATTGGCGGTCTCGCCAATATTCTAATTTTCATGTAAAGGGGTGAAACTCCTTTACAATTAGCATCCATTCACCAGAGATTTTATCCTTAGTTTAGATGATAA
This sequence comes from Allium cepa, assembly GCA_030765085.1. Taxonomy (NCBI): domain Eukaryota; kingdom Viridiplantae; phylum Streptophyta; class Magnoliopsida; order Asparagales; family Amaryllidaceae; genus Allium; species Allium cepa. The sequence goes on from CM060946.1 coordinate 106,580,176, forward strand.
TATCTTTATTATTTCAAACTCTATCTCTTGAGATTGAGGTAGATTTACCCCAGAAAATCCACATTGATCTTATTCTTTCAGTCACGGTTAACCCGGTTAAGGTTGCCCGCGATTTATTTAAGCTTATCCATCTCCCTACTCTGTTTGACCATCTTGTCTTTTGTTTCTAAACCTTCTCCAAACATTTTGAACTATACTTGTAAATCCATGTTTTATATATTGTGTTGTTTGAGCTGTTGATGTTGATTTGGGTTTCCGATCGATTCGTCTGATCAACGCTATCGATAGGATTTCTAAAACACTTTGACAGAACAAACTGACACAATATTATTTTAAAAATAATGTTAATGAAATAAATTTTGATATAAGTAAATTTATGGAACTTAATAAATTGATTTAAACTAATCATTTGAAATGATAATACTTGATTTACCATTTATTGTTCTACAAATGAATTATAAATAGTTGTTTATAAACTGATTTGGGAACTGAAATGAATTTAAATCAATAATTTGAGAATTTAATTTCCGATGGTTTCAAACCTTGTGTTTTCAAGTTTTAAAATGATATCTTATTTAAAGTATTTTCGAATAGAAATTTGTTTCCGAAGAATTTTAAAGTTTAAAATTAGTGCTCTTCTCTTTGTCACTGGAAAATAATTTCGATGATGACTGCAGCATCATCGACGTTCATTTTCGAGTTTCGAAGTGAAGAGACTATTCTGTAGTCCTGCTACAGCTTTGTTTTGGGAATTTAATTGATTTGAATTTCTAAAATATGACTTGGTTTATATAGATATATGATTTAAAATTTGATTTGACATATTATGTATATATAATTACTTATCTTCAAATGGTTTGAAGGTAATCGGAAATTTAGTTCTTAAATTTTAGCTTGAAGAATAATTTCAATTATAAAAAGAAAATCAAAAATTTGGATAAATGATTCAAACTTGAGATAATTGAATTTAGAAAGTTTTATTTGTATAATACACAAATTCATTCCAATATAACTTACCTTAATTTTCAGAAGTTAACAATGTAATTGGATAATATATAATATAAAAAGTATTTATAAATGAAATTTGAGTGGTTATAATAAATGTTATACACTTAAATTTTAGTTATAAAAAGATTAATTGAGGTAAGTAGAATAAAAAGGTAATTGAATAATTTACAATATAAATGATGTTAAAGGAAATAAGAATAAGTTAAAATAATTATAATAATGTAAGTATATTTAGCATAGGTGATAAAATATATTGAGGGGAAAAAACTTAATTTTAATTAGGTATAAAGAGGAATTAAATTTATTGTGTACATTTTGAGTATAATAATGATTTTCAAATCCATGATTTTTGGAAAATGGTCAGTTTATGAAAATTAGATGATAAGATAATGAAATTATAGATAGTTAAGATTTATTTAACTGGTGTAAAATTAATTATCAATTTAAGTTGAAAATTCCATTGTTTCAAACTTATTATCTTATTTTGTTCTCAAAATTGTCTTTAGTTGTCCTTATTTTTTTCCTCATCTTGCTATAGACTGGTATAGACATCTATTTATAATCTTTCTGTTTAGAAATCTTTCTATAATCTTTCTGATTAGAAATAATCTGTGATAAAATTTGCTACTCATTTTGAATCCGAGCGCTGCTGTCCATCCACAGACCGTCGGTCAAGCGGGAAGAGTGAATCAGATTCTAAAGGATCTTTTCGTGCTTGTGTTCTTGATTTTGGAAGGTCTTGGAAAGATCATCTCCACATTGTTAAACTTACCTATAGCAACAGTTATCAGGTATAATTTTAATCTTCTTGTCATCTTATCTTAATACTATTTCATTTTATCTTTTTCTGTGCTTTCCCGTACCTCATTCCTTTTCGGGGATGAAAAGTTTTGAGTGGGGGTGAGTGTAACAACCCTATATTTTTTGCATATAATTTAAATTTGATTTTATTTTATTTTGAAATTATTTTAAACTTGTTTATTTCAAACATTTCATTTTTAAATATAAATTTTGATTATTATTTTAATTATAATTTCAAACTGGTATAAATTGAATATTTCCCTGAAAAATGGATTTGTGGTCAAAACTGGTCAAACTTTGACTTTTAAATTTTAAATTTAAATATTTGAATTCTTTATTTTTGTCTTTTATTTTGAAAATAGATTTAATATCATGAATATTGCTTTTTGTTTCGTCGAAATTGAATTTAAATTGTGAAAGTTATACCCTTTACAATATTGTGTGTATATAAGGTTATTTAACAATATTCTTTGTTTTAATTTATATAAATGAAATTTTTACTTGATAAATCTTATTCTAATTTGTATATTTATGTTATATTATGTATATTTTTACTTTTATATATTTTTAAAGTGATGTTTGAATTTTTCCAAAGCTTATTGAATTTATTTTCTATTTTTAAAGCCTAGTTTCTATTTTCTTTGCTATTTTCTTCATTTAAATTATATTTAAATTAAAATTTATATATTTATTTGTGAATGCATTTTAGTTTATGTTATTATCTTTTTTATAAATATTTTTACAAGTACATAATTTTTTTTCCAAAGTTCATTGCATTTATTTTTCATATTTTCAAGACTGGTTTGCAATTTTTGCTGTTTTATTTATTAAATTATATGTAATTAATATTTATTTATTTTGTTTACTTGTTTAATTTATTTCTGAGTTTATTTTATCTTTATTTATCAGTATTTTAAATGTATTTAAAATTACAAAAAGAATTAGAGAAATATGAAGAGTTTAAAACCTTTCATTTACCTTTGACTTTTCACCTCCCTGCCTTTTCATTTTTCAACCTCCACTTACATTCAATTGTGGCCGTTCCTTATACTATCTTCATCCGTATCTTTTTTTCTTCATTTTTCAAGAAAATTCTTCCTTCTCATCTCTGAAAATTTCAGCCTCCATCATCTCCAAGAGTTTGGTAAAATTCCTTTTCTTTTCCATTGCTTTTCTAATTGTTTATGTTGTTTTCACTTGCTTTCTCACCTTTGTAGCTCAGCCCCTTGCTCCTCCTTCACCATGGCTGCCACCCCCACCATCTGAGCCATCCTCCACCACCTCCTCTACAGCCCCAAGCCACTGGCCATGCACCCATGTGACCAAATCCAACAGTATCTACACAAACTTCACCTATATGCACCATAGCCAATCACCTATGCCTTCATCACTTTCAACCACCCGTTGGCCGCCACCTACTCCACCTCCACCATCCATGGATGACCTGGAACCCGCTGCCACACCATCCTACATCCCACTACAGTGATGGCCGCACCATGCTAGCTTGTGGCCGAACCCATATGTTGCATAGGATCCATGGTAGTTGCATTGTAGTGTTAGTTCCATGCACCTATCTCTCTACCATACTTTGCTCCATCATTTTCCCATGCTAGGCCGACCTTTAGGAACCCAGACCAGATCCAAACCATGCCTTTAGCCGTACCATTTTAGATCTGGAGCTGAAGCATAGGTGGTATGTAACGGCCCAGTATTTTCAACCCTTCGCATCCGCACATGTCGGACTTGAATTGTTCAAAGTACTGCGTTGTAGAATAAATTTAGCAAAACTTAGAATATGCAGTAAATACATCACAGAATCACAGACACAGATATCAGAACTTACAGCGGAAGTAAAATATACAGTGGTTCATGAAGCCACTATAAAACTTTAACCAAATAGAATTTACAAAGTTTAAAATCTGCAATACAACTTCAGACATAAATAGAAATAGAGTCTTCCAAAGTCTTGATTGCAAATAAGATATAAACTGAAAGGCTTCCGGCAGCACGAATGATCTACGGGATGTCCTAGCTTCGGAAAGAAACTGAAGCTGCAACTCAGGCTGACCCGAGCGTAAAATAAAACATAACACTCGAGTCAGGACATACATACTTATATAATGTAAGCTAATTCAAGTGTACTGTAATATAGAGCAAGTAACTTAAAGGATGCTTGGGACCGCCCATCCTCTAAGGATCCGTCAAACTATTTACTATGTAGTATATTGCGCTATTATAATAGTGTCTATTTATAAAATATACATACTTTTTTCTTAGCATTAAGGGGTTACCCATATAGCCCTTAACACGTAATAGTCCCAGTAGTCCATCCAATATCATAGCTCCTCCTGATCGGGAAGCAACTAGAGGATACCACACGGGCTACGGGAGAAATCTAAACTCGTACAAGGCTCGGTATGGTAGATGACACGGCACAACTAGGCAATGCCAGGGTAGATATACCAATTGCTATCCAGGCTGGTGGAAACGCGTAGCCGCAGTTACCGCCCACCTCGGACTAACTCCCCAAAATCAAAATATAGAAGTGGCCACTGAATCAATCCGAGTCAAAGTATAATATCGAAGAGGAGCGTCCGATCAGAGGAATGACCTCATTGGCCTGGAATTGCTTCTGTTTTAGCCACCTTATGCCAACTCACGGGAGTCGGGTCCACGTATTTACCTTACAGGAAACGCCACCACCGACCTACTTCATTCTGGAATCTCCACCGCGTACACGGTTGGTCAAAGTGGTTTTCGGTATCGACAGAGAGTATGTCCATATCCGATCCCGGTCTCTTTGCCAACCCATCGTTATTATAACCCGTGGTTATTTAAAAACAGTTTATACTTTTAAAACCCGAATAAACATTTCCATTTCAAACTATAAATACGATATCATTTTAAAACCCAAAACAATATGATATCGTTATATTCAAATATAATTCTTTTCCTAAACCATACTGCTTAAAATTTATAATATCTGGAAACCAAATATTTGACTTATATCCTCAAAACATAATATTTTGGAAATTTTACTTTAAAACCATAACTCCCAAACACAATGGTTTGGATATTCAACGGTATATAGAATAAATGGGTTAACTTTATGGTTACTTTGTAAAGAAGAAAATTTACATAGCTTTACAAATATATTTCTTTATTTAAAGTTTTAAACCATAATTTAAATATCACTTCTTGTCCCCAAAACCATTTCAATTCCTATATATATATATCCAATTGGAGTATTAATATTCGAAACTAAGGTTGGATTTTATTCCTTCAACAAATCAATGTTTTACTATTTAGTCTTGAATATTCCCATAAATTCCATATATAAAACTCCAAATTTTAGCTATTAATATTTTCAAAATTTGCTTAATATTTAAAACAATCAAATTCTAGACTCTGTAGCACTTAGGAAATGCTACCTAAAGTTACGGGTAAAACTAGTCCAATTTCAAAAGACAGCATTTAAATGCTGTAGTAGATTGTTTAACTTAATAAATATTTCCAAATATAACTTATTTATTTATATATATTTCTTAAATGAAATCTTGTCCTTTCAAAAATTCCGATTTACCAAAATAAGTTATATTCCACAATTTTATTCAAATGTTTATTTATTTCTTTATTAATATTTATAACTCATCCAAAATCAATATAAAATCCTTTAAAGATATTAAATCAAATATTTAACTTCCAAAATAATTTTAAATATTTCAGAAAATATTATAGGAACCACGGGCCTGTATATAGTTTTCTAGCCTAGGTCAAGTGATACGGATTTATATCATTTCAATCCGTAAATTATAAAACCCCGGGTTCTATCATTTCAAACCCGCAATCCCAAGTTAACAGTTAAGCAGTTAACAGAATAGTTTAACAATAATCATCATTTAGGCCTATCATTTCAGCCCGTACAATCTAAATTACAGGGAACTTGCAGTGGTGATTTAAGCAGTAAATAAACAATAATATAATATAACTGCAGAATATGGTACAACAGATAAATAACTGATGAGGTGTCAATTTTAAAGGGGTTCATCATTCTACATCATACTACAGACATATAATGTTTACATAGAATTTTTACACATACACTTGTGATAATTTACAAAATATATGTACATATGTCTGGTGAGAAATACTCACCTGAAAGCTGCAGAAAGTTTGAATTTCAAAACGGCAATTCACTGGTAAAGAACGATAGAGGGTAACGATCAAATTTCTCGGATGTCGCCTAGATTCAAATCTAGAACAAAATGAAAATATAGAATACGCGACTTTAGAATTTACGGTCAAAGGAAAGATAAAAATAGAACGAAATTTTGTTTGCCTTGCTCGACCACTTCACCGTGTAATTTTTGACAGACGTGAACCGGTTAACACTAAAATTTTACGACAAAATTTCCTAACGACAAGCTAAGGGAAAAATGGTGAAGTTTTCTCCTATGGACCGAGATACGCTCGTGTACACGTTCTTATTTTCTATTTCAACTTTCACGTGTACACGTACACTCACGCCACATAAATTATTATTTCGCCTAAACTTCCCGCTATAACTTAGATTTCCAGTACTGCTTACATTGTTTGTTATTCCATCAACATTTCCAAGCTAAAACTATAACAGGCAACTCAACCTATCCCCCAGTTCGCCGAGATACCCTCACGTACACGTGCACCTATCCATTCACTGCTCATGCACACGTACCCGTGCACCAACCTTCCACTGTTGCCTAACTTCTACTCAGCTACACAACTAGTATTCACTTCTACTGTAATCACTTAAGTCTTCTCTATAGTCTAAACTCACTTCCCAGTCTCAACTGAAATAGATCAGAGTACTGAGAACATGCAGAAGCCTCATCTACTACCCCGAGCCACGACCCAACTGCTTCGAGTCACACCATCCTCCACTTCGAGTCATTCAGTGAAACTCTTCGGGAAAATTTGTAAAATCTCCGAGACAATATAATAAGACTTCGAGCCTATGCCAAATCACAACCTGTCTGAAATGGTTTCCCTCTCCTCCCTTTTCTTTTCAAACCAGACACTCCCCACTTCTCTGAACTTACCCAACTGACTAACCCCTTCCTTCTTATTAGCATCAACCTCGCTTCAGTTATGCATCAACAAATCCAGACAACAACCAAACAGATCATGTACAGGGGTGTACATGTGCACCATTTCTGATATGCAACCAGTTGCATATCTCTGAAACATCAATCCACCTGTCTTCTTCACCTGACTCACTTTCAGACAGCATATGCCTAAGTGATATGCTCCTGCCAAATCTTAAAACATGCACTCGGACATGCACTTAGCCAAACTCAGCAACTATGGTTCCAAACATTTGTGGACCTGACATCATTACCTGGTTATCTGCAGGCTTCTCCTATTCTTTCTTTCTCCTTCAACTGAAGACTGGAGCTAAAAATAAGACAACTGCTACTCTACTACTCTTATTACAAATCATCAAGCAACACTCTTCCACACTCATGTCAGATCAGAATCCTCCTCTTCCTCAGTTCAGACAACATGTGCACTGGGTTACAAATACAAGGTCATGTACTGCCTATTGTGAAACTATATATGCAGACAAGCTAAAACAACAAACAACTGGTTTTGAAAACTTGCACTCACCCTTATCCTACTACAACCAGAGGCCAGGCCTTGCCCATGCACATCCTTTTTGAACAGCAAATCATATATGTGTGATAAATTTCTAAATCAAAACAATCTTGGAAAAAAAATATGCAGAGGGCATATGTTTGGACAGAGATACAAACTTGACCACTAACTCACCCCAAAGAACAAACCAGGCTGTAAGTATGCAGACTTACCCCTAGGTTATGAATGGAATATGAAAACTCAATACTATTGTTAAATCCCTAACAACTCATGTAAATGAACTAGGAAATCAGGGACATAGCAGCTATTTGAATGGAAACCCCTTTCTTTCTAAAAGCAAATTCTCTGTTCCTAAACACACCCATACCACTAAGGCAAAACATGACTTCTTTCTATCCCACTTCATCTTCTATAGAGATATGGATTCATACTAGTTAAGGTGGGACTGGCCGAGCAAGTCATCAAGAGAAAAAAGGGAAAAAGAAACTGAAGAAAAGGAAGAATTACCTGATGAAGCTTGCAAGCGTGAGACTGGAAATGGAAGGCAGAGGAATTTGATGTGTGTGAGGCAAGGAATTTATAGGGAACTTGTAAATTTGGAGAGAGGAAAATGGCAAGTCTGGATGTATGAAAATAAATGCATACGTTACTTATGCGTGTTTCACTCATCAGTTGTAAAAGAAATCAAAGAAGGCCGAGAGTTGGAAACTTGTTGAAAATTTTAAAAGCCAGGCTAATACTTGCGTGATGAATGGTAACTGATTTTTCAGTTGAACGAGAGAATGTGTTCGAATTTATTTGATGGTTGATTTATGCAAAGAAAATCAAAGGAGGTCGAGAAGAATTTATGCACGTAAAGAAGTTGAAAGAGCAGCTTTCCAGTTTATAAAACTTGATCAAGAGAGGAGAGACAAAAAAAAGAAAAAAAGAAAAAAAAAAAGAAAAAAAAAACATCAGTTACACTAAACGTTACTTAAGTGATTTGTACGTTTCAATCTAAAAAGAATTGATCTGTCTAAATCACTGGAAGAGAAACAATCCGCTTCAGAAAGATATAACTAGCCCACTGATACATGTGCGTGTGATTAAATGCACATAGAAGGAAAATGTGAATTGACTTTGGTTTGAATAGGCAAACAAAAGGAAAAATGTTGATCATGCAGATTGAAGGGCAAGCCTTGAGTACAATCTGCTTGCGTGATTCTTGGGTAGAGCCGTTGGAACAGAGAATAGGATATGCACGTTTTAAATACCAAGCATGCACATTTGAATGTTACCATAAGTTATATACATTTTGATCTGGCAGAGAAAAGCAATGGCAAGCTTTGATTGAAATAAATGGAATGGCAAGAATAGGTAAAGACTTTGTAATGGGAGAGCATATACAAAATTTAAGAAAATCTGACGGTTATACAAAAGTTGTTTCTTAAAATTTACCGACTGATATTTTTACTCCCAAAATATTTGAGAATATGATTTTTACACTACGCTAAACAGACGCAGTCTAAAACATCAAAAATTTTCATAAAATAACATTTAAGAAAAACACACGTTTTATTACGTTGCTTATACTCAAAATTTGACGCATCTTTTGAACGCGAAATTTACAGTTTAAACATAACTTAAATTTTCATAGTTATTATTTAAAATTTTTGACATATCAAATTTTATAAAATATTTCTCAAATTTAAAAAAATTAACTATACTGTTAACATAATTTATATAAGATATATTTCAAAATAAAATAATTAGATAGAATAAATAGCTAAAACTAGGGCTGTTACACTCTCCCCCACTTAAGAACTTTTCGTCCTCGAAAAGGAACGAAAGAAAAGAAACAAAGGAAGATAAGCTAGATAAACACGAACCTTAAACGAATAGTTCTAGATTTGAAGCATGAAGAAGATCTTCTAGAATCGGTTTTTTTTTTTTTTACCCTTTCAGTTTGACCGTCAGTCTATGGGTGCTCAGGGTCCTGATGAGTAACAAAGGATTTCAAAGGTTATAGAAAGATTTCTAAATAGAGACTGGTATAAGCGATAGCCTCCCCAATCCGTAGCAGATAGGGAAACCAAGGATATTTAAGATAGTTTGAAAATAAGATAAGATAATGACTTTGAAATCATAATGCTTTTGAAAGTCATTAAAATTTATAGATATTATCATTTGGAAAACCTATTACTAAAATCATAACACTTTAAAATAATCTTCATTTATACCCTTTAAATTCAATGTCAAATAATATTCATTTCAATAGTGTAATATTATTAAGTTCATTTATTCAGTTATAAATTTTCAAAACATTTTATTTTGAGAAACAGCAGCCCTTATACTATGCTATAGTGGATATAATAGTATTTCAAATCAGTTCATTATTTACTAAACTCTAAATTTTACAAATAACCTAACCCTTTATTTAAAATACCTATCTTATAAATAAGATATGCCTTCAATAAGTTATACTTGAAATTCCCATTTAAAAAACCAAATTCTCAATTATCAAATTTAGTGATATTAGAATTCATCTTAACTATTTAAACCCTATTTAAACATTACTTAAACTATGGTTTCAAGATAAATAAACCTTATTGCAAAATATCCCATCCTGAAATATCTTTCTTTCAAAGATACATTTTGTATTACACAATATATTCATTTAAAATTTCTTAGTTAGATTTTAGGTTCCATATTAAATCAAATTTGATTATCAGGTTATTTAAATAAAATTCCCTAAATCCCTCTATTAATCTTTTATAACTAAAATTTAAGTATATAACATTTATTATAACCCCTCAAATTTTATTTATAAAAATCCTTTTTATATTGTATATTATCCAATTACATTTTTAACTTTTGAAAATCAAGGTAAGTTATATTAAAATGAAATTGGGTGTTATACAAATAAAACTTTCAATTTAATTATCTCCAATTGGAACCTTTTTATTCAAAAATTTTATTTTCCTTTTTATTTTATTGAAATTTCCTTAAGATAAATTTTTAAGAATTGAGTTTCTGATTCCCTTCAAACCATTTAGAGATAAATAAATATATATATATATATAATATGTCAAATCAAATATAAATTATATATATTAAGTCATACTTTAGAAATTTAAATCAATTAAATTTTCAAGGTAACACTGTAGCCAGACTACAGAATGGTCTTTTCACTTCGAAACTCGAAAATGAATGTCGATGATGCTGCAGTCATCACCGAAATTATTTTCCAGCGACAAAGAGAAGAGCACTAAATTTTAAAAAAATTTGGAAACAAATTTCTATACAAAAATACTTATTACATCCTTTTAAAAACACAAGGTTTGAAATCATCGGAAATTAAATTCTCAAGTTCTTGTTTTAAATTCATTTCTGTTTCCAAATTAATTCATAATCATGTTTATATTCAATTATTTATATTAGACAATACATGGTTTACAAAATCATAAATAAAATCAAAACTATTATCTTTTGACCAATAGTTAAATTAATTATAAAATTCTGAAAATCATACTTATATATATTTAGATTTTATTTTCAAATAGGAATAAACTTTTTCCAAAACAAGGATAGAGACTCAAATTTTGATGAACTCAAATCAAAGAGAATCCAAGATAGGTTGAAATCAGAAGATCCGATGATAAAATCAGAACAAGGAAACTGGGTAAGTCTATATAAATCGCGGACAACCTTGACCTAGTCATCCGTGACTTAAAGAGTCAGATCGATGTATCTACATTTGATCTGAAGAGATAGAGTTCCGAATAACCAAAGATACTAGCATATAAACCGAGGATAAATATAAACCACCGGTGAATCAATGCTAATGGTAAAGGAGTTTCACCCCTTTATTAGAACAATGGCGAGACCGCCAATTCACTATAAAGATCATCCGAAGTGGAGTTATAGGACACTCCAGAATCTAAAGAAGATGAAAAAGTGAGGGACACGAATGAACTTTGGAACCGTAGGGAATGTTCCAAATTTCGAAAAGAAAGTGGTTCTATCTCGTATGAAAGTGATTCTGTAAATCAAATTTACTATACATTCTAAGTTTCGCCTAGAACCTGGCTCTGATACCAAATGTAACGGCCCAGTATTTTCAACCCTTCGCATCCGCACATGTCGGACTTGAATTGTTCAAAGTACTGCGTTGTAGAATAAATTTAGCAAAACTTAGAATATGCAGTAAATACATCACAGAATCACAGACACAGATATCAGAACTTACAGCGGAAGTAAAATATACAGTGGTTCATGAAGCCACTATAAAACTTTAACCAAATAGAATTTACAAAGTTTAAAATCTGCAATACAACTTCAGACATAAATAGAAATAGAGTCTTCCAAAGTCTTGATTGCAAATAAGATATAAACTGAAAGGCTTCCGGCAGCACGAATGATCTACGGGATGTCCTAGCTTCGGAAAGAAACTGAAGGTGCAACTCAGGCTGACCCGAGCGTAAAATAAAACATAACACTCGAGTCAGGACATACATACTTATATAATGTAAGCTAATTCAAGTGTACTGTAATATAGAGCAAGTAACTTAAAGGATGCTTGGGACCGCCCATCCTCTAAGGATCCGTCAAACTATTTACTATGTAGTATATTGCGCTATTATAATAGTGTCTATTTATAAAATATACATACTTTTTTCTTAGCATTAAGGGGTTACCCATATAGCCCTTAACACGTAATAGTCCCAGTAGTCCATCCAATATCATAGCTCCTCCTGATCGGGAAGCAACTAGAGGATACCACACGGGCTACGGGAGAAATCTAAACTCGTACAAGGCTCGGTATGGTAGATGACACGGCACAACTAGGCAATGCCAGGGTAGATATACCAATTGCTATCCAGGCTGGTGGAAACGCGTAGCCGCAGTTACCGCCCACCTCGGACTAACTCCCCAAAATCAAAATATAGAAGTGGCCACTGAATCAATCCGAGTCAAAGTATAATATCGAAGAGGAGCGTCCGATCAGAGGAATGACCTCATTGGCCTGGAATTGCTCCTGTTTTAGCCACCTTATGCCAACTCACGGGAGTCGGGTCCACGTATTTACCTTACAGGAAACGCCACCACCGACCTACTTCATTCTGGAATCTCCACCGCGTACACGGTTGGTCAAAGTGGTTTTCGGTATCGACAGAGAGTATGTCCATATCCGATCCCGGTCTCTTTGCCAACCCATCGTTATTATAACCCGTGGTTATTTAAAAACAGTTTATACTTTTAAAACCCGAATAAACATTTCCATTTCAAACTATAAATACGATATCATTTTAAAACCCAAAACAATATGATATCGTTATATTCAAATATAATTCTTTTCCTAAACCATACTGCTTAAAATTTATAATATCTGGAAACCAAATATTTGACTTATATCCTCAAAACATAATATTTTGGAAATTTTACTTTAAAACCATAACTCCCAAACACAATGGTTTGGATATTCAACGGTATATAGAATAAATGGGTTAACTTTATGGTTACTTTGTAAAGAAGAAAATTTACATAGCTTTACAAATATATTTCTTTATTTAAAGTTTTAAACCATAATTTAAATATCACTTCTTGTCCCCAAAACCATTTCAATTCCTATATATATATATCCAATTGGAGTATTAATATTCGAAACTAAGGTTGGATTTTATTCCTTCAACAAATCAATGTTTTACTATTTAGTCTTGAATATTCCCATAAATTCCATATATAAAACTCCAAATTTTAGCTATTAATATTTTCAAAATTTGCTTAATATTTAAAACAATCAAATTCTAGACTCTGTAGCACTTAGGAAATGCTACCTAAAGTTACGGGTAAAACTAGTCCAATTTCAAAAGACAGCATTTAAATGCTGTAGTAGATTGTTTAACTTAATAAATATTTCCAAATATAACTTATTTATTTATATATATTTCTTAAATGAAATCTTGTCCTTTCAAAAATTCCGATTTACCAAAATAAGTTATATTCCACAATTTTATTCAAATGTTTATTTATTTCTTTATTAATATTTATAACTCATCCAAAATCAATATAAAATCCTTTAAAGATATTAAATCAAATATTTAACTTCCAAAATAATTTTAAATATTTCAGAAAATATTATAGGAACCACGGGCCTGTATATAGTTTTCTAGCCTAGGTCAAGTGATACGGATTTATATCATTTCAATCCGTAAATTATAAAACCCCGGGTTCTATCATTTCAAACCCGCAATCCCAAGTTAACAGTTAAGCAGTTAACAGAATAGTTTAACAATAATCATCATTTAGGCCTATCATTTCAGCCCGTACAATCTAAATTACAGGGAACTTGCAGTGGTGATTTAAGCAGTAAATAAACAATAATATAATATAACTGCAGAATATGGTACAACAGATAAATAACTGATGAGGTGTCAATTTTAAAGGGGTTCATCATTCTACATCATACTACAGACATATAATGTTTACATAGAATTTTTACACATACACTTGTGATAATTTACAAAATATATGTACATATGTCTGGTGAGAAATACTCACCTGAAAGCTGCAGAAAGTTTGAATTTCAAAACGGCAATTCACTGGTAAAGAACGATAGAGGGTAACGATCAAATTTCTCGGATGTCGCCTAGATTCAAATCTAGAACAAAATGAAAATATAGAATACGCGACTTTAGAATTTACGGTCAAAGGAAAGATAAAAATAGAACGAAATTTTGTTTGCCTTGCTCGACCACTTCACCGTGTAATTTTTGACAGACGTGAACCGGTTAACACTAAAATTTTACGACAAAATTTCCTAACGACAAGCTAAGGGAAAAATGGTGAAGTTTTCTCCTATGGACCGAGATACGCTCGTGTACACGTTCTTATTTTCTATTTCAACTTTCACGTGTACACGTACACTCACGCCACATAAATTATTATTTCGCCTAAACTTCCCGCTATAACTTAGATTTCCAGTACTGCTTACATTGTTTGTTATTCCATCAACATTTCCAAGCTAAAACTATAACAGGCAACTCAACCTATCCCCCAGTTCGCCGAGATACCCTCACGTACACGTGCACCTATCCATTCACTGCTCATGCACACGTACCCGTGCACCAACCTTCCACTGTTGCCTAACTTCTACTCAGCTACACAACTAGTATTCACTTCTACTGTAATCACTTAAGTCTTCTCTATAGTCTAAACTCACTTCCCAGTCTCAACTGAAATAGATCAGAGTACTGAGAACATGCAGAAGCCTCATCTACTACCCCGAGCCACGACCCAACTGCTTCGAGTCACACCATCCTCCACTTCGAGTCATTCAGTGAAACTCTTCGGGAAAATTTGTAAAATCTCCGAGACAATATAATAAGACTTCGAGCCTATGCCAAATCACAACCTGTCTGAAATGGTTTCCCTCTCCTCCCTTTTCTTTTCAAACCAGACACTCCCCACTTCTCTGAACTTACCCAACTGACTAACCCCTTCCTTCTTATTAGCATCAACCTCGCTTCAGTTATGCATCAACAAATCCAGACAACAACCAAACAGATCATGTACAGGGGTGTACATGTGCACCATTTCTGATATGCAACCAGTTGCATATCTCTGAAACATCAATCCACCTGTCTTCTTCACCTGACTCACTTTCAGACAGCATATGCCTAAGTGATATGCTCCTGCCAAATCTTAAAACATGCACTCGGACATGCACTTAGCCAAACTCAGCAACTATGGTTCCAAACATTTGTGGACCTGACATCATTACCTGGTTATCTGCAGGCTTCTCCTATTCTTTCTTTCTCCTTCAACTGAAGACTGGAGCTAAAAATAAGACAACTGCTACTCTACTACTCTTATTACAAATCATCAAGCAACACTCTTCCACACTCATGTCAGATCAGAATCCTCCTCTTCCTCAGTTCAGACAACATGTGCACTGGGTTACAAATACAAGGTCATGTACTGCCTATTGTGAAACTATATATGCAGACAAGCTAAAACAACAAACAACTGGTTTTGAAAACTTGCACTCACCCTTATCCTACTACAACCAGAGGCCAGGCCTTGCCCATGCACATCCTTTTTGAACAGCAAATCATATATGTGTGATAAATTTCTAAATCAAAACAATCTTGGAAAAAAAATATGCAGAGGGCATATGTTTGGACAGAGATACAAACTTGACCACTAACTCACCCCAAAGAACAAACCAGGCTGTAAGTATGCAGACTTACCCCTAGGTTATGAATGGAATATGAAAACTCAATACTATTGTTAAATCCCTAACAACTCATGTAAATGAACTAGGAAATCAGGGACATAGCAGCTATTTGAATGGAAACCCCTTTCTTTCTAAAAGCAAATTCTCTGTTCCTAAACACACCCATACCACTAAGGCAAAACATGACTTCTTTCTATCCCACTTCATCTTCTATAGAGATATGGATTCATACTAGTTAAGGTGGGACTGGCCGAGCAAGTCATCAAGAGAAAAAAGGGAAAAAGAAACTGAAGAAAAGGAAGAATTACCTGATGAAGCTTGCAAGCGTGAGACTGGAAATGGAAGGCAGAGGAATTTGATGTGTGTGAGGCAAGGAATTTATAGGGAACTTGTAAATTTGGAGAGAGGAAAATGGCAAGTCTGGATGTATGAAAATAAATGCATACGTTACTTATGCGTGTTTCACTCATCAGTTGTAAAAGAAATCAAAGAAGGCCGAGAGTTGGAAACTTGTTGAAAATTTTAAAAGCCAGGCTAATACTTGCGTGATGAATGGTAACTGATTTTTCAGTTGAACGAGAGAATGTGTTCGAATTTATTTGATGGTTGATTTATGCAAAGAAAATCAAAGGAGGTCGAGAAGAATTTATGCACGTAAAGAAGTTGAAAGAGCAGCTTTCCAGTTTATAAAACTTGATCAAGAGAGGAGAGACAAAAAAAAGAAAAAAAGAAAAAAAAAAAGAAAAAAAAAACATCAGTTACACTAAACGTTACTTAAGTGATTTGTACGTTTCAATCTAAAAAGAATTGATCTGTCTAAATCACTGGAAGAGAAACAATCCGCTTCAGAAAGATATAACTAGCCCACTGATACATGTGCGTGTGATTAAATGCACATAGAAGGAAAATGTGAATTGACTTTGGTTTGAATAGGCAAACAAAAGGAAAAATGTTGATCATGCAGATTGAAGGGCAAGCCTTGAGTACAATCTGCTTGCGTGATTCTTGGGTAGAGCCGTTGGAACAGAGAATAGGATATGCACGTTTTAAATACCAAGCATGCACATTTGAATGTTACCATAAGTTATATACATTTTGATCTGGCAGAGAAAAGCAATGGCAAGCTTTGATTGAAATAAATGGAATGGCAAGAATAGGTAAAGACTTTGTAATGGGAGAGCATATACAAAATTTAAGAAAATCTGACGGTTATACAAAAGTTGTTTCTTAAAATTTACCGACTGATATTTTACTCCCAAAATATTTGAGAATATGATTTTTACACTACGCTAAACAGACGCAGTCTAAAACATCAAAAATTTTCATAAAATAACATTTAAGAAAAACACACGTTTTATTACGTTGCTTATACTCAAAATTTGACGCATCTTTTGAACGCGAAATTTACAGTTTAAACATAACTTAAATTTTCATAGTTATTATTTAAAATTTTTGACATATCAAATTTTATAAAATATTTCTCAAATTTAAAAAAATTAACTATACTGTTAACATAATTTATATAAGATATATTTCAAAATAAAATAATTAGATAGAATAAATAGCTAAAACTAGGGCTGTTACATGGTAGAAAGCAAGTGCAAACACTTTGGATTTGTTTATGCATCCAATTCTATCATTGTTTAATGGTATTTTGTGTTGAAACTTATGTGTTATTATACTTGTTTTGTTGAATGTATCCAAGGGAATTGATACTTTGGCTCTCCCACTCATCTTTGTGTTGTGTTATCGTTCTTGTTGGGATCTCATTCGTGCATTCGTTGTTGTGTCTCCAGCTCAAACATGTGAGTTATCCTCACCAGACAATATGTACATATATAACTAGTAAATTGACCCCTTTTGAATCTGTAAAATGCATTATCATGTTACATATGCTATATTATGATTATATGATGTTCACCCATGCTTAAACACCTATTATAACATCTGTTACTGTTATATTATGTTGTTCTGTTATTTTTATCAGTTTATCACACTTCAAGTTCCCTTTAGATTAGAATCACTATGGGTTGAAATGATACATACCCGAACGGACATTAGATTAGGGGAAAATCGTTATGGGCTGAAATGATAGGCCTGAGCGATTTTCATTTTATTTCATTTACTTGGGACTGCGGGTTTGAAATGATAAAACCCGGATTTTCTTTGTAAATTACGGGTTGAAATGATACATTACCCGTATCACTTTACCTAGGCTAGAAAATTATATACAGACCCGTAGTTAAAATATATTTTCTAAAATTTTTAAAAATATGTTTGAAATGTAAATATTATAATATTTTGATTTAAGACATAATTAAAAATGATTTTTGTAAAGTATTATTGATATTTTGGAAATTTATAGGTTAAATAAATTATGGAAAAGTTAGAAAATTTAAATGTAATTTTTTTTCGAAATTTTGATTTAATTATAATTGAAAATTAAATTAAATATGAAATTATGATAAATTTATGATAATTTGAATTTAAAATGAATTTAAAATGATTTTATAATATATTAATGATTTTTGAGTAAATTTAAAAAATGAAAGGGATGATTATTTAAGTTGAAATTTTGAAATATAACCAAATGGGTATTTGTGAATTTGGCTTAAAAGTGAATTTTAAGTTAAGTGAATAAAATTGAAATTAAGTTATATTTTGAAATTTAAACTTAAGTTTTAAGTTGAAATTTAATTTAATGAATTTAAATTTGAATGTTGAAATTTAATAAGTGAATTATTATTAAATCTTGATTTTTGAATGGAAATTTAACTTTATAAAATCATGAACTTAAGGAAAATTAAATGTTGTTTATAAATGTGAAAATGTATGATTTTATAAGTTAAAAATGTTTTAAATAAAAATATAATTGGTTGTGAAATTATATTGAATATTTGAAGTTAATTAACTGCATTTTTGAAATGCTATTAATTGCAATTTAAATGATATTACAGCATTTGTAAATGATGTAGTTGATGATAATGAACTAAAAAGCTAAATTGAATTAAAGGCTATTATAGCAATCTTTTTAAGTGCTATAATTGTTGAATTTAACTAAGTTTATTTGAAATATTAAGTAAACCCTATTACAACATTTTTAAAAATGCTGTCTTTTGTTAAATTGAACTGTTTTGAATGTAACTTTCCGTAGCGTTTTCTAAATGCTGCGAAAAGTGAATTTTCACTGTTTTGATAAACTTAAGTGAATAAATGAACTTTGGAAGTTGAAATTTTTGGAAATTTAATAATTTAATTATTAAATATAATAACTTCATTTTAATGATTTAAAATAATTTTTGAAATATAAACTGTTTGGAAATGTAAATTGAAATGGTATTTTAAATTGAATAAAATGAATAATGATTTGAAATGAATGTGGTTTGGAAAAGATATGATATTTTGGTTTATTAAAATGATTTTAAATGTGGTTTTGGAAAGATATGATATTTTGATATATTAAAATGAATTGAAATGAAGTTTTGGAAAGATATGATATTTTTGATATATTAAAATGATTGAAATGACTTGAAATGGATATGATATTTTTGATATATTAAAATGATTGAAATGACTTGAAATGGATACGATATTTTTGATATATTAAAATGATTGAAATGAGGTTTTGAAATGATATGATATTTTGATATATTAAAATGATTTGAAATGTGGTTTTGAAATGATATGATATTTTGATATATTAAAATGATTTGAAATGTGGTTTTGAAATGATATGATATGATATTAAAATGATTTGAAATGTGGTTTTGAAAAGATATGATATTTTGATATATTAAAATGATTTGACAAGAATTTCTGGAAAGATATGATGTTTTAAAATGGTTTGGAATTAATTTAATCATTATTTTGATAAAGATTTGGATTTGAAATGATATCCTATTTTGAAGTATAAACATTATTTTAAAAGTTATAACTACGGGTTATAATAACGATTGGTTGGCAAAGAGACCGGGATCGGATATCTGGCATACTCTCTTTCGATACCGAAAACCACTTTGACAACCGTGTACGCGGTGGAGATTCCAGAATGAAGTAGGATGGTGGCGACGTTCTTGAGGTATATTACGTGGACCCAACTCCCGTGAGTTGGCATAAGGTGGCTAAAACAGGAGCGATCTCGGGCTAAGTGAGGTCATTCCTCCGATCGGACACATTCCTTCGATACTATACTCTTACTTGTGATTGATTAGATGGCCATCCTCCGATTTTGATTGGGAGTGTGTTCCGAGGTGGGCGTATGTGGCTGCTGCGTTACCACCAGCCCGTGTGTGTAATTGGTATATCTACCCTGGCATTGCCTTGTGTGC
Source organism: Allium cepa (assembly GCA_030765085.1). Taxonomy (NCBI): domain Eukaryota; kingdom Viridiplantae; phylum Streptophyta; class Magnoliopsida; order Asparagales; family Amaryllidaceae; genus Allium; species Allium cepa. The sequence continues at coordinate 106,600,165 of CM060946.1, forward strand.
CGTGTCACCTACCATACCGAGCCTTTACTACGAGTTTGTTTTTCTCCCGTAGCCCGTGTGGTATCCTCTGACAGTCACCCGGAGTGGAGATGGCATGATATTGGATGGACTACTGGGACTATTATGTGTGAAGGGTGATATGGGTAGCCTGGAACGCTATTTAAAAGTATGTTTATTTTACTGTAGACATTATTATAATAGCGAAATATTACTACATAGTAAATAGTTTGACGGATCCATAGAGGATGGGCGGTCCCAGACATCCTTTAAGTTACTTGTACCTTATTACAGTTCACTTGAGTTGGTTTACATTAGATAAATATATATTGTCCTGACTCGAGTGTTTGTATTTTTATTTACGCTTGGGTCAGCCTGAGTTATTCACAGATTTGGATTCCAATTTCTGGAGATTGGAATCGCTGGAGATTATCTGCTTATCTAGTTTTATCTATTCCAGTTCTGTTGTTCTATTCAGCTTGTACTTGGTTATCATCTTAAGAGTTCTGTTGTACTTTATTTAGTCTGTTGTATTTTATTTAACTCTGATATATTTACATAGTAGCTTCATGAACTGCTATCTCTTTACTTCCGCTGCATTTCTTACTCTGTGTCCGTGTTCTGTGATTTTTATTTACTGTATATTCTGAGATTTGCCAAATTTTATTTACAACGCGGTATTTTAAGCAATTCAAGTCCGACATGTGCGGATGCGAATGGTATTTTAAGCAATTCAAGTCCGACATGTGCTTTTCTAATTGTTTATGTTGTTTTCACTTGCTTTCTCACCTTTGTAGCTCAGCCCCTTGCTCCTCCTTCACCATGGCTGCCAACACCACCATCTGAGCCATCCTCCACCACCTCCTCTACAGCCCCAAGCCACTGGCCATGCACCCATGTGACCAAATCCAACAATATCTACACAAACTTCACCTATATGCACCATAGCCAATCACCTATGCCTTCATCACTTTCAACCACCCGTTGCCCGCCACCTACTCCACCTCCACCATCCATGGATGACCTGGAACCCGCTGCCACACCATCCTACAGCCCACTACAGTGATGGCCGCACCATGCTAGCTTGTGGCCGAACCCATATGTTGCATAGGATCCATGGTAGTTGCATTGTAGTGTTAGTTCCATGCACTTATCTCTCTACCATACTTTGCTCCATCATTTTCCCATGCTAGGCCGACCTTCAGGAACCCAGACCAGATCCAAACCATGCCTTTAGCCGTGCCATTTCAGATCTGGAGCTGAAGCATAGGTGGTAGAAAGCAAGTGCAAACACTTTGGATTTGTTTATGCATCCAATTCTATCATTGTTTAATGGTATTTTGTGTTGAAACTTATGTGTTATTATACTTGTTTTGTTGAATGTATCCAAGGGAATTGATACTTTGGCTCTCCCACTCATCTTTGTGTCGTGTTATCGTTCTTGTTGGGATCTCATTCGTGCATTCGTTGTTGTGTCTCCAGCTCAAACATGTGAGTTATCCTCACCAGACAATATGTACATATATAACTAGTAAATTGACCCCTTTTGAATCTGTAAAATGCATTATCATGTTACATATGCTATATTATGATTATATGATGTTCACCCATGCTTAAACACCTATTATAACATCTGTTACTGTTATATTATGTTGTTCTGTTATTTTTATCAGTTTATCACACTGCAAGTTCCCTTTAGATTAGAATCACTATGGGTTGAAATGATACATACCCGAACGGACTTTAGAATAGGGGAAAATCATTATGGGCTGAAATGATAGGCCTGAGCGATTTTCATTTTATTTCATTTACTTGGGACTGCGGGTTTGAAATGATAAAACCCGGATTTTCTTTGTAAATTACGGGTTGAAATGATACATTACCCGTATCACTTTACCTAGGCTAGAAAATTATATACAGACCCGTAGTTAAAATATATTTTCTAAAATTTTTAAAAATATGTTTGAAATGTAAATATTATAATATTTTGATTTAAAACATAATTAAAAATGATTTTTGTAAAGTATTATTGATATTTTGGAAATTTATAGGTTAAATAAATTATGGAAAAGTTAGAAAATTTAAATGTAATTTTTTTTCGAAATTTTGATTTAATTATAATTGAAAATTAAATTAAATATGAAATTATGATAAATTTATGATAATTTGAATTTAAAATGAATTTAAAATGATTTTATAATATATTAATGATTTTTGAGTAAATTTAAAAAATGAAAGGGATGATTATTTAAGTTGAAATTTTGAAATATAACCAAATGGGTATTTGTGAATTTGGCTTAAAAGTGAATTTTAAGTTAAGTGAATAAAATTGAAATTAAGTTATATTTTGAAATTTAAACTTAAGTGTTAAGTTGAAATTTAATTTAATGAATTTAAATTTGAATGTTGAAATTTAATAAGTGAATTATTATTAAATCTTGATTTTTGAATGGAAATTTAACTTTATAAAATCATGAACTTAAGGAAAATTAAATGTTGTTTATAAATGTGAAAATGTATGATTTTATAAGTTAAAAATGTTTTAAATAAAAATATAATTGGTTGTGAAATTATATTGAATATTTGAAGTTAATTAACTGCATTTTTGAAATGCTATTAATTGCAATTTAAATGATATTACAGCATTTGTAAATGATGTAGTTGATGATAATGAACTAAAAAGCTAAATTGAATTAAAGGCTATTATAGCAATCTTTTTAAGTACTATAATTGTTGAATTTAACTAAGTTTATTTGAAATATTAAGTAAACCCTATTACAACATTTTTAAAAATGCTGTCTTTTGTTAAATTGAACTGTTTTGAATGTAACTTTCCGTAGCGTTTTCTAAATGCTGCGAAAAGTGAATTTTCACTGTTTTGATAAACTTAAGTGAATAAATGAACTTTGGAAGTTGAAATTTTTGGAAATTTAATAATTTAATTATTAAATATAATAATTTCATTTTAATGATTTAAAATGATTTTTGAAATATAAACTGTTTGGAAATGTAAATTGAAATGGTATTTTAAATTGAATAAAATGAATAATGATTTGAAATGAATGTGGTTTTGAAAAGATATGATATTTTGGTTTATTAAAATGATTTGAAATGTGGTTTTGGAAAGATATGATATTTTGAAATATTAAAATGAATTGAAATGAAGTTTTGGAAAGATATGATATTTTTGATATATTAAAATGATTGAAACGACTTGAAATGGATATGATATTTTTGATATATTAAAATGATTGAAATGACTTGAAATGGATATGATATTTTTGATATATTAAAATGATTGAAATGAGGTTTTGAAATGATATGATATTTTGATATATTAAAATGATTTGAAATGTGGTTTTGAAATGATATGATATTTTGATATATTAAAATGATTTGAAATGTGGTTTTGAAAAGATATGATATTTTGATATATTAAAATGATTTGACAAGAATTTCTGGAAAGATATGATGTTTTAAAATGGTTTGGAATTAATTTAATCATTATTTTGATAAAGATTTGGATTTGAAATGATATCCTATTTTGAAGTATAAACATTATTTTAAAAGTTATAACTACGGGTTATAATAACGATTGGTTGGCAAAGAGACCGGGATCGGATATCTGGCATACTCTCTTTCGATACCGAAAACCACTTTGACAACCGTGTACGCGGTGGAGATTCCAGAATGAAGTAGGATGGTGGCGACGTTCTTGAGGTATATTACGTGGACCCAACTCCCGTGAGTTGGCATAAGGTGGCTAAAACAGGAGCGATCTCGGGCTAAGTGAGGTCATTCCTCCGATCGGACACATTCCTTCGATACTATACTCTTACTTGTGATTGATTAGATGGCCATCCTCCGATTTTGATTGGGAGTGTGTTCCGAGGTGGGCGTATGTGGCTGCTGCGTTACCACCAGCCCGTGTGTGTAATTGGTATATCTACCCTGGCATTGCCTTGTGTGCCGTGTCACCTACCATACCGAGCCTTTACTACGAGTTTGTTTTTCTCCCGTAGCCCGTGTGGTATCCTCTGACAGTCACCCGGAGTGGAGATGGCATGATATTGGATGGACTACTGGGACTATTATGTGTGAAGGGTGATATGGGTAGCCTGGAACGCTATTTAAAAGTATGTTTATTTTACTGTAGACATTATTATAATAGCGAAATATTACTACATAGTAAATAGTTTGACGGATCCATAGAGGATGGGCGGTCCCAGACATCCTTTAAGTTACTTGTACCTTATTACAGTTCACTTGAGTTGGTTTACATTAGATAAATATATATTGTCCTGACTCGAGTGTTTGTATTTTTATTTACGCTTGGGTCAGCCTGAGTTATTCACAGATTTGGATTCCAATTTCTGGAGATTGGAATCGCTGGAGATTATCTGCTTATCTAGTTTTATCTATTCCAGTTCTGTTGTTCTATTCAGCTTGTACTTGGTTATCATCTTAAGAGTTCTGTTGTACTTTATTTAGTCTGTTGTATTTTATTTAACTCTGATATATTTACATAGTAGCTTCATGAACTGCTATCTCTTTACTTCCGCTGCATTTCTTACTCTGTGTCCGTGTTCTGTGATTTTTATTTACTGTATATTCTGAGATTTGCCAAATTTTATTTACAACGCGGTATTTTAAGCAATTCAAGTCCGACATGTGCGGATGCGAATGGTTGAAAATATCGGGTTGTTACAAATGAATTCAGCCAAAGATGTGAACAGCGGCTGTGACGCACCCCTCTATGCTCACAATAAAAAAGAGTATTAAAAGGAAATACTGTCTGTTATTACGAAGAATAAGGCTGGATATGAGCGGCCATCCATAGTTAGGCCTTACGCTAGTATTGTTTATCTCGATAGGAGTGGTATATTCTTTATTTTTTCATCTCTGATTTATTTACTCCCATTGACATACTCAATTCCAGTATAAAACGAACTACGATGGTTCATAATAGTTTAGGACAATATATATAATACTAATACAGATAAGCTAAATGCGGAACACAGATAATATCAAATCTCATATATATATAACTGAAATCAGTTACACTACACGTGATACAATACATATGATACAACTACAACTGTCGACACAGGATGTTACATATACAAGTACATTAATATAATCAATATACATGAATACATATCATCCTATACTAAGACATCAACTACTCCAAAAGGTATAAAGAGACTTCATAGCTCTAGCAGCAACCCAAAGCAAGATATCTACAACCTGTAATAACTCGGTCTGACCCGAGTATTAAATTCAAAAGAAAATAATAAACGTGTCAGTCTAATTCAAACTCAGTTATTAGTGCACGGAAGCAATAATAATTAAATAATCAAATAGACGACAGTCACAAAAATCTCACCTATCCAATCCTTTAATAAGGAAATCGGATAACGGTAAATATAACACGTAACAGTGTTAAACAACAAATCAGCAAATTCAAACTATCAACAAAGATAAATGAAAGGATTATCAATGAAGATAATTTATAAAACAACAGAATTGCCTAAACGGCATTTAACAGCAAGTTGCCAAAGCAAAACTCAAGCCATTGAAACAGCATAAACAACAAAATCGTCAAATTAAACCAAATCAAAATACCACTTCAAAATATATTGAATTGGCAACACAAAACAATTCCAGGAATTGAAAACATCAATTAAAACATCAAACCTGGTAGGGCTGCAGTATACGCACGCGTGTACTGCCTCGCCACCACAGCATGAAATACACAAAAGATCAACGAACCAAAATCTAATGGCATCAACTCAATCAAATGAACCAGACACCCATCAAGCAGTGCATAGTGCACTGAAGATCTTGAACAAAACTCGAGTGAAACCAGAACAATAATGGAACCGACCACCCAATGAATCAAATGATACATACTCGAGTGGAGCAAGAACAAATGTACACAAGAAAAACAACATGAAACTGGACAGTGCAAGTGTAGAACTCGACTGGTCAGCCTCAACCATGAAATGATCATGTTCATAACTCGATTCAAGGGACTACATGATGGAAAAGTAAACGCAACGTGAACCATCAGGGAACAAAGGCAATAGTACAACTCTAATTGGAAGCACACAATTTCACATACCAGATACATCAACAAGTCATGCGATGCACTAGAGAAAATGACTGGTACAAGTGACAATGCGAGCTACCACCCAAGATAGTGCAGAATGGAAATGTACATATACAAGTGACCAAGTGCAATGCAGGTATCAGTTTCTAACAAGTGACCAAGTGCAATGCTATATGGACTAGACAGTAAGTGTCGACCAAGCCTTAACCAAATGCAATGACAAGCACAACTATGCAAGAGGTTGGAGATATATAATACAGACTATATCAAGTCTACAATGACCAAAGTGCTATTAAGACTATCAAAGGAAAAATCAAGTCACAGTGCAGACTATATTCAACAAATGAAGATGTAACTCAAATCAAAATGAACCAATTGGAACTGCAACAGCCGGAATGGAGACATGCAGTATACAACTATGAAATTGGATAATGCAAGTATCAGACTCGAGCTTAAAGGCTACAACTTCAAGTGGAAGTGAATTAAATGACACAAATCAACGCCAACAGCATGAACTGGACAGTGCACCAAAGATAAGGCAACACAGCAAGGCCCAGCAAATAACAAAATACAAGGCAGTGACAACTAAAATGATGACCCGGCAGCAAGCCTAAAGGCAACAAAAATGCCAACTGACTCGAATGACTCAAGTGATCCTAGAATACTGCTCGATACACAGCAATACAAAGTGATCCACATCAACAAATTACTAAATTCAAATGGTACAACACACAGCTTTAAAATCAAAGAACGTATGAAGATAGTGTAGTCAAGACTCAGTGGTGAAGCAACAAAACCACACATCAATTGATAATGTGTACACATGAATGTCATCATATGTATAAAATCAATTGCAAGCCAATCATGAAAGACATACAGAATCAAAGTGAACAAATAGTGGAAAATGCAACAAATGTTTCGTATGCAAAAGTTTCAAGTCATGGACGAAGCCATGAGAAATCCATGAAATCCGAGAACCAAGTTAGAAATCATCAAGTGAACGAATTTAAACAAACGGAAATCAATGATCTCAAATCAAATATAAACAATAGATTGAACTAGATGTGAGTGGAAAAATCACTCATCTTGTTACCATGAGCGCAAAACCAAAGATCGAACAGTTCAAATCGAAGCCGCGGCACTCAAAAATCGAGCGGAGACAAACCCTAGCAGCCATTGCAAAATTGAAGAGACGATCATCCATCAAAGCAAAGAAATCAAATTTGATCGAGTCTTTGAAGTTGCAACTTCAAAATTTCACGAAAACCCTAATTTTTCGTTAAAGAGGAACGAACGAGCCGCCATTTTTCTTTCGTATGTTTTGTCTAGGGTTTGCCAATGAATGAATAGAGAGGAGGGAACGGGTATCGACCCTTGTTAATTATCATAGCACCAATAAAACATGGGCCCAGATTATTTTAAAGCCCGCTTAACCCATAACAAATTTCAAAAGAATTTAAACCTGATTTAAAACCGCCCAACAACAATTAGCTATCACCACTAATCGTTTAATGATGATAATTAATTAATGCAAAATCCGGGGTTGTTACAGACTTCCCTCCTTATAAAAATTGCGTCCCCGCAATTTTCATAATTAAAGTCGTTAATAACAATTATTTTTCTAACATAAACTTGTTAAGCTAGAAAATTAAAGGTCGAGAATATAAACACCAAAGAAATCTTTTAATTTCATAAAAGAAATTCACAAATTCTCAACAAAATCTAATTATTAATTAGATAATCAGAAAACATCAAACTGAATAAATACAATTTTCAGCAACATTTAATTATCAATTAATTAATTAGAATACAAAAATCACAAAACAACAATATCTAATTATCGATACGATAATTAGAAAACAGCGAAATCGAATTATCGACAAAGACAATTAGAAAACACAAATCACATATCGCAAAACCACAAATATATAGTTATCAAAAACGATAATCAGAAAACATCAAATATCTAATTATCAAAAACGAAAATCAGAAATCTCAAATCAACAAATATCCAATTATCAAAAACGATAATCGGAAACAACAAATATCTAATTATCAAAAATGATAATCAGAAATCTCAAACCAACAAATATCCAATTATCAAAAACGATAATCAGAAACTACAAATATCTAATTATCAAAAATGATAATCAGAAAACTTCAAATATCTAATTATCAAAAACGATAACCAGAAATCTCAAATCAACAAATATCCAATTATCAAAAACGATAATCAGAAATCTCAAATCAACAAATATCCAATTATCAAAAACGATAATCAGAAAACATCAAATCAACAAATATCTAATTACCAACAAAAATAATTAGAACTCATAACAGCAAATGTCTATTTACCTGCAGATAATTAGAAACAACAAATATCTAAAAATCAACTGAGATGATCTAGAAAATCAGCATAAAAGGTTGGATCAATCCCATCAAATGGCGAGTTTTAGCTACGCCGCACGTGCATCAACAAATGGCCGAAGCCTACCAAGTACTATAAATTTTACCGCCCATCAAATGACCCGAAGGTCCGTAGAGTGAACCGAAGGTCTAGTACTGGTAATTGACCCGAAGGTCCATCAGATGACCCAAAATTCCAACAGAGTGGCTCGAAAGCCCAACAAAATCATCAGAATCATCAAACAGCAGATGTTTCAATTAACGATTCCGGAATTAACCGAAATAGTAAAAGTGTGGTTCCATACTCCGTGCTTTTGCTAAATCGTTTAAATCTCTTCATCGTTTCCTTGAAAGTGCAAATTTGTATTTTAAATAATAACCTTTTACGTTCTCAAACGGACAAGGCCGGAATTAACCGAATCAGTAAAACTAAGGGTTCATAGTCCTAAATTTTGCGTTATCGTTTAAATCGCTTCCTCATTCTTTTGAAAGCGCAAACTGTAAAATTTTTGGAAATACTTTTATTTTAAAACGATTTTTAAAATACGTGATTAAAACAGCAACATATGTAGCAATTTCAACGAGGAAATTGCGCTTCACAAAACACCGTAAAAACGGATACCAAATCAGCGTTGCGGCTAACCGCATGAAAATTCACTTTAAATTGACGGTTGCTGAAGTCAAAATAACAGTAATTTTCTTTTGTCAAAAATGTCACAAAAACACCGTGCTTTTAAAATATGACACCGGTGTAAAAATCCCGTTATAAAAATAACGGCAACAAAATACGATTAAGACCCAACACTGATTCAACGTAAAATTAATGCAGTAACGTGTAACTCATATTTGCACGCACACTACAAGATGAACAAAGAAATTACTCGAATATATCTTCAATGAAGATAATTCAAAAAAGCAAAAATCTCAACAAAATCACATAACTGCGATCGCTTCGGATCCCCAAATCGGATTCGAAATTTTTAAAGAAATCAAAATAAATACACCTATGTGAACAACAAATGAAATTTATTTCAATTTCTTATTTTGATTATTAAATCAAAAGGGTTATCAGCTGTACCCAGCGTAGACAGTCTCATTGTTTCCGATGCGCACTCTGATAAACAGAACACAAATTAATCAATCATCAAAACTCAATTTCACTTTTACTTTTAAATAAAGATATTTAAAAATTTCATCATAATTTCAAAACTTTAGTTTTGACTCATGGCACAAATAAAAACATCAACAAATAGTTGTAACACATGTTCCACCTAAGTTATGTTTTATTTTATGTCCATAAACCCTCGCTCTGATACCAACTGTGACGCCCCACCTCTATGCTTATAATAACAAAGAGTATTAAAAGGAAATACTATCTGTTATTACGAAGAATAAGGCTGGATAGGAGCGGCCATCCGTAGTTAGGCCTTACACTAGTATTGTTTATATCGATAGGAGTGGTATATTCTTTATTTTTTCATCTCTGATTTATTTACTCCCATTGACCTACCCAATTCCAGTATAAAACGAACTACGATGGTTCATAATAGTTTAGGACAATATATATAATACTAACACAGATAAGCTAAATGCGTAACACAGATAATATCAAATCTTATATATATAACTGAAATCAGTTACAATACACGTGATACAATACATATGATACAACTACAACTGTCGACACAGGATGTTACATAAACAAGTACATTAATATAACCAATATACATGAATACATATCATCCTATACTATGACATGAACTACTCCAAAAGGTATAAAGAGACTTCATAGCTCTAGCAGCAACCCAAAGCAAGATATCTACAACCTGTAATAACTCGGTCTGACCCGAGTATTAAATTCAAAAGAAAATAATACACGGGTCAGTCTAATTCAAACTCAATTATTAGTGCACGGAAGCAATAATAATTAAATAATCAAATGGACGACAGTCACAAAAATCTCACCTATCCAATCCTTTAATAAGGAAATCGGATAACGGTAAATATAACACATAACAGTGTTAAACAACAAATCAGCAAATTCAAACTATCAACGAAGATAAATGAAAGGATTATAAATGAAGATAATTTATAAAACAACAGAATTGCCTAAACGGCAATTAACAGCAAGTGGCCAAAGCAAAACTCAAGCCATTGAAACAGCATAAACAACAAAATCGTCAAATTAAACCAAATCAAAATACCACTTCAAAATATATTGAATTGGAAACACAAAACAATTCCAACAATTAAAAACATCAATTAAAACATCAAATTTGGTAGGGCTGCAGTATACGCACACGTGTACTGCCTTGCCACCACAGCATGAAATACACAAAAGATCAACGAACCAAAATCAAGTGGCATCAACTCAATCAAATGAACCAGACACCCATCAAGCAGTGCATAGTGCATTGAAGATCTTGAACAAAACTCGAGTGAAACCAGAACAATAATGGAACTGACCACCCAATGAATCAAATGACACATACTCGAGTGGAGCAAGAACAAATGTACACAAGAAAAACAACATGAAACTGGACAGTGCAAGTGTAGAACTCGACTGGTCAGCCACAACCATGAAATGGTCATGTTCATAACTCGATTCAAGGGACTACATGATGGACAAGTAAACGCAACGTGAACCAGCAGGGCACAAAGGCAATAGTACAACTCTAACTGGAAGCACACTATTTCACATACCAGATACATCAACAAGTCATGCGATGCACCAGAGAAAATGACTGGTACAAGTGACAATGCGAGCTACCACCCAAGACAGTGCAGAATGGAAATGTACATATACAAGTGACCAAGTGCAATGCAGGTATCAGTTTCTAACAAGTGACCAAGTGCAATGCTATATGGACTAGACAGTAAGTGTCGACTAAGCCTTAACCAAATGCAATGAGAAGCACAACAATGCAAGAGGTTGGAGATATATAATGCAGACTATATTAAGCCTACAATGACCAAAGTGCTATCAAGACTATCAAAGGAAAAATCGAGTCACAGTGCAGACTATTTTCAACAAATGAAGATGTAACTCAAATCAAAATGAACCAATTGGAACCGCAACAGCCGGAATGGCGACATGCAATATACAACTGTGAAATTGGATAATGCAAGTATGAGACTCGAGCATAAAGGCTACAACTTCAAGTGGAAGTGAATTAAATGACACAAATCAATGCCAACAACATGAACTGGACAGTGCACCAAAGATAAGGCAACACGGCAAGACCCAACAAATAGCAGAATACAAGGCAGTGACAACTAAAATGATGACCCGACAGCAAACATCAAGGCAACAAAATTGCCAACTGACTCGAATGACTCAAGTGATACTAGAATACTGATCGATACACAGCAATACAAAGTGATCCACAACAACAAATGACTAAATTCAGACGGTACAACACACATCTTTAAAATCAAAGAACGTATGAAGATAGTGTAGTCAAGACTCAGTGGTGAAGCAACAAAACCACACATCGATTGATAATGTGTACACATGAATGTCATCATATGTATAAAATCAAATGCAAGACAATCATCAAAGACATAGCAGAATCAAAGTGAACAAATAGTGGAAAATGCAACAACTGTTTCGTATGCAGAAGTTCCAAGTCAAGGCCGAAGCCATCAGAAATCCATGAAATGCGAGAACCAAGTCAGAAATCATCAAGTGAAAGAATTCAAACAAACGGAAATCAAGGATCTCAAATCAAATATAAACAATAGATTGAACTATATGTGTGTGGAAAAATCACTCACCTTGTTACCACGAGCGCAAAACCAAAGATCGAACAGTTCAAATCGAAGCCGTGGCACTCAAGAATCGAGTGGGGACAAACCCTAGCAGCCATTGCAAAATCGAAGAGACGATCATCCATTAGAGCAAAGAAATCAAATTTGATCGAGTCTTTGAAGTCGCAACTTTGAAATTTCACGAAAACCCTAATTTTTTGTTAAAGAGGAACGAACGAGCCGCCATTTTTCTTTCGTATATTTTGTTTAGGGTTTGCCAATGAATGAATAGAGAGGAGGGAACGGTTATCGACCCTTGTTAATTATCACAGCACCAATAAAACATGGGCCCAGATTATTTTAAAGCCCGCTTAACCCATAAGAAATTTCAAAAGAATTTAAACCTGATTTAAAAATGCCCAACAGCAATTAGCTATCACCATTAATTGTTTAATAACGATAATTAATTAATCAAAATCCCGGGTTGTTACAGCGGCAGAACTATAAGATGATGCAGGCTAAAGTATGTAAATATTATGTTTAAACTAAATTAAATACCATACAGAGGATGCCAATTGTAAAAGTATACTAAAGAAAAAGTGCATGAACTGGAAAAATGCATAATACATTCAGTACACTACACCTCATAATGCAGCTTAACAAAGTATTATCATTGTAGGTGTAAAGCTAGTCAGTCTTAGCACAACATATATCTTTTGATTCATAGGAAAATACATTATTTTAGCAATTGTCTCAGTTTAATAAAGACAGCCTGCGTTAACTAAAGCATTGTCCCAGTAATGACTGATGCATTGCTTCAGTTAAAACTGAGGCAATTGCCTCAATTTAAATGAGGCCAATGCCTCAGTATCGATGGAGGCATTTCCTTCACACCGATGGAGGCATTGCCTCCGCATCGACTGAGGCTTTGCCTCAGCATCGACCAAATCAACTACATGTTTGTTTTGCATACAAAAATATTACCTCGGTTAGTCTTCTCATAATGTTTTTTGTAAAGTGATAAGTAGGTAGAGTAGTTCGTTAGTATTATTATTTGACAAATATATTTTAGAGTTTCAATAAATATACTCCTCTCCCTTACAACATTTTTGTAAGGTTTTGATTCATGTTACCAAATATTATTGTAAAAGTTCATATATTGATGGCTTTTGCTATTATAGGATGATTAATAATTTGATTTTTTATGAATATTTAATGATTATAGTTTCTAAAAGCATGAATCACTTAATCATGAATTGGAAACTCCAAATTATAGTAGTAAATTCATTATATACATAATATTGTTGGTATATTTAGAATTCTTTTCTAATGAATTAGATACTTTTTTCTACGATTCCTCTAAGCAAAGTCTATAGCTGGACATTAGGTACCAAAGATCAAGTCATTAAATTTAGCTTGTTTATGATATGGTTGGAAGAAGGGAAAAATTCGTTAAGTTAAATATTTGGAAATTTAGGAAAACTTACCCAATACTGGAAAGTTTCGCCAAAGTAGAAAGCAAATCTTAAATTTTGAAGTAAAGAATACAAAATCAGAAGCATAACCACCTCAACAACTAAAGCTATCATCCAAACTTTCAAATGAAGAACAAAAAAGAATCACGTACCAATATCACACCAATTGTATTACATTACATTCTTACTTAAAATTTCTAATTTACACTACATGTAATTATTTGAGAGATTCTTAAACCTTATGTAAGACCTAAAATTGGGTACAATAGTGTGAAATAGTCTGATACTTGTACTTTGTAATGAACCAAAGAAAAATATAAAACCCATTGAAAGAACACCTAATTTTATGTCTTACCTATGGCAACAGACTGTGACGACCCAAACTCGATGTTCGATAAACAACATCAAATTTGCATCGCTAGAGCTTATAACAACAATTAGATGAATATAAAATAGCGGAACAGAATCAATATCATAAATATCATCATAGTTACAACATCAACATAATATCCATACTACAACAGAGTATATAATACATACACCACAACTCCAAATACAACATCATGATAATACAACAGTGAACATATATCCAAAAGTTCTCAAATGAGAGAGATGATAACGAACTCCCAAAACCTAACACCTGAAATCTCCAAAAGCTCTTAAGATATCTCCAAGATGAGAGCTCCAGAATACTGCTACTCCAAAATACAGAAACCTGCTACTAGGCTGCCCGTGTGGAAATAATGGGCACCCAGAGTATAGGAAAGAAAACAATAAACTCCGGATCAGTCATGGGACTGGTGTGGGTAAACAAAAACAGTTGCATTTAAATAAAACAAGATTTATAAAAGAATTTTCGGAATGCTTTTAAAAATGGAACTACCATAAGACCTCCCTCCACACACACAATGCAAACGCAGAATTGGAGGAGATTTCTTCTTATGATAGTTAAATATGCTTGGTAAGAGAAAAGAATTCTTTGATATTATACTAGTGTATAGTGAAGTAAATCATTTCGAAAATAGAATATCAATCTTAGCCAACATACGACCATTATCGTATGCCTACTATAGCTACCATGTTTTGTGGCAGGTTACCACCACGCTGCATGACAGGTTTTACAACTAAAACCGTACAGGGTTTCGTATTGGGAATTGGATTTCCAACAAATGGTCAGGCCAAGGAACTTCCCATTGCCACATGAGAACGCCTCTGGAAGGACGTCCCCGATAACCAAACCGGATCTCTGCCAACACAAGGCCGGGTTACCCCTAACTGGGTAACTACTGACACGAGTATGCCATCTCCCGGTTGTAACCAACATTTAACCGGGGCCCCAACAACAAATCACAAAGTAATATATATATATATATATATATATATCTGCGATATCAACATAAGTTAAGTATCTGGGCTCCATACCATGATACCACTTCTATCCAGAAGGAAATGCACATACCCTAAAGGGTGCTACCCCCAATAACCTTGCCGCATCTTTCCTGTTTCGACCATTTCGGGGTGTGAGGTCCGACGAAGTCTCATCCACAAAGCCACGCTTTATACAAAAGCTGTGCTTTGGGTCAACAAATGATCATAGAAATGATCACAAAGATAAGTGATCAAACAAATGATCATATCACAAATGATCAAACAATGATCATTTCACAGCAACACTCAGCATGTCACGTTACCAGATTGGGAATATATCGCTGATAACCTTCAACTACATAACCTCTGAGCTCGTACGTCTCAGAAAAGGGTGTTAAGCTAAGAGAATTAATTCTCCGCCACCATCAGAAATATATTTGAAAGAAATCTGCTTTATATCTCAATTTGTAATGTCAGACATACAATCCATACAAGTTTGTTCCGGGCTCGAACAGAACCGAAGGCACTTCCAAAGAAGTCCTTGCAATCCGGATATCCACAATCCTGATCGGATTCCCCATCACATATGGAGAACTCTATACCGGAGCAACTCGGTGCAGAGTCAATCGACAGGTCATCCTATCGCTCTCGCAAATACCCGGTCTTCAACACCGGTCTTCAAATGCTATCCATAACGTCGAATCACATATTCGAAATGGGTTATACGACACAAAGGTCCTTTCCCGGCTAATTCGAATAGTGAGTGTCAAATTTTAAAACATGTGGATGTCATTCACAAATATTCACAAGTTCGATGTGGGTTTCGGATAACCAACTGAAATCCGATTCCCTGTCGCATCGAAGTTTAAATGTCGTTTTACGGGCAACAGGGTTTCCACATCAATACAGAACGAATCATAATCACAATGCAGTACATGGCAATTTATATAACACAACATCACAATCAGAACAGAAATATCAATATGGTGCATAGCAACAGTTAATTTATCTTCCAATGTGGTTTAAATAAATTTACCACCAGACTATTTTAAATCAACGATGAGAAGTTGTATAAATAAATTAAATCTTAGTTTATTCGATTTATTGATTCAAAATTTGTTCTTTAAATTCACTGCTAATTTTCTTGATTTATCAACTTAAATAAATTTGAATAACAAATTCTCAATTACAATTAAATTTGAACTCTTTAAATTTCAAATTGTATATCATTTTTAGTTTCTTTTCAAATTTATAATTTTACAAAAATAATCATTTACCTTAATTATCGTTTTAAATCTTCTTTATATCCTCAAAATCAATTTATTTTGCATTTGAAATTTTAAGGTAAATTAACTTCAATTCTTATTTTTAAATTAAACTACATAATTTAAATATTAATTTAGGTTTTATAAGCCTTGATACATATATTTACTTAGTCAATAACTTAAACATATTTTCAATTTTGAAATTTTTTTTCAACATGGTTCAATTTAACACTTACATTTGATAAATTTAGGTTAAACCCATTTTTAAAATATACCCGAGTAAAACAGAGTCTCACTCGCGTTCACCCCGGTTCCATCACGTTACATCCCCGGACCTTCCCTTTCTCTCCTCATCCCAGTTTCTTTTCTTCTTCCAATTTCTTTTTTTTCCTCTAAGATTAAACTTTAGCTAACTAAAATAGCTTCAGGGGAACTCTCTCGAACACGAACACAACCCGAAGCATTACATGAAAATTTTCGAGTCTCTCCCGAAGCCAAACACACACGACAACTGCCTATACCCATACGAATGCTGTGCACGTGCACATCATCACGGCGTCGCTCCGATGGCCATTTCGATCGCCAGCAAACCACGATGCATCCCTACATACGAGATCGAAACTTAATTCTTCACGAAATTGTAAAAATCGAAATTTGCCTGAAGCGTGCGCCAACTATACGTATGCATCAACCCCAAATCACCTCGGCCTCGCGACGCCGTCCACCTGACATCGCGCCGCCCCAGTCACATCACCTCAGGTCATCCACGAAGCTAATCCCAGTACCTTGTCCAACTCGATGCACCCCAGAACCATCCGCGACCATTTCTTTTAACCTGAACGAACATGGGTTCTCAAACCCTATTTCAATCTCTTGCTCAAAATTCTTGCAATAATCAAATTTTTTAATATTTTTCCTAACATTATTGAGTATTAAACTAGCTCCACGCGAAATTGCAACATTCAAAAATCTTTTGATTAACAGGAATCGATTTAAAAGCAACATTTGTTCAAGTATGAACTGCTCCTAAGATACCTAAGTAAAAATCATCATATTTAGTTTAAAAACCCTATTTTTGTATACTTACTCGAATTATAAAATCAAATCAATGATTTATCATACTTGAATTTATCATCAATTTTGTTTCACTGTAAGTTTTGAGGTTGCACAGCCAAAAGTCTTCACTTCAAACTTAAAATAAAATTGTAAACTGTGAGTTAAATTTAAACAACTTATTTTGTTTTAAAAAATCCAAATCTTAACATGTTTGTATAAAGGTTCATTTGATTTCTTTCTAATTTACTTTACTCTGTTTTGAAACCAAAAATTAGAAGAACAGATATCACAAACATATGCAGAGTTATCTTTTAAAACATACATAGCTAAGCAAACTGTTCACAAATCTAATACACATATTTTAATATCCAAGCAGTAAGTTTACTCACTTGGAAAATATTGAAACAGAGGCTATATATTGGTTTTGTTTTGATTCTGCAGTTGAAACTTCCTTCAGTAATTTGCCTTTCAACTTGTAATATAAGTTGATGATCTTTTTTTCTTTTTTTAATTTCTATTTTTCTTTGCTATTTTTCTTTTTTTATTTCTTCAGTAAAAGGTTCTGAACAAATTGGAGGCAACCCATATATATAAAGAGATGTGTAGTTTTTAGACAGCACTGAGCATCTTTCTTTTGTATAATTATTTTATACTAGCTTTGTACTTTATGTATAGGCGTGTTTGAAATCATTTAATGAAAGTATGTAAGTAATACTTTCATGTATTTACAGCATGCCGTGCTCATGCTTTGATTATGGCTAGTAGGATCCTTATTAATGCTATACAGTATATGCATTTAATGCTCATGTATAAGGAATGTTCATGTTCCCTTTTTCTATGTTGCAACGTGTTCTTGTTCAATTATATTTTATAAGTACACTTTTTTATATCTTTGTTTGTTGACTAACAAACAAAATTTCGGCTGAAAGGGAATTTTTACTTTGAGCTAAAGGTGATGGCATTTAATACTTTATGTCTCCCATGCTTGTTAACATGCATTTGCTGTTGATTCATTTTTGTAAGTACTGTTCTTATTTTATTAGCTAATGTTTTGTTTTTATTTTCTTTTTTTTCTTTTGCCGATATATTTTAGTTCACTGGTTTGTATATTTCTTTTGCAACTTGTTTGTTATATAATTTATTGATTATTTATTTAAAACTTAAACTATATATTATTTATTTATATTCATATTCTTTCTTTTATTTAATAATATTTTATTTCTGTTGAAATTTCACAAATTCAATTCAAAGTTCAAATAATTTAACGAATTTAATTTAACAAAATTCCGGTAGGTTACAATATCCCCTCCTTAAGAAAATTTCGTCCTCGAAATTGAAAGAGAGAGAAATGCAAACAAAGAATATACGAATTCAGAAAATAAAGAAATGACTTACAGTTTAAGCCGAAATGTCTATTCTGCAGTTGGGATACGATTTCTTCATATTATCTTCGGTCTCCCATACAGTCCTTTGGATCGCCACTCCATTGAACTTTGACCAGCTTCACAATCTTGTTTCTTAATCGCTTCTCATCATGATTTACAATTTTTATCGGTTCCCTTCTAACTGCCAAGTTGGGAGTGATTTCAAGATCCTGTTGAGCAGCTTCTTCAATAATATCATCTGGGTCGTGCACATACTTCCGAAGATTAGAAATGTGAAACACATCATGTACGCCAGACAACCAGATGGGTAACTGCACTTTATATGCTAGAGAACCAATCCTTTCCGGAATAGGAAAAGGACCAATATAACGCGGTGCCAACTTTCCAGTTTTCCCGAATCTCAATACACCCCGCATCGGAGATACTTTCAGAAATACAGAATCTCCAACTTGAAATTCCAAATTTCTCCTTCGATGGTCATAATAGCTCTTCTGACGGCTTTGGGCAGTTAATAATTTCTTTCGAATAAAGTCTACCTTCTCAGTGGCTTCTTTTATCATATCTGGTCCAAGAATAAGTCTATCACCTGATTCGATCCAGCATGTAGCTGATCGACACGGACGACCATATAAAGCTTCGAAAGGAGCCATTTCTACACTGGCCTGATAACTGTTATTATATGAGAATTCAACCAGATGCAAATGGTCCTCCCAAGAACCACCAAAATCATGCACACAAGCATGCAGTAGGTCTTCTAAAATTCGGTTGACCCTCTCAGTCTGCCCATCAGATTGTGGGTGATAAGTAGTGCTGAAATTTAATTTCGTTCCCAATGCGTCTTGAAATGCTTCCCAAAATCTACTAGTGAAGATCGGATCACGATCACTCACAATACTGCTGGGAATACCATGGAGGCGAACAATTTCCTTTATATATATACCTGCCAAGCTTGCTGCAGTCCGAGTAGATTTAACTGGAATGAAATGAGCATTTTTGGTTAGACGATCCACAATAACCCAAATCTCTTCATTGCCTTTCTTGGTTCGTGGCAATCCGTCGATGAAATCCATCAATACCTGATCCCACTTCCATTTCGGTACTTCCAAAGGTTGAAGTAAACCGGCCACTTTCATTTGATCGCTCTTGATTTGCTGACAAGTAGCCTAGAGACTCACATAAATAGATATGTCTCTCTTCATTGTTTTCCACCAGAATGTCCTTTTAACATCACGATACATTTTGTTGACTCCGGGATGGATGTTGAATTTTGACTTGTGGCATTCGTCCAATACTTCACGCTTCAGTTCTGGGATGTCAGGGACACAAATTCTGCCCTTCATCCTTATAACTTCTCTATGATCTATTTCAAAAGTAGTATCCTCTCCTCGATCTATTCTTCTATGCATTTCTCGAAGAAACTTGTCTTCAGTTTGCTTGCTCGCGATCTTCTCAAGGAGAGTAGGAGTGATAACAAGATATGCGAGAACAGCATGTCTCCTACTTAAAGCATCCGCAACCACATTGGCTTTTCCCGGCGTATATTGGATATCTAGGTCATATGATGCCAGAAATTCCAACCAACGTTGTTGTCGCAAATTCAGATCTTTCTGGGTGAAAAGATATTTCAAGGATTTATGGTCGGTGAATAATTCGAATTTTTCACCTAAAACAAAGAGAGTTTATTAGGTATATTTCTTTAGTCAAATTAGTTTCATAAATTGTTAGGAAAGCTGAAAAGATTCTTACCCAGAAGATAGTGTCGCCATATTTTTAAAGCGAAAACAACAGCCAAAAGTTCCAAATCATGTGTTGGGTAATTTTTCTCACGCGGACGTAATTGTCTACTCGCGTAGGCAACTACCTTTCCATTTTGCATTAATACTGCACCTACCCCTTCACCACATGCATCAGTATAGACAGATAAGCCTTGGTTCCCGTTAACAATAGTGAGAACAGGAGCAGTGGTCAATCTCTTTTTCAACTCTTGAAAAACTTCTTCACATTCTGAAGTCCAAATGAACTTTGCATTTTTCATTGTTAACTTAGTCAGCGGACTAGCCAACTTAGAAAAATCTTGAACGAATTTCCGGTAATAGCCTGCTAAACCCAAAAAGCTTTGAACTTCTCTTGGAGTAGTGGGTTGTTTCCAATCAAGAATAGCGGAAATTTTGCTAGGATCTACCGAAATTCCTTCTTCATTAACAATATGGCCAAGGAATTTGACTTCGTTGACCCAGAAGTGACATTTGGAAAATCTTGCATATAGAACATTTCTCCTCAATATTTCCAATACGATTTTAAGATGTTCGACATGCTCTTCTTTAGTCTTAGAATAGATCAAAATATCATCAATGAAAACAAGCACAAATTTATTCAAAACTTCCCGAAACACACGAGTCATAAGATCTACGAAGTATGCAGGAGCATTGGTTAGCCCGAAAGGCATAACTAACCATTCATAGAACATATCAGGACCTCTGAAAGCGGTCAGATGTACACAATCTTCGGCGATTCGTAATTGATGGAATCCCTGGGCTAGATCCATTTTTGAAAAGAAACGAGCGCCATGAAGTTGGTCGAATAGATCGTCAATTCTTGGTAGAGGGAATTTATTCTTGAGAGTTGTTTATTTAGATCGTGGTAATCTACACACAATCTCAAAGATCCGTCTGATTTAGCAACAAATATGACGGCTGAGCCCCATTCAAAAACACTGGGTCGAATCAATCCTTTTGCTCGTAGTTCATTAGTTTGATGAACCAATTCAATCTTTTCCCGGGGTGCCATCCTGCGACTTGCATGAACAACAGGACGAGCATTGGGTACAAGATCAATTCGGAATTCTATTTCTCGGTGAGGAGGTAAAGATTTCACTTCTTCAAACACGTCGGAAAAATCCCGAACAACAGGTATAGACTGCAAAGTGGGTTCAAGATTTCCCAAAGTATACATCAACCTATCTCTCCTTGGACTTGGATCCTCACAAGAGATTTCAATAAAATTTCCAAAACTTGTTTTGATTAAAACTGTCTGATTACTACACTCCAATATAGCTTCGTATTTCGATAACCAATTCATACCGAGTAAGATTTCAAATTCATTAAATTCGAGGACAAAAAGGTTGATAGGAAATTTATAGCTAGCATATGAAATAGGAACTCTCTTACAATATGAAAAAAGATTTGCGGGACCTCCAACCGGATTTTTCACGCAAATAAGATCGTTAGCAAATTTAGTTTCAAGTCCTAATTCATTTACGGTTTGTTGGGAGATAAAGCCATGTGAAGCTCCTGTATCAAATAAAACTCTAACAGCTCTATTATTAATAGTAAGGTTACCTTCCAAAGCACTTTTCCCTTTATCAGCTTTTGAAGATGAGGGGTCCTTCTTTATCATGTAAACTTTTGCCACCTGCGCTGGCTTCATCACTGGGCAATTTTTAACAAAATGTCCCGGCTTGTGACAATTGTAACATTCTTTAACTGGCTTCTTCGGTTTTGGGCAGTCATTTGAATAGTGGCCCTTCTCTTTGCAGTTGTAACAAGTGACATTTTCTGTTGCGCTTCCTTGAATGCTCCTCTTCTTCTCGTTGCCTTGCCAAGGTTTCTTGCCTCCAAATTTCCGCTTTTTATAATTCTGACTACCTGAATTACCTTTCTCTTCCGGGGCTTCTTGCACATCAAGAGTAGCGTATTTGTAACCCATATCAACTAAATCCAAAAAAGATTCTTTAACGTGGCCCGTCATTCTTTCATGATATTTCTGGTTCATTCCACGGATAAACCTTTCGTTTTTCTTAAGAGGTGTGTTTAGCAATTCCGGGCCAAATCGAGATAGTTCGCTGAATTTATTCAAGTATTCTTCAAACGACAAACTTCCTTGTTTCAAATCTAGAAATTTCTGATACATTCTGGAAACTCCCGCCGACGGCATGTAACGTTTCTCAAACACTTCCTTAAAACGATCCCAAGTAAATTCTTCCTCGGGTTCATCTATAATGATGGTTTCCCACCAAGCTGAAGCTTCCCCTTAGAGTTGCCAAGAAGCTATAAGTCTTTTCTGCTCATCCTGCAGTTTTAGCCCTTTAAAAATCTTTTCACACGATCTTACCCAAGCTTGAGCGTCAATAATTGACTCCTTGCCAATGAACGGTTTGCCACCAAGCTTTTCGAACTTCTTATATAAATCAGCCAAGTCCGGCTGCTGCTGAATTTCTATTACTGCTTCTACGGCTGGGGGAATTTGATTAGGTGCTGCGGCATTGCCTTGACCCCTAGCTCTTCCTCTGCGTCCACTCATTTTCACTATCTGAGATTAGTAAGAAAATTGATTTAGATATACAGACGAAATATCTTAAGGAATATCAACAGTAAAAAGAAATAGACTAAGAAATTTTTAAAGTTTCAGTCTTGGTTATACTCATTCTAGGGTATACTTCACCCAATCTCTAATGAGCCATCTAATGTGTTATACTCCGTAGCTAAAGTTCTTACTCAACCAACAGCTCTGATACCACTTGTGACGACCCAAACTCGATGTTCGATAAACAACATCAAATTTGCATCGCCGGAGCTTATAACAACAATTAGATGAATATAAAACAGCGGAACAGAATCAATATCATAAATATCATCACAGTTACAACATCAACATAATATCCATACTACAACAGAGTGTATAATACATACACCACAACACCAAATACAACATCATGATAATACAACAGTGAACATATATCCAAAAGTTCTCAAATGAGAGAGATGATAACGAACTCCCAAAAGCTAACACCTGAAATCTCCAAAAGCTCTTAAGATATCTCTAAGATGAGAGCTCCAAAATACTGCTACTCCAAAATACAGAAACCTGCTACTAGGCTGCCCGTGTGGAAATAATGGGCACCCAGAGTTTAGGAAAGAAAACAATAAACTCCGGATCAGTCATGGGACTGATGTGGGTAAACAAAAACAGTTGCATTTAAATAAAACAAGATTTATAAAAGAATTTTCGGAATGCTTTTAAAAATGGAACTACCATAAGACCTCCCGCCACACACACAATGCAAACGCAGAATTGGAGGAGATTTCTTCTTATGATAGTTAAATATGCTTGGTGCGAGAAAAGAATTCTTTGATATTATACTAGTGTATAATGAAGTAAATCATTTCGAAAATAGAATATTAATCTTAGCCAACATACGACCATTATCGTATGCCTACTATAGCTACCATGTTTTGTGGCAGGTTACCGCCACGCTGCATGACAGGTTTTACAACTAAAACCGTACAGGGTTTCGTATTAGGAATTGGATTTCCAACAAATGGTCAGGCCAAGGAACTTCCCATTGCCACATGAGAACGCCTCTGGAAGGACGTCCCCGAGAACCAAACCGGATCTCTGCCAACGCAAGGCCGGGTTACCCCTAATTGGGTAACTACTGACACGAGTATGCCATCTCCCGGTTGTAACTGTGACGACCCGGAATTTTCGAGCATTTAAATTGGGATATTTAATTGACTTTAAATATTCAATAGAGTAATTTTAACTTGATTTACGAATATCAAAATTTATTTGATAATTGAATTATTAAATTAAATAATTTGAAGTTGGGTAAATTGTTGAATTTAGAATTTTAAGCATGTTTAGAATAATTTGAAAGCTTATAAAATTTATATTGATAACATTGAATATAATAAAAGTGTTAACATGGAACCTAACACTGAATTGGTCAGTTTTGAAATTTAATCGTTTAAATTGAATTTAAAAATAGCCTTCCGAGGCACAGTCTCGGAATTCGACGAAACCAGTTCCATTGGTTCCGTAATATCGAATTATTACCGGGTTTCAAATTTCGTATTGAACGAAGTTGCTGTGTGCGGATACGGCGTATAAACGCGCTGAATCTATATCGAATCAAATTTAATAACTAGGTACCTCAACGAGATATTTTTGAATATAAAAATATAAATTTTTATCAGCAGCCAACCTAACTCTGTAAAGCCGACATGATGAAACCATCGTACACGCGAATATCTCTTCATGTTCCCTCTATTCTCTCTGCAGGTTCGTGCTTTAGCGTCTTGTTCAAGCTTTTCAAAGAAAATTATAATTAAGGGCCGAAACTTTAGAATCCTTATTCTCAAATCATTCGAAGCTTAAAAAAAAAAATGGGGGACAGAGGGGGAAACTCGCGTACTCGAACGCGAGGAAATCGAGTTACCATCATGGCCGCTCGCATACTCACCCCAACTTCCAGGTGAATCGATTCGACTCGGAGGAGTCGCGCGCGCGCAGTTACACTTACGGGGAAGATCACGAGTATGAGTCGTCTCATTGAGGTGCAACGGTGCCAACGTTCGAGTGGCTGAAGTCGCGTTGTCGTGCTGGGTGGTTGAAATTGAGGGCATGACCGGAGTTTGTTCGATTTGGGGATCGCGAACAGTGAGCCGAGCACGCATGGGCTAGGGATTCGCGATTAGGGTTTGGAGCTTCTCGCGTAGGGTCGGCGTTCATGGATGATCGGAGGTGGTTCTTGTGGCGGAGTAGGGTTAGACTCGCGAACTGGAAGGTGAGTATTTGTTCCTTTCCATCTTTCGGTTAATTCAAAATAAAAAAAAATAAAAAAAAACTATTTACAGAGAAGGAATTCTAGTATAGGAGATTTATGTACAAGTATAAATAAATATAATATGTATATTATAACTGAAGTTGAAGTTTTAAAAATATAGTAAGATATTTACAGTGAGGTATTTATTCATTTAAATTTTTGAATTACTGAATATATATAAGTATATATATGTTTTAAAGAGAAGTTATCAGTTTAATTAAATGGTTAGTTTTTGAATGATAAAGTTTTTGTAGAATTAGACTTTTGAAGTCTATAAATTATTTAGGAAAATATGAAGGGATTTTGTATGTTGAAGTTAGTATAAAAATAGATTTTTAAATCTATGTAAATAATTTTTATAAGTAGATAAAATAATTTCAGAAGAAATAAATATAACAAGTACACATTTTGAAATTACTAGTTTAACTTTAAAGTAATATATTTGTTTAGTTAACTTAATTAAAATCTATTTTAGTCACTAAAGGATTTTTCAAAGGGAAATTAGTTCGAAATTTAATTTTCCATTAAAAATTGCAAATCATTGGTTAAAATTAAATGAAATTGTAAAACGGAAATTTATTGTTCGGTTAATGCAAAATATTAATAAATTGAACAATGTTATTCAAGGTCAAAATTGGGAGGAAACTAATCGAGAATGAAATGGATTTGCAAATTCAAGGGAGTAAAGGTGAGTTAATCTCACTCAGTTTATAATTAAATTTAAAATGATTAAATTTAAACAATTGTTTGAATGGTTGAATGAATTGATGAGATATAGTATGATACTATGGAATTGGTATATTATATTGTGCTAACATCTGTGGATGCAGGGAAAACAGGTTGGAGGGATCCAACTGGGTCCCTCAACATATATATATTGTTTATTATTCTCTGACATGCTTTGTGGATATTCTGTGATGAATCATATTGAAATATTGAATGCTATAGCTGCTTGGATATATTCTTGAACTCTGAGTTATCAAATTATATAGCATTGGATTCTTGGAAAGAAATAATAAAAGAAGTAAATTTTTAAGAAAATAATTATAAAGAATGTAAATAAATTAAAAATGAATTGATAAGAATATTAGTGTTTCCAAAATGCTAATTAATGAATCCTGTATATGAAAAGGGATTTTTGAATAAACAGAAAGTTAAGAAAACTTAAAATTTCAATGTTACTGTTTAAAAGAATAAAACAATTATTTCAAATTTAGGATTTAAATTATTCTAGAAGAATAAAGAAGAAATGGAAAAAAATATATGAAATATGTATATTTCAGTTTAAGATGTAAAATAAAAGGGAAAATAATAACAATTATAATTGAGTCAATAATTAATGAATTTTGAAATGAACTGAATAAGTGAAGAAATTTATTTCAAATAAAATAAGTTGAAAATCAATTTGGAAAATTGATTCAATTGATTGACGTTGGAAAATTCTCCTCGAATAACCAAGTATGTTTTCAAAGCGAGTTTTTAAATATAAGTTAAAAGGGTTTTAAAGTTGTTTTTTTTAAAAAAAAAGCAAGTTTTGAAATTTTTTATTATATCCAATATTTAAAATTCAAAGGGTAAGTATTTTCTAAAAATCTAATATAGTAGTATTTACTTAAAAGATGACCTAGTATTTTGTTTTCAAAAGTGAAATTCTAGTTTTATATTCTATTAAGTAACTTTATTTTCAAATACTCATATAGTAAGTATTTTTACAAATATTGAAGAAATTTAACTTAGCTGTTTAAAAGTGTATATATTTCAAAGTAAATGTTTTAAAATTCATTTTTAAAATCTAGTTTCATGCTAGGTGATTTCAGAGGAGATAGAAAATATTTGAAAAAGTTTATTCTGGGAAGAAAGATGGTTTGAAACTGTTTTCAAAGGATTGAAAATAGAAATATATCTTGTGAAGATATTTTTGGAGATAAATAATTTGGAAAATTATTTATTGGTTGATGGTTGTTTGTGAATATAAATTGATAGTTAAATAACCGACTATCAATATTGGACAATGCGCTGATCGTATCGAAGAGACCGGGATCGAGATTAATTTCTCGAAAACCACTTCGATTCGGTTTGTACGTTTCGTGCGAAAAACGTGTTCGGATTCGAAGATGGAGCAGTGAAGTGCAAGGGCTAGTCGCTACTAATCCTGAGGATATTTTCAAAATGGATGTAGTAGGAATAGTGCCTTCGGTTCCGTTCGAACCCGGGACGGACTTGTATGGATGAATGCTTGCGAAACATCGTCAGGAGGGCGATGGGCATTCTAAGTAAATACGTTCTAAAGGTAACGCTTAGCCTCAAGCCTCATCAAATGGGAATGACTGAAAATCAGGGGATATGCAGCAAGGTTAGGTGGGTCATGCCCAAGCAGGACAAGATAATTCCCCTGTCTAGATGTCCCTTATATATTTCGGCTTAGTGGGTGGTTGGTCGCGCCAACCACGGGGTTTATCTTGTTCGGGACTGTTCAGTAAGGAATGGTTCCGGCCTTGTGTTGCAGGGGATGAAGGGAGTAATCCTCGGTACGGTGATCTAGGCCCCGTACTGTGACAGGTGGTACCCCAGTGCCTAGTCATTGTTGGAAATCCATCCTCCCTACGAGCCTTGTACGAGTTTTGTTTGTATTACCCACTTTTGTGGCTAGCAGATGGAATTTAATGAATGTAACAATTTCGGCTATTTTATAAGTATTTGTATATAGACCCTATTATAATATCAGAGGATTTCTATAAAAATTGGTTTAGCTATCGTAAGGTAAAAACCCGACATGTTTATTTGTGGCGTGGTCTTACGAGATGCTTTTGGTTTTCAAAGGATTTTTGAAACTTTAATAATCAATTGGGTGTGATTTTCTCACTCTGGTATTCCAGACTGACTCGGGTATTATTTAACTGTAATGCTCGGGTCAGACCGAGTATCATAGGATACAGGATATGATGCTGTGGAGCTCAGGAGACGAGCTGGATGACGATACGTATAGTCGTACTTGTTATATATATATATATTCCGCTGTTTGAGTTGTTGTGTACTTTGAGTTGATGTGTATCCATTGTATTGTATTGATGTGAGCTGTGACTGATGTACTCTGATGATGTAATGTACGTAAACAGATATATTTGATTTTGAGTAAAGATTATTTATTATCTATTATATTTTATTCCGCTGCGATGGTTAGATTCTGTTGTTGTTTCCAATTCTCTTCTTCTACCTCTTCTTCTTAAACCCAAATGGTTCGTATTTCTGTACAACTTGAGTTGTTTGTTGTAGAATAGTGTTGACTCAAGGGGTACGGATTTACGGGCTGTTACACTTGGTATCAGAGCTTAGGTTGGCGATAACCTTGGCTCTGGTGGGAATTACTCATAAAATAGAGTCCGTAGTACTCTAGAATGAGTTTGAGCGTATTAATAGATATGAGCGCGTATTTGTTAGTGAATATAAAATGGTTTTATATTGTGTTGATTGGTTTATGGAGTGGTATATGAACCTTCGTCGGCACAGCCTCGAAAACTGTATCGAAGGGGTTTCTAAACACTTGAATAGAACAATTGACACAATATTGTTTTAAATGTGGGTGAATGAAATAATTTTACCCAAAATATATTTTGATATAAAAGAAATATTTTCTTAAATTATACATTATTTGGGTGTTTGGATGATAATATTTTGAACAGATAAGGTAATAAAAAAATGAAATTTCAATTGGAAATTGAAATTATAACCAAAGATTAAGAAAATAAATTCAAGTAATAAATGAAATTTATAAATATGAATTATAAAGGTAATTTATAAATTGAAATAAAAACCAAATGAGAATTTGTATGAACATACACCATGCAAATGAATTATACTTAAATTTGATTTAAGCAGGATTTGAAAGTGTTTTGAAGATACATAATAGTATTGTTGTTTGGAAATATTTCTAGAAGGAAATTGTTTTAAAGCGATTTTGAAGGTGATATGGCATTGAAATCATTTGGATTATTGAAAAATAATTCTGATGATGACGGCCGCATCATCAGTATTCGTTTTCGAATTTCTAAGTGAAGTAGTGCTACCAAATTGATTTTGTTTAGAAAAGCAAGTTGTTTTTGAAATTTCAAAGGAAATTTGTTGGAAATAAAAACCAGGATT
Organism: Allium cepa; assembly: GCA_030765085.1. NCBI lineage: Eukaryota > Viridiplantae > Streptophyta > Magnoliopsida > Asparagales > Amaryllidaceae > Allium > Allium cepa. The sequence goes on from CM060946.1 coordinate 106,629,723, forward strand.
GGTTTAAAAAATTTGAGAAGTGTGATTTGGGATATTGGAGATTTCAAAATGATTTGAAAGCAAAAGCCGGGTGTATAAAATTCTGATGAGATAAGTTGTAAGCTTATAAATTGAGATGATTTTTAAAATCAGAAATGGAATATAAGCTTTGAATGTTGGAACTTAAATTTAAAAGAAAAGTTAAAGATGGAATTAACTTGGATTTGGAAATAAAGATTTGATTGGATTGAGATTGATTGAATAAGTTGAAATCGAATTTGATTAAATAAATCTGAGTTAGAATTAAATTGAAAATGAAATACAATGCCCAAAATCAATATTTTGATAAATTGAAAAATGAAATGAGGATCCAAACTTGAAGTATAAAATAAATATTGAACTTAAGAAAATTAAATGGAGTGATATTTTAAATAAAATTTCAAGTGTTGGATTATGAATAATGGGAGAACTAATTGGATAATAAATTAGTTAATGAAATTGAATTGTGAGTTTATGATGAGGTTTGAAAATAAAACTCAAGTTATAATTAAATTCGACTTACATTGTCGATGAAGAAAATATAATGGAAAGTGGCCTTGCAATTAATTAATTGATTTGTGAACCAAATTGCAATGTAAGTTAATAAATTGGATGGTAAGTTAAAATGTAAATGGTGAAATCAGAACTTGAGTTATTAATTAAAATTTAACTTGAAGTGTTAACAAATTAAAAATAATTGGGAATGTATCGAAAAAAAAAGGATCTGGATTTAAAATAGTAAGATATGAATTGCAAATAAAATCCAAATGTGCAGAAATAAATTGGATATGGCTCTGTAATAAATTGAGTCAAGCTGAGTATAAAAGAGAAAATATACTTGTAAGATGGAAATGAGCTTAAGTATAAAATTCGAATAAATTGAAGTAAATTGACTTAAGCTAAATGAATGGAGGAGAGTTGAATTGAATTCAACTTGAACCAAGTTTCATGATATTGGGTTGGATTTAAATTAAGTGAAAATAAATTGTTAATCGAAATAAAATTCGATGAGTATTAACTAATATTAATGGAATGGAATTCCAGAATAAATAATTGTAAACCATTTAAAAAAATTATCAAGGAATTGAAATAACTGGAGACAATAGGGAAAATAGGATGTTTCAAGTTTATTAGAATGGTTTAAGTGAATGTGGATAAATTAATATTATTGAATAAATATAAATGAATGGAATAAATAAGTATCAAATGAAATGTGATTTAAATAAGTTGAGAAATGGTTCTTGAATGAAATAGCTTGGATTATTTTTGAGCTAAATAAAGTAGTTCGGAATAAACAAATATGGAATGAAATGTAAATAAATGAATTGTAAATAAAATTTAAATGGAATGTGTCAAGCTAAATAAATGATTGTGAATGGATTAAAATAAAGGGGAAGCTTAATTGGTAATGGAGATGAAGCCTAGATTGTTAATGGTTTTGAATGGACTAGTTTAGTCAATAAAATTTAAATGCAATAAAACTGAGAATATGTGGATTGTGAATAAATCCGAAATGGAACTGAACTAAGTGTAAGTTGAGTTGGAGTTAATTTAAATTGATTATAGAACCCAAGTGCTTATTTATTCACATAAATCTCGTCGAATTTCATAGAATAAATTGTTATTGGATATAAATGGAAGTAATTAAATTCTATAAATGGATAGAAGTAAATTAAATTGATTTTGTAAGCAATTGAATTAAATGTGAGTTCAATTTGCTTAAGAGTAAATTAAAAGTAAGCAATTGAATTCTAAACCATTCAAATTGATGGAATTGTATACGAATGAATCGAAAACCATCCGAATTGAGTGAAAATGGTTATAAATAAATTGGAACAGTTGAATTAGCATGGAAACCATATAAATTGCTTACAGAAAAATGTTTGGTATGAGTTTCTTTTAGAATTCATATGTTTTAACTATTACAAATAAGTGATATGTTGTTAAACTTCATATATTTGGCACTTACAAGTTTAAACTGAGTAAGTACAGGTACCTGGAAGCCGTGAGGCTGGATTTGGTAGTGCTACTTGCTAAAAATAATAAGCTGCTTGCTTAAAATGCTAAATAAGGTACGCCTACGCAATAAAAATAGGAAATATGAACTGTTTTTGGTTTTTCCGACCGTGTGGGTCGATGTATATATATTTATCTCTTTTGTCAAATTGCAAAAGCTCCTCCGTACAAAGGGGACTCTGCCAAAATTTTTCAGAAATTTTGGGAGTTAGAAATTTTTTGAAATTTTTGGAAAATTTTGTTAACGACAAAACTATTTAGAATGGGAAACTAAAATAAGTTAGTAAATAAAACTAATTAGTAAATGAAACTAATTAAAGTAATGACTTAAATTAGGAATAAATGAAGGATAAAAATTAAAAATTCAAAGTTGAAAATGAATGAAATACATATGTAATATGGAAATCGATTTAAATGGAAATAGGTATAAACTAAAAGTGGTAAAGAGAAATAAAGATAAGAAACATATAAAATGTTTGTACTAACTTAAGAAAGGAATGGTAAATTCTAGATTGGAAATTGATATTACAAATATAATCTAAGATAATATTGAAATGAATAGATATTGACATTTTGTAAGAAAATCGATAAATTGTTTTGGAATATTGTGATTGGATATTAGTACCAAGCAGGTTATGCAGGTATTGTAAAAGGGGAAAAGAGAATTGGTTTTTGATTCAGAAGATAAATTTGAATTGCCCGACAATAAGGTATGTATTTAAATTTGGTATGGAATTTGATTGGGATTTGGATTTGGATTGAGCCACTTGGCCTTTTGTTTTCTTTTTGGATTTGGGAGGCTGTAGAGCCCTTTTGTAGTTGTACTGAGTCAGCCGCGCAAAGGAGACGCTGGCGAAATTTTTTGGAAAATTAAAGAGTTAGAAAATTTTTGAGGAAATTTTGATAATTCAAAATTGGTTTTAAGATTAAAACTGGAAGGGTTGAGCAAATAGATTGTTGCAAACTAGGGAAAAGTTTGGAAAGTTAATAAGACTAATAATGGGTCTTTTGTAAAAAGATAATTGGTAAGGATGTTGAATTGTTTGGTTTTGAGGAAAAGTAAACGGGTATTGGACCATTCTTCCTAACTAGTAATTTCGGGGACGAAATTCTTTTAAGGGGGGAGGAATGTGACGACCCGGAATTTTCGAGCATTTAAATTGGGATATTTAATTGACTTTAAATATTCAATAGAGTAATTTTAACTTGATTTACGAATATCAAAATTTATTTGATAATTGAATTATTAAATTAAATAATTTGAAGTTGGGTAAATTGTTGAATTTAGAATTTTAAGCATGTTTAGAATAATTTGAAAGCTTATAAAATTTATATTGATAACATTGAATATAATAAAAGTGTTAACATGGAACCTAACACTGAATTGGTCAGTTTTGAAATTTAATCGTTTAAATTGAATTTAAAAATAGCCTTCCGAGGCACAGTCTCGGAATTCGACGAAACCAGTTCCATTGGTTCCGTAATATCGAATTATTACCGGGTTTCAAATTTCGTATTGAACGAAGTTGCTATGTGCGGATACGGCGTATAAACGCGCTGAATCTAAATCGAATCAAATTTAATAACTAGGTACCTCAACGAGATATTTTTGAATATAAAAATATAAATTTTTATCAGTAGCCAACCTAACTCTGTAAAGCCGACATGATGAAACCATCGTACACGCGAATATCTCTTCATGTTCCCTCTATTCTCTCTGCAGGTTCGTGCTTTAGCGTCTTGTTCAAGCTTTTCAAAGAAAATTATAATTAAGGGCCGAAACTTTAGAATCCTTATTCTCAAATCATTCGAAGCTTAAAAAAAAAAATGGGGGACAGAGGGGGAAACTCGCGTACTCGAACGCGAGGAAATCGAGTTACCATCATGGCCGCTCGCATACTCACCCCAACTTCCAGGTGAATCGATTCGACTCGGAGGAGTCGCGCGCGCGCAGTTACACTTACGGGGAAGATCACGAGTATGAGTCGTCTCATTGAGGTGCAACAGTGCCAACGTTCGAGTGGCTGAAGTCGCGTTGTCGTGCTGGGTGGTTGAAATTGAGGGCATGACCGGAGTTTGTTCGATTTGGGGATCGCGAACAGTGAGCCGAGCACGCATGGGCTAGGGATTCACGATTAGGGTTTGGAGCTTCTCGCGTAGGGTCGGCGTTCATGGAGGATCGGAGGTGGTTCTTGTGGCGGAGTAGGGTTAGACTCGCGAACTGGAAGGTGAGTATTTGTTCCTTTCCATCTTTCGGTTAATTCAAAATAAAAATAAAAATAAAAATAAATATTTACACAGAAGGAATTCTAGTATAGGAGACTTATGTACAAGTATAAATAAATATAATATGTATATTATAACTGAAGTTGAAGTTTTAAAAATACAGTAAGATATTTACAGTGAGGTATTTATTCATTTAAATTTTTGAATTACTGAATATATATAAGTATATATATGTTTTAAAGAGAAGTTATCAGTTTAATTAAATGGTTAGTTTTTGAATGATAAAGTTTTTGTAGAATTAGACTTTTGAAGTCTATAAAATATTTAGGAAAATATGAAGGGATTTTGTATGTTGAAGTTAGTATAAAAATAGATTTTTAAATCTATGTAAATAATTTTTATAAGTAGATAAAATAATTTCAGAAGAAATAAATATAACAAGTACACATTTTGAAATTACTAGTTTAACTTTAAAGTAATATATTTGTTTAGTTAACTTAATTAAAATCTATTTTAGTCACTAAAGGATTTTTCAAAGGGAAATTAGTTCGAAATTTAATTTTCCATTAAAAATTGCAAATCATTGGTTAAAATTAAATGAAATTGTAAAACGGAAATTTATTGTTCGGTTAATGCAAAATATTAATAAATTGAACAATGTTATTCAAGGTCAAAATTGGGAGGAAACTAATCGAGAATGAAATGGATTTGCAAATTCAAGGGAGTAAAGGTGAGTCAATCTCACTCAGTTTATAATTAAATTTAAAATGATTAAATTTAAACAATTGTTTGAATGGTTGAATGAATTGATGAGATATAGTATGATACTGTGGAATTGGTATATTATATTGTGCTAACATCTGTGGATGCAGGGAAAACAGGTTGGAGGGATCCAACTGGGTCCCTCAACATATATATATTGTTTATTATTCTCTGACATGCTTTGTGGATATTCTGTGATGAATCATATTGAAATATTGAATGCTATAGCTGCTTGGATATATTCTTGAACTCTGAGTTATCAAATTATATAGCATTGGATTCTTGGAAAGAAATAATAAAAGAAGTAAATTTTTAAGAAAATAATTATAAAGAATGTAAATAAATTAAAAATGAATTGATAAGAATATTAGTGTTTCCAAAATGCTAATTAATGAATCCTGTATATGAAAAGGGATTTTTGAATAAACAGAAAGTTAAGAAAACTTAAAATTTCAATGTTACTGTTTAAAAGAATAAAACAATTATTTCAAATTTAGGATTTAAATTATTCTAGAAGAATAAAGAAGAAATGGAAAAAAAAAATGAAATATGTATATTTCAGTTTGAGATGTAAAATAAAAGGGAAAATAATAACAATTATAATTGAGTCAATAATTAATGAATTTTGAAATGAACTGAATAAGTGAAGAAATTTATTTCAAATAAAATAAGTTGAAAATCAATTTGGAAAATTGATTCAATTGATTGACGTTGGAAAATTCTCCTCGAATAACCAAGTATGTTTTCAAAGCGAGTTTTTAAATATAAGTTAAAAGGGTTTTAAAGTTGTTTTTAAAAAAAAAAAAAGCAAGTTTTGAAATTTTTTATTATATCCAATATTTAAAATTCAAAGGGTAAGTATTTTCTAAAAATCTAATATAGTAGTATTTACTTAAAAGATGACCTAGTATTTTGTTTTCAAAAGTGAAATTCTAGTTTTATATTCTATTAAGTAACTTTATTTTCAAATACTCATATAGTAAGTATTTTTACAAATATTGAAGAAATTTAACTTAGCTGTTTAAAAGTGTATATATTTCAAAGTAAATGTTTTAAAATTCATTTTTAAAATCTAGTTTCATGCTAGGTGATTTCAGAGGAGATAGAAAATATTTGAAAAAGTTTATTCTGGGAAGAAAGATGGTTTGAAACTGTTTTCAAAGGATTGAAAATAGAAATATATCTTGTGAAGATATTTTTGGAGATAAATAATTTGGAAAATTATTTATTGGTTGATGGTTGTTTGTGAATATAAATTGATAGTTAAATAACCGACTATCAATATTGGACAATGCGCTGATCGTATCGAAGAGACCGGGATCGAGATTAATTTCTCGAAAACCACTTCGATTCGGTTTGTACGTTTCGTGCGAAAAACGTGTTCGGATTCGAAGATGGAGCAGTGAAGTGCAAGGGCTAGTCGCTACTAATCCTGAGGATATTTTCAAAATGGATGTAGTAGGAATAGTGCCTTCGGTTCCGTTCGAACCCGGGACGGACTTGTATGGATGAATGCTTGCGAAACATCGTCAGGAGGGCGATGGGCATTCTAAGTAAATACGTTCTAAAGGTAACGCTTAGCCTCAAGCCTCATCAAATGGGAATGACTGAAAATCAGGGGATATGCAGCAAGGTTAGGTGGGTCATGCCCAAGCAGGACAAGATAATTCCCCTGTCTAGATGTCCCTTATATATTTCGGCTTAGTGGGTGGTTGGTCGCGCCAACCACGGGGTTTATCTTGTTCGGGACTGTTCAGTAAGGAATGGTTCCGGCCTTGTGTTGCAGGGGATGAAGGGAGTAATCCTCGGTACGGTGATCTAGGCCCCGTACTGTGACAGGTGGTACCCCAGTGCCTAGTCATTGTTGGAAATCCATCCTCCCTACGAGCCTTGTACGAGTTTTGTTTGTATTACCCACTTTTGTGGCTAGTAGCTGGAATTTAATGAATGTAACAATTTCGGCTATTTTATAAGTATTTGTATATAGACCCTATTATAATATCAGAGGATTTCTATAAAAATTGGTTTAGCTATCGTAAGGTAAAAACCCGACATGTTTATTTGTGGCGTGGTCTTACGAGATGCTTTTGGTTTTCAAAGGATTTTTGAAACTTTAATAATCAATTGGGTGTGATTTTCTCACTCTGGTATTCCAGACTGACTCGGGTATTATTTAACTGTAATGCTCGGGTCAGACCGAGTATCATAGGATACAGGATATGATGCTGTGGAGCTCAGGAGACGAGCTGGATGACGATACGTATAGTCGTACTTGTTATATATATATATATTCCGCTGTTTGAGTTGTTGTGTACTTTGAGTTGATGTGTATCCATTGTATTGTATTGATGTGAGCTGTGACTGATGTACTCTGATGATGTAATGTATGTAAACAGATATATTTGATTTTGAGTAAAGATTATTTATTATCTATTATATTTTATTCCGTTGCGATGGTTAGATTCTGTTGTTGTTTCCAATTCTCTTCTTCTACCTCTTCTTCTTAAACCCAAATGGTTCGTATTTCTGTACAACTTGAGTTGTTTGTTGTAGAATAGTGTTGACTCAAGGGGTACGGATTTACGGGCTGTTACAGTAACCAACCTTTAACCAGGGCCCTAGCAACAAATCACAAAGTAATATATAAATATATATATATATATATATATATATATATATATATATATATATCTACGATATCAACATAAGTTAAGTATCTGGGCTCCATACCATGATACCACTTCTATCCAGAAGGAAATGCACATACCCTAAGGGGTGCTACCCCCGATAACCTTGCCGCAACTTTCCTGTTTCGACCATTTCGGGGTGTGAGGTCCGACGAAATCTCATCCATAAAGCCACGCTTTATACAAAAGCTGTGCTTTGGGTCAACAAATGATCATAGAAATGATCACAAAGATAAGTGATCAAACAAATGATCATATCACAAATGATCAAACAATGATCATTTCACAGCAACACTCAGCATGTCACGTTACCAAATTGGGAATATATCGCTGATAACCTTCAACTACATAACCTCTGAGCTTGTACGTCTCAGAAAAGGGTGTTAAGCTAAGAGAATAAATTCTCCGCCACCAACAGAAATATATTTGAAAGAAATCTGCTTTATATCTCAATTTGTAATGTCAGACATACAATCCATACAAGTCTGTTCCGGGCTCGAACAGAACCGAGGGCACTTCCAAAGAAGTCCTTGCAATCCGGATATCCACAATCCTGATCGGATTCCCCATCACATATGGAGAACTCTATACCGGAGCAACTCGGTGCAGAGTCAATCGACAGGTCATCCTATTGCTCTCGCAAATACCTGGTCTTCAACACCGGTCTTCAAATGCTATCCATAACGTCGAATCACATATTCAAAATGGGTTATACGACACAAAGGTCCTTTCCCGGCTAATTCGAATAGTGAGTGTCAAATTTTAAAACATGTGGATGTCATTCACAAATATTCACAAGTTCGATGTGGGTTTCGGATAACCAACTGAAATCCGATTCCCTGTCGCATCGAAGTTTAAATGCCGTTTTACGGGCAACAGGGTTTTCACATCAATACAGAACGAATCATTATCACAATGCAGTACATGGCAATTTATATAACACAGCATCACAATCAGAACAGAAATATCAATATGGTGCATAGCAACAGTTAATTTATCTTCCAATGTGGTTTAAGTAAATTTACCACCAGACTATTTTAAATCAACGATGAGAATTTAGATAAATAAATAAAATCTTAATTTACTCGATTTATTGATTCAAAATTTGTTCTTTAAATTCACTGCTAATTTTCTTGATTTATCAACTTAAATAAATTTGAATAACAAATTCTCAGTTACAATTAAATTTGAACTCTTAATTAAATTTCAAATTGTATATCATTTTTAGTTTCTTTTCAAATTCATAATTTTATAAAAATAATCATTTACCTTAATTATCGTTTTAAATCTTCTTTATATCCTCAAAATCAATTTATTTTGCATTTGAAATTTTAAGGTAAATTAACTTCAATTCTTATTTTTAAATTAAACTACATAATTTAAATATTAATTTAGGTTTTATAAGCCTTGATACATATATTTACTTAGTCAATAACTTAAACAGATTTTCAATTTTGAAATTTTTTTTCAACATGGTTCAATTTAACGCTTACATTTGATAAATTTGGGTTAAACCCATTTTTAAAATATACCCGAGTAAAACAGAGTCTCACTCGCGTTCACCCCGATTCCATCACGTTACATCCCCGAGACCTTCCCTTTCTCTCCTCATCCCAGTTTCTTTTCTTCTTCCAGTTTTTTTTTCTAAGTTTAAACTTTAGCTAACTAAAATAGCTTCGGGGGAACTCTCTCGAACACGAACACAACCCGAAGCATTACACGAAAATTTTCGAGTCTCTCCCGAAGCCAAACACACACGATAACTGCCTATACCCATACGAATGCTGTGCACGTGCACATCGTCATGGCGTCACTCCGGTGGCCATTTCGATTGCCAGCAAACCACGATGCATCCCTACATACGAGATCGAAACTTAATTCTTCACGAAATTGTAAAAATCGAAATTTTCCTGAAGCGTGCGCCAACTATACATATGCATCAACCCCAAATCACCTCGGCCTCGTGACGCCGTCCACCTGACATCGCGCCGCCCCAGTCACATCACCTCAGGTCATCCACGAAGCTAATCCCAGTACCTCGTCCAACTCGATGCACCCCAGAACCATCCACGACCATTTCTTTTAACCTGAACGAACATGGGTTCTCAAACCCTATTTCAATCTCGTGCTCAAAATTCTTGCAATAATCAAATTTTTTAATATTTTTCCTAACATTATTAAACTAGCTCCACGCGAAATTGCAACATTCAAAAATCTTTTGATTAACAGGAATCGATTTAAAAGCAACATTTGTTCAAGTATGAACTGCTCGTAAGATACCCAAGTAAAAATCATCATATTTAGTTTAAAAATCCTATTTTTGTATACTTACTCGAATTATAAAATCAAATCAATGATTTATCATACTTGAATTTATCATCAATTTTGTTTCACTATAAGTTTTGAGGTTGCACAGCCAAAAGTCTTCACTTCAAACTTAAAATAAAATTGTAAACTGTGAGTTAAATTTAAACAACTTATTTTGTTTTAAAAAATCCAAATCTTAACATGTTTGTATAAAGGTTCATTTGATTTCTTTCTAATTTACTTTACTCTGTTTTGAAACCAAAAATTAGAAGAACAGATATCACAAACATATGCAGAGTTATCTTTTAAAACATACATAGCTAAGCAAACTGTTCACAAATCTAATACACATATTTTAATATCCAAGCAGTAAGTTTACTCACTTGGAAAATATTGAAACAGAGGCTATATATTGGTTTTGTTTTGATTCTGCAGTTGAAACTTCCTTCAGTAATTTGCCTTTCAACTTGTAATATAAGTTGATGATCTTCTTTTCTTTTTTTAATTTCTATTTTTCTTTGCTATTTTTCTTTCTTTCTTTCTTCAGTAAAAGGTTCTGAACAAATTGGAGGCAACTCATATATATAAAGAGATGTGCAGTTTTTAGACAGCACTGAGCATCTTTCTTTTGTATAATTATTTTATACTAGCTTTGTACTTTGTGTATAGGCATGTTTGAAATCATTTAATGAAAGTATGTAAGTAATACTTTCATGTATTTACAACATGCCGTGCTCATGCTTTGATTACGGCTAGTAGGATCCTTATCAATGCTAGACAGTATATGCATTTAATGCTCATGTATAAGGAATGTTCATGTTCCCTTTTTCTATGTTGCAGCATGTTCTTGTTCAATTATATTTTATAAGTACACTTTTTTATATCTTTGTTTGTTGACTAACAAACCAAATTTCGGCTGAAAGGGAATTTTTACTTTGAGCTAAAGGTGATGGCATTTAATACTTTATGTCTCCCATGCTTGTTAACATGCATTTGCTGTTGATTCATTTTTGTAAGTACTGTTCTTATTTTATTAGCTAATGTTTTTATTTTATTTTTTTTTCTTTTTCCTACATATTTTAGTTCATTGGTTTGTATATTTCTTTTGCAACTTGTTTGTTATATAATTTATTGATTATTTATTTAAAACTTAAACTATCTATTATTTATTTATATTCATATTCTTTCTTTTATTTAATAATATTTTATTTCTGTTGAAATTTCACAAATTCAATTCAAAGTTCAAATAATTTAACGAATTTAATTTAACAAAATTCTGGGATGTTACACAGACTGAATTCTACAATTTTTTCAATAAATTTTGGTGCCCATAAAGAAAAATGTAAGTATGTTCACAACCAATAGTATCTTGAATGTATTACAAATTAATTTTCAGTGTATTAATCATTCTCAACTTTTGAATTTTCAAATAGAAATTTAATAACGATTGTGCCCCTGGGAATCGTTTGAGATTTTGAGTACATTAATTTCTTTATTGATTTTTTTGACTAAAACTATGAAAGTATCATAATCAACTAAAACAATTAACTATAGCTATAACATTTTATGATGCTTTACTAATTCAAATCATGTAGAGTAATTCAAATTAGATTACATGGTATTTTTTATAAAATAATAATTTAAATCAAATTTAAGTCTACGAAAATGTGACACTGGTAAACAAAGCTTACGAAAGCTAACCAAAGAGAAAATTTCGTACTGTTTTTAATAAAAGAAACTTTAGTGGCTAAGTCAAAATTTAAAACACCAATCAACCTTATATTTGAGCACGAATGCTGCAAACAGAGGATAACACCCTATAATGGGCCATCAAACCAATGAATTAATAATAATGCTTACATATTTTGAAGTAGTCGGCGCATGGATCTAAATACGACGTGGTTGTAAAAGCATCAAACTAAATATAACCGAAGTGAGAAGTGGAAAGCAAATTTCGACAAAGCAAAGAGGAAAAAGGAAAACATTACCGTGTGCAATAGAATCAAGGGGTTAAAATTATACATCAACGAAGAATTTACAGAAATGAATGGAAGTGGAATATGCATCTTTTTTTTGGAGCTGGTTTTGTTTTGTGGGATTCATAAATGATTACAATAAAATATTATTATTTATGTTAATTTTTAACATTTGTGCTTCCAAATCAATGAAGCTTCATAAAATAAAAATACGTTGCACATTTTCCAAATGAAAAATGTTAAAAATTGAAAAAAAACCGTAAAGCTTTATAAAATAAAAATACATTGCACATTTGTCAAGTAGAATGGGTATAAACAAACGTATAAAAAGAACAGTTATAGCTAATACAGACTTAAATGCTTTTCTTTAATTAAGCAAGATCAAATTTATTAGAAAATTGGAGTATTCAGTTTTTAGGACACATTGTAGAAAAAAGTTATATCCAAGAACAACGAACTTTAACAATTAAATTATGGAAAAAGACCTTTTAGATTATGTAAATCTCAGGTTCAGTTTAATTACTCATCTTCAGCAAATGAATTTAAAAAATGAAGCTCGAAATTGTAAGAACAAAAGTGATTTCTGTAACGATCCACCTTTTTGGATGGTTCAAATCGACAGTAAACCACACATGTCAGAATCAAACCATTCAAAAGGAAGGATTGTTAATAAGGTAAATAAGATAAAAAAAGAAAAGAAAAAACAAAATACAGAATCTCGCAGCGGAACGACAAAATATAATAATCAAATAAACAATTCATGAAGTTGTTTTACAAATAACATTTGATTACACTTTTACAAATTCACATCAGAGTTAATACATATATCATAAATAAAAAAATAATGCAGCGGAACATAGAATGTGGTGGAATAATAAATAGCAATAATATACTGAATCTTTGTCTTCGTCCACCAGAAAATAGTCTTCAATGCTGAAAAACTCAGGCTGACCTGAGCGTAAAGGAAAATGATACACTCGAGTCAGTACTAAAATCCTTATGCAAGTTAAATCAAAAGTAGATTTAATAAGGAATGCAGATAATTACATTTTTGAAGGTTCAAATTTCTGGAATTGTTATTGTTTCCATATTCAAAATAAATTGGATTTCACAATAGATCCATTCTAGTAAGTTACAAATTTACAGAACAATTCTCGGTTAAATTTCATAGTTCAAGGGATTTGATTTTTAAAAATGTTCCAACGTTTCAATATTCAATTTTATGGAAATTTCCCAATGTTTCAAATTTAATTTTGAAAACTTTCATATAAGATAACGACGGTTTACTTCTCAAAATCATTTTTATGGTTCAAATAGTAAACCTAAACATACTATTTTTCCTCTGATGTAAATACTTGAAATTCATGGGTTTTATATCTTTATTCAGTGTGCAAATAATCAATATGAAAATTTATATAATTACAATAAACTATAGGGTGATAACAAGGATATATCAAATAAATGAACAAATACACATTCAATCACAATAGCATCCATCACAACATACAATCAACATTCAAATCAATCAATTCAACAAATCAACCAATTTAATAATATGCCACAATAATTATTAGTCATCACATAATGAAATTTAGCTATTCAAATTAAATATCAATAAAAATTCTAAACCAACAATCAAAAATTTATCACTATATGACCTGGTTTAACTTGCTATAAAATTTTAGTATTTCGTGAGTGAGTTTAAACACTCACATTCTGGATTTTCATTTTCTAGTTGGATTTGGATCTGCTACTACTTCCTCCTTTTGATTTGTTTCCTTCTATCTTAATCTTTTTTTTAGAATATTTTGGAAGAGATAGGGAAGTTGTTATAGATCTGGATTTGAAGAAAAAGATTTGAAAAAAAGAAAAACGTTTGGAAAAGAAGAAGAAAATTTGAAGAAGATGAAGAATTAAAAAATAAAAAGAAGCTTTCAAAAACAAGAAGAAGAAGATTTGAAGAACAAGAAACAAAAAAGATTAAAAATGAAGCAAAAAAAGAGAAGAAGGAGATTTAAAGAAGAAAAAAAATGAAAAAGGAAGGAGGAAGGTGAAGAGAGAAAAAAATGAGATGGAAGTTTTATTTGGAAAATGAAGCTACAGAAGATGAGATTAGAAAATGAAATATGACTAAAGGAATGAAGATGGAAAAAAAATGAAAAGCTAATAAGGTATATATAAACAAACTAGGAATTGAAATAAAGTAAAATATGAACAGCCCTAAAACGTAGTATTGAAACATGTGAACTAAATGAATATGAGGTGTTAGGAGAATTAAAATGCAGACGAAGAAATAAAATTATAGATTATTTAATAATTAGGTAATAAAGACGGAGGGACAAAATGCATGTTTAGTTTTAAACGCTTTAGGCATTGATAATGCATAAGGAAATGTATGTAGGAATGAGAAAATATTCAAACCAAAGGAAAATAAAAAAAATATTATAACCAAAAATGAGATGGAAAGAATTAAATATAGCCTAAAAGCTTAGGCTTAGGTATTAAATCGAAGAAGAAATGAATGGACCAAGTTTTAATAATGAGGTAACTATTTTAAAACGTACATGCAATAAATAAATAAAAAGAGATGAAGGGACCACATACACATTTTGAAATTCAATTTTTTTTCGAAACGTAACCAAATTAATTTCATTCACTCAAATAATACTCAATTTGTACACATATAAATTTTTATCTACGCACAATTAATAAAATTATACTTACCTTAAAAATGAAAACGTTCAATTCTTTTATTTCCATTAAAGCACCATTTCTATTTTACACAAAACGTGTGTTTCTTTTATTAAATCTGTTAATTGCAATCAATGTTTTCTTTCCTTTTAGTCGAAATATTTCCATTACATTAATTGCAATTAATAAAAAAGTTAAATTTCAAAATAGATAAACCAAAATGGATGAGAAATATGACAATTGTTTCCTCAAGTCATTTAAACATGTTTATAGATTTGTTGTTGTGACGCGCCACCTCTATGCTCACAAGAACAAAGGTCATTATAAGGAATAACGTCTGCTATTGTGAAGAATAAGGCTTGTTAGAAGCGACCATCCGTAAGTTATGCCTTAGACGAGTATTGATTACATCGATAGGAGTTGTGTAAATTACTCCCAAAGATATAAATTCAATCCAAATCTAGAACGAAACTACGGTGGCAAAAGAAAAATCTAGAACAACTCATAATAACAACAACACTGATAAATATAATCAATCAGAACAGAAATATCAGATATATAACGGAAGACAAGTCTAGAATACATGCTACAACAATCGATAGTTCACATGAACCAAATGTACATATACATATCCATCAATACATACATGGGATGATAGCCAATCTACCAAAAGTACTCCTCGAAGACTAGACAAAAGATGATGTAAAATTCCAAAAGCTGAAGCTGCAACTGAATCAGAGATAACGACTATCCTGAAATAACTCGATCTGACCCGAGTATTATTTAAAAGAAAATAATAGACGGATCAGTCTAATTTAAACTTCAGAAATAAGTGTATGATAAACAACACTTAAGCAAATAATCATAACATCGAATGAGATTATACAACATAGACAATCAATGTAGCCCAAATAAAGAAATCTCAATTTAAACGCCATCAAAATCAATAATCTCAAACGAGACTATTCAACACAAAAAATCACCATAGTTTAAATGAAGAAATCTCAATTTAAACTCCACTAAAATCAGCTTTTAAATTCCCAATTGAATTCAAAACAGCAATACGCAAATTTATAATCTCGGATGAGACTATACACAAAATTATAATCTCGGATGAGACTATACACAAAGTTATAATCTCGGATGAGACTATACACAAAATTATAGTCTCGGGTGAGACTATACAACATAGTAATCAGCATAGTTTAAAGGAAGAAATCCCATTAAACATCATCTAAATCAACTCCCAAATTCACAATTGAATTCAAAACAGCAATACGCAGAATCTAGAAATCAAAATAAGATAACTAGAAAATCAACATAAAAGATGGATCGATCCCAGCAGATGGCGAATTTTAGCTACGCCGCACGTGCATCTCATATGGCCGAAGCCTACCAAGTACTATAAATTTTGGCGCCCTACAAATGACCCGAAGGTCCAATAAATGACCCGAAGGTCCAACAGATGACCTGAAGGTCTAGTACTGGTAATTGACCCGAAGGTCCATCATATGACCCGACGGTCAAGCAGAGTGGCTCGAAAGCCAGATAAAATCATCAAAATCATCAAACAACAAATATTTCAATTAACGAGTCCGGAATTAACCGAAATAGTAAAAGTATGGTTCCATACTCCACACTTTTGCTAAATCGTTTAAATCTCTTCATCGTTTCCTTGAAAGTGCAAAATTGTGTATTTTATATAAATAACATTTTACGTTCTCAAACGGACAAGTCCAGAATAAGCGAATCAGTAAAAGTAAGGGTTTATAGTCCTCAATTTTGCTGAAGCGTTTAAATCGTTACCTCATTCTTTTGAAAGCGCAAACTTTAAAATTTTTTGAAACAATTTTATTTTAAAATGATTTTAAAAACACGTGATTAAAACAGCAATAACTATAGCAATTTCGACGAGGAAATTGCGCTTCACAAAACGCCGTAAAAACGGATATCAAATCAACGTTGCGGGATAACCGCTTGAAAAATTCACTTTAAAATTTACCGAAGTCAAAACAACCGTAATTTTTATTTGTCAAAAATGTCATCAAAACAACACGCTTCAAAAATATAATACCGGCGTAAAAATTCTGTTATAAAAATAACGACAATAAAATACGTTTTAAAACCAAACACCGGTTCAACGTAAATTAAACACTGGTATTTAAAACACTTTCGTGCAATTCAACATGCACGTACAATTTGAAATTGGTAGTCAGTGCATTACTTTTGTATACTAGCCTGGACATGCATCAAATGTGATGAAAATAGCCTAGCACTTCATAAATATGTGTGCACATATGAATGATTAAAAGCAACCTGGACCATATACTTTTCATGCAAGGCTGAACGAAGAACATCTAGGCAACATATATACACTCGCATGTACCAATAACTATTGCAAGTAGACAGGCCTGGTGTATATGCAACACAACGTTGCATATATAAAAATGTTGATAAAAACGACCTGGCCAAAATTTCTAATTCTTTAACATGCATTCACGTGTATAGATTGAACATAGGAAGTGGTCTGGACTTGTACCCATATGCGCACGCAACAATGAAAACAAAATGCAAAAATAAAGCTACCTGTGCAAACTATATACTGGCACACATAATATATACAAGTAAGTGAAATATAAATTAAGCTACTGGAACAAACTATATACTGGCACACACAAGATACAAATAAGTGAAATATAAATAAAGCTACTCAATTATCAAGCTCTGTACTACATTATTATACATGCACGAAGATACAATTTTTAAAATCACATGGACTAAACTTTGTTTTTCGTGTGCAACATCATAATTAAATGCATGCAAGTCATAATTTTTGGAGTAGAAAATATATCAACCTGGACACTAATTTATACCATACTTGCGAACAAATTGAAAACACGTTGCATGCAAATCATAATTTTTTGGAGTTGAAAATATATCAATCTGGACTGAATAATGTTTTCACACACTAATGAACCAAATGATGCCAAAAATACAAGCAGCCCTGGAGCGCATGCAATGTATTTAAAATGCAACGCACGCAATATATATATATATATATATATATATATATATATATATATATATTTGCTATATATATATATTTTCTTCACAGTGTACACACAAAAAAATAAACGAAAAGAAGAAACTGGGCAAAGTTATATAGGCGCTAGCATTCACGTGAATGGATTTTTGAACCAAAATTTTGTGAATGTAACAATGACCTACTGTTACAAGTGGCATATCTGAGCATGCTACTTTTTCACGCAATAATGAAGTTTTAAATAAGGATATAAACAACTTGGCTACACTATTTTCACGCAACTGCATATGATATGATTGTTCGCATGCATTTAGAAATATGGTTTAGACAACTCTCTTGCATTACTTTCACAATGAAGACACGATACGCAAGATTGAAGTAGCGAATAAATTAGAATTGTGAGTTTTTCACTCAGTTATTTGCTTCAAAACTAATTGATACACCAGATTCAAAAAAAAGCACCAATCTAATCTGTTATTAATCTGCTCCTTGAGCAGCTGAAATGAGTAAGAAAAATTGTTGCAGAGATATTATTTTTCTTCAATGCTGAGAACAAGTCAAAATGGAGGAGAGTTGAAAAGAATTATTTTGTATAATTGCGTTTAATGCAAACATGCAATTGAAAAATAACACTCGGCTACACACTAGAAGGTGGCAGAGTAAAGCAAGTGTTCAAAATTTTCTTTATTAATAGAGTGACGGTATGCAATTTGTTTTCACACCCGGTTTTTTTATATAAAAACCTATGGTGACAGAAATTGCAATATGCGTTCACACCTGGTTTACTTGAATGTGTCAGCAATGCAAATGAGTTTACACTTCTGTTTATTTTCAAGCATTTAGGCTCTAGCCTGTTATATGTATGCGTAATATTTTATATGTCTGGAAAACGATATGCACGCATGTACATGCATGCCTGATATGCAATTGAAGTCTATGTTGTAAAATAGAGCTGGGCAACAACATAGCTCGCACGCAATTTATGTTGTAAAATGCACCACTTTGTTTACACGTAAAGGCCAATTAAGAACATAACATCACTTAGTTATATTCAATGCAACAAAAACTTGACAACTGACTTTATAAATTATTTGCACTATATTTTTCTTTTCAAAATTGTCAATCCAAAATTTCTATTTAAAATATTTATTACGAGGGTAATAAAATCACGGTCGTTACAGTTGTTTTACACCATAGTAATAAATAACTTACTTAAATTGTATTCCTATTCTTGTAATCAATCTGTATGCTAAAACAGCGTCCGAAATTTTTTTTTTTTTAACAAATCATTCTATTCTTTACTCTAATGAAATTAAATCTACATTCATAAATGAAACATTCATTTTATTTGATATAAATGTTCTTCTTTTCATTAAATCAAACTTTTCTTATATTTTCACAAAACATAAGCTACGTTTAATTATACTTATAAACTTACAATTTAATGTTCTCTCTCTTATTAATTGAAATTATTCAATTACATTAATTTCAATTGATTACAAAGGTGAATATAAAAATGGACTAATAAATGTAATGGGAAATAGAAAAATTATTTCCTATCAAACAGTGATTTAAACATATTTATGCACTATTGGATATAAACAGGTATTATACATTTCATACCAAATAATAGTTTATCATCTCTGAAATCAATCTTTTAGCTACCAAACATTTTAAATAATTAAACATATGACTTTTTTTAATAAAGTAACATTTATTATTCCTTATTAACATTTATTATTCCAATCAATTGGAATTTTACATTCAGACAATTGGTAATATCATTCAAACCAATATTATTAAAATATACACTAACATTTGTTATCATCCTTATATTATTGCAAACATATGTCATTAATTGAAGTTTTAATTAAGCTCATAATTTGAAATATAATCTAATTTATATCAATAAAATCTTAATTTCTTTATTCCTAACAATTTTATTTAAAAATCTTATTTAATTTAATACTTTTAAATGTTTAAAAATGCTGGTCGTTACAATCTCCCACACTCAAAACTTTTTGTCCCCTAAAAGAAACAAGAAGGAATCCAAAATATGTTATATTTTATTTAAATCGTCAATTCATAAACAATTAAACCTACATATTTAAGTTTATTAAAAATAAAAAAATAACTCAAATTCTACAAAAAAATTCGAAATCTCAAATTTCGATAAATTTCGGCAGAGTCTCCTTTGTACAGAGAGGTCCGGAAAAAATTATATTAATAATTGCAATATATGTATCATTTTTCAAAAATAAAACATACACAAACAAACAATACAACCATTTATGCAACCAAAGAATCCATTATACATCCATAGTTGTAACGACCCGGATTTTTGAACGGCTAATTTGTAATATTTAAATTGGATTTAAATATTTAATTTGAACGTTAATTTGATTATAATATGAACAGTTTGGTTTTATATGATAGAAAGAGAATTCAAAATTTAAAATATAACGACCTATTGAATTAATTAATTATTAAAGTGGTAATTAGTTATTGGATAATATATAAAATCTGGTATAGTAAGCTTGTTGAAAATATTTTAACGGCTTATAAAATTTATATTGATAATACTGGAAGTAATAGATGGATTAAAATTGAATTTAACTGTCGTTTGTTTAATTTTAAATTTACATCGCTTAAATTGACATTTAAAAATAACCTTCCGAGGCACAGTCTCGGAATTCGACGAAACCAGTTCCGTGGGATCCGTAATATTGAATTATTGCTGGATTTCAAATTTCGTAATTTTTGGAGTGATCGTGTGGTCGTACGAAATAGAAACGCTTCGAAATTAATTAATCGTTTTAAATTTAAATATCTCTCGTCATTTCACCTGTCAAATTCTTTTCACATCAGCCGTATTATTTCCTTCAGCTTCTTCAATACGCCTCCATCGCTCATAAAAGTCGCGTCTCTTTTCCTTTTCATTTTTATTTCTTCAGATCGAAAGACAAAGCAAAAGATAATGGCCGATCAAATTTCTTCCAATTTAAAAATCGCGAAGCCCAACCCCTCACTCCTTCACCTTCGAATCCCCCTCATTTTCCCCTTTCTACCTCAAGCCGATTCACGGCATATTTATAAAAAAAATGAAGAAAACCCTAAATCGAATCTAATGGAGGTCGACGAGTAAATCGGGTCGTGTTCGAATCAATCAGGCAAGCCGCGACTTTTGGAAGTAGGATCGAGATGGATTGCGACTTCGTGGGGTGGCACGCGAACTCGAGTCGCGTATCAGTGGAGAATCCAGTGACGAAGCACGCGCGTGGGTGGTGAGCACAATTTGGCCGAGGTTGTTGAGGTTTTGATCGGGTGGTGTTGTGCTCTGAGTTTTGCGTAGCTGCTATTTTCTCGAGTAGGGTAATTCCTTGCTCATTTTTGCTTTTAATTTAATGCCTACAAGATTTTGAGAAAATTTATTGTCTATTTAAATTATATCACTAGTTCAAAATATAATAGATTGTATATATACAAATATGTTATAGAAAACAGTAAAGTATAAAATATTCCTGTTTAATTTAGTACATATATAGGATATTTCAAAACTAAAATAATAATAAAATTTAAAGTTACTTTTAAGCAGTTTTAAATCCCAAGTTATTTCTAGTTTAATTTAAATAAGTAAAGACAGTATATATATATATATATATATATATATATATATATATATGTATGTATGTATGTATATATAAGAAGTTGAAAATATAAGATAGTATATGGATTGGATTTGATAAAATCTATATAGTATATTTTATAAATATATAAAAAAGGAAATAAAATATACATATTTTCACCTTAACTAGTTTATTTTAAAATGATTTAATTAAGGTGATTAATTTTGTTCAAGTAACTTAATTAATTTAAATTACTAAAAGGTTTTGTTAAAGGAAAATAATTAGTTTAACTTACAAAGATAGTTAAGTAAATTTATTAAATGAAAACTAAATTGTCCGATTTTTCAACGTAAATTATTAGATTTAATAAATTTATGTAAATGGTAATTAATTGTTCAATTTGTTCAAATATTAATAAAATCCATATAATTGTTATTCAAGGTCAAAAATCGAGAAACCAAGGCAATATTGGAATGGATTGCAACTTAAAAGCAAAGGTGAGACTTTCTCACTCATTTGGATGCCATAAATAAATTTTAATGTTAAATTTAAATCATTAGATGCGTTTGGTTGATTTATAATAATTGATTCACCGGATGATAATATATGAATCCCATATGCTGCAATATTCCACTATTGAAGTGGAATTGGTATTTTATTTGTGCTAACATCTGTGGGTGCAGGGAAACAGGTTGGAGGGTTCCAACAGGATTCCTCAAAGATATTTATTTATTATATATATTGTTGCCATATGACAGGATGAATGATATTGATATGGATTTGCATGCGAACTAAATTTATATGGAAATTGGAATTTACTAATTTTTAAATGCTATAAATAATTTAATTGAAGGAAGTTAAATGAAATTTTAAATTAAAAGAATATTTCTTTAGGATTTGAATTTACTTCTATTGAGACTAAAGTAAAATTAAAATAATATTTATTACTTTGATTAAACTTAAAATTAGTTAAAGTTGAGTTTGGGAAAAATTAAATTATGTACAAAGACTTAAAGAAAATATTGTAATCGATGAATGGATTTGAAGTAAAGCAAAACTATATTAATAAAAATAATAATAAGAGAACTATATTAAGAAATAAAATAAGGGAATTTTATTAAGAAATGAAATGGAATTTTATTAAGGAACAATATGGAATTGAATTGAAGAATAAAATCATAAAAATAGGATTTTTGAATAAATTGTTTTCATAAATAAATGAAAAGGAAAACTCAGGGAGTTATAAATTTATAAACGGAGTTTATAAATGAGATAGAAAGTATTAGCGTAATGAGATAAGTCATGGTAAGGACTTGATTTGAGTTATGAAAATTGGTTTTGGAAGGAAATAGTTGAATATTGCTGGAAGTAAGAAATAAGTTATGAACTTATATTGAGAACGAAATTATTTTGAATGGAAATACAAGAATATTTTCGAAAGGTGAATATGGACAAGGGGCATTTATAGATATTGGGTTTTTCCAAAATTATAAATTTATGTAAAAAGGGAATATTTTTAAATTACTCTACTATATAAATTTTTATAAGCTATTATTCGAGTGTAAAATATTTTCGAATTAGTTACTTTGAAGGCTTGGAAAATATTTATTAATGAACTCTATTTTCTAAAACCAGTTTTGAATTTTATTATTAACTGGATATGAACTCTAGTTTTTATATTAAATATTTCTTTTAAACCGTAAATTGTATAAAACTATACTTCTTATTTTACAAATCTAAATGTTTTCAAATGCTTTTAAAATCCAATTAATAACCCTCTTGTGATGATAAGTGAGTTATTAAATGAGATAAGATTTAGGAGAAATCTTATTAAGTGAAGGAATTGAGTTTGAGAATTTAGAAGCAAAGTATAAATTGATTTTTGAGGAAGGAATGAGAAAATAAAGGATATTTCAAAGGGTAAATCAAAATGTAGGTGAGTATAAGAAAACAGTTAAATTATTTCATGGAAATAAAGGACTTTTAAAATTTATTTCAAATGAATTAAAATGGAAATAATATCTGAATGATATTTGAGATAAATAATTTATGGAAATTATTTGATGGTTGCTTGTGAATGATGAATTGATAGTTAAATAATCGACTATCAATATTTGGCCATGCGCTGATCGTTTCGAAGAGTCCGAGATCGGATTTAATTATCCGTAAACCACTTCGATCCGATTTGTACGATTACGAATGAAGACCGTGAAGAGTTGAAGACGGTGATTCGGTTTGTCCAGACCCAGGGCAACTTGTATGGATTGAATGCTTTCAGAACATCGTCAGGTGGACGATGAGCATTCAAAGTGGGACTCGTTCTTGAAAGGTAACGCCTCAAGCCTCATCAACCGGGAATGACTAAAACAGGGGAGGTGCAGCAAGGTTAGGTGGGTCACGCCCAAGCAGGACAAGATTTTCCCCCTGTCTAGAGTCCCTTTATATTCAGCTTAGCGAGCGGTTGGTCGCACCAACTGCGGGGTTATCTTGTTCGGGACTGTTCAGTAAGGAATGGTTCCGGCTTTGTGTTGCAAGGGAGCGGGCGTACTCCTCGGTATTCTGATCTAGGCCAGGTACTGTGACGGGCGGTACCCCAGTAGCCCAGCCATTGATGGAAGTCCATTCTCCCTACGAGCCTTGTACGAGTTTTGTTTGTATTACCCACTCCGTGGCTAGTAGCTGGAATTTAATCATGCAACAATTTCGGCTATTTTATAAGTATTTGTATATAGACCCTATTATAATATCAGAGGATTTCTATAAAAAGTGTTTTAGCTATCGTAAGGTAAAAACCCGACATGTTTATTTGAGGTGTGGTCTTACGAGATGCTTTTGTTTCCAAAGGATTTTTGAAACTCTAATAATCCAATTGAGTGTGATTTTCTCACGCTGGTTTTCCAGACTGACTCGGGTGTTGTTTATATGATGCTCGGGTCAGACCGAGTTAAACAGGTTCAGGTTTTATGCTGGAGCTCAGGAGACGAGCTGGTGACAGAGCGTATTTCCGTATTTGTCTATTATTTCCGCTGTGTATGGACATGTATGATTGATTGATGTACTCTGATGATGGTATGTATGTATATGTATACAGTACAGATTTCTTGTATTTAAAACTGTATTCTATATATTATATTTTATTCCGCTGCGATGTGAGATTCTGATGTTGTTTTCTTTTCTTCTTCTTCTACCTCTTTCTTCTTTTACCCGAAGACTCGTACATTTGTGCCACTTTGAACTGAACTATGGTGGAATTTTGTTAGTTCAAAGGGGTACGGATTTGCGGGCCTTTACAATAGTAATCAAAACGAATGGTTTGTTTAGTTCAGAAACCTTAAATCATGCAAGGTGATGAATAAACAATCAAGTGTACCCTATGCTTAACAGCCTTAGATAATTACTTAATATATTAGTCAAACAACCTCAACAACTAGAAGTATTCTTTCCCAAACTTACCATTAGCCAAACAACTATAATTTTAAATTTATTCAAGTTTATTCGATTGGGTTTTTTCATCATTTACCTTTCATTCATTTATTTATATAAAGATCAGCCACTTACATAGTTTGGTTTCCATTAAATATTTAAGTCATTAATGAATCATTTTAAAAAATATTACTTATGCTTCTACTATCCTACTTATTTTGATAACTCCATTCGGTTATTGAATAAAAATTTAAGTTTTTGGTATTTGCCCTTGAAGAGAAAAGAAATATTTCAACATATCTAAAAATTCAGTTAAAGCATCTAACCTCATTCACTTAGTAAAAATATAAGATATATTTAAAACATCCTCACAGCATTATGCAAAGATTTTTCAAAAGTCTAAAACAATGTTAGAAATTTATATCAAAACATTATAATAAACTTTAAAATAAAGTTCCTTAAATCCGATAGTTTATTAGGCTCATTATTTCTAAAATAAGTATAAAATCAAGATTATTAAACTGAAACTAATAGAATACTCAAATCTTACATTAAATTTCTAAATCAAAGTATAAAATTTCATGTCTTCATAATTAATTTTACACACTTGTTTTAAAATGTATATTCAAATAATGGAAAAACTTTTATAATGGTTTAATTCAAAAATTCAAACAGTAAATGAACCAATAAATTTACTATTAGTACTTCGAAATCAATTAAATATTCCAAACTATACTTGCAAAATAGAAATTCAAATTTATTTGCCAAGTATATTACTATAAATAAACTTCGCAAATCAATTTTTTTTCCATTTATATAATATCTTTAAATTCTACATTCAAAGAAACTTATATAAATTTTACTTGCAATATTCATTTGAAAGCTTCATTTGCAAATAAATCATCTTTAATACTTTAATACTTTTCAAAAATTCATTTGTAAAATTTCTTGCTTCGTTTTTAACTACCATTTGAATATTTTAAATAACATCTTTATAAATATATGTAAACTATTTGAAAATAATTATTTGCATCATTACTTATATTTACAAAGAAGCTATTGAAACCCTTAAATCCATTATTTATAAATTTATTAGTTTTATCTCAAGATACTTTTCAAACATTATTAATAAATTAATAACCATTTACCTTAAATATGTTTTATTGAATTAATAATTTCTCACGATATTTACAGCACTAATAAACCATGTTGTACATAAATAGATAATATTTTAAACATTTTAAAGTATTTAGAAAAGAAAAAAATGACCAAAATGTATTTTATATAATACTTATCAAAATACTTTTATAACTCGATGTCTTAACAGGTTTATCCTCGTTCTTGCAGACTTTGGCCATGCGTTGATCAGGCGCAAGGCTAGAATTCTCCAAGTAGTTAGTAGACCTGTTTCAACATCCAGTGAAAATACTTGAAAAACTTTCAAAACCGATATGGAAAGTACAATCCAAACAAATCACCTGGATCACAGATACACAATGGTTACGTGTGGATCCCCCAGGAAACATCCGTACCTTTAAGCAATCACTGCCTTGCGAACTACGCCATGATAACCAAAATTGTGGGCCGTAGGATACATAAAAATGGTTACGCATGGATCCCCCAGGAAACATCCATACCCTTTAAGAAATCTCTGCCTGGCGGATTACGCCACGACAACAAAATCGATGACCGTTGGATACATAACAATGGTTACGCTTGGATCCCCCAGGAAACATCCATACCCTTTAAGCAATCTCCGCCTTGCGGATTACGCTACCCAAAAAACGACCATGGGTTACGCCATGGTAGGACACTCGAGTATCACATACGAAAAACCAAAATCAGAGAGAATAATATCGATAGAATGAATCCACAATGTAGCCACAAAGCGGATATCAAGCAGAAGGCACTTTTCATATTTTTACTTCGAAAATATGTATCATATAGTACCTTTTCAAATCAATTTCAAATATCATACTTATATAAAGTCCATTATATATAAGATTCCATTTTCAAATCAAATACTTCCCAAAATCAATAGTATCATATCACACTTATATAGACTTCGATTATATAAAATTTCGCTTTCAAATTGAGTACCTTTCCAAATCAATAGTTTTCAAATCAACTACATACTTAATATTTGTTTCGTAGAATTTCTTCTTTTGATATAAACATTAATATATCCATTATCATAATATTTCTTATATTTCTCTTTGATTTAAATTACATTCATTTCACATGTAATATTTCTCATTTAATACTACATTTATTTGCAAATCAATTCATAAGGAATTTTCTTACGTTTATAACCAATTTATCAAACTTAATTCCTTTAAAGACATTGTTCGAGTTTAAAGTTATCACAACTTTATTTATAACCATTTATTGTGTAACAACCTGGAATTTTTGATCCCGAAAATTCCAGATAGTTAAGAAAAAGAAGAAAGAGATAGAAGAAAAAGAAGAAATAGAAACACCAAAACACAGATTCTCACATTCGCAGCGGATCAATATAATATCAAATAAATAGCAGTTATACAAAGGAAAACTGTACTTGTCAAATTACACTTTAATATATCAGAGTTACAATATTTACACAACACTGGGCAGTTAAATTCAACATGCCCTAGATAAGCTACAATAAATCACAGCAGAATACTCTCTATACGTTCCTTCCATCCGGCTCGTCTCCTGAGCTCCAGAACGTCCTTACCTGAAAAATTGTAATACTCGGTCTAACCCAAGCATTACATCAAAGTAATATCCACGTCAGGCTGGAAACCAGCATGAGTAAACCCATATAAATTTGAAATACTAAGTTTAATCCATATAAGAAAAACCCGAGGTAACTCGTACTTTTCTACGAGTTCTTAACTTGTTATATAAAATAACTACTTCACAAATCAATCTCTAAGTACCCTTCTTAGTTTCACTGGTCCAGTTTCACTTAAATTATTTCTTTCCAGCCTATTTATTATACATATCAAATCTATAAAGAATTATAGATTATTTCAAATCGAAGTGATTTTCGGGTGTTTACTGGTACCCGACCCTGGTCTCTTCGAATCCAATACCTTCTTAAAACAAGCTTTTTAAACTAAAAAATTCCATTTATATTCAAAATTACATATTAGATTGCCATTCATTACAGATAGATAAACCATATCATCTCAGTTTAGTCCAATCATTCCATATCACATAACATTATTTATCAAAGTTATCAAGTAATCCAAGGCATACAATATCATTCAATTATTTATAAGCAAGATTTATTAGTCCCACCATTCCAATTAATTTAAACAAAATAAAATAAATTAAAATCTTAACCATTTTAAAATCCTGCTTATTAAATCATTAATTAATTTCAACCCTATTAATGATCCATCTTAATTAATCCTCCTTGATTAATTATCTTATAATTACATTTGGAAATTTTCATTTCATTAATCACTTAGATTAATTAGCCTTAACCATTCTACATTAATTAAATAATGACATTCATTAATGATCCTCTAATTACTTCCAGTAATTAATTATTCTATTAAGTAATCTTTACTTAATTACATACACTAATTAACATCGATTTATCTCATTCAGTGATTAATTATCTCTTAATTAATTAATAAGTCATTAATTACTGAAGATCTTATTTGATAAAATACATCATTTATCTTTATAAATTTCTTTAATTACCCTTAAGGTCCGTACCAAATAAATTTATGAAAATAATTTCTCACCATTCTATTGACTTAAACCATTAAATAAAAATTAAGGATTAAAACACTACATCTCTTTTAAATCGTTTACTTGATTACAATATCAAGCTTATTTTAAATAAACCTTTGAACAAAGATTATATATATTACAAAAAAACAATTAACTTAATAAATTTTAACATAATCTTACCTTAACCCTTTTATTCGATCCTTTAGATTCAAACCAACATTTAATATTCCAAAAAAAATAGATTGAGGAATGGGTTTTAAATTCGTTTAAATTCAAATTTTAACCTGTATTTCATTTTGTTTTAAAACTGGAAAACATCACAAAAACCCGAGCGAAAATCCCAATTTTCTCGAATTCAAACACGAGTAACCCACTACCAAAACCTTCTAGTCCAACCCATGCTTACTTCGAGTCACGCACGCTACAACTTCGAAATTTACTCGAACCACTTCCTTTCTTCTCCTCTTCTACTTCTTCTTCCTCCAGCCTTTCCTATTGTCAACTGCACACAATGACACAGTGCACCTGCACACCTAATCTGGACGTCGACGACCATCCTTAAACCCTTCGACACATCATCGTCGACCACTCCATCACAGAGGAGCACCCAGATCGACGTCGTCTTCCTTAGTTAAAAATCGAACTAATCGCCTCTCCCTAGAACCACATCTCCGACACAAAATGTCTTGCCGATGACAACCCCGGTCACTAGAAACCACGTGCTGGCACCGGTAGCGGCGCCAGACCCTCTTCTTTCTATTCCCCCACCCCTGATCGTCCATAGATCATCTATGACGATGCAAAAACCCAGGCTTCAACATTGACCCAACAAGCTCCTCTAACCCTACTTTCCTCTTTTTCCCGTCACCACGGCCATCGAGAATCCCTACCATTATTTTTCCCGAGACCGCCGTCCTCACATCCTCCATTGACCATACTCTCGACCACTATTATTACACCTGTCGCCGGAATTGGATCGAAATCCCCTTTTTGAACAAGCTAAAATTTCTCTTCAAATTCATTTTTAAAAATTATGATTTTCCTTTAAAAATCATCATTTCAAAAATCGAGTTAGATCATATAAATAAATCTTGAGTTCAAAATACTTTATTTTCTGACTTGAATTAATTTACCCATGTAAACTTCCATTTCCGACATAATTACATTATAAAGAAACTTGAAACCATTTTTAAAAATTGAATCTAATATGTACAAACAATTACCCTTTAAAGTTCATAACATAAATTTATTTATATAAGGAGATATAAAATCTTGAACTTGATTTAGATGATTTGAAAACAGACAGAGGCAGATTTGTTCTTTCACAAGCATGCATGAATATATATATATATATATATATATATAAATATACATACATACATACATAGGGACATAACTATACTTCAACAAATTTCTTCTATACAAACATCATTCACACATAATCTACAAATATTTTCACAGGCATTAGATATATAAGCGTATTAAGCTTCAAAGTGAAATGATTTGTTTACTCACCTGCTTATGAAGGAACAGAGAGCTTTTGAAACAGTTTTGCAAATTGAAGACTTGAATTGCTTTTGAATTGGAACTCCTTTGTTTATGAAAACTGAATGCTATGATTCTTCGAAAACATGAAGATGACACAAGTTAAAGAAGATTACAAGCTACAGATGGAAAATGCTTTACAGACTTTGATTGAGGAGGTTACAGGTTTTTTAAAACTGCTTACAGGTTTTGTTCTGAGTTTTGAAAATTGTTTACAGATTTTGAATTTGAGCTTGAGCTTTTGTAAAATGCTTTCATGTTGTGATTTTTTTCTCTCTGGTTAGCATTTGTTTTGAGGAATGAAATTTTAAGTTAAGTTTTTGCTTACTTTTTGAAAAGAGAAGAAAAGAATGAAGCAAGAAAATGTAAATTATGTTTTATCAAAATTAAAGAAAAAGAAAATTAAGAAGGATACTTGTTCAATTTGTTACATTTGTCACAACCATTATTTAACTCTTAACACATGTTAATACAAGGGTTAATGTAACGACCCGATTTTTCGACGCCCGAAAGTCAACATTTATATGTCCACTGTATCAAATGTCGTACAGTCGAATGCCGAAAACCCGAACCGTTAGGGTTAAAGAAGAAAAAGATAGAAAAAAAACAAAAACAATAACAGAATCTCACATTTCGCAGTGGAACAATATATAATAGATAAAGAATAATCTTTTAAAACAAAACACTATATTAGTTTATACATCACATTATCAGAGTTTACAACAAAAAACAGCGGAAAAGAAATATTACATATATAAGTGATATGCCTCGCCATCCAGCTTCAACTCCTGATCTCCACAGCAACTCTTTTCTGATTTCGCTCCCGAATAACTGATAACCTGACTCTAGGCTGCCCGTGCGGAAAATTATGGGCACCTAGAGTTTAGAAAGGGAACAATAAACTCCAGGTCAGTCATGAGACTGTGAGATCTTAAAACAGTTATTTTCACAAAGAAAATGAAAAGAAATCCTCTATGCTTTTGGAAAATGAAACTACCATAAGGCCTCCCGCCACACACATATTGTAAACGCAGAATTGGAGGTGATTTCTCCTTATGATAGTCAAACATGCTTAATACGCAAAATCCATTGATATTATTATTATTAGTGCATGGTGTGGAAAATATTTCGAAAGTATAATATTAATCTTAGCCAGCGTAGGCATTTCGCGCTTATGCCTACTATAGCTACCATGTTCAATAGCAGGTTACCGCCACATTCCATGGTAGGTTATACAACTAAAACCGTATAGGGCGCGTATTGTTTCTTTGGATTTCCAACAAATGGTCAGGCTAAGGAACTTCCCACTACCATATGGGTACGCCTCTGGAGGGACTCCCCGAGAACCTAATCGGATCTCTACCAACACAAGGCCGGGTTACGTCTGCAAAAATAGGTAACTACTGACACAAGTATGCCTTTCCCCGGTTGTAAACAACCTTTATCCGAGGATCCACAACAACAACAATCACAAAGTAATATATATTTGCGATATCCACATAAGTTAAGTACCTGGGCTCCATACCATGATACCACTTCTATCCAGAAGGAAATGCACATACCCTAAAGGGCACTACCCCCTATAACCTTGCTGCATCCTTCCTGCTTCGACCATTCCGGGGTGTGAGGTTCAACGAAGTCTCGTCCACAAAGCTATGCTTTTCACAAAAGCCATGCTTCAATCAACAAATGATCAGCAGCACTTCGTATGTCACATTATCAAATTGAGAATGTATCACTAGTAATCATCAACTACATAACCTCTGAGCTCGTACGTCTCAGAGAAGGGTGTTAAGCTAAGAGAATAAATTCTCCGCCACCAACAGAAACGTATTTGATAGAAACCAGTTTTACATCTCAAAGTGTAACGTCAGACACACATCCATACAAGTCCGTTCCGGGATCGAACGGAACCGAAGGCACTTCAAAGAAGCCCTTGCAAATCCGGATATTCACTAATCATGTCCGGAATCCCCATCACAAAGGGTGATAAAATCCCTATACCGGAGCAACCCGGTGCAGAGACATTCGACAGGTAATCCTTTCGCTTTCGAAAATACCCGATCTTCAACACCATCTTCAAATGCAATCCCATTTCATCGTATCGTTATTCGGAATGGGTTTTATGACACAAGGTCCTCTCCCGGCTAATCTGAATAACGAGCACTTATTTTTAAAAATAAGTGTTACATTCAGATTCAAACAAATCACAACAAATTCCACTTTGATGTTTTAAATGAAAGATCCATCACAATCACAAAGGTTCGATGTGGGTTACGAATACCCATTGGAATTCGACTCCCGGTCGCATCGAAATTCAAATGCCATTTAAAAAGGCCAATATTGATAGTTGGTTATTTAACTATCAATTATCATTCACAACAATCGCTGGATTTCAAATAATTTTCCACAATTATTATTATTTTCAAAATATCTTTACAAGATAAAATTTCACTTTTCAACACTTTGAAAACAAATTCAAATCAATTTTTCATACTTTAATCCTTTGAAAATAAATTTGCAAATCAATTTTTCCCTTATGCAGAAAACATTTCCAATATTTATTCATTTCCACTGAAAATCTGCCGATTTCAAATATTTCAAAATAATAAAAAATATTTATTCAAAATATATTTGGAAACATTTAAATAAACTATTTTAGAATATTTGCTTAAATATTAGTTATGAAAAATATTATACTAATATCTCATATATAAAAAATTCAAGTCCAAAACTAATTTTAAAAATAAAATTAGTAGATAGAGTATAAATATTTAAATATCCAATTTCTAAAACAAATATCAATTTAAAACTTTAAATAATCACTTCTATAATAGTTTAAAATATATTTTAACTTTAAAGATTTCAAAATAACTTAAGTAAATAATTTTTTTCCAAAACATTCCTTTCTTAAAACCATCTTTACAACTTCAATCAATATTAATAAACTATATTGAAATCATACTCGGCTTTCCAGGGAAAATACACATTCCATTCCAAAATGGTTCATTTAAATAAACTTATAAATCTTTCTGGATTTATTTTAACTTTACGTCCCAAATCCCTAAATTCCTTTCCACACTATTAACAATATTTATTTTAAAACCAATTTTCCTTTCTTTATAAAATTCCCATTGTGGATTTAAATTTTAAATATCCATTAGTTTATGATTTTCAAATTGATTCCCAAGTATTCACTTTCAACACCAAATCAATTTTCAATTTGATTTCCAAATTTATTTCAGTTACCAAGTTCAATTCCAAATCGATTTCTAATTTATTTTCAAACAACGAATAAATTTTCATGTCAATTTTCCAAAGGTTTATTTTTTAACACCAAATTAATTTCAAATCGGTTTCCCAATTTATTTCCAAAACACCAACCCAAATTTCCAAATTGATTCCTAAGATTTATTTTAACTCCAAATTAATTCCCAAATCGATTTCTAAAATTAATTTCGACTCCAAATTAAATTCCAAATTAAATTTCTAATTTTATTTCCTTTTGAAATAAATTCCTTTATCTCTTTCAAATATTTAAAATACGTATCTTAAATAAATTCTTCAACTATTAAACAATATTACTCGAAATTCCTTTATTAAATATTTTCCCATATTTTTGGAATAAATTCGATCGGATTATAAAAATCAACTCTAATACTTTAATTGTAACGGTTTAGGCTTTTCTACTTTAATTTCTAAAATCCAATTTTATATTTCGGGTATCCTACGATACCAAAAATATATTCGGCTAAATCATAGCCTTCCACAATTCCAATCACATATATAATCACATACAGATTATAAATCAACATACAACATATGAAACAAATTTAAACGTTTGAGGAATCCAGTTGGATTCCTCCAACCTGCATCCACAGATATTAGCACAACAAATTAAATATCAATTCCACTTTGAGGTGGAATATCGCGGTATATGGAATTTATAAAATATCATCCGCTATTATGCGGCGCAATAGGGTCTCATCCGCTATATAATGCGGGAAATCAACAACTCCAAATACACATATACTACCAATTCCACTTCGAGTTGGAATATCATGGTATATTGGTTTAATATAATAACCTCTGCTATTATGCGGCGCATAGGGTCTAAACTAATATAACTAATAATAAATCAATCATCCAAGCACAATCAATTTTAAATCTAACTATTCAAAATTTAAATCAGAAAAAGATTTGATTGTGAGAAGATCTCACATTTGCCTTTTATTTTTTTGCAATCCAATCTAATCCAATCCAGCTTTTTTTCATGAATTTTTTTTTACCTTGTAAACAATTATATAATTTTATTAACATTCGAATAAATCGAACAATTAAATTCCTATTGGATAAATTTGATTAACCAATGATTTTATTCTAAAACAATATCTTTTAATAAATTCATTTAACTAAAAAATTAAATTTAAAACTAAATTTCCTTTTTAAATAAAATATTTTCTAGTTACCAAAATAATTATATAGGTTAACTAAATAAATTAATTTCCAATAATACATTATTTTCTTTGAACTACCTATATATACATAAAAAGAAATCTATATTAAAAATCTAATTTTCTATAAATTCTTATATTAATTTTCTGTTTACTGTAAATTTTATACAAACTAAAAATTTCTAAAACTATATATATTTTCTTCTGCATGCATATATATAAATATTAAAAATCTACTTTCTGTGAAAAAGAAAATAAATTCCGCATTTATATTTTATTGTATTATCTTTCTGTAACTACATATAAATTTGGAAAAAACTGTACTTACTTAACTATTAAAATTTAAAACCTCATATATATATATATAAATTTAAATTTAATAATATAAATGAACAATACCTATTTGTCAAAAGAGAACCCGGAACCCACTGCCTACGCGATCCTTTTTGTCGCTGCTGCCACGACCTCGTTAGCCGCCAGACATCGCATGCTAGCACGAGAACAACTCGTGACACCTAATCCTTCGCCGCCACCATTTCCCCATCAACCGTAGCCACCTAGAACCACCCCGAGCCAAATAAATGCTGCGTCATCATGACTCCGCCTCGCTCGATGTCGAACATCCTTCGATCCCGTCTTCGAAATCGCGCCGCACCGTCGACCAATTTCTGCCATTCGATTGAGCATCCCCAACTCGAGTTGCTGCCTCCTTCGTGATTCGCGATTTCTCGAATCGATAGGCCATTTTTTTAATGAGAAGAGGGAGAACGACTACATGAATCAGGCCGAGCAAAAGAACAAGGACGATTTGCGATTTCATTTTTCGATTTTTTGAATTTTATGAAAAGTAACGCAGCCGTTGATTTTTGATTCGAGATGAAAGAGGGAGAATTTTTTTTATTTACTCGGCCATTCTTTTCTTTGAGCCCCTAGTTTTTGTTTTTGGTCTGAAGATAAAAGTCTTGTTCAATTTTTTTTCCTTTCTTCTGATACGTTTGTTATTATTGTTATTTTGTTAAAGACGCGCGTTTAATTTGAACAGGGAAGATGGAACACGTGTTTGAAGAAATAACGTGTTACATTTGTGAATATATATGATTTATATTTAAATTTTTAAATTCAAATTTAAATTGTCTCGAATCACATAACAAAAAATCTCAACCTCCAATTGAGGCATGCCGCTAGGCATTTATAATGTTTAACCCCTATTCCGAACGCAACGGAAAAGGTTCTGGGTCCAAATTCGATCGTATGGAGAATATAGCCTTTTGAACCAGTTATTAAATAAAATTTCGATAAAATTTTCAGTGCGTTTGCTTATCGTACAATCACATGACAAACTCCGAATGCTAAAAAAATTAAAATACGGTAATAACACAATATTACGGATCCAACAGAATTGGTTTTGTCGAATTCCGAGACTGTACCTCGGAAGACTATTTTTAAATATCGATTTAAACGATATAAAATTCAAAACCGATCAAATCGCTTTCAAATTCAATTCTGAAGCTTCTATCATCTTCAGTATTATCAATATAAATTTTCTAAGCTATTAAATTATTTTTAACAGGCTTAAAACTGAAGATACAACATTTTACCCAATTTTAATAAATTAATTTCAATAATTAAATTGCCAGATTCATTCTGATATTTGAAATTCAACTTAAACTATCATTCAAACATTTAAAATTAATTAAATATTTCAATTTCAAATGTTAAAATTTTCGGGTCGTGACAATTAATAACCTAACACTTGTCACTATTAAATTTTAAATTATTTTTTAAATGGATTTAAAAGCTTTTATTATTAATTTTCCTAATAAATAAGTGCCTTTTATGAATTTATAAATGCTTTTCTTAATTATATATAAGTAAAACTTTTTTAAAATAAATAAAATAAAAACCATTATATTCTAAATAAAATCATATAAAATTATTAAATCCATTTTTAAATGCTAATTTAATAGCTATTGTATTTATTTACTATTAAATAAATATTTTCTAAATTTATATAAATAAAATTCTTTAAGGAAAAAAACAAATCCTATTTAAAAAAAACATCATTCATATACTTTCTATATCTAAAATAATTTCAAAATATAGATATATCCTTTAAATTAAAATTAAAATTCAAATTTTCAAATTCAAATTCAATTTAAAATTTAATTTTAAAAAAATCAAATCAAACAAAAATAATATATATATATACGTTTTAAACAATCCCATATTCAATTTGTAATTAATAACTCTATTTAAAATTTGTCTATTTATAACTTCATTTAAAAATATCACATTATTATTATTATTTGAAAATAATAATTTTACTAATTTTAAATAATTAATAAAGGAGATTATTACATTTTATTTGTACAATTTATAAATTAGTAATTTCAGTAGTTAAATTAGATAATTATCCAATTATCTGATGCCCGAAAATCCAGGTTATCACATTCCTCCCCCTTTAGAATCTTTTCGTCCTCGAAAAGGAACGAAGCCAGAATTCATTAAAATGCTTATTATCAGAAAAAAATTCTTTGATCACTTTTTATTTTTTTTTAAAATCTATATAATATTATAAATAGTTTTTATAAAAATACTTTTTTATAACTCGATTTTTCAACCAGTCCATCCTTGTTCTCACATAAATTCGGTCATACGTTGAGCAGACGTAAGACTACAAATCTGTAAGCACTTAGCAGACCCATGTTCAACACCCGGTGAAAATACTTTGAAAAATAATTTTATTGAAAACCTTGTGAAAATATAGAAAACATTTTGAAAATAGAGGAAGTATCTTTGGTGAGAATGCTCTGGAAATCATCACCCCAATCCATGGTTGCAGTTACATCTTGGGTTATGTTGCCATCACATCAAAAGTCCATGTAACTATAGGCACTCTGCGCCCCTCGATTACGCCATGGAACTCGTGGCAGATCGTAGTTATATTCCAGGGTTACGTTGCCATCACAACAAAAGTCCATGTAACTGTAGGCATTAGTGCCCTCAATTTTCGCTTCCAAAAATGAAACTTCTCCACTCCCACATAGGTGGCAGTCTACCGATGTAAAATCAAATGTAGACTGTTGGCTCTCAGTAGCACACACGACTTTCGCTATGTCACCATAGGTCGCAGTCTACCGATATAAAATCAAACGTAGACTGTTGGCTCTCAGTAGCACACATGACTTTCACTATGTCACCATAAGTCGCAGTCTACCGATATAAAATCAAACGTAGACTGTTGGCTCTCAGCAGCACACACAAATTTCGCTATGGTCTGTAGTAAATCGCAGTGACATCGAGTTACACTGTCGTCACAGCATAACCCAAATGCCTCTGTAGCCATCAGCACCCTCGATTTTCGCTACACACTACACAAAATCCTCAGGAACTAGTTTTGTCTGGACTCCTCACAGGATCAATTTTAGAACCCCCTTAGGGTTCAAGGCAGTACCACCCTATGACACTCTTGAGAAGTTCATTTCAAGGGAGCGACTTTTCCCCAGAGGCAATCTCAAAACACTTTATACTATATTCTTATAGTATCTTTCAAATCATACCCTTTATGATTTTTATCAAAATCTTCTTTACACCTACAATCGATAATTCTCAAATTAGGCTTTCCGAATTCCAATATTGATTTTACCCAAAAATCAAAAAGCCTTTTCATAATCCATAGGTTCCAAAAACCTTTCCCAAAGTCATCCTCATGAAATCCTTTATAGATATATATATAATCTTGAAAAATCTTTGGATCATTTCAAACTTGTATAAATTCTGTTTTTATACTTCAAATACTTTCAAAAACCCTTTTATTTCTAGCTAGATTCATCAAGGAAAGATTTATCCTATATAACAGATATATATAACTTTACCAAATCAAATATTCAAAATTTGATTACTATTCCATAAAGTTATTAACCATGTTCCCTTTCTACCATAGAAATCCTTATTTCATCATGTATTTCACAAAATATACTTTTTATTTCAAAGAACATTTTTCATTTCTTATCCACAAATTTTCAAATATCAATTTCATTCAAACCCGTACGACGTACTCATATCATCCGTATGCTATATCGATCCGATCGCTCATTCGATCACACAATTTCACGTTCGATCTAGTATCCTCCGCCCGACTTCCAAGTGCGGACTCAGATCTGGTTTCTTGATCAGAAACTGTCATTCTCCTTGCATGGCCATAACTATGATAGAGAATATCCAGAATCAATCAACAATCCATATTTAGGTTCGCCATCGAAAATCGAGTGAAAAATCTCAACTCGGATCGATATAACTATCTCGAAATTCTATGCTTGAATCTGCATCAAACCATTATACGAATAGAATAATATACGTACATCCTACGTATTTATCTCCATTGATTATTAGCCAAATCAATTTCCTTTTCTATTCACATTCACTTAAATTTCATTCACTTATTCACAACTGTTTCAATTCCATTTGGATTATCACTTTAATTCTTGTCTCAATGGGTATTTAATTATAAACAGTTTGCACTCTGACCATATTAAAATTAGAAAATAGCTTGAAAAATTAAAAATAGTAAAGTAGTTGAAAAATAATTATTACTTTGTAAAATAGCTCTAAAATAGTTAAGTAATTGTAAAATAGTTGGAAAATAGTCAAATAGTTATACAAATTTTAGACAATTGCATAATAGTTGTAAAATAGTAATTAATTATAAAG
Organism: Allium cepa; assembly: GCA_030765085.1. Lineage (NCBI taxonomy): Eukaryota > Viridiplantae > Streptophyta > Magnoliopsida > Asparagales > Amaryllidaceae > Allium > Allium cepa. The sequence continues at coordinate 106,668,936 of CM060946.1, forward strand.
TAGTAAAAAAATAGCAATTAGTTTATAAAACAGTTGCAAAATAGTTAAATAATTTCAAAAGTAGTTATAAAATAAGTATAAGATAGTTTTGGGTTTAATAAGAAAGGTTGTATATATAATAAATAGCTTAGAAAAATAGATTTGTACTAAAACAATTTATTTTGAAAATAGTTCAGAGTCAAACTATTCAATTCCCAACCTCCATTTCTAATCAATTCAATTTAAATTTCCACTTCCATTTATATTGACTCAATTCCAATTTAAATACTTCAATTTCCATTGAAATTCGTTTAACCCCAATTCAAGTTGAATTAATCCTCAATTTCTTTCCTAAATTCAAATCAAATTCCATTTGAATTTACTTATTCAACTTTAATTTCATTTCAAATTAATCCAATTCAAATTTTCCATTTGAATTTTAAACTTATCCATCTTCAATCATAATTCCAATTAATTCAAATCAAATTCAATTTGAACTAATTCAATTCAAATTTCAAATTTAAACCATCCCGAATTATATAAATTCAAGTTAAATTTTAAAATGTTGATTTAATCATTTAAATCAAATCACTCTTTAAACCATTTAATTCTGAATCCAAATTCCATTTTAACCTATTTCAAAGTTCAAATAATAATTCAAATCCTTTTTAAACAACTAAATCTTTGAAATTCAATTTATCACCAAATTTTATAAACCAATCCTTTGAAATTTTATCTTAAACATTCAAATATTAAGTCCAAAATGATTCCATTTTATCTTAATAATTGATACATTACCACACCCTATTTCTTCATTTATTAAAACAAATCCAATTTCAGCTTAAAGATTATTAATAACAACAGGATTATATCATCCAAATTATTTTTAAACATCCATCCATTTCCAATTTCCAGATCTCAAACCTATATTGAGATCACACAAACTCCCAATTCAAATTAACCATTTAACTTTCCAAGTTAAATCCCAATTTCACCTTGAAATTTCCAATTTAGGTTGCATGTTAAATTATTTAACTTTCCCAAAGTTAAATTCAATTTACTCAATCCAGCCAATCTTACCATATTCGAATTCCCATTTCAAAATTTAAACTTCACATTAATAATCTGCCCACTTATAAGTTCAAAAACTTATCACTTTGGGTATCACATCTCATGCCAAATTTAAAACTAAACATTTAGAGTTTATTAAACCATCTTTGATATTATTTATATTCCACATATATACATATTATTTCCTTATCATTTTGAAATAATTTTCAAATTTCTGGACCTAAAACATCACAATTTAGATCATCTTCGGTTCCAATTTATAAGTCATACTTGCCTAAATGTTTTACTTCCCTAAAACATTTCATTTTGCTTACTCATTAATACACATTTTATTATCAAACATAACAATCAGTTATGATAATAACCAAGATTATCATATCTGGAAACCAATTCATTATTGTCTTATTCTGAAATTCTTCCCTAAATTCAAGATTTTAATTTCAGTTTGAATCGATCTCAAACTTTTCTTCGGTTGTATTTATATTACCACTTAATTTGATTCCAATAATTTAACAACCAACTACCTTAATATTTACTAGAAAGAAATATTGCTTTATTTATCAAAACATATTCTTATATAAAATCATTTAAAATCTTTATATAAGAAAATAACTAGTATGCTCTCATATATATATATATATATATATATATATATATACATACACACACACACACACTCAACTCATTCTAGGGTACCATTGACCCTATCCTTAATGAGTAATCCCACCAGAGCCAAGGTTCTCGCTTAACCTCGCTCTGATACCAAATGTAACGGCCCAGAATTTTCGATCTCGAAAATTCCAGATAGTTAAGAAAAAGAAGAAAGAGATAGAAGAAAAAAAAGAAATAGAAACACCAAAATACAGATTCTCACATTCGCAGCGGATCAAAATATAATATCAAATAAACAGCAGTTATAAAAAGGAAAACTGTACTTGTCAAATTACACTTTAATATATCAGAGTTACAATATTTACACAACATTAGGCAGTTAAATTCAACATGCCCCATATAAGCTACAATAAATCACAACGGAATACTCTCCATACGTTCCTGCCAACCAGCTCGTCTCCTGTGCTCCAGAACGTCCTTACCTGAAATTCTGTAATACTCAGTCTGACCCGAGCATTACATCAAAGTAACACCCGGGTCAGACTGGAAACCAACGTGAGTAAACCCATATAAATTTGAAATACTAAGTTCAATCCATATAAGAAAAACCCAAGGTAACTCGTACTTTTCTACGAGTTCTTAACTTGTTATATAAAATAACTACTTCGCAAATCAATCTCTAAGTACCCTTCTTAGTTTCAGTGGTCCGGTTCACTTAAATTATTTCTTTCCAGCCTATTTATTATACATATCAAATCTATAAAGAATTATAGATTATTTCAAATCGAAGTGATTTTCGGGTATTTACTGGTACCTGACCCTAGTCTCTTCGAATCCAATACCTTCTTAAAACAAGCTGTTTAAACTAAACAATTCCATTTATATTCATAATTACATATTACATTGCCATTCATTATAGATGGATAAACCATATCATCTCAGTTCAGTCCAATCATTCCATATTACATAGCATTATTTATCAAAGTTATCAAGTAATCCAAGGCATACAATATCATTCAATTATTTATAAGCAAGATTTATTAGTCCCACCATTCCAATTAATTTAAATAACTTAAATTAAATTAAACTCTTTAATCATTTTAAAATCCTGCTTATTAAATCATTAATTAATTTAAAACCAGTTAATGATCCATCTTAATTAATCCTCCATGATTAATTATCTTATAATTACATTTGGAAATTTTCATTTAATTAATCACTTAGATTAATTAGTCTTAACCATTCCATATTAATTAAATAATGACATTCATTAATGATCCTCTAATTACTTCCAGTAATTAATTATTCTATCAAGTAATCTTTACTTAATTACATTCACTAATTAACACTGATTTATCTCATTCAGTGATTAACTATCTCTTAATTAATTAATAAATCATTAATTACTAAAGATCTTATTTGATAAAATAAATCATTTATGTTTATAAATTTCTTTAATTACCTTTAAAGTCCATACCAGATAAATTTATGAAAATAATTTATCACCATTCTATTAACTTAAACCCTTAAGTAAAAATTTAGAATTAAAACACTACATCTCTTTTAAATCATTTACTTGATTACAATATCAAGCTTATTTTAAATAAACCTTTAAACAATGGTTATATATATTATAAAAACACAATTAACTTAATAAATTGTAACATAATCTTACCTTAACCCTTTTATTCGATCCCTTAGATTCAAACCAACATTTAATATTCCAAGAAAAATAAGTTGAGGAATGGGTTTTAAATTCGTTTAAATTCAAATTTTAAACCTGTATTTCATATTTTTTAAAACTGGAAAACATCACAAAAACCTGAGCGAAAATCCCAATTTTCTCGAGTTCAAACACGAGTAACCCTCTACCAAAACCTTCGAGTCCAACCCGTGCTTACTTCGAGTCACGCACGCTACAACTTCGAAATTAACTCGAACCTCTTCCTTTCTTCTCCTCTTCTACTTCTTCTTCTTCCAGCCTTTCTATTGTCACCTACATGCATTGACACAGTGAACCAGCACACCTAATCTGGATGTCGACGACCATCTCTAAACCCTCTGACACATCATTGTTGACCACTCCATCATAGAGGAGCACCCAGATCGACGTCGTCTTCCCGAATTAAAAATCGAACTAATCGCCTCTCCCTGGAACCACATCTCCAACACAAAATGTCTTACCGATGACAACCCCGGTCACCAGAAACCACATGCTTGCACCGGTAGCAGCGCCAGACCCTCTTCTTTCTATTCCTCCACCAATGATCGTCCATATATCATCTACGACGACGTAAAAACCCAGGCTTCAACATTGACCCAACAATCTCTTCTAACCCTAATTTCCCCTTTTCCCGTCACCACGGCCATCGAGAATCCCTACCATTATTTTTCCCAAGACCGCCGTCCTCACATCCTCCTCTGACCATACTCTCGACCACTATCATTACGCTTGTCGCCAGAATTAGATCGAAATCCCCTTTTTGAACAACCTAAAAATGCTCTTTAAATTCATGTTTAAAAATTATGATTTATCCTTTAAAAATCATCATTTCAAAAATCGAGTTAGATCATATAAATAAATCTTGAGTTTAAAATACTTTATTTTCTGACTTGAATTAATGTACCCCAGTAAACTTCCATTTCCGACATAATTACATTATAAACAAACTTGAAACCATTTTTAAAAATTGAATCTAATATGTACAAACAATTTCCCTTTAAAATTCATAACATAAATTTATTTATATAAAGATATATAAAATCTTGAACTTGATTTAGATGATTTGAAAACAGACAGAGGCAGATTTATTCTTTTACAGGCTTGCATGAATATATATATACACAGGAACAAAACTATACTTCAACAAATCTCTTCTATGCAAACATCATTCACACATAATCCTCAAATATTTTCACAGGCATCAGACATATAAGCATATTAAGCTTCAAAGTAAAATGATTTGTTTACTCACCTACTTATGAAGGAATAGAGAGCTTTTTGAAACAGTTTTGCAAATTGAAGACTTGAATTGCTTTTGAACTATAACTCCTTTGTTTATGAAAATTGAATGCTATGATTCTTTGAAAATTTGAAGATGATATAAGTTAAAGAAGATTACAGGCTACAGATTGAAAATGCTTTACAGACTTTGATTGAGGAGGTTACAGGCTTTTGAAAACTGCTTACAGGGTTTGTTCTGAGTTTTGAAAATTGTTTACGGATTTTGAATTTGAGCTTGAGCTTTTGTAAAATGCTTCCAAGTTGTGATTTTTCTCTCTGGCTGGCATTTATTTTGAGGAATGAAATTTCAAGTTAAGTTTTTCCTTGCTTTTTGAAAAGAGAAGAAAAGAATGAAGTAAGAAAATGTAAATTATGTTTTATCAAAATTAAAGAAAAAGAAAATTAAGAAGGACACTTGTTCAATTTGTGACATTTGTCACAACCATTATTTAACTCTTAACACATATTAATACAAGGATTAATAACCTAACACTTGTCATTATTAAATTTTAATTTTTTTTTAAAAGGATTTAAAAGCTTTTATTATTAATTTTCCTAATAAGTAAGTTCTTTTTATTAATATATAAATGCTTTTCTTAATTATATATAAATAAAACTTTTTTAAAATAAATAAAATAAAGACCCATTAGATTCTAAATAAAATCATATAAAATTGTTAAATCCAATTTTAAATGCTAATTTAAAAGATTTTGTATTTATTTACTATTAAACAGATATTTTCTAAATTTATATAAATATAATTCTTTAAGGAAAAAACAAATCTTATTTTAAAAAAACTTCATTCATATATATTTTTTATATCCAAAATAATTTCAAAATATAGATATATCTTTTAAATTAAAATTTAAATTCAAATTCAATTTAAAATTTAATTTAAAAAAATCAGCTTAAACAAAAACAATATATATATATATATATATTTTGAAAAATCCCACATTCAATTTGTAATTAATAATTCTATTTAAAATTTGTCTATTTATAACTATATTTAAAAATATCACATTATTATTATTATTTGAAAATAACAATTTTAATAATTTTAAATAATTAATAAAGGAGATTATTACATTTTATTTGTACAATTTATAAATTAGTAATTTCAATAGTTTAATTAGATAATTATCCAATTATCCGATGCTCGAAAATCCAGGTTATCACATATTGCAACATCCATTTATTTCATAACAATTTACAAGTCATGGCTTTATTTGAAATCATTTAACTTCTAATTCATATTTGCTTATTCCATTTAGTTTCACCTTTACCTTTCAATTTATTTATGCCACGTTTCATAAATGTTAATTAAGTTTATAAACATATTTTTCCAATTTAATCTCATTTACAACATTTCCAGAATCACGATTTCAATTTAAAGATCCCTAGGCTTAAAGTTCACACTTGTATATTATTACATTACATGCTAAGAATGTATACCCCAATTCTATTCATTTACTAAACATACAAATTAAACCTTGTTTTACTTGCTTTAAAATTAAGGTTATCAATTCAACTATATAATTCAACCCAATTATCAAGTTTCACTCATGTATTAATTCAAAAGGTTTCGATTATCCAAAATATCCAAATATTTCATTTTTTCAATAGTCGAAACTACACGTCAACAAACAATAAAATTCGCAACAACATTTCAATTTCACAACAAATATCCTAATTATTAATTTTATTCTCTTTAATACACCATTATTAAATTATTGTTTAGTCCATTAATTCAATCAACAATAATTAACCAATGTTTATAATTTGATTAAATACAACATGTCAACAAAAATGATAATAATTAAATATTACCATTTCATAAATCAAACACATTACAAATAACTATATTAGTCATAAAATACTATTCCTTTATATATATCATATAATACTAGGAAAAATAGTTTCATTTCAAAATTTATACAAAACATTTTTATAAACTGACAAATACACGCTCTCGTATGTACACTCAGACAACTCATTTTAGGGTATTACTACCCTATCCCTAGTGAGTTAACCCCAACAGGCTAAGGTATGTCTAAACCAAAGCTCTGATACCAACTGTAACGACCCATCTTTTTGTGATGGTTCAAATCGACAATAAACCACACATGTCAGAATCAAACCATTCAAAAGGAAGGATTGTTAATGGAGTAAATAAGAAAAAAAGAAAAGGAAAGAAAAACAAAATACAGAATCTCGTAGCGGAACGACAAAATATAACAATCAAATAAACAGTTCATGAAGCTGTTTTACAAATAACATTTGATTACACTTTTACAATTCAAATCAGAGTTAATACATATATCATAAATAAACAAATAATGCAGCGGAACACAGAATATAGTGGAATAATAAATAGCAATAATATACCAAATCTTCCTCTTCGTCCACTAGAAAATAGTCTTCAATGCTGAAAAACTCATGCTGACCCGAGCGTAAAGAAAAATAATACACTTGAGCCAGAACTAAAATTCTTATGCAAATTAAATCAAAATAAGATGTAATAAGGAATGCAGATAACTACATTTTTGAAGGTTCAAATTTTTGGAAACGTTATTGTTTCCATATTCAAAATAAAATGGATTTCATAATAGATCCATTCTAGTAAGTTACAAATTTACAGAACAATTCCTAGTTAAATTTCATAGCTCAAAAGATTTGATTTATAACAATGTTCCAAAGGTTCAATATTCAATTTTATGGAAACTTCCCAATGTTTCAAAATTTAATTTTGAAAACTTTCAAATAAGGTAACGACTGTTTACTTCTCAAAATCATTTTTATGTTTCAAATAGTAAATCTAAACATACTATTTTTCCTCTGATGTAAATACTTGAAATTCATGGGTTTTATATCTTTATTCAGTGTGCAAATAATCAATATGAAAATTTATATAATTACAATAAACTATAGGGTAATAACAAGGATATATCAAATAAATGAACAAATACACATTCAATCACAATAGCATCCATCACAACATACAATCAACATTCAAATCAATCAATTCAACAAACCAACTAATTCTATAACATGTCACAGTAATTATTAGTCATCATAAATTGAAATTTACCTATTCAGATTAAATATCAATAAAAATTCCAAACCAACAATCACAAATTTATCACTATATGACCTGGTTTAGCTTGCAATAAAATTTTAGTACTTCATGAGTGAGTTTAAACACTCACCTTCTGGATTTCCCTTTTCTAGTCGGATTTGGATCCGCTACTACTTCCTCCTTTTGATTGTTTCCTTCTATCTTAATCTTTTTTTAGAATGTTTTGGAAGAGATAGAGAAGTTGTTATAGATCTGGATTTGAAGAAAAAGATTTCGAAAAAAGAAGAACGTTTGGAAAAGAAGAAGAACATTTAAAGAAGATGAAGAATTGAAAAAGAAAAGGAAGCTTTCAAAAAGAAGAAGAAAATTTGAAGAAGGAGAAACAAAAAAGATTAAAAATGAAGCAAAAAAGAAGAAGAAGGAGATTTAAAGAAGAAACAAAATGAAAAAGGAAGGAGGATGGTGACGAAAGAAAAAAAATGAGATGTAAGTTTTATCTGGAAAATGAAGCTACATAAGATGAGATTAGAAAATAAAATATGACTAAAGGAATGAAGATGGAAACAAATGAAAAGCTAAAAAGGTATATATAAACAAACTAGGAATTGAAATAAAATAAAATATGAACATCCCTAAAACGTAGTATTGAAAGATGTTAACTAAATGAATATGAGGTGATAGGAGAATTAAAATTTAGATGAGAAATAAAATTATAGATTATTTAATAATAAGGAAATAAAGGTGGAGGGATAAAATGCACGTTTAGTTTTAAATGCTTTAGGCATTGATAATGCATAAGGAGATGTATGTAGGAATGAGAAAATTTGCAAACCAAAGGAAAATAAAAAAAAATTAAAACAAAAAATGAGATGGAAAGAATTAAATATAGCCTAAAAGCTTAGGCTTAGGTATTAAACCAAAGGAGAAATGAATGAACCAAGTTTTAATAATGAAATAACTATTTTAAAACGTACATGCAATAAATATATAAAAAGAAATGAAGGGACCGCATACACATTTTGAAATTCAATTTTTTATCGAAACGTAACCAAATTAATTTCATTCACTCAAATAATACTCAATTTGTACACATATAAATTTTTATCTACGCACAATTAATAAAATTATACTAACCTTAAAAATGAAAAAGTTCAATTCTTTTATTTCCATTAAAGCATTTCTATTTAACACAAAACGTGCATTTCTTTTATTAAATCTATTAAGTGCAATCAACGTTTTCTTTCATTTTAATTGAAATATTTCCATTACATTAATTGCAAATAATAAAAAAGTTAAATTTCAAAATAGATAAACCAAAATGGATGAGAAATAGGGAAATTGTTTTCTTAAGTCATTTAAACATGTTTATAAATTTGTTGTTTTACACCACAGTAATAAATAACTTAAATTATATTCCTATTCTTGTAATCAATCTGTACGCTAAAACAACGTTCAAATAAATATTTTTGTTTAAAAAATCATTCTATTCTTTACTCTAATGAGATTAAATCTACATTCACAAATGAAACATTCATTTTATTTGATACAAACGTCTTCTTTTAATTAAATCAAACTATTCTTATATTTTCACAAAACATAAGCTATGTTTATAAACTTACAATTTAATGTTCTCTCTCTTAATAGTTGAAATTATTCAATTACATTAATTTCAATTGATTACAAAGGTGAATATCAAAATGGGCTAAATAAATGTAATGAGAAATAGAAAAATTATTTCCTATCAAACTGTGATTTAAACATATTTATGCACTATTGGTACAAACATGTATTATACATTTCTTACCAAATAATAGTTTATCATCTCTAAAATCTATCTTTTAGCTACCAAACATTTTAAATAAATAAACACATGATTCTTTTTTAATAAAGAAACATTTATTATTCCTTATTAACATTTATTATTCCAATCAATTGGAATTTTACATTCAGACAATTGTTAATATCATTCAAACAATTATTATTAAAATACACACTAACATTTGTTATCATTCTTATATTATTGCAAACATATGTCATTAATATAAGTTTTAATTAAGCTCATAATTTGTAATATAATCTAATTTGTATCAATAAAATCTTAATCTTTTTATTCCTAACAATTTTATTTAAAAATCTGATTTAATTTAATACTTTTAAATGTTTAAAAATGTCGGTCGTTACAATTTCAAAAACATTTTAATTAATTAACGTTATCGTAAAATGCATTCTTATGCAGCAAATAACATTTATGATATGTTTGAAATGATAATTAGCGTGTGCGACTATATTGTCATGTAGCAAATACGTATTTATGATACTTTTTAACTGATAATTACTGTGCGGGAATGAAGCAAAACTATATTACAATATTTTGTCTAGCACACAACATTTTTTCCTAAACGGTGTAATAGTATAGAAAGATCACTGAGCCGGAGTCCCACTTTTTGATCATTTAATAAAACAGAAATGGTTGTTGTTTTTAGTTGCATAAGTAAAAAAACACAATAAATGATTAAAGTAATATTACAAAGTTCAGTAAATTTTGATCACATAAACAATAGCTTCATATGATGCATACATTGATATCTAAAATGATGGTCTAAAATAGGTAGGTGCACGTACTTGTGTCAGCCTTACATAGTTGTAAATGTTTATATGAATGCACTATTTTTTAACCCACCGGTACACTGGAAACTTAAATATTACTTTGTTGTACCCTTTTTTACAGGAACTGGTCATACATTTTGTTTATAGCTCAGTCCTAATAGCATAGTATAGGTGATCATCCATGTCAAGGAATAACGCAAGCAAACTACTACTACCATTTCTAGCAACGCAACAAAGAAACCCATCCAGCATCCTATTAAATAAAACATGCAAACCTAAAGTAACAACCTACAACTTTATAACCTCATCCATGTTTTAAAAGAAATAAACATCGTTTAAGTCAGTCCCACAGTTAGAAAACCCCATTAAAAAAGGAAATACAAATATAGCTGAAGCAGAAAAAGAAATCAACCTCCTAGCACTTTCATTGAAAATGTAAGCTCTTGGACTAAGGTGGGAAAACACACGCAGTAAGCGATGAATTGTTTCACTCATACTTGCAGTAAAATACAAAATATCATTTTGTTTATTGTTCTGTAACACATTCAGAAGAAAAATTGATAATTAGCAATGTTAAATATAGTGCTGGACAAAACCAAAAGTTAAAGAAGATTTTTTTTGTGCCACATCAAATATTCAAAATGGAAATAAAGTTTTGTTGAAGTAACAACCTCTATCAAGCCAAAAGTAATTATTTTCCTATTATTTTCAAAAACAAACTTTTGGTTTTGTATAAAAATACCAAGTTTTTCTTAAATTAATACAAATTAGAAATCAATTGTATGTGCAGTTTCATTAACATTTTCAAACGGAAAAGAAATCCAAGCATTTACAAAATAATTTTACAGAAAACAAAGATATGATAGTGAAGAAAATATTGCCCACTTAAACAAAATTCAAGTTGTTGCAACTTGATAAAGACATTATCACACTTGTGTCTTTTTCCCTACATATTTAGAATGAGAAAAAACAAATCAGCTAAGTACCCAAACAATTGGACATGGAGGAGCAGTAGTGAGAACAACATCCACCATGTTAATCTCTCTAAACAATTATAAATCACATAATATAAATCACAATTTAGATAGATAACTGAAATTAGATTGATTTGACTCACATTAGCCATAAATAGTTTCACATATTTGTTGAAAGTATTTTGAGTGTAGCCTTGTTGTTGTATTATGTGCAATTATCATGCCACTGTTATGTAGCAATCTTTGATATCAGTTACAAAATTTATAAAATACAAAATTAACATGTATCTCACTAAGACTGAAAATATTTGTTTGGAATAGCTTAACATATTACGTTTTTTAGGCCGTAAGTATTTATCATTATTTATTTGAATTCGCAATATGTTTGTTTTTATTTCATATATCTTTATATCACAACAAATATTGAAGGAAAAATTACTGTTATATCTAAATTCCATTGTTTTTACATCAAAATCACCTTACATATAATACAGTATTAATATAATAGATGGCTTATACATAGATATATTATGTATATGAGTTAAGAAATACAACAGAAGACAACTTAGATTATTCAACATAAAATGGAATAAAAAAGCGATAAATTCTCGAATCAACCTTTTAACCTTGCACATGATTAAGTTGATGTTTCAATGAAATCATTTTATGAAGTAACCAAGTGATAAATTTACTCCAAATCTAAGTGATAGTGCAGTTGTAGGATTTCGGCATTTCTAGTGTAAGAATAGTTTTCAAATAATGGTTTATCTTCTTGCCACAATTTTAAATATAAGCAGTCTGATTCGATGGGTTATGAACTTTTTGAGGAAAATGTAAACTTTAGTCGGTGGAAAATGACATACTAAACTGGTAATAGTCCACTTGAAAACAAAGGTCAACCTTAACTTGAGAAATCATTTGGTCTAAATAAAAGTAATATAATATAATACATAGAGTTAAATAATATTTTAGACAAAATAACAACATAAAATCAAAAAAATCGAAGAACGGAAATTTCATAAAGAGAAGCCTCCTAGACCATTTTGTCCAAAGATAAGAGAGTGCTAGTTAGGCATGGTTTCTAGGTTTAATATTCTGGATGTAGTTCATTAAACTGGGGTAGTAAATGTTCCTATATGCATGCGCTATAAGAATTTGACACATCGTAACAAAGTTAAGCGAAAGGTAATTTCAATCGAATGCATAAGGGTGTAACCAACTGACAATTCTAAAGATACAAAAACTAAGTTATATTTGATATTTTCGTGATGAGAAAGAAGAACTTAGAGAGACAACGTATAAAAAGAAATGTATGTTGACATCATCAGACTGGAAAAGACAGGGTCTTAAAAGTAGAAACAATAAATGTAATACCTTATGGGTAATGTATGATGGAAAAAAGGGGCAGACAAAAAATTTCCTATCACAGAATAAAGAGAATGGAGGCCATTAGAAAGAGAACAATTTTATTGAATTGAGAGATGGATCTTACAATACAATCAAGCTCCATATTTATAGACTGCTTATGCAGTGTAGATTACAATAACGCCCTTTCTTATTTAGCATATTCATCCCTATTATTAATGTATATTACAACACTCCCCCTTGAATATGCGTATGTAAAGATGATAAGAGTAATTGCCTCATTAAAAACCTTGTTATGAAAAACCCAGTGCGAAAAAATCATAAACAAGGAAAAGAGTACAACATGATTTCATCTTTAAGTAACATATATTTTATAATGTTACTACGAGGGTTGATACTTCTGGATCAAGATAATGCCTCATTAAAACCTTACTAATAAAAACCCAGTGGGAAAAAATATTAGTGAAGGAAAAAGAGTACATTATAGCGTATTTCATACGCTCCCCTTGAATTATAACGCATTATTCAATTAGTTTGTTGCAGCCGACGCATACCAATTTTGTACACCATCTTCTGAAATGTTGATTTTGGAAGTGCCTTTGTGAATAAGTCCGCCGGATTTTCTTGGGATCGGATTTGTTTCACTTCTATCTTATTATCCTTTTGTAGCTCATGCGTGAAGAGAAATTTAGGAGAAATGTGTTTCGTCCTATCACCCTTAATGTAACCCGCTTGAATTTGAGCTACACAAGCTGCATTATCTTCATAAATAATGGTTGACCTTTTCGTTACTGATGGAAGTTGGCAACTTTTTCGAATATGCTCAATCAGTGATCTTAGCCAAATACATTCTTTACTTGCTTCATGTAGTACTATTATTTCAAAGTGATTGGATGATATTGCTACCAATGTTTGTTTTGTAGATCGCCATGAAATTGCTGCATTGCTGTTATTAAATACATATCCAGTTTGTGATCTTGCTTTATGTGGGTCAGAAAGATAACCTGCATCAGCATAGCCAACTAGATTTGGATTATTGCCCGTGTTAGAGTAAAATAAACCCAAATTTATTGTTCCACGAAGATATCTCATGATATGTTTTATACAATTCCAATGTCTTTTTGTTGGTTCTGAACTGTATCTTACTAGAAGATTTACTGAAAATGCAATATCTGGTCTTGTGCATTGGGCCAAATATAATAATGCACCAATGGCACTAAGATATGGCACTTCCGGGCCAAGCACATTCTCATCTTCTTCTTTTGGGTGGTAAGGGTCCTTTTTAATATCTAAAGATCTAACAACCATTGGCGTACTAAGTGGATATGCTTTATCCATTTGAAAACGCTTTAGAATTTTCTCAATGTAGTTTGATTGATGGATTAATATGCCATTAGTACTATGCTCAATCTGTAGACCGAGACAGTGCTTAGTTTTGCCAAGATCTTTAATTTCAAATTCCTTCTTTAAATAATTTATTGTTTCATCAATCTCTTCTGGAGTCCCAATCAAATTTATGTCATCAACATAAACTGCTAAGATAGCAAATCCCTTTACCGATTTCTTTATAAAGACACATAGACAAATGAGATTGTTTTCGTATCCTTCTTTTACCAAATATTTACTAAGACGGTTATACCACATCCTTCCAGATTGTTTCAATCCATATAGTGATCGTCTTAGTCTTAATGAGTACATGGACTTTGATTTTGCTTCAGGCAATTTATATCCATCTGAAATTTTCATGTAAATGTTGGTATCTAATTCACCGTAAAGATAAGCTGTCACAACATCCGTTAATCTTATATCGAGTTTTTCAGAAACTACAAGGCTTATCAAATATCGGAATGTTATGACATCCATAACAGGGGAGTAAGTTTCCTTAAAGTCAAAACCTGGTCTCTGCAGGAAACCATGCGCGACAAGTCGTGCCTTGTACCTCACGACTTCATTTTTATCATTTCGTTTTGTAACGAATACCCATTTATAACCTACTAGTTTAACCTTTTCTGGTGTTTTCTCTATTGGTCCAAATACACCATGTTTTTGAAGTGAATCTAGTACCACTTGGATAGCATCTTTCCATTTTGGCCAATCGTGTCTTTTTCGACATTCATTTATGCTATTTGGTTCATTATCATCATTCTCATTATTCTCATTATGGTCATGACTTTCAATTATTTCAGTAGCTACTGCGAATGAGAATACATCATCAATTATTATTTTACTTCGATCCCATATTTCTCCGTAGTTCATATAAAATATTGAGATCTCGTTATTATTAGGTACCATTTTATCATTGGAATCTTCTTTTATCTCTTCTGGGATAATATTTCCTTCCGCACTTCTAGGAGAATTGGGATTTTCATTTGAGTGATATTTTTGATCATTTATAACCTCTTCAGGAGGTTCCTTAATTGATGATTTTTCATTAGACTTTCTTTTTCTAGGCGCCAAGTCTTTTGAACCAATTGGCCTTCCACGTTTTTGTCTTGCTTTAGATTCATTTGCTGCTATATTTTCTTTTGATCCTTCAGGGACATCAATTTTTGCTGGTGCATTTGCTACTGGAATGTGAGATTTAGTTATTTTTGCAGTGTCACTAAATGCATCCGGTAGTTGATTTGCAATATTTTGAATATGCAAAATTCTTTGTACCTCATATTGGCATTGTTTAGTACGTGGATCCAAATAAGACATAGATGGATTATTCCATGATATTTCACGCCGTTCTACTGGAACGGTCTTTTCTCCCCTAACGACGGGAAGATTGTCTCATCAAATTTACAGTCTGAAAATCTTACAGTGAAGACATCACCTGTAAGAGGTTCAAGGTAACGAATTACGATGGGGAATCAAATTCCACATAAATTCCCAACCGTCGTTGAGGACCCATTGTAGTACGAAGTGGGGGATTAATAGGTATATGCACAGCATAACCAAATTTTCGTAAATGTGAAATATTTGGTTGAAATCCAGTTAAGAGCTGTGATGGTGAAAGCTGATGATAAGCTGTTGGTCTAATTTTAACAATTTCGATGCATGCAAAATTGCATGCCCCCGTAAAACGGGTAGTTTTGATTGCATAAGCAATGGTCTTGCAATAAGTTGCAAGCGCTTAATTAATGATTCTGCTAGACCATTTTGAGTATGAACATGAGCTACTGGATGTTCAATTTCAATCCCCAATGATAGACAATAATCATCAAATACTTGAGAAGTAAATTCTCCAGCATTATCTAGTCGAACCGATTTAATTTGATGATCAGGGAAGTGTGCTCTCAATTTTATTATTTGAGCAAGTAGCTTAGCAAATGCCAAATTTCTTGTAGAAAGTAAGCAGACATGTGACCAACGAGTTGATGCATCAATCAATACCATAAAATATTTGAATGGTCCACATTCAGGGTGGATTGGGCCACATATGTCACCTTGAATTCTTTGTAAAAATGTTGGAGATTCAGAAGTGATTTTACTATATGAAGGTCGAGTGATTAATTTTCCTTGTGCACATGGGGCACATAAGTAATCACTTGGTAAATTCAGTTGGTTTGATAAATCATGTCCGTTTGAGTTTTTGGCAGTTTTACGCATCATAGTTGATCCAGGATGACCCAAGCGATCATGCCAAAGAATCAATGTCTTTGTATTTGCGAGCTTCTGGCTCATGTTTATAGAGTGAGATTCAACTATGCCAATTTTTGTAAAATATAAACCAGTTGAAATTGTACCAAATTTTTCTATGATAAGCTTCTGGCTTTCAATTCTAGAAATAACACAAATATATTCTTTGTTGTTTTCATTTATAGTTCCAATATGGTATCCATTCATTCTTATATCTTTGAAACTCAGCAAATTTCTTTTAGAGTTGCTTGAGTATAATGCATTCTGAATAAAGATATGCGTACCATTTGGTAATATTATATGGGCTCTTCCGGAACCGTCAATTATATTAGCAGATCCAGCTATGGTGGAGACTTTAGCTGAGAAATTTTCAGATAGTTCAGAGAAAAACTTCTGGTTTTTCAAAATTGTATGAGTAGTTGCACTATCTAGTAAGCATATATCATCACCCAAATGGCGTTCCATACCTTAAGAATTAAAGACAATGATTAGTCAATCATTAAAAATTTGTATGCATAAATAAATGTAATGTAAACAAACAAAGTAATATGATTAAAATAGGCTATTGATTAAAAACAACATCCATATTACACATTACTAGTACTGCAAAGGGAAATACAATTAAACGAACACAAACTTCAAACTGATTTATTGATGCAAGCTAATGAAATAAAACGAAAGTCACATAACAAACTTCAAGACATTTCTAATTGATCAACTCGGTCATATCATTGATCATTGCACTTAGATTTTCATCATTAATGAAATTTCCATTGTCATCTTCGAAGAAATCATCTAACTTCAGGTTAGTGTTTTCAGGTAACTTTTCGGCATTATTTGCCTCAATATTCTTCGAGCGATGATATTCTTCAACTCTTTTCTTTGATGATCTACATGTACGTGACCAGTTACCAGATCGTCCACATCTATAACATTCCTCATAATGCCTTTTATTTTCTGAAGCTGAATCATTGTTCTTTATAGGCTCAATTTTCTTTTGTTGTTTTTTAAAGTTGGTGGTTTTGTTACCTTTGAAACCACCATGACCACCTCTGCTAGAGTTATATCCATGTCCACGACCATGTCCTCTACCTCAACCTCGACCCCTACCTCTTCAAGAGTGGGCAAAATTAGCATTAACTTTAGGTAATGCAGTTGAACCAGTTGGTCTTGAGGAATGATTTTTTATAAGCAATTCATTATTTTATTCAGCAATTAGTAAGCATTCTATGAGTTCGGAATATTTTGTAAAATGATGCTCTTGATATTGCTGCTGCAGGAGTACATTCGAGGCATGAAAAATTGAGAAAGTCTTTTCAAGCATTTGTGCATCATTCACCTTTTCTCCACATAATTTCAGTTTAGAAGTGATTCTAAACATTGCAGAATTATATTCTCTTACGGACTTAAAGTCCTGAAACCTCAGGTTCAACCACTCTTGCCTAGTGTTTGGAAGTATGACCATCTTCTGGTGGTCATAACGCTCCTTGAGGGAGTTCCATAAGTGGAGAGGATCTTTTTCAGTCAAATATTCTGTTTTTAGATCGTCATGGATATGACGTCTTAAAAATATTAGAGCATTTGCCTTGTCCTGTTGGGACATAGTATTGCCATTTTTGATGGCATTTTCTAAGCATTGAGATTGCAAATGAATCTCAGCATCCAGTATCCATGATAAGTAGTTGTCTCTAGATATATCCAAAGCTTTAAATTCAAGCTTGGCGATGTTTGTCATTTTGTGAACTGTTCATAAAATAAATTGCATAAGGTGAAAATATTCGCCACAACAGCATTCACTATTTGTTTGTTTCCAGCTAAAAAGAAGAAGAAAATGGAAAGTCTTCATTCATGGTATCAAACAACTATACCAAAAAAAAAATTGTATCAACAAAACCAAACATTTGGATTTTGCAACTTTCATGTATTTATCAAATAAGAAAAGAAAGTCAGCATTTGCGTATATTCCATTCCAAACTTTTGAATTTTATTTGGCAATAGATCCGCAAATGGAAAAAAATATTGAATTTAGAAGCCAAAGAATAAAAATAAGAATGATACAAGAAAAGACATGAAAAATATAGAAGCGAACCCCAAACTAGCATGTGCTGACTTGATAGCCTTATCAAAAAAAAATATGATATTGACAATTACCCTTTTGGAGAGAGGAAAAGTAACGAGTTTATAAAGAAATGCAATGTTGGGCGTGTTCTCACCCCGAAGTCCGAACCAACTCGAGCCAAAGCGTCACCGGCCCTGGCACCACCGAACCACCCCTCTCCATGTCCCTGCCGAACCAACCACTTCCAGCCGAACCAACCACTTCCAAAGAACCACCAGACCAGGCGCTACCGAACCTCTCCATGTCCCTGCCGAACCGACCACTTCCAGCCGAACCAACCACTTCCAAAGAACCACCGGACCAGGCGCTACCGAACCAACTCACGCCTAGGATACCACCGGACCAAGCTACACCCCTCACCACCGGATCAACCCACATACCATCCACTACCGAACCAATGTGAAGATGGCCTCTACCGGACCAAGGCTTGCCGGACCAACTTCGCCAGGCCAGATTGCATCAGCACAGGCCCACCAGCAGCCATATACATCCAGGACCCCTGCCCCCAGCCTCACTCTATAAATAGAGGGGCAGGGGTACAACAATGGCAGACAATTTTGAGAGCTCAAGCACGGATAGAACTTTCAAACAACTTTCAGTTACTTGTAATCAAATCCTTATACTTGTAATCTGAATAGAAGAGGAGAATAACATATAAAGTGGACGTAGGCACGTTTTGGCCGAACCACTATAAATCTGTGTGTCTTTTACAGTTTAGTCCCTGCTTTTTATATATTTGCACAAATCTCCAAAATCACTAAGAACAACGTATAATCAACTAAATCATACGACTTGGAGGTGTTTGCCCATTTTTTATGCAAACATTTTTGGTGCTTTCACTGAGAACAGGAGCTCGGAGCTTCAGCTTCTCCCACTCAACCCTTTTTCTATCAGCATCGTTCATTGCTTTGATAACATGCTTCCCGGGCGGAAGAAAGATGCTAACAAAGAAAAGAACATCGCAACTGGCAGTATCCCAGATCCAGTAGTCAGAGACCAAGACAATCGTCCGGTCCCAACAGCAAATGTAAATCAGACAAATCCGACAGCCCCTGCTACGGAACAACCACTTACAAGGGCGGATCTGGATAGGGTTGTGCCTGAAGTAACTAACCGCTTCGCATCTCAACAAGAAGCCTTGGTGGATCAACTCATGTCATGCTTAAGGGATGTGGAAGAAATAAACCGCAACACTGAATCATGGGGTGAGTCCTGGTCTGGAGAATCTAGGAGACGGCAAAGGTCTTTCTTCTTCGAAGAGGCTAACAACAGAAACAGCTATGGTAGGAGCCGAGCCCGGACTTAGCCCGAATTCCGACCCGAGGAAACACTTGGAACCGAACCCGACGGCGGAGGTACCAGGCAAGGGTCGGATGTAGCTAAGCCCGTCGTGCTACCTAACCATGGAAACACCAAAGGATGGGGCCGAGCTGGATTCCAGCCCGAAGTTGGACCCGAGGAAGTACTGAGAAGAGAACCCTGCAGGGAAAGATCAAGACAAGGGCCAACTGTGGCTGACCCCAGCATGCCCCCGGAAGACCAGAGGCAGCCGTTGGAGAATGTTAGGAGTGATAGACGATACCATCCCTACAGGTCATCTAGACGGAATCAATCCCGCAGGGAAGAACCAAACTCATTTCTATCCGCCCCAAGTTCTGATGAAAGGATGGCGCGATTGTTCAGAGAGTGCGTCCAACGGGAACAAAGGGATCGGGGGATCGGTGCTAGGGTAACCAACCCCTTCACCCGCAATATCGAAACTGCCATCACCCCCAGGAATGGAAAATGCCAACAATGGAACCTTACAAGGGAACCTCTGACCCCGTTGTACACTTGCAAAGATACACACAGCATATGCTAATGAGCGGAGCAACAGAGGGAGTGTTGTGTAAATGTTTTCCACTATTCTTGGCAGATCTAGCTACCTCCTGGTTCTGCCATCTGCCCCAAGGATCCATCAGCTTATGGGAAATGTTGAAAGAAAAGTTCATCAGCCAGTTCCGCATTCATGTGGAACAACCCAAGGATGCTTATTCCCTATCTAATATCAAACAAAAGTCCGGGGAGACAGTGCAACAATATCTAACCCGATTCAACGCCGCAGCAGCCGCAGTCCAAGATGCCGACGAGAAACTTATCCTAATGGCCCTCTGCAGTGGTGTGCATCCGGATACTAAATTTGCTAGGAGACTAACGAAAGAAAAGCCAGCTACCTTACCCGATTTCTTCCACGAAGCCGAGAAATATATGAGACTTGAGGACGCTGCCATTGAAAGGCAGACAGGGCAACAAACCAAGGCAGCTCATGGAAACACATCCGCAGTAGAAAAGAACGTTCGAAGAAATGACTCTAGAGATAGTGCTGGGGGCAAGAAGGGGGAGAAGCACTTGTATAAGCCAGGACCGAGATTTGATTCTTACACTCCTCTAAATGAAACAATCAAAAACATCTTCTTGGCCACCCAAGACGAAGTTAGATACAAGCGCCCCCCGCACAAGAAAGAATCAGATAATGCAATTAAGTCTGGAAAGTTCTGCCGCTTCCACGAATCTCATGAGCATGACACCAATGAATGCCATCATCTCCGGGACTTGACTGAAGAACACATCAGAAGGAAGAGACTAGAGCGCTATGTGAAAGGTCAAAACAGGACTTCAACTCCTGCCAATGAGAAACCAGGGCTGCCCCTCCCGGAAGTAGGCGGAGGAAATCGCAACACCAGCGGCTCCAGTCAAGAGAAGATAACGGTCCTTACCATATCGGGAGGACCACACATCGCCGACGGAAGCTGGGCAGAGATGGAGAGATACGGTAAGTCACTTAGAAACAATGAAGGCTACGTTAATTCTGTTACAGAAGAGCGCCACCCAAAACGGAAAGAGAATGATGATATCACATTTAGTTAGCGTGATTTAGGGGGAAGGCAGTACCCTCACATGGATCTTATGGTCATCTCTGCGTGGTTTGGCCCAACCAAGGTTTTCCGAATCCTAGTAGAAACTGGAAGCTCAATAAATATCCTATTCAAGCACACTTTTGACAAAATGAAGCTGTCAATGAAGGATGCGTCTCCCTGCAGCAAACCACTGCACGGTTTCACTGGAGATACGAAGATGCCCCTCGGGCAACTGGACCTCTTTGTCGAAATAGGAAGTCATCCCCGCTCCGTTGTGCGAAAACAAACATTTGCGCTAATAGAAAGCCACTCGGCCTACAACGCCTTTTTGGGAAGACTAGCCTTGCCTGACTTCCAAATTGTCCTAGCCCCATGGTGCCTGAAAATGAAATTCCCAACAGATAACGGAGTAGGAGAAATAGAGTGAGATCAAGACGCCGCTCGAGATTGCTATGTGACTGAACTTCGCAATAACCGCAGGAAGGATAAAGGGAAGGATGCAGAGACTTCTCTCTGTAAGAAAAACTTGGAAGCATAGCAATTAAAGAAAGCCCCTCCTCTTCGATATACCAGCGATCCTTTCAACGAATTAGACCCCAGGGACAAGGAGGAGGAGGCCACCACCGAGCCTGCAGAGCCTATGGAATTTGTATTTATAGAAAAACATGACCCAAGTAGACTGCTAAGAGTCGGGTCTCAGTTAAGAGCGGAGTTGAAGGATCAACTCGTCGATTTCGTTCGCCACAACATGGATGTATTTGCATGGATGCACGCCGACATGACATGAATCTCCCCAGACACAACGTGCCATGTACTGAACATCGATCCCACCAAGGTGCCAGTGAAGCAGAAAAAGAGGAGCATGGGGGCAGAACGATCAGCAGCCCTTGAGGAAGAAGTAAAGAACTTACTTGCCAATGACTTCATACGAGAAGCCATCTACCCAGAATGGATCGCCAACCCGGTACTGGTAAAGAAGGCTAACGGGAAGTGGCAAACATGCATCGACTTCTCCAACTTAAATGACGCTTGCCCGAAGGACTGCTTCACACTCCCCCGAATCGATCAGCTCGTGGACAGCACAGCCGAACACGAACTCTTATCCTTTATGGACGCATAGTCAGGATATAACCAGATCCCTATGCACGCCCCTGATCAAGACCACACTAGTTCATCACTCACCAGGGATTGTACTGCTACAAAGTAATGCCTTTTGGACTTAAAAACGCCAGAGCTACTTATCAGCGCCTTGTCAACAAGATATTTGCGAAATTAATAGGACGAACTATGGAAGTCTATGTGGATGACATGCTGGTAAAATTGAGGAAAGCCAACGATCATATAAACCACCTGGACGAGATGTTTCAAGTACTTCGCCAATATGGAATGAAGCTGAATCCTCTAAAGTGCTCCTTCAGAGTATCGTCGGGAAAGTTCTTGGGATTCATCATCCATGCTAGGGGGATCGAAGCAAACCCCGAACAAGTCCGGTCTTTGCAAGATATCAAGATACCCTCCATGCGAAGAGAGATGCAAAGCCTGAATGGGAAGGTGGCTGCCCTAAGCAGGTTCATCTCTAAAGCAACCGACAAATGCACCCCTTTCTTTGAAGCTCTGAAGAAAGACAAAGGAAAGTTCGAATGGACTGACAAATGCTCGACAGCCTTCCTTAGCTTAATCGAACACCTCCAGAAACCACCAGTACTCTCAACTCCAAATGAAGGCAAGGAACTATGCCTATACCTTGTTGTATCGTCCCACGCTTTAAGCGCTGCTTTGGTGAGAGAAGACAACCACGCACAGCGGCCCGTGTACTTTGTAAGCAAGAGATTTACGGGGGCAGAAGCCAGATACCCTAAACTTGAAAAGCTAGCATACTGTTTGCTAATCACGTCACGGAAACTGCGACACTATTTCCAATCTCATTCCATCAGAGTTTTAACCGATCAACCGCTAAGGCAGGTACTCCATCGCCCCGACACTTCTGGGCGACTACTTAAATGGTACATTGAACTGAGTCAATATGATATCACCTACCACCCTCGCACCGCCATCAAAGGACAAGCCATGGCCGATTTCATTGCCGAATTCACTACCAACGGAGGTAAGGATCAATCTGAAATAGCAAAAGATATCAAGTGGAATCTCTTTGTGGATGGAGCATCAAACGAACAGCGCTGGGGGCAGGTATTGTGATAATCATCCCCCAGGGGAAGGAACCTGCACTATGCCCTAAGGTTGGAATTCGCTGCCACCAACAACGATGCAGAATACGAAGCAGTAATAGCAGGACTAGAACTTGCCTTAGAAGTTGGAGTCATCTCTTTATGTCTCCATAGTGATTCTCAACTAATTGTAAATCAAATACTGGGAGAATTCCAGACTCGAGGAGAACGACTCACAGCATATCTAAAGAAGACCAAGCTGCTGCTCAATCAATTGGATCACTATTTAATCAAACACGTTCCTCGAGAGGAGAACCGAGAGGCCGACGAACTGGCAAACCAAGCTAGCATGAAGAACAACACCATTTCTGGAACGGTAGCCATCTCAAAAAACTAGCCCCAAGTTTCGAACGAGAGGATCTGATAGCTGCAATCGAAGAAGAAACTTGGATGACTCCGATCCGGAAATACTTGCAAAGTGGCACATTGCCCGACGGGCGTAGCGAAGTCAAGAAAATCTTGAGGAGAGCTTCCCGCTACATGATACAAGAAGACATCCTCTATCGGCGCGGCTTCTCTAACCCCTTATTAAGATGTGTCACCGGAAGGGAAGCCAAGGAAATCTTATCCAACATCCATCAAGGAAGTTGCGGAGACCACACAGGAGGGCAGACTCTGGCAAAGAAGATACTCCGATATGGATATTTCTGGCCCACCTTAAACAAAGACGCCTTGGACTTCGTCAAAAAATGCGACAGATGTCAGAAATTTGCTAAAATCCCTCGACTACCAACCAATGAGATTACTCAGATGACCAGTCCTTGGCCCTTTGCGGTATGGGGAATTGACCTGATTGGAGAACTGCCGATGGGCCGAGGCGGAGCCAAATATGCTATAGTGGCAGTCGACTATTTCACCAAATGGGCGGAAGCGGAACCTTTAAATAAAATATTTTCGGCAAAAGTTATTAACTTCTTGATCAAAAATGTTTTATGCAGGTATGGGGTTCCACTCAAAATTATATCGGACAACGGACTTCAATTTGACAGCGAGGAATTCACTGACTAGTGCCGAGAGCACGGAATTCACAAAAGCTTCTCGTCTATAGCTTATCCCCAGGCAAATGGACAAGTCGAAGCTGTCAATAAAATTCTCAAAACTCTAATCAAGAAGAAACTTGAAAAGTCAAAAGGCGCTTGGGTGGATGAACTTCCTACGGCACTTTGGGCCTACCTCACATCTTACAGAACATCAACAGGACATACTCCTTTCTCTTTGGCATACGGATCGGAGGCCATGCTCCCAGTTGAAACTGTAGTGCCCTCCCACCGCAGAAGCCACTACAACCCAGAAGACAATGAAGAACTCCTACACATGTCTTTGGACCTAATTGAAGAAAGAAGAAATGATGCAGCACTTAAAGCGGCAACTCACAAGCAAAAAGTGGCAGCACGATACAACTCCAAAGTCAAGCACTGCAACTTACGAGAAGGAGATCTTGTTCTCAAACGGATCTTTCCGCGCCCCGGAGCGCTAGATCCTATCTGGGACGGACCCTATATGATTCATAAAGATCTCCACAACGGAGCTTATATTTTGTCAACAGTGGACGGAGAGGTGTTCCAGAGGGCATGGAACATCCAACACCTTCGTCGATACTTTTCTTAACTTGCACTGCCCATATGAAGTGAATTAACAAAGAGAATCAGTGGATGTAGGCATTTTCGTGCCGAACCACTTTAAAAATCTTGTCTCTCTTTTTAACTTGTTCCTTTATATCTTGGCTGCTTGTTAAGCTTTATCCTTTTCTGTTGAACAAAATCCAGTATAACGGCTTTTCCATTCTGGATACTTCATGGCGCAACCTCACCTGGACAAGACCCAACAGGTACTATACGAATCTATGCCCTCGTCAATGAGACACTTTTGCTCTAGCATCCCTCTACTGCGGATTAACTCATTGCTTGCGACGGCCCTCAAAGCCAACTGTAATGGGCCGATCATAAGCCACCGAGAAGGCCGACTATAGCCGAGGCAGATCATTACGGCGTTCGGCTCGCCGGCGACTGTGAACCGATTATAAGCCCCAACATAAGGTGTGGCCAGCCAGGGGTAGTTCACAGTTGATGATCGGCACCCACGCTAGCCGGCCACGGTAAATCGAATAATACCCACGATTACGGGCCATAATGGCCCGGGTAGTTACTTTGCGCGATCTCGGCTCCGATGTGTCTTAAGTACGGCTGTGGTAAAAAAGAAAACTCCCCGCGGAGGCGTAAGATGGGTGACGAATGTCTCCAAGACCCACAGCTAGGGAAAGTGACTACAAAACCCGTTTGCCACGAACTTAAGCACATTGAAGGCCTTCTGTGATTGGAAGTTTTACTATTTTCTTATATTTCCATTCTATTTAAAAACTTTCGTCCTATCCTCTGTAACGACCCTTAAAGTACAGGGCACAAAATAGGAGACACTCGCTAACGGAAATGAAAACTCACAACTGGATGACAGGCCACTCAGCTACATTCCATCCTCAGTCACACGAGACATTCAAAGTTATCGTCTACAACTAAAGCATGAAGGGCGGTACTTTCTTTTCTTGTACATAAACATGTAGCCATAGTTTATTCACCCATCACGCTAACATTGCAAGACATGAAATTATACTTTAGCAAGAGCGTAGCATCAAACAAGATTAAAACACATGCATATACGCAGCTATATTTCTTATGCAACACATCAAAATAACGATAGCATCCAAATATGACAGAATCAGCTTATGTTATAAAATTATATAAGAATAAGATCATTCGCTACAATTACATAATTACATAATTACAGCCTGAAAGTACATTAATGTTTTGGACTAGTATATTCAGGAACGCCAAGTAAACCAAAAAAGTAGTCAGCTGCAGCAGGGCTCCGCCTCTATCCTGCTAGCCCTCCGGGATCTACTTGACCGCTGGATCAGAACTCCCAGCATGCTGGCCAGAGGTCCCACCTGTCCGATTCAGGAGAGGAATCCATCAGATAAATGATACACAATCGAGTTAAGAAAAGATTGAGAGGGAAAACTTACCAGCATCTACTCCCTGATCATCATCCCCCAACTGCACTCCCACTTCCTCGGCAGTAAGCAGCCGCATGCCCTCCTTCACTGCCACTTTCTCCTCCTCAGTAAACTGGGCCGTGACTACATCCATCCTGAAAGCTACACCACCCTCCTTATCTGCCTCAGCCTTGGCCTCCTCCAAAGCCCGAAGATATATCCTAGCCATGACCCGAGGATTGTCGTCCATCCAGGACAGGTTGCCCTGCTTCCAAGTACGGAAGTACATGTCCTGGAGCATCTCATCCATCATCCCCTCGTTCTCCTCAAACTCCCTCATATGGGCCTCGGAAGCCGAAAGCCTTGCGACGGCAGCATCTCCCGCCAATCGGTATCTCGAGCAGTCAGCCTGAAGGGATTTCTGCATCGCCTCCATCTCCTCCTTTAGCTTGGCTTGAGCAATCCCTGCGGCCTCAAGCCTCCCAGATAACTCCTCTATCTGCTCAAGATCCGCTCTCCGAACCTCATCCACCGTGGCAATGGCCATATCGATTCGTTCCTTGCAGGTAGCCTCCATCTTTCGCAGCTCGGCTCTGCTAGCCTCCTCCATCGTTTTCTTTAACCGTCTGGAGGCCGCCTCATGCTGGGAGATCTGAATGGCCTGGTCGGCAAGCTGTTTGGCCTGATCGGAAACCATTAGCCGTAGGCGAATGTTAGCACTTCCGATTTCCTCTCCAACCTTGACCAGTCGGGCGTGATGCTCCATCAACTTCTTGGTCTCTTCAGCCACCCGATCGATGTTTTCCTTGGCCTCGTCCCCCATTGTCACAATCCGAGTGGTCAACAAGTCGAGATCCAAAGACTTAGCCTCATCAAGCACCCTTACCATAGGATTGCGGGGCAGGAGGTGCTCACCGGTAACCTCGTCGAAGGAAATATCATGAGAACTTGGGTCCAAATCTGGATGACCCGCAAATGGGTTACGAGCCAAGCCGGGACGATCAATATGAGTAACGGAAGGATTCTCTGATGGATGCGGAGATGGTATGGACTCAGTATCTTCCTCCGTGATGTCATGAATAGGCTGGGTTGGGGGCTGAGGTCCAAGTGAAGGTTCGAACATGGAACGCCTCCTCTATCTCTTTTGGATATCCTCTTCAATAACTCCGAGAAGAGGATGGTAGCCGACTACGCCCCCGGAACGGTCAGTCGAAGGCTTCGGTTTAGCAGAAGCTTTGAAGAGTTTGAATTGCTCGAGGCGGTGCCGAATGTCTGATGTCTTGGCCGCCTTACTCGTTCCTGAAATAAAAACCAAGTGTTACAAGCATGCATGAGACTATAATTCAAGGAACATATGAAGTTAAAAAAGGAGTTAAGAATTCACCTTGAACCGCCGGAGTCTCCTTAGCCGGAATACTCTGAGAAGATGAACCGGCACCAGTCCCGGCCTTATCAGTTTCCTTCGGTTTCTCCACCAAGGCCTACCCTTCCTCCAACCCCTCAAAGGCTTGGCGGAAAGCATCATCCTTCCACTCTTGAATTTCAGCCGCTGCCCAGAAGTCAAGGCACCAACGCCACTACCACTCTGCCTTTCGCCACCGTTACCACCGTCACCTTCTCCATCACCTCCGCTCTCCTCCTCGCCTCTTTCCTCCTCTCCACTTTCCTCCTCCGGAACATCTGGGCATGTGCTGGGAGAGGGTCCATCGAATTTCTTAAGCTTCTTCCCCCCGACGAATGGAGGTATCGAGAAGGGCCTCCTCTTGCTACTCTTTGTCGTGGCCCCTCCTTTGGCTTTGGCAGCTCTTTCCTCAGCCGTATCCCTCTGCTTGACCACAGAATGATGTGGTAGGATTAAGTTATGTTCCAGGAGGGTGGCATTCCTGATTAAGTAAGAATCTGACCTATCCCTTCCCGAAATGGCCTCTATCTCCGCGGCCAACCGAACCAGGTGATCATTCTCCACGACATCAAAGCCACCTGTTGCTAGCAAGAAATAAAAACACATAAGAAGAAGCATCTCAGTCAGAACGGAAATTATAAATAAGCTTCAACTTACAGCCAGAGGTGAAGTGGTGGATCGAAATGGTGTCATCCCGGACGAAGAACCATTCCTTCTTGAACATGGTGAACTTTGAATACAAGTCCAGGACCGGCTTGAAGGACACGGCCGATTCCAAGCTGATGTATGGAGACCCCTTCTTGTAACCCCTTAAGTTATATAGATATTGAATTTTTCGGTTAGAAGGGGGCGCCCGTACTTTCTCTGGAAAATCACGAATAGGCACACCAAGATAGCGTAGGAGTTGGGCTGGAGCTGGAAGGGGCCACCTTCAAATAAGTAACGAAGCTAACTATCCAGGCATTCATTGGAAGAATGGCCCCACACATGCACTGGTACCTACTATAAGAGAAGTATCCTTCAGGGGGATTATACGGCATGACCCCCTCCCCTGGCAACATCATGCGTGCTCTATCAATCCCAAAGGAACGGGAGATAACGTCAAGCTTCTCCTCTCTGAGAGAGCTCGGAAAGCAATCAGGAGGAGAGTTCAAAAGCTCTTGGGGACCATACCCATCTACTACCTATCTCGGGATGGGTCCACGACGTTCCGGTCCTGGCTGGGCTGGGGGCACAACGGGGGACTCTCGTCTATCCGTAGATTTTCTCTTTTCTGATCGAGTTTCCACTTTGCGAGACATTTATCTGCAACACAAAAAACAAACACATCGTTAAAACAAGGAGTATGGAGATATAAGCAAACAAGAGCGTGCAGTCTGGAATCTCGTTCGCAATTCAAAACATGAAAGACCGATCGGTAGTTTGAGAATAAGGCCCGTTCGGCCTCGTACTTCTCAAACCCATCCATAGTACAAGGCCCATTCGGCACTTCTCAAGCCGAGTACCATAGTTCATTCGGCACTTCTCAAGTCGAGTACCACAGTTCATTCGGCATTTAAGCCCGCGAGTTCATTCGGAAAACCGAATACAACAGTTCATTCGACACTTGCTACATTCGGTAGTCAAAAAGCTATTCGGCGAGAGAAGGCTAAATCACCTGATTCGGTATTCTAACAAGATTCAGCTGTGAGTTTGATTCGGCAATGAGTTTGATTCGGCAGGAAAATTGGTTCGGCTATCTCTCTTGGTAAGGAATAACAGTAACTTGCAGCCCCTACTTATAGGCCAACATGGAACGACCGGACCAATGGGTTCGGCTCTCAGGACCGAATGGGGATAAGCAACCTAAAACAAAGTGCGGCATGTACCGGCATATGCCCCACTTTGGGGGGCAAATGTTGGGCGTGTTCTCACCCAGAAGTCTGAACCAACTCGAGCCAAAGCGTCACCGGCCCTGGCACCACCGAACCACCCCTCTCCATGTCCCTGCCGAACCAACCGTTTCCAGCCAAACCAACCACTTCCAAAGAACCACCGGACCAGGCGCTACCGAACCTCTCCTTGTCCCTGCCGAACCGACCACTTCCAGCCGAACCAACCACTTCCAAAGAACCACCAGACCAGGCGCTACCGAACCAACTCACCCCTAGGATACCACCGGACCAAGCTACACCCCTCACCACTGGATCGACCCACATACCATCCACTACCGAACCAACATGAAGACGACCACTACCGGACCAAGGCTTGCCGGACCAACTTCGCCAGGCCAGATTGCATCAGCCCAGGCCCACCAACAGCTATATACGTCCAGGACCCCTGCCCCCAGCGTCACTCTATAAATAGAGAGGCAGGGGTACAACAATGGCGGACAAGTTTGAGAGCTCAAGCACGGATAGAATTTTCAAACAACTTTCAGTTACTTGTAAT
This sequence comes from Allium cepa, assembly GCA_030765085.1. Classification (NCBI taxonomy): domain Eukaryota; kingdom Viridiplantae; phylum Streptophyta; class Magnoliopsida; order Asparagales; family Amaryllidaceae; genus Allium; species Allium cepa. The sequence goes on from CM060946.1 coordinate 106,699,313, forward strand.
CAAAGCCTTGTACTTGTAATCTGAATAGAAGAGGAGAATAACATATAAAGTGGACGTAGGCACGTTCTGGCCGAACCACTATAAATCTGTGTGTCTTTTATAGTTCAGTCCCTGCTTTTTATATATTTGCATAAATCTCCAAAATCACTAAGAACAACGTATAATCAACTAATTCATACGACTTGGAGGTGTTTGCCCATTTTTTGTGCAAACATGCAAGAACAATTCCTTTACCTGCTGTTTTATAGGAAATAAGAAATAGAATGTATGTAGATATATACTAAAAGACTCGTCTGCACTAATATATGTAATAGGATTTTGAATATAAATAGTCTTAGAATTGGAATGGTTAGAAGAGGAACAGTCAGAGTAATTAATATTTAATTACTTTATGAGAAGTTGGAAAGTTTGAAGGTGAACAGGTTTAGATCAATAATTAATTCACATTCCTTCGTGCTGATAACTTGTTATAGAATAAAGAGAATGGAGGCCATTAGAGAGAGAACAATTTTATTGAATTGAGAGATGGATCTTACAATACAATCAAGCTCTATATTTATAGACTGCTTAAGCAGTGTAGATTACAATAATACCCTTTCTTATTTAGCATATTCATCCCTATTATTAATGTATATTACAACATTTCCCGTATTATAACTTATATATTACATATAGACATGTTGATCTTATTTGTTGTTTTATGGTATGAAAGAATATCCTTGAATTAACATGTTATTTTAGCTCAATACTTCCAAAATTCATCAAGCATATAAACGTACAATTATTAAAAAATCCATATGCTACAGCTTTATTAGAGCTTTCACACAAAAATATTGATTAAACTATTAGTTAGAAATCAACAAAGTTGAAATCACTTACATGTTGAATCTTATGCGCACCAATATCAATTACCGTGGTCATTGTTCAGTATTGAATGTATCGATTAACTTTAAAATGAATCTAAAGTAAAAAGAGAACGAACAAAGGTTTTTGAATAAAATGAAGAACAATGATAATCATTGTATGATACAGCACTAATTTCTTTTGTTACTTTCTTTGTTAATACTGTTGGTGCAATGGAAAACTGGTATATGAACTAATTTATGAGTATATAACATACCTAGATTTGTGGATTATATACAGAAACCAACAAAATCCAAGTACAGTTAAGGTATTAATGTAGTAACCTCACATCTAAAACTTTTACATTCTTTATATAACTAAATTTAAAATCTGTTCAATTTTTATCTTGATTCCTTAAATTGACTATTATGAGTCTTTAACTATGTATTATTGGAATTGAAGTGAAAAAGAGAACAATTTGTGTCGTACCTTAATAGCATCAGTATGGACATTTTCTTTCTTTTTTCCCTAACCGAGGTGGAACAAACAGCCAAACATAAATAAATGATGGATCATCTAATTCTTTGGTCTACTTTTCTATTTTATTCAATATCTACAACTAAACCATTAGCTAGACTTAGCCATATAATGTGAACCAGATATTGCATATCCTTTGGTAGAACTGTACATCATAAATATTTATGATACTAATCAGAGTGAATCAAAAAACATGAAAGTATCAAATGTAATATACATGCTATTCGACAACATAGAAGTTAAGTTTGAATCAAAACATTCATGGAACCATAGATTGAATTAGCGGTTTAGTACGTGAAAATGGCACCAGAAAAAGATAGGAACGATATATATAAATTTATTGTAAACAAATGAATGATGAAATTAGCGTATGGTTGGTTAAATAATTCAACAAACCTGACCAAAACGAATTTCTCCCAAGTGTAGATTGTAAATAGCCTTCTTGCTAGTTGATATACTGACAATTGCACCAACTGATCCACCTGCAAAAACCTAATTTAATAATTAAACAGATCGGATGAAAATTAGACAATAATTAAATCAATTTAACGAATTGTGAGAAAACCAATAATAAAATTAATGGAAACTTCACGATGGAATTGAAAAACGTTATCAAATGAAATTACTTCCGCCACGAAGAAGACTGACTTAGGAAAGATTTCTTCGTCTAATTAGCAATCTAGAAACCAATTCCAGAAGAAAAAATTAGGATTTTTACATGAGGTAGGCAGACGATTGGGTAGCGTAGTCGGCCAAATCTTGTAGCTGATGCATGATTAATAATGGATGAAACAAAATTTGGTCTGGACTTGCGATTTTTGGCCATCTTAGATCTAGGTGGAGAATATAGATGATGAGTGCAGACCAAGATCTGGAGAAATGGCAAAAGGAGATCGTCGTTTTTTAAGTGTTTGGGAGTGGAGAGGTCTGAAAACGGAGAAGACGACCAATGCCGAGTAAGGGATGAGGATTAGCGGAGCTCTTATCGATGTCTGTCTGAAGAGTTACTGACTACATAGATGCAGGTTAAAGGAAGAAAAAATGGTGATGAAGAGATTGTGCCAATCCAGCGGTGCGATTGGGGAATGAATGAATAGGGTTTGGAGGATAAGGAAGAAGCGGATGGCTAGGTACGAACGTAACAAAGTAAAAAAGCGACTGTTCATTTCGCATAAATATGCAGGCGGCTTATGTGCCCTTGAAACCAAATTCAGTAATAATATAATAGTATAGATGTGCAGTTTTGTATGTTCTTGTCAAAATCTACATGCAAGTGTATATGCATGTGCAAGTGTGTATGTATGTTCAAGTGATTATTTTATGCCATAGTCTATGTGAAAGCATGTTGCTTGTCTTTGGATGTAACTGTGAGTTGTAAATTAAAGTTGTTGAGGTATATCAACCTCACACCTGTTTAATCTTTAATAAAGTAGTTGATGGTCCACTAAAAAAACCGGCTTGCTTTGCCAAAATAAATAGTTTTGAGAAGTTATTAAAAAGTACATTACTTAATTAAATAAGTGTAGATATACTAGATCTTTAAACGGAATATTTTAAAGGTAATGACAAGTATAAAATGATAATGGGTTTGTAATAAACAACGTTTTAGTAACATTTGTTTTAAACCCACTTGGTATACTTATGAATGTAAGTAGATCTTTAAAAAGAATGTTCTAAAGATAATGGAAAGCATAAAGTGTTTGGGTTTGTAGCGAACAATGTTTTCGTAACATTTGTTTTCAACCCTTTTGTTTATAATTATAAAGTGGAAATTTTGTTAATGGTCTGTTGTAACAACCCGGCATTTCAAACCATTCGCATCCACACATGTTAGACCTGAATTGCGCAAAATATCATATTAATTTATATTTGGAAAATTTTACAATATACGGTAAATAAATCAATCATAAAATTATAGACACAGAGTATTACAACAATAAGCAGCGGAATAAATAAATAGTAGTTTATGAAGCTACTTTATGAACCACATAGTCTAACAGAATCTCAAATACAAATGAATTTCTAATACATAAGCAAATGACGAGTCTGAACATAAATGACTGGAATAAACTGAAATAACTAAAAGTTGGATAAATAGATCTTCAAACAAAGCTCCAATCTCCAAAGGTGAGTCTCAAATGCTGTGACACTCAGCCTGACCCGAGCATAAAGCAAAACACAAAACACTAGAGTCAGGATTAACATTCTTATACTAGTAAATAAACTCAGATGAAATTTCAACCGAAATAAAAATAACTTAAAGGATGTTTGGGATTCCCATCCTCTGAGGATCCGTGGAACTATCTACTATGTAGTAATATACGCTATTATAATAATATCTATAGTAAAGTAAACTATTAAAATAGCGTTAAGGCGTTATCCATATCCCCCTTAACATAGTTTATATAATGTCATAGTCTATACAGATACTGTAAACTCCACCCGCAGGTGGGCTATCAGGGAGCACTCCATAGGTACGACACAAACCAAACTCATAGAAGCGCAATAAGGCATGTGATAAGGCACGCGAGGCAATGCCAGGGTAGAAATACTGTTTGCGCTCCCGGACTTATGGTAACGCATAGCTGCTACCACCGCCCACCTCGAACACACTCCCAAATCAAAGGTGCACCCAATCAAATAATAAAAGCAATAGAATGGTACCGATGGAATGTGCCCAATAGGGGGAATGACCCCACTTGGCCCGGTATAGCTCCTGTTTTAGCCACAACAAGCTAACTCACGGTAGTCAAAGCTATGCTAAAACCTCGTATAGAATCGTCACCAAACCATCCTACTTCGTTTTGAAATCTCCACCAAGTACACAGTTGTTAAAGTGTTTTTGGTATTGGCATGGAGTATAACCATATCCAATCATGCTGTGACGACCCGGAATTTTGAACAATTTAAATTAGAATATTTAATTGATTTTAATATTTAAAAGTTAATTTTTAACTTGAATTCAAATATTATTATTATTTAGCAATTAAGTTATTGGATTTATTAAACTAAAATTGGGAAAATTTTTGAATCTTCAGTTTTATGCCGGTTAAAAATAATTTGAAGGCTTGTAAAATTTATGTTGATAATACTGAAGATAGTAAAACTGTTAAAATTGAATTTAAAGGTGATTTGTTCTGTTTTGAAAATATATCGTTAAAATTGATATTTAAAAATAGCCTTCCGGGGCATAGTCTTGGAATTCGACGAAACTAGTTCCATTGGATCCGTAATAGTCAGTTATTATCGGTTTTCAATTTTCGTAACAATCGGAGTTGTCGTTTGACCCTGGCAGCTCAAAATGCATATAAACTATTTTAATCGATTTAATTTAAAATTGATCGTTTATTTCCATAACTTCCACATATGATCGAATTAGCCTCCGAAACACGTTCCATTGTGTTTGGAATGCGGGTAAAACCTTTTAAACGCCTGGCGGCACGCCTCGATAGGGCATTGGAATTTTATGTCGCAGTATATAGGATATTTATAATTAAAAAATAATATAATATATTTTAACCTGTCAACAATCAGGGCTTACCTTCTCCAATACGCCTCCCTCAACCGTATATCACGTATCTTCCTTCCTCCCCTTCATTCCCAGTTCTAAATCGCGATCTGCCCCTTCTAAAAAATCAAGTATGAAATTCATCTCAAAATCTAAATTAGAAAAAAAAGAGACCGAACTCATTTTATTCATCCAGTCCGAAGTTAAGCCTCCCTCCAGCTTATATCACAAATTGATTTTGTCCTTAAAAAAAGGAGGGGGGCGATCGCGTTGGGCTTGAGACCGGTTGGCCTTGGAAGCGGCAATAGGAGTTGGCGCGAGTGAGCACGTTGGTTGAAGGAAGAGGCTCGAACAAGAATCGGCATCGAAGTCGCGTCTTCGAGCTAGGGTTCGGTGGCGAGAGAGAGTGAGAAGGGTCGACGTTGTTCGACCACGCGGTTGTTCGATAAGGAGGTAGGCGGCGCCTGTAGCAGCGAATTGGCAAGGGATAGTCGTAGCTCGTGTAGACGCGAGGTGGGAAGGCAGGAAGAAGAAGATAGAAATTGTGAGTGTTCATTTTTTTCGTTGTACTAGAGCTTGGCTACGGCTTCGTAATGGCGATGAGGCGCACGTGGCGAGTGGGTGTAGCGGCGTTCGAGGTTGGGTTGTGGGTCGACAGTCAACGTGTGATTCTTTGGTCTGGGTTTTTTTTGGCATGAAGTCGCGTTCGACTCGATGTAGGGGGGCCTATGCTAGTGATGGAGTCGAAGTTGCATCGAGCTGCAGTCAGTGAGGTGTCGTATCGATTTCTTCCAATATTAGAGTTCATTTAATAGGTACATATATAGATATATTAGGAAGATTTTGAAAAAAATAAAACGGTAGGATTTTAGCTGAGGTATTTATCTTTATTTAATTTATATATATGTATATACGCAGGAAAGAAATATCTACAGTGAAGAAATACCAATGTGTGAAATTTATATACAAATATGAATAAATATAACTGGCATGCTATATATACTTAGGTAAATGGAAGTTTTATGTAGATAAGAGCTTAGGAAGAAGGAAATTTAAAATGTTGAATATTTATATAAAAGTAGATTTTTGAAAAAACAATAAATTAATTTTTAGTATATGGGTTTCAAAATAAAAAGAATAATTATTTATTATTGGAAAATTGGTTTGAATGAAATAATTGGTAAATCAAATTTTATTAAATGGCAATTGATAATTTAATTATTTCAAGTATTAATAAAATCCATAATGTTTATACAAGGTTAAAATCTGAAGGAAACAAGTCGAGATTGGATTTGGACTGCAAAATCAAAGGTGAGTTGATCTCACTCATCTGGGTTTTATTTAGATTTAAATGGTTAAATTTAAATAATTGGTTGAATGGTTGAATTGATTTGATGTGCTATATTATATATAGTATATATAGTATATATTGGGATGATTGATTTCCCGTATTATATAGCGGATGAGATCCAAATCTCATATACCGCGATATTCCACCTTGAAGTGGAATTGGTATTGTGCTAACGTCTGTGGATGCAGGAAAACAGGTTGGAGGGATCCAACTGGATTCCTTAGAATTATTTAGATTGTTTAATATTTTGTGTTATGGATATTCGATATTCTATGATGAATTATATTGGTAATTGGAATATTGAATTTAAAAATGAATTTGGTTTTAAATTCCATTAAACTTGTTTTATAAAATTGGTAATTTATTTATTTAATGAAGTAAATAAATAGATAGTTAATTACTGGTTGAGATTAATCAAGAGTGATCAATATTTCTGGTTTAATTAATGATTAATTATTTAGATTAGGATAAATTAAAATGTAATTAGAAATCATTAAGTTATATAATCAATGACGTACTTAAATGTTGATTAATTAAGATTAATTAATCAATAATAAGTGATTATGAGAAATTAATTAATATAAGTAATTAAGTATTAATGTAATTAATTATAATTAATTAATTTGCGAAGTAATTAAAGATTAATTACTGTTTTGGTTAATAATAATTAATTTGTGTAATTAATTAAAGATAATTACTTGAATGTAATTGAAGGGGAATTAACCCAGGGTAATTAATCAAGATGGATAATTAAGGGATGATTAATTAATTGATTTGAAATTAATTAATGTTAAGTGAAGAAATCTAAGTAATTGAGGTTAGTAATTCAATTAGAATTAATTAAATTAATTTGGAAGTGATTAAGCTTTGCTTATGGATGATTGAATGGTATTGGATGCCTTGAATGAGTGGATATCTTCGATATGAAATATTTTATGGTAACATATGTTTGAGCGAACAGGATATTGTGGTTATCTATCAATGAGGAATTGTTGTGTAAAGTAACCTCCTGTATTTAAAGCGTGAAGTGTATTTCATTTGGATAACTTGGGTTAGGATGACATGAGACTCGAAGAGACCGGGCTTGGGTATTAGAAAAATACCCGAAACCACTTCAAATTTTGTAGATTGATATGTGAAATCAATAGGATGGAACGAAATGATTTATGTGAATTGGACTATTTAATCTAAATTTTAGTACTTAGAAAATTGATGTGTGAAATAAGTCGTGTCTATAACAAATTGTGAATTTGTAAATTGATATGAGTTACCTCGGGTTTATATAATTTGTATGCTTTGTATTCCTTATTAGATGGGTTTACTCACGCTGGTTTCCATCCTGACCCGGGTGTTACTTTGATGTAATGCTCGGGTCAGACCGAGTATTACAGATTTTCAGGTAAGGATGTTCTGGAGCTCAGGAGGCGAGCTGGATGGCAAGTACATATGGAGTGTTTCCGCTGAATTATATTGTTGTATATCTGAGACATGATGATTGTGTATATTCAGTGTCTATATATATGTGTAACTCTGATGTATTATAAATGTATTTGAAAGATACAAAATTCTTTTGTAAACTGTTATTATTTTATATTATATTTTATCCGCTGCGAATGTGAGATGTTGGTGTTTCTGTTCTTCGTTTCTTCTATCTCTTTCTTCTTTTTCCTAACTATCTGGGATTTTCGGGATCGAAAATTCTGGTTCGTTACATTTGGTATCAAAGCGAGGTAAAGCGAGAATCTTGGCTCTGTTGGGATTACTCATTAAGGATAGGGTCAATGGTTCCCTAGAATGAGTTGAGTGTGTGTGTGTGAGAGAGAGAGAGCGTACTTGTTATTTTCTGATATAAAGATTTTAAATGATTTTATATAAGAATATATTTTGATATGTATAAAGCAATGCTTCATTCAAATAAATATTAAGTTAATTGGTTATTAAATCATTGAAATTAAATAGAAACAATGAGAACTAAGTGGTAATAGAAATACAACCAAACTGAAAATTAAATCTTGAATTTGGGAAAAGTTTTAGAATAAGATAATAATGAATTGGTTTTCAGTTGTAATAACATTAGTTATTTTCCTAAAATGATGAAATGATTGTTAATGACTTAGCAATAAAATGTTTAAGGAAGTAGACATTTAGGTAAGTATGACTTACGAATTGAAATTGAAAAAGGGTTTAAATGGTGAGGTATTAAATCTAAGTCTAGAAGATTTAGGGAATTTGTTCCAAGGGTTTGAAAAAAATAATATAAATAGTATTATTTGAATAAAAGAGCTTGATTCAAACAAGAGTCGTTTGAAAATTTTAAAGGAATTTGTTTGAATCGTAAAACCAAAGGTGGTTTAAAATTTAAAAGTAACCTGGTGTGTAAAGGAAATAAATATGAAATAAACTCTAAAGTTGACTTGAATTTTCCCTAGAATGTGATGTGAAGCCCAAAGTGAAGTAAGTTTTGAACTTAAGTGGGAAGGTTATTAATCTGAAGTATAAAATTTGAATGGAAATTCAAATTTGTAAATTTGACTGGATTAAGTAAATTGAATTATACTTAGAGGAAGTTAAATAAGTTTGAATGGACAACCTGATTTGGAAATTTCAATATGAAATTGAAAATTGGGACTAGTTCAAACAGGAATTGAGATTAATTCAACTTGAATTGGGGTTAAATCAATTTCAATGGAAATTAAAGTTATTCAAATTGGAATTGAGTCAATTTAAAAGGAAGTGGAAATTTAAATTAAATTGATGGGAAGTGAACAGTTTTGGCTCTGGACTATTTTTAATATAAATTGTTTAGTATAAACTGTTTTAATATAAACTTATTTTTCCAAGCTATTTAATATGTACAACCTTTCTTTTTAAAAGCCAAATTATTTTATATTTATTTTACAATTATTTTTGGAACTATTTAACAATTTTTCAATTGTTTTATAAACTAATTACTATTTTTCAACTGTTTTATAAATTAATTATTATTTTATAACTATTTTGCAATTATTTAAAATTTCTATAACTATTTGACTATTTTCCAACTATTTTACAATTAGTTAACTATTTTACAGCTATTTTACAAACTAATAATTATTTTTCAACTACTTATCAATTTTTAAAATTTTCAAGCTATTTTCTAAATATAAACTGGTCGGAGTTCAAACTGTTATTGATTAAATACCCAACTGAGGTAAGGATTAAAGTGATAATCCAATGGAATTGAAACAATTGTGATTATGTGGATAGAAATTAAAGGAAATGTGAATAGAAAGAGAAATTGATTTAGTTGATAATCCATGAAGATAAATACGTAGGATGTACGTATATTATTCTATTCGCGTAGTGATTTAATCCAGATTCGAGCATAGAATTTCGAGATTGTTATATCGATCCGAGTTGGGATTTTTCACTCGATTTTCGACGGGGAACCTGGATATGGATTGTTTATTGGTTCTGGATATTCTCTATCATAGTTATGGCTATGCAAGGAGAATGATGGTTTCTAATCAAGAAGCCAGATCTGTGTCCACACTAGGAAGTCGGGTGGACGATGCTAGTTCGGAAGTGAAATTGTGTGATCGAGTGAGCGATCAGATTGGTATAGCGTACGGATGATAGATGTACATCGTACAGATTTGAGTGAAATTGATATTGAAAATTTGTGAATAAGAAATGTGAAATGATTTCTTTTGAAATGAAAGTATATTTTGTGAAATATACAATGGATAACAGTGAAAGTTAAATATTTTTATGATGATAAGTAAGATGGAAACAACTTTATAAAAAAGGGAGTAATCAAATTTGAATATTTGATTTGGAATAAGAAAAGTTATATATCTTTGTTATATAAGATAAATCTTCCCTTGTTGAATCTATTGCCGAAAGAAAAGGATTTTGAAAGTGTTTGAAGTATAAAAGGAATTTTATACAAGTTTGAAATGATCCAAAGTTTTTTAAAAAAATTTATATATATCTATATATAAAGGATCTTATGAGGATTTTGGGAAAAGGTTTTGAGAACCATTGGATTTGGAAAGGCTTTTGATTTTTGGGTAAAATCAATATTTGAATTTGGAAAGCCTAGTTTGAGAATTATCGATTTTGGGTAATCGATTTTGAGAAAAGGAGATTTATATGAGATTCATACTAGGTGTATGATTTGGAAGATACTATATGTGTATAGTATAAAGTGTTTTGATAATGGCTCTGGGGAAAAAGGCGCTCCCTTGAAATGAACTTCTCAGGAGGGTCATAGGTTGGTACTGCCTTGAACCCTAAGGGGGGTTCTAAAGTTGATCCTGTGAGGAGTCCGGACAAAACTAGTTCCTGAGGATTATGAGTAGTGTGTAGCGAAAGTCGAGGGCGCTGATGCCTACAGAGGCATTTGGTTATGCATTGACGATAGTGTAACTCGATGTCACTGCGATCTACTACAGACCATAGCGAAAGTCGTGTGTGCCACTGAGAGCCAACAGTCTACGTTTGATTTTATATCGGTAGACTGCGACCTATGGTAACTAGCGAAAGTCCTGTGTGCTGCTGAGAGCCAACAATCCGCGTTTGATTTTACATCGGTAGACTGCAACCTATGTGGGAGTGGAGAAGTTTCATTTTTGACAGCGAAAATTAAGGGCGCTGATGCCTACAGTTACATGGACTTTTGTTGTGATGGCAACATAACCCTGGAATGTAACTGCGATCTATTGTGGGTTCCATGGCGTAATCGAGGGGTGCGGAGTGCCTACAGTTACATGGACTTTTGCTGCGATGGCAACGTAACCCAGGATGTAACTGCGACCATGGATGGGGTTGATGATTTCCAGAGCATTCTCACCAAAGATATTTCCTCTATTTTCAAAAACTGTTTTCTATATTTTCAATAAAATTATTTTCCCAAGTATTTTCACTGGATGTTGAAAATGGGTCTACTAAGTACTTAAAGATTTTCAGTCCTACGCCTGATCAACGTATAACTGAATTTCTGCGAGAACAAGGATGGACTGGTTGAGAAATCGAGTTATAAGAAGTATTTTTATAAAAAGCTATTTTAATAATATTATGTGAATTTAAAAGTATCTCTAAATTTTTAAAATAAAAGTGTTGGAATTTTGGAAAATGAAAGAAAATCCAAACTGGAATTATAAAAAAAAAATTGAACTGAGGAAAATTTAATAAAGTGATTTTTGTAATAAAATCAGATATTGATATAAAAGTTGGGAGTAAGCTATTTAGCTAAATAAATTATTTGATAGAGTATTTTAATAAAATTTAACTCGGTTAAATAAAATAGATTGTAAGTTAATAATGAAGTTTGGAAATAAATTCGAATTATAAATAGAATTCGATTTGGATTGATAATGAATTAAAATAAGTGGAGGTGTTGTAAAAATAAAATGGAATTGGGTTATAATAGAAATGATTTGAGTTAGAAATAAAATCCAATTCGAGAATGAAATGAGTTGGAATCAATTGGATGTGGCTAAAAACTAAAATGGATATTCTATTAAGTGAATATTGTCAAATTTCATAGAATAAATTAGTCGTTCGACTTAAACTGTAACATCCCTGAAATTTAGTCAAGTTTAATTTGATAATTAATTTAATGTTGAAAGTAAATTATGGGATTATTTGTGAATTAATTAGAAAATTTCTAGAATAAATAAAAAAAATTATATTACAAGCAGCAATTTGATTTGAAATATAAGAATAAGTATTTTATAAACAAATATTGAATTTAAAAATAAATGTATTAAAAATAAAGTAGAATTTGGTTTAAAATTTAAGGATTAGTAATTTTATAAATAAAATTGGATTTAAAAATAAATAAATGTGTTGAACATAAATAGAATTTTAAAGCTTAGAGATTAATAAAAAGTTAATGATAGTTTGTTTTCTAAAATTTTAATATATTTGGAATATGTATTAATTTTCAAAGAATTAATGTACTAATTTTCAAAATATTATTTTTAAGATTTAATCCTCTTATATATGTACTTCTATAAATAAAAGTGATCATTTGTTAATATGAAATCAAAAAATTTAAATTATTCTTTTCTTTTTTTAAAGTTGTACAAAAATAAATAATAAAGAATGTATGAATGTAAAATGTATAAAAATATATGTATATAAATATAGTGAGCTAAATTAAAGGTTGTAATGTGAAAAATAATTGGGATCAAATTTTATTTGTGTAAATATAAATATTAAAGAAAACATAAACAATTTTAAAATAAGACATATGTTACACATGAAAACGTATTTACATGAAGGGTTAAAAACGTATTGACAAAAATAATTCGAATTAAGGGTATAAACACAATTTTTATTACATGTAACAAGTGAAAACATGCAAAGGAATAATTGTACAAGTGTAAGTAAAAGGGACAAGTGACAAAGGAAATTTGTTTTCTTTTGAATCAAATTTTGAAAACATGCAAAAGAAGAAAAAATTAGTCAGGTTTCAAACTTCTCAAACCTGAAAAGAAGAAAAACGAAATCATCTTCAACTCAAAAAAATAATTCGAAATCCCTCCCCTTCCAAAAATCTGAAACCAAAGCAAACCTAAATCTCAAACTTAAGTAGTAGATTGGACTCAGGTTGAAAACTTACTGGAATCAAATCAGATCAAGGAAGCAAGTTTCAGGCATGAAAAGTCAAGTTGCAATCTGAAAACATTTAAGTTCAAAGAACGATCTTCTGGAATCAAAGCTTGGAAGCGAGATCTAGATTCAAGGGCAAATGCAAGAATCAAAATAAATCAAATCCAAGTCTCAGTCTTCAAAGCCTGGAAATATAAAAGAGTAAAGCAAAATACAAATCAAAAGTAGATCAAACCAGTTAAACAAAGTCTATTTTCAAAAGTCTTCAACCTGGAAGCTATTAATCAGAAGCATGTAAATAAAATCAAATGTCAAGCAAGGATCAAGTCTAACTTCAACAAAATCAAAGCTTTCAAACCTGAAAAACATTCCAGGCTTCCTCTGTTCAAACTTAAAAGTCAGGTGAGCAAACCACTTAAACCTGTTATATATTTTGATGTTTGGATTGGTTATATGCTGAATAATTGTGTACATATGCTTGCATGTGTTTATATATGCATAGAATTGATGTGCATTGTCTGAATACCGGCACTCAAGCCTCTGTTCAGATTTACAGGGTTTAAAAAGTAGTTCAAAAATTCAAAATCTCAATTTTTATTCACTTATAGGGATTGATGTCTAACAATTTATGCTTGAATTTGCAAGATTTGAATTATAAAAATACATTTAAGTATTGAAGATGAATGGATCTACTGGGAAGATTAAAAACACAGTGAAATGAAGGAAAAAAATCAAGCAAAGCTTAAAAAAAAACAACCTCTGTTCTTTCAGGAAAGTAAGGTGAGTAAACTCATTTTTACCTAAGTGTTTGAATCACTGGTTTGCATGTGATAATCTAGAAAAGTTATGAATTAAAATATGTTGAAATGGATATATGTGTTGCCGGTATGTATGTATAATGGTGTGCATGTCAGAGAACAAATAGTTCTCTGCTCTAAACACTTCCAAGTTCCAAACCTGGTTAGAATTAGAAAACTCATTCTTTGATCTTCTATTTGACTTGATGCTTGAAGCAAATATGCATAGTTTAGCAAGATCTTCATCCTAGAATAATTTTAAAATTTTAAATTAAAAGGGATTACTGGAAGATAAGAAAGTACAGCCAAGTCAAATTCTATAAAAAAAAATTCAATAAAGATTTGAGTTTGAATCGCTTGATCATGTTCAACTTCACAAACTATGATTTTTAATGAGAAATTTATGATTTTTAACTTAGTAAATTTCGAAAATTTGGGAGATGAACGTGAAACGAGTTTTGGGCAATTCAAGGTGATAGGGGTTGTAATGAATCTCATGATCGTGTTTGAAGCTTGGTGGATGATCTGGGATCATCAGAAAATTGTTGATCGAATTTGTACAACATTGTGGTGAGGGCGGTGATGATTCTTTGTCTGTAACCCTAGCTTTGGTTGGGCTGGGTTTGTTGATCGGTATGGCCTCTCTGGTTGATCGAGTGTATCTATACTTGGGGGAATGCTAGCTTGGGGGTTGTCAAAGACGCGGCTGGAGGTGGTGACGTTCAGGTGGTAGGAGGAGTGCGTGCGAGGTGATTACAGTTTGGGTTACGGTTCCAGGAAGTTTGAAATGAGCTCGATTTTGTTTCAAAGGCGCTATCGTGTTTTGGGGTGTTCGAATTGGTTCCGGTGATCAGCGATGGTGATATGGTGGCCTCGGCGTCGATCATCGTTGCTCCGATGACCGGTAGACGTGCACGTGTGTATCAATTGTATCAGGTGGGTTGCGAGTTTGGGGAAGAAAGTAGGGAACTCGAAGGGTAGCTCATGCAAACCGTCGTCTTTCTCGAAGCAAGTGGAGTATGGGTTTCGCTCGGGTTCAACTCGAAGCAGACAGGGGATTTTCTCGAGTAGATGAGTGGTTTTTCTCGAGCTCGCTGATGTTGGCCAAAAAAACAGTTTTAAAGTTTAAAAGGAAAATCAAGTTTTAAAATTTTAATTTGGTTAAATCAACTTTCTTTCGATATTTAAGGCTATCTGAGTTTTAAAATAAGTTAAAAAGGGTTTTTAAATGAATTATTTAAATTACCAAGTTTAAAATGATTTAAAATAATGTAACCTTTATTTTAAAGAGTTATTTTACCTTAATAATAATTAAAGGTTAGTTGATTAATATAAAATATTTTAAAATTGTAAACTAACTTTTCAAGGTTAAGTTAAATTTTATTTGTTAAAGAAATTAATTACTTGAAGTAAATTACTTAATGGAAGTAATTAATATAGAATTTATTGATAATTCAAGTTAATTAATCAAGTAATTAATGAATGATTCATTAAAAATAATTACTTAAATGGATGTAATTCGGAATAGGTAATTAATGATTAAAGATTTATTTACCAAGTAATTAAGAGTCAATTACTTTAAAGAATAATTAATTAATGTGGTTAATTAATTAAGGTAATTAAATTAAGAATAATTAATTAAAGGTTAATTAATTTAAAGTGATTAAGGAATCATTACTAATTAAGGAGTATTTAATTATTGTAATTAATTAAGAATAATTAATTAAGGATTAATTATTAATTAAAGAATAATTAATGATTGAAGAATAATCAATTAGGTGTTTGTAATTAATTAATTATTAATTAACCTTGACTAGGAATTATCCATAGGCAAATGATTCTGGTTTAGATTAATCAGATGTTTTAATTGGCTTTACTTATGGATGACTGTATTCTATTGGATGGTGTGAATTGTTTTTCATCTCTGTTATGTGATGCTTCGTGATTTGAATTGTTTTAATTCAAGCTGTGATGAATGTAATTTGTTTATTTATAATGCATTTATATTATCTATCTGTGATGCTGTGTATATAGATAAGCGTTATAGGATATACCACTTATCGATATTGTTGTGCTTGTATCTATAATCACTAATGATGTTGCACTATTGTGTTAAACCCCTGGACTACACTATACACACACAAATATGGATTGTACGTGGAAATCGGTTAAGTCACGGATTTTTAAAATAGTTTTGAATTTGAATTTTAAATCCAAATGGTTTTGGAAATGGATTGGGTTTAAAGTGAAAAGCTTTTGAAAAGGAATTTCAAAGATAGAAAATTATTTTGGAACAACTTAATTTAGTTTTGAAATTTAATTTAAATTTGAATTCAAAATTTGAAATTGAATTCTATGTTCAGAGAATTTATGATGTAAAAAGGTTATACAAGTTTATATGGGTTTTAAACCATTTTAGAAGTGTTGTTTTGGGAATTTGAATTAACCCAAAGATTTTAACTTGTATAAATTAAATTGGATTTTTTCCGAGATAAAAACTATTTGTTTTCAAATAAAAAAAGTTTTCATATAAGAAATGAAATTCCAATTTGTATTAAAGGAATTTCAAGTTTGAATTGAAAATGGTTTTCCTAGTTATGAATGAATATTTGGAAACGGGTTTTGAAAGCTATGAGTAAAATCTTTGATTTAAAGATTAAATGAATTAATCCAATTGAAATGGAAATTTTTTTGGAATCCGTGAATGGATCTTTGTGAAACTGGGTGAACTTTGTGAAATGAATCTTTTTGTATAAAGATTTGAAATGGCAATTTGTTTAAACCATTCGAAAGAAAGTTTTGAATTTTAAAGTTGTGACTTAACTGAAATCCTATATCCATATGTTTTTAAATATTACGCTCATTATTCGGTTTAGCCGGGAGAGGACCTTTGTGTCATATAACCCATCCCGAATAATGATACGATGTTATGGATAGCATTTGAAGACCGGTGGTGAAGACCGGGTATTCGCGAGAACGATAGGATGACCTATCGATTGTCTCTTCATTGGGTAGCTACGGTATAGAGATTCCCTAAGTGATGGGAAGTCCAATCGGGATTGTGAATACCCGGATTTCAAGGGCTTCTTCGAAAGTGCCTTCGGTTCTGTTCGAACCCGGGACAGACTTGTATGGATGTGTGTCTGATGTTACACTTTGGGATGTAAAACCAGTTTCTATCAAATACATTTCTTCTTGATGGCGGAGATTTATTCTCTTAGCTTAACACCCTTCTCTGAGACGTACGAGTTCAGAGGTTATGTAGTTGATAGTTACTAGTGATACATTCCCAATTTGGTAATGTGACAGACGAAGTGCTGCTGATCATTTGTTGATCAAAGCATGGCTTTGTGAAAAAGCGTAGCTTTGTGGACGAGACCTCATTGAGCCTCACAAACCGCTAATGGTCGAAGCAGGAAAGATGCGGTAAGGTTTCAGGGGTAGCGCCCCTAGGGTATGTCCATTCCTTCTGGAAAAGGGTGGTATCATGGTATGGAGCCCAGATACTTACACATGTGGAAACTGTAGTATATTTATTATTGTGTGATGTTGTTGGTGTAGAGGATCCTTGGATAAAGGTCGCAAATGACCAGGGGTGGCATATCTTAGGTTTTACTTCCCGAGAAGGGGACCGGCCTTGTGTTGGCAGAGAGCCGGGTAGGTTCTCGGGGCGTCCCTCCAGAGGCGTACCCATGTGGCAATAGGAAGTTCTTTAGCCTGACCACTTGTTGGAAATTCAATCATCTAATACGAGCCTTGTACGGTTTTAGTTGTAGAACCTGCCATTTAATATGGCAGCTATAGCAGACATAGTATAATGGTACCTATGCTGGCTAAGATTAATATTATACTTTCGAAATGTTTTCCACTATGCACTAATAATAATATCAAGAAGGATTTTGCGTAGTAAGCATGTTTGACTATCATAAGGAGAAATCTTCCCTAAGTATGCTATTGCGTGGTGCGTGTGCCGGGAAACGTTATGGTAGTTTCATTCTCCAAAAAGCATTGCGGATTTCAAATTTTAATTATTTTGTTTGTTTTAAAGACAAAAACTGTTTTTGTTTTGCTCACACCAGTCCCACGACTGATCTGGAGTTTATTGTTCCGTTGCTAAACTCTGGGTGCCTACAATTTTCCACACGGGCAGTCTAGAGTTTGGTTTTTCAGATAGTAGATATCGATTTGGTAGCCTTCAGCTTTCTATTTGGTATTCTTTGGAGTCTTTGGAGTGCATGGGCTGACCTTCCTTAGCTTAGTGCAACCTTAATGGAGATTCGAGCTTGGAGTTTTAGAGATTTGACTTTGGAGTTTTGGATTGGAGTTGCAGTATTGGATTCTGTTGAAGACTCATCTCATATTGTGTCATGTTCCGCTGCATTTTGTGTTGTATATATTCTCTGATGTTGATGATTATCATTGTATTAAATTGATGTATCGGATATTGTATTCATGTTGTATCAATGATATCATCCTTTGTTTTCGCTGTGTTATTTATCATCTAATGTTGTTGCAAGCTTCAGCGATATGGATTCGAAGTTGTTTGTCGGAAATCGAGTTCGGGTCGTCACATAAACGGAAGTAAATAAAAATTCTATGAATTGATAGAGCTAAATAAAATTGATTTTTGGAATTAATTGAAATAAATGTGAGTTGTTTGGATTAAAAATAAATTGAAGTGTAAACCATTAAAATTGAATGGATTGGCATATGAATTGGTTGAAAGCAATTGAATTAGCTTTAAAATTATATAAATCGCTTATGGAAAGTGTTTGGTGCATGTTGCTATGAAATGCGTGTGTTTAGCTATTGAAAGTAAGTGAAATGTTAATAAATTTCATATATTTAGTACTTACATGTTTCAATTGAGTAAGTACAGGTACCGGGAAACCGTTTGGATGGATTTGGACGCGCTAATTGCTAAAATAATAAGTCGTTTGCTTAAAAATGCTAAATAAAGGTACACATACGCAATAAAAATAGGAAATATGAACTGTTTTTGTTTTTCCGACCGTGTGGGTCGATATATATATATTTATATCTCTTGTCAAATTGCAAAAGCTCCTTCGTACAAAGGAGACTCTGCCAAAAATTTTCGAAAATTTTGGGAGTTAGAAAATTTTTGAAAATTTTTGGGAAAATTTTTGTTAGAGACAAAACGATTTCAAATTGGAAATAGAAATAAATTAGTGGATGAAACTAATTTAAAATAATGATATGAATCAGTTATAAATAAAAGATAAAATTCAATATTCAGAGTTGAAGGTAAATTGAATTCATATGGAAATGGGAAAACTAATTTGAATAGAAGTAGATATGAAAACTTCTGTAAGGAAATGTATCAAATGATTTTAAAAGCTATGATTGGATATTATTGCTAAGTAGGATATGCAGGTATTACAAAGGGAAAGGAAAATTGGTTTTGATTTCAGGAGATAATTTGAATTGCCCGAGTAAAAAGGTATGTGTTTAAATTTCTGTATGAAATTTGATTGAGTTTTTGATCTAGCCACTTGGCTTTTTGTTTTCTTTTGAAATTTGGGGGCCCGTAGAGGCATTTTGTAGTTGTACCGAGCTAGCCGCGTAAAGGAGAGCTGGCGAAATTTTTCAAAAATTTAGAGAGTTAGAAATTTTTTATGAAAGATTTGATAATTTAAATTTGGATTTAAATTTAAATTTGAAAAGGTGGAGTAAATAATGTTGTTGGAAACTGTGGAAGGATTTGGAAAGTAGGTTGAATAAATAGTGGGTCTTTAGTAAAGGATATGTTATGGCAAGTTGATAAAACTGTTTGGTTTTAGAAAATATTAATGGGTATTGGATCATTCTTTTTAACTAGAAATTTCGGGGACGAAATTCTTTTAAGGGGGAAAGAATGTGACGACCCAGAATATTAAACAATTTAAATTGGAATATTTAATTGATTTTAATATTTAAAAGTTAATTTTTAACTTGAATTCATATATTATTATTATTTAGTAATTAAGTTATTGGATTTAATAAACTGAAATTGGGCAAATTTTTGAATCTTCAGTTTTAAGCCAGTTAAAAATAATTTGAAGGCTTGTAAATTTATATTGATAATACTGAAGATAGTAAAAGTGTTAAAATTGAATTTAAAGGTGATTTTTTCGGTTTTGAAAATATATCGTTTAAATTGATATTTAAAAATAGCCTTCCGAGGCACAGTCTCGAAATTCGACGAAATCAGTTTCATTGGATCCGTAATAGTTAGTTATTATCGGATTTCAATTTTCGTAACAATCAGAGTTGTCGTTTGACCCTGGCATCTCAAAATGTATAGAAACTATTTTAATCGATTTAATTTAAAATTGATCGCTTATTTCCGTAACTTGCGCATATGATCGAATTAGCCTCCGTAACATGTTCCATTGTGTTCGGAATGCGGGTAAAACCTTTTAAACGTCTGGCGGCACGCCTCGATAGGGCATCAGAATTTTAAGTCGCGGTAAATAAGATATTTATAATTAAAAAAAATATTTTAACCTGTCAACAATCAGGGCTTACCTTCTCCAATACGCCTCCCTCAACCTTATATCACATATCTTCCTTCCTCCCCTTCATTCCCGGTTCTAAATCGAGATCTGCCCCTTCTAAAAAAATCATGTATGAAATTCATCTCAAAATCTAAATCGAAAAAAAAAAGAAAAGAAACCGGACTCATTTTATTCATCCAGTCCGAAGTTAAGCCTCCCTCCAGCTTAAATCACAAATTTATTTCGACCTTAAAAAAAGAAAAGGCATGGACGATCGCGTCAGGCTTGAGACTGAGGGGAGGTCGGCCTTAGAAACAGAAATAGGAGGTGGCGCGAGTGAGCGCGTTGGTTGGAGGCAGAGGCTCGAACAAGAATCGGCAACGAAGTTGCGTCTTCGAGCTAGGGTTCGGTGGTCAGAGAGAGTGAGAAGGGTCGACGTTGTTCGACCATGCGGTTGTTCAATAAGGAGGAAGGCGGCGCCTGTAGCAGCGAATTGGGAAGGGGTGGTCGTAGCTCGTGTAGACGCGAGGTGGGAAGGCAGGAAGAAGAAGATCGAAATCACGAGTCTTCATTTTTTTCATTGTACTGGAGCTTGGCTAGGGCTTCGTAATGGCGACGAGGCGCGCGTGGCGAGTGGGTGTAGCGGCGTTCGAGGTTGGGTTGTGGTTCGACAGTTAACGTGAGATTCTCTGGTCTGGGATTTTTTTGGCATGAAGTCGCGTTCGACTCGATGTATGGGAGCCTATGCTAGTGATGGAGTCAAAGTTGCATCGAGTTGCAGTCAGTGAGGTATCGTATCGATTTCTTCCTATATTAGAGTTTATTTAATAAATACATATATAGATATATTAGGAAGATTTTGAAAAAAATAAAACAGTAAGATTTTAGCTGAGGTATTTATCTTTATTTAATTTATATATATGTATATACGCAGGAGAGAAATATCTACAGTGAAGAAATACCAGTATGTGAAATTTATATACAAATATGAATAAATATAAATGGTATGCTATAATATACTTAGGTAAATGGAAGTTTTATGTAGATAAGAGCTTAGGAAGAAGGAAATTTAAAATGTTGAATATTTATATAAAAGTAGATTTTTGAAAAAACAATAAATTAATTTTTAGTATATGGGTTTCAAAAGAAAAAGAATAATTATTTATTATTGGAAAATTGGTTTGAATGAAATAATTGGTAAATCAAATTTTATTAAATGGCAATTGATAATTTAATTATTTCAAGTATTAATAAAATCCATAATGTTTATACAAGGTTAAAATCTGAAGGAAACAAGTTGAGATTGGATTTGGATTGCAAAATCAAAGGTGAGTTGATCCCACTCATTAGGGTTTTATTTAGATTTAAATGATTAAATTTAAATAATTGGTTGAATTGATTTGATGTGTTATATTATCTATAGTATATGTAGTATATATTGGGATGATTGATTTCCCGCATTATATAGCGGATGAGACCCTATGCGCCGCATAATAGTGGATGATATTATATAAATCCCATATACTGCGATATTCCACCTTGAAGTGGAATTGGTATTGTGCTAACGTCTGTGGATGCATGAAAACAGGTTGGAGGGATCTAACTGGATTCCTCAAAATTATTTAGATTGTTTAATATTCCGTGTTATGAATATTTGATATTCTGTGATGAATTATATTGGTAATTGGAATATTGAATTTAAAAATAAATTTGGTTTTAAACTTCTTTTATAAAATGTGTAATTAATTTATTTAATGAAGTAAATAAATAGGTAGTTAATTACTGGTTGAGCTTAATCAAGAGTGACCAATATTTGTGGTTTAATTAACGATTAATTACTTAATGTAATTAATTTAGATTAGGATAAATTAAAATGTAATTAGAAATCATTAATTTATATAGTCAATGACGTAGTTAAATGTCGATTAATTAAGATTAATTAATCAATAATAAGTGATTTATGAGAAATTAATTAATATAAGTAATTAAGGATTAATGTAATTAATTATAGTTAATTAATTTGCGAAGTAATTAGAGATTAATTACTGTTTTGGTTAAGAAAAATTAATTTGTGTAATTAATTAAAGATAATTACTTGAGTGTAATTGAAGGGGAATTAACCAGGGTAATTAATTAAGATGGATAATTAAGGGATGATTAATTAATTGATTTGAAATTAATTAATGTTAAGTGAAGAAATCTAAGTGATTGAGGTTAGTAATCCAATTAGAATTAAATAAATAAATTTGGAAGTGATTAAGCTTTGCTTATGGATGATTGAATGGTATTGGATGCCTTGAATGAGTGGATATCTCCGATATGAAATGTTTTGTGGTAACATATGTTTGAGCGGACAGGATACTGTGGTTATCTATCAATGAGGAATTGTTGTGTAAAGTGACCTCCTGTATTTAAAGCGTGAAGTGTATTTCATTTGGATAACTTGGGTTAGGATGACATGAGACTCGAAGAGACCGGACTCGGGTACTAGTAAAATACCCGAAACCACTTCAAATTTTGTAGATTGATATGTGAAATCAATAGGCTGTAATGAAATGATTTAAGTGAATTAGACTATTTAATCTAAATTTTAGTACTTATAAAATTGATGTGTGGAATAAGTGGCGTCTATAACAAATTATGAATTTGTAAATTGATACGAGTTACCACGGGTTTTATTTAAGTTGTATGCTTTGTATTCCTTGTTAGATGGGTTTACTCACGCTGGTTTCCAGCCTGACCCGGGTGTTACTTTGATGTAATGCTCGGCTCAGACCGAGTATTACAGATTTTCAGGTAAGGATGTTCTGGAGTTCAGGAGGCGAGATGGATGGCAAGAACGTATGGAGTGTTTCCACTGAATTATATTGTTGTACATCTGAGACATGACGATTGTGTATATCCAGTGTCTATATATACGTGTAACTCTGATGTATTATAAATGTATTTGACAAATACAGAATTCTTGTAACAACCCGCATATTTATCGAGTTTGTATTTAAATATTTTATTTAAATATTAACTCGTTAATCGGATTTTGGTCCGAAAAGCTACATTTTGCAAACGGTCAAATTAGGACTCGAGACCACTTCCATTGAGTTCGAAATGTCATTTACAACTTTTTTAAGTATAAACATCGATAGGTTTGGAGTTAGTGAAATTTCACTAACTTTTCCCGCTTTGGACTTTGGGTTAGTTTAGCCTATTAAGCCCAAGTTCCAACCCTCTTCTCCTCACTCTTCATAAATTTCCTAACTAATCAAGCTTTGGAATTAATGGTGGAGGGAATGGGAAATTAAAATTCCAAAACTCAAATTCAATTGCAATCCATCTTTCTACTCCAAATTCAAGAAGAAGACATTGGATTCAAGCTTCTTGTGCTTAGATAGAAGAAGGATTGATTCTTGCTTGCTTAAAACTTCATTTTCATTGATATTTGGTGCAAAGGTGAGATTTTTATCTCACAATTCTAGCCTATAATTATATTGGACTGTTGGGAATGATTCCCTATCATTTTTGCATGCATGTTAGCATTTGGTTTGGATTGGATTGGCAAAAAACTCCAATTTTTAGCGTTTTGTTGAATTTTCTGCACTTGAGTCGTTCTGGCCATTTTTAGGTCGTTCGGAGTTAAGTCGTTTGTCCATAGGTCGTGAGTCGTTCACGAGTTAACCCTAGGTCGTTCTGGCCATTTTTAGGTCGTTCGGAGTTAAGTCGTTCGTCCATAGGTCGTGAGTCGTTCATGAGTTAACCCTAGGTCGTTCTGGCCATTTTTAGCTCGTTCGGAGTTAAGTCGTTCATCCATAGGTCGTGAGTCGTTTACGAGTTAACCCTTAAGTCGTGCAGCCCTTCAGTCACGCAACCCTTAAGTCGGTTACGAGTTATCTCGTTAGGTCGCTCCTGGCCTAACCCTTAAGTCGTGCAACCCTTAAGTCGTTGGACCCTTGAGTCGCTGAGTCGTTGGACCCTTGAGTCGCTGAGTCGTTGGACCCTTGAGTCGTTGGGTCGTTGGACCCTTGAGTCGTTAGGTCGTTAGACCCTTGAGTCGTTAGGTCGTTTGGCCATAGCTCGTTAGGTCGTATGACCCTTGAGTCGTTAGGTCGTATGACCCTTGAGTCGTTAGGTCGTTAGACCCTTGAGTCGTTAGGTCGTATGACCCTTGAGTCGTTAGGTCGTTAGACCCTTGAGTCCTTAGGTCGTTAGACCTCATTTTATCTTCACTAGGTCGTACCATTTTGGTCGGGGCGCTGCCCCGCACCCCGCCGGGGGCGCTGCCCCCTGGACCCCCGCGACCTGACCGGGCAGGTCGAACCCCGTAAGCGGTGGCGTTGCCCCCGCACCCCCACCTTGGGGGGTTGCCACCCCCCCGGACCCCCCTCCATAGGCGATCTTATCTGAAAAACATTCAACAGAACTTGCTTTGTTGAGATGCTGAGTTGACCATTCTTCGAGACAAACCATCTCTGGTTATCTCGGCCACGTTTGGTCGTTGGGGAACTTCCACTTTGATGCTTTTGAGCTGATTTCCTTGGATTTTATTCACATCTCCGAATGTGATCTTTGTGATGATTATTTCTACAATCTCTTCTGTAATTTGTCATTTTAAAAATATAAAGGTTTCAATACTAGTAGTAAATATCAAAACTCTTTTAACAAACAATTTCAACTCTATTTTTAATAACAAAGCTCTTTTCTTAAACCGTTTTCCAATCTATTAGTATATACAAACCTTTACCTCACTCGGATGAGAAATCTAATTAAACGACTTAGTAAAACAAGTGCTATGAAACGCTTGCGTTCACTTCGTCGGTTAATTCCTGGACTTGTTCGATTGAACCTCTTGTGACAATTTTATTAGTGAAGATTTACAGTTTGTTCGTAAATATTTAAGTTAAGCAAGTGGTTATGGGACATGAAGCTAAACTTCTATATTTACTAGCTTAGTGTAATTGACACTTCTCGTTGATCATGACGATCATTCTGATGATTTAGACTAGCAACTGTGCGATGTCTCTTGTTGCGAGGTTAGACTAGACACCACTTGTGTGATTCCACTCACACATACCTTTTTGCTTTTTGGTTAGTCTGGACCTTAATCTGTGTGATTCCATTCACACATGAGGGGTAGCTCCCCTTGGTCTTCGGACCGTCATGTGATAGGCCTCTTTCTCTTTTCTATGATTTCTGGACTTCTTGCATTGATTTCTAGAATTTATGTCATTGACTTGTTATGAGTACAAGTTTGGGGTATGATGCCCTTTCCGAATCTTTGAGAAGATTCTTGTGATATTGATTATCTCTTATTGATTGATCTTCTGTTGATCGTTATTTACATACTTATAGTGGTATGTCATTATGGATGTTTATGTTTATGCCATATCTTTTATGTTATATCATGTCATCTGATATTTATAGCTAGACTGACCCGTTTATTATTTTCTTAAATAATACTCGGGTCAGACCGAGATGTTACAGGTGCTTCTGCTTGACTTCTTCCCAGGGATTCATCACTCTGACTTTTGGCTAACTGTTTAGATTAGCAGTTTTTGTTGTATAAACTTGAGATATAGACTCATAGTTGTATTCTTTTGTATAGCATGTGTTGCTATTCTTTTGTATTATCGTGGATCTTACTGACCACTACTCTGATGTACACTTTCATGTGTTAGTTATATATTCATATCTTCTTCCGCATTTGTGATATGAATATCTGTGACTGATTTGTGATATGATTATTTCTATGTTTGTTTCCGAAGATTATTTATAGCCACCGTGTGATAAGAAATTACATGGATGTCGCGCCTCAACAGCCTTATTCTCCGTGGTAGTTGACAGCACTACTCCGGAGTGTTCTTGGCTAGCGTGGGTATAGAGGTGGGGCGTCACAATTCTTTTGTAAACTGTTATTATTTGATATCCGATGCGAATGTGAGATGTTGGTGTTTCTGTTCTCCGTTTCTTCTATCTCTTTCTTCTTTTTCCTAACTATCTAGGATTTTCGGGATCGAAAATTCCGGGTCGTTACACCTGGTCTTTTTAACAACCAAACGCTTATTTCATACCGTGGTTATTTTATTTCAAATAGTTCATACTTCATATCGAATTATCATATTCATTTCAAACCATATCAATTCGATATCCTTATTCACTTTAAATAATATTCATTTCCAGAATCGTAAAACTTTCAAGATTATAACACTTTCAAAATCATAACACTTTTTGAAACCATAACACTTTTGAAATCATAGCACTTTTGAAATTATAACGCCTCCAACTTAAACAGTTTAGATATTGAAAATAGAGAGTGTGTGTGTGTGTATTAAAACAGCTATGAATTAAAATAATTTATATATTAAAATAATTTATATATTAAATAGTTGTAAATTAAAAATAGTTTTATATTTATTTAAAGAGATTATACTAAAATAGTTTCCAAATTAGAATTATATCATCCAATTCCACAAATCGATTCAAATCAATATAATATCCAAAAATCAATTTTAAATCAATCCCAGTTCAACACTTTCAATTTAAAAATGTTAAAGATTCAATTCAAATTCTCAAAAAACCATTTCAATTTTTATCGATTCCAAATCCGGGTCTGAACTATCTCTTCAATTCCAATAAGATTCAAAGTTTAAATATTCAATCATTTTCAATCTAAGTTTCATTTAGATTTCAACATTTAACTTTAATTTTATTCAAATTGCAAAATATTCACTTAATCAATTTGATAACAATTAAATAAAATTTGAATTCATAAATTTAAATCAATATTAAATATTCAGTCTCAATTTTATTAAAAATTTAGAATATCATTTAATCACTTTTTATCAAATCAAGTTATAAATCATATCTTTCAAAATCTCAAAATTAATAAGTTCAAATCAATTCTTATTTAAATTCAATTATTAACCAATTTAAATTCCAAGTCCACATTAATTTATCTCCCACACCTTTATTATTAATGTTATAAAACATCCATTTTAAAAATATTAATATAAATTTAAACAAAAACTTAACGTATTGTAAACTAGTTAAATTAAATTTTATTAAATTAAATCTTATGATTGAATGTATTTTGTATTAAATCTTATTTTATATATTTTTAAAATAATAAACTTATAAGAACAATATTAAAAATTATATTTTCAAAACTAACTTATAAATTTGAAATTTCAAAACATATAATTTTAAAGAAAAACTAAATTCTACACATATATTAAAATAAATTCTTTATATTATAATAAAAAAATCAGTATTTAAATTAAATCCATATATTTCCTTCCAAACTTTGGCAATCATTTTTTTTTCAAAATAGACAACGGTGTCCGTATATAATTTTCTATCCTATGGTCAAGTGATACAGATATTTATCATTTCAATCCGCAATAATTTAATATTTACGGGTGTATATCATTTCAACCCATAATCCCAAAATTTCAAAATCAATGAAAACTGCTTGAGTTTATCATTTCAATCCATAATGATTTTCCCCTAATCTATAATATCGTTCGGGTATGTATCATTTCAACCCATAGGAAATTCAAAATTAATAGCGAACTATAGAGTGAGAACAAATATGATAATACTATAACATTTCAACAACAGGCATATATCAACAATAACAAATTAGTTATAATATAAATAAGTGGTTATGGTGTCATATGTTACAGGTGAACAATCATAAATAATGGCATATCATATATAACAATTATATAATTAACGGTTCAAATTTAACAGCATATTTCAATTGTCATTTCAAGGTAAATTAAATTTATTGAATATAAGAATGTTAATCGTGAGTGATTGCTTTCC
The DNA here is from genome assembly GCA_030765085.1 of Allium cepa. Classification (NCBI taxonomy): domain Eukaryota; kingdom Viridiplantae; phylum Streptophyta; class Magnoliopsida; order Asparagales; family Amaryllidaceae; genus Allium; species Allium cepa. The sequence continues at coordinate 106,727,264 of CM060946.1, forward strand.
TTTTAAGGTTAGAGAAACAAGAAGATAATACAGAACGCAAATGGATATGGACAAAGACACGACTAGCAGGACAGCGACAAGCTAGGAATTTCTGTGACAAATTCGATATTGAGATGGTAAGTCAAAATGGACTAGAGATCGTTGAAACAAATATATATATATATATAGTTATAGTTATATTTTTAAAAGTCTAAAATTTAAAACACGTATTCAAAATAAAATCTCTATAATATATATATATATATATATATATATATATATATTTCTAAATCAATATAACACATATACATATATCAAAATCAACATCTATATATATTTCAAGGTCATTATTAAATTTAACACATATATTTTAAAATATATGTCTTATATTAAAAATTCAATACTCATACATATACTTATTAAAAATCAGCCTACTTATATGTATTATATCTAAACTCTGCACTGAAAATGTGTCTATGCTTCCATATATTTATATATGAGTTAAAATTTGAATAAAAAAAAATATAGAACAACTTGTATAAAACTATATTATTTTTATGTTACCAGATCATACAACTTCTATATACTTACATATATAAACTGACATATTATAAAACTTATATAACTAACATATTATATAATTTATATAAACTAACATATATACACTAACAGATTATAAAACTTATATAAACTAACATAATATATACAATTAAACTAACATATCAAATGTATATAAACTAATACATATATATATAAACAACTTTATAAAATTTAAAAATCGGCATGCTGCAACAAATATATTACCTACATATAAATAATGAGGAGGTTGCCTATGCTAGGGGGAGGTGGCCAGGTCATGGAGGCAGAGAGCGGATCTGGAGGAAAGTAGGCAGCATAGGGCAGGGTTGGTGGTGGCTACCATGGAGCAAAGCTCGAGGCTAGGGAAGGGACGTGGGTATTGGGTAGGCTATGCTGTCAGGTCGGAGCAAGTTGACTCGGTGGTAATGAAGGATGGAGGTGGGTTCGGTTTCAAGTGAGGGGAGGTGATGGCATGTAACAGGAGGTTGTCTAGGTCGAAGCTATTGGCTGGCTGTAGAGGAAGGATGGGTGCTCGGAGTTGCAGATGGGGTGCTTTTGGTGGTAGGGCTGTCATGGCCGTCATGGTGGTGGGAAAGGGCGATTTTGGCTGCTCTGGTGGTGGGATGAGGCGGAGCATGATGTAGGAGCTAGGTTCATGGAGCACATGTGTATGTCGGGCATGAGGCAATGAAGGTGAAGGGTTTGGTGATCGGTTGTAAATATGAAGTGACAAACCATATCACAGTTGGGAAATGTGTTGGAGTGGAAGGCGCTGGGTAGCAAACCGAAGGAGATTGCTAGGTCGGTCACTGATATCACGGTGGAGATAGGCCATGAGTTTCAGTGAAGAACACAAGCAGAAAAAAAGAAAGAGGAAAATGGGGAGAAGATTAAAATATAAGCTTATATAATTATTTATTTTCTCAACTGAAAAGCTACGTGAACTAAGAGAAAGAGAACGAGCCTGCAAATAAATTAAAATTGGGAATGGAAAAGGTCAGGAATTAATTCTGGGGAATAATAAAACTGATGGCTATTTGTTTTCAGCCGTTTGACAAATGAATGGTCATACGGAAAACAAAAAGGCCAGAAAAGGGTACCGAAATGGCTATCATTCTCGTAGATATCGCCGTGTATCTGGACACCGAAATGCACAGATGATATACTATAGAGATCAGCACGACAAGACGAACACAATGATGCATATATATCAACGATACGACCATCCTATCCAAAGTTGAGATTTCGCTGCTAAACTGCTGCAAATTTGTCGAAAGTAAGATAAATGGGGCTAAAGAAGTCTAAGCATGACGGAACGAATTATGATGCCTCACTCAGAAAATCATCCTTTAACATGAAATTTAAGAATTAAATTTTCCAATAAACTTCAAACAATTTAGAGATTATTATATATACATACTATCTATATTAAATCTAAGATCATATACTTGTATATACATATTATAATTCAAATCACACCCAAGAAACTGAAATCAGTTTATTTTCAAAAAAAAAAGTGTAGCAAAGCTACGAATTGGTTTCTCTACTCTAAAACTCGAAATTGAATGTCAATGATGCTGCAGTTATTATCGAAATTATTTTCCAACGATAATAGAGGAGAATACTGATTGAAAACTTTAAAATTCTTTGGAAGCAAATTTCTGTTCGAAAATACTTTAAATAATATGCATTTCAAAACTTTAAAACCAAAGTTTGAAGTCACCGAAAATTTTAAATTCTTAATTTAAATTCATTTAAATTTCAAATCAGTTTATAAACCATGTTTTATTACCTTGTTTATTTATTTCATGTTGAAATAGTCAATGGTTTTCAAAACAACAAATGAAAATAAAATATTATCATTTTATTAACCAATTAGTTTAACAATTATCTTTCAGAAAATTGACTTACTGTATGTACAGTATATAATATGATCATACAAAATTACTAAATTTTGAAAACAATTGTGTCAGTTTGCTTTGTTCAACTGTTTTGAAAATCCTATCGATAGCGTTGATGAAACGAATCGATCGGAACCCAAATCAACATTAACAACTCAAACAAAATAATATATGAAATATTTTTATTAATAACAATTACACTCCCTTACCCGATTTCTCTAAAATGGATTCCTAAACAAAGATAGAGATCCAAAGTAGAGGAACTTGATCGAAGATAATTCAAGCTAAGAAGATAGGATCGAAACGAAAATAAGTTAATCGAATTACAAAATAGGAAGATGGATATACTGATATTAATCATAGGTAACCTTAACCGGATCAACCGAGACTTTAAACCGGGTCAACTGAGACTTTAAACCGGGTCAACCAAGACACTAAGGATAAGATCGATGCGGAATTCTTAAGTAAATCAACATTCGATCACAAAAGATAGAATTTTAGCATAGCAAGAGATAGCAGCATCTAAACCGAGTATATAGAAATCTTCGGTGAATAAATGTCAATTTTAAAGGAGTTCCTCCTCTTTACAAATCATATAGTAGAGCTATGGGATGCTCTAGAATCATGAAAATACGAATAGGGAGAGAAAGAATAGATTTTGGAACCGAGGCAAACGTTCCTAAATTCAAAGGAAAACGAGTCAAGAGGAAGGAATTCAAGCTCGAAGGAAAGTGATTCTGTAATTAAATTTACCCTATATGTTGAGTTTTGCCAAAAACCAGTGCTCTGATACCACGTGTAACATCCCGATATTTACAACCATTCGCATCCGCATATGTCGGACTTCAATTGCTCAAAATATTAGATTGTTAATTTATATTTTGCAAAACCCAACATATACAGTAAATAAATAAATCACAGAATCACAGACACAGAATAAGATAACAATAAGCAACGGAAATAAAAGAATAGTAGTTCATGAAGCTACTATATATATAACAGATTTAAATAAGATACAACAGAAGTCTCAAATACAATAGTCAAATACAAGATCAGAATGCATCACTAGAGTCAACTGAATAACTGCAAACTGAATAGATAGATGGACCTCCAAGCGAACCTCCAACTCCAAAGGTGAGTCTCAAAAGCTGTATCACTCAGTCTGACCCGAGCGTAAAGCACAACACAAACACTCGAGTCAGCATTAACATTCCTATATCAATAAATCCAACTCAAGTTAAATAACAACTGAAATACAAGTAACTCAAAGGATGTTTGGGATACCCATCCTCTAAGGATCTGTTAAACTATCTACTATGTAGTAATGTACGCTATAATAATAATGTCTATAGTAAAGTAAACTATTAAAATAGCATTAAGGCATTATCTGTATCCCCCTTAACATATTTTATAGTGCCAATAGTCTATACAGTACCGTAATACCTCCTGATCGGGAGGCTACCAGAGGATACTCCATAGGTACGACACAAAAAAAACTCGTAGAAGGCACGCTAGGGTAGGTGACACGGCACAACTAAGCAATGCCAGGGTAGATATACCAATTACACTTCCGGGTTGGTGGTAATGCATAACAGCCACTACCGCCCAAGCCACACTCCAAAAATCCGAAGATGCGCACCAAATCAATCACAAAGTAGTAGAATGACAAACGAAGAAGTGTGTCCGATCGGAGGAGCAACCTCACTTGGCCCGTCAATTGCTTCTGTTTTAGCCACCTTATGCCAACTCACGGGAGTCAGATCCACGTATATACCTCAATAGAACGTCGCCACCATCCTACTTCATTATGGAAACTCCACCGCGTACACGGTTGTTAAATTGATTTTCGGCATTGGCAGAGAGTATGACAATAACCGATCCCGGTCTCTTTAACAACCCAACGTTATTATAACATCGCGGTCATTTCAAAATAGTTTATTCTTCAAAACCAAAATATCATTTCCATTTCAAAACCATATCAATACGATATCAATTCCATTTCAAAACCAAATCAATACGATATCATTTCCATTTCAAATATATTCACTTCAAAAATTATTGTACTTTCAAAGTTATAATACTTTAGAAACCAAAATACTTGGAAATTATAACACTTTGGAAATCATAACATTTTGTAATCATAGCACATTGGAAATCGTAACACTTTAAAAATTATAACACTTTGAAATCATAACACTTTCCATTAAATAGTTTATAGATATTAACAACGGTATATAAAATAAAATAGTTTGTAAAATAAAATAGTTTACATAAAACAGTTATAAGTTAAAATAGTTTATAATAAAATAGTTAGTATATTGAAAATAGTTTATAATAAATATATAAATAGTTTTAAATAAAATTTAAAAATACTTTATATAGTAAAATAGCTTTCTCAAATTTCACAAATCGATTCAAATCAACTCGAATTCAAAATTCAACATTAATTCAATCTCAGTTCATCAATTTCAACTCAATTTAGTTTCTCATTAAACCATTTCAAATTATATCGATTTCAAATACAGGTTTGAATCACAAAATTAACCATTTCAAATTCAGTATATTTCAAAGCTTTAAATATTCAATATTTTCAAAACTAAATTTGATAATTTCATATATAACTTAATCCACTTTGCTATTATTTAGTTTTGAAATATTTACTTAATAAATCCAATATCATTTGAATAAAACTTCAAATTTCAAATAACTGAATATTCCTTCAATTTATTTAAACTTGATATATTCATTTAATCACCTTAAACCAAAATCAAGTTATAAAATGCATCCTTTAAAAATCTCAAATTCCATAAGTTTCAAATCGATTTAATAAAATAAATTCTTAATTAAATACCATTTCAAATCAATTCAAATTTATCTTCTCAACCTTAATTTATTAAAATTATTATAACTCTATATTTGAAGATATAATTTTAAATAAATACTTAAACATATTATTAAATTTATTTATATATTAAATCTATTCATATATTTAAAAATAGTAAGATTATAAGTAAATTCTTAAAACTTATCATTTCAAAATTTAACTCCTGACTAAAAAAATTCAAAACATATAACCTTAAAATATAAGATATATACCTTTATAAAATATCATTATATAATATATAAAATTCATTAATTATTAAACCATATATTTCTTTCCAAAACCATAGAAATCATTTTCAAAATATATATATATATATATACCAACGTTGTTTGTATATAATTTTCTATTCTATTGTCAAGTGATACGAATATTTATCATTACAATCCACAATTTAAATATATACGGGTATATATCATTTCAACCCGCAATCCCAAAATCAATACATTGAAAATCGCTTGGGTTGATCATTTCAACTCATAACGATTTTCTCCTATTCTATAGATCGTTCGGATATGTATCATTTCAACCCATAGGGAATTCTATACAAAAAGGGAACTTGTAGTGTGATAACAGATATGATAATGATATAACAGACATATATCATCAATATAAATAACAGATAATGGTGTCAGATGTCACAGCGAACAGAAATAGATAATACCATATATATAGCGATGTAAATAACTAACACTAGAATATTTCAATTGTCATTTCAATTGAAATCTGTAATGACCCGTAAATTTAATAGGTTTTAATAACGTTATTAACTAAAAAAATTTGAAATTTTAAACAATAAAATTTTGAAATATAAATTTGATATTTGAAATGCGTCTAGTTAAACATAGCAACCGGTAAATTTTCATTCGAAAATATGAAAGTTTATTTTAGTGTGTAAATTTATTTCAATTTAATCAGTTAAGAATTAATGAAAATAAAACGTTTTCAAAACCTAAATATTTTTGCATAGAAAAATTCTAAATCATCCTCTGAGCAAGACGTCATTTTTTGTTTTTTCAAATTCAGACTTCTTTAGCTCTGTCGATCTTATTTTTCTGCGTTTTTCCTGCATTTTCCGCTAGTAGAAAATTTGAATTTTTATAATTCGATCGTACCACTAACATCTATATACCGTTTTGATCGTCTCGTCGTGCTGATCTCTACGGTATATTCACTTTTGTACTTCGGAGTCCGGTACGCCACGGAAACTGCGAAATAGTCATTTGTATCGGTACCGTTTGAACATTTGAATTCTTTTGCCTCTTGGGTAACAACCGTGTAAAATTCCAATGGACATTTACATTTAATTTCTTTGAATGCAACTTTCGAGACCTTTACTATTTCCAACGTTTAATTTATTGGTCCGCTTCATTTCGTACTTCAGATATATTATAAAGTTTTACAGTCATGGTTCACTTTCTTCCTTCATGATCCACCTGAAGCACGCGTTCTTTCCCAAATTCTACCCATGTCCTCTTTTGGTTCTCACTGTTGCTTGGTCCTCTACACCAAAAAAAAGAGTATGTTGCCTGTAGGTAAGAAGCCATTCCCCACCTTCTCCTCGCCTTGCTTTTTCTCTATGTCTCCTCCACCAAGCATGTGACAAGCCGAAGCCTGCAACCCCTCGCCTTGCCGAGCTACCGCCTGCCTCACCTTGTAGCCATAGTGACGTCACCTGAACAGTGTCGAGCACTACTCCTCTCCGACCATCAACCCACTCGCCTTCATCTCCAACTCCGCGACCAATCACCTCGGTTTCACCACAACAAACCACCATCAACAGTAGCCGCCTTTCACCTACTCTCCCTCCAACCGCCATCATTTTTCCGACCACCTGCCACCAGCTTCGACTGTTCACCTGCCGACATCACCTACTTCGGTGCTAATCTCATCAGCATCTCATGCGCACACACCCACGTTGGCAAATTCATGCTTCTTACCATACGTAAGTCTAAGTTTTTATAAATTATATTATGACTGTTGTTTATATACTTATTTTGTTGGTAAAAAAAATCTTATTTGAATGACAACATACTTGTGTCAATATTTATTGATTATGGAAGTTATATAATAGCTGTATATATATTACTTATAATCTGTTATATATTAGCATATATATGTTTAAATGATTTCGGCATATATAAAGTTGTTTAATGAATATAACTTGTATAAATTTATATTTAGTCTGTTCCATATGTAGAGCAAGTGAGCTATGTTTATAGTCTGCATTTATAAATTTTATGTTTATAGTCTGCATTCGATCTATATTGAGTTAACTATTTGTTTTGTATATTGATTTATAAATATAGCGTGTTACTTATTTTATAAAAACGATAGTAATATTCAATGATCTGTTGTATGGTATATAGTTTATTATTAAGTAAGTTGTTTGTCATATATAAGTATGTTTGTATAGTATCTAATTAAGTTTATATAACTTTATATATATTGAGTTATTACGTTTATTTGTATATTAATATATATATATATATATATATGTTAGTATGTTTTAAAAATATATAACTATTGTGTTTATTTGATATGGTTTTACTCCACTTTTTTCTCATATAGATATGTATGTTTGGTTATTTATTAAAGCATGTATGTTATACTAGCTTATAAATGATTGTTGTATATATTTTATATTATATTTTTTTGTAATGTAACAAGGTTTGTATAAATTTATTTTTCATTTTGCGGTCAAGCGTATACATTTGAAATTTTGTTGGATGTTAGATTTGCAGAATTTTAGAAGATTTGGAAATCTGTTGAAATCTAATTTAGTATAGTACCGTACAATATATATTTGTAAAACCATATGTTTGGAATTTAAAATATGATTTATATGTTCACTTGTACCAATTATCTTCATCGACCCAGTCCTGGTTTGATTTCGTCAAATGTTATTCATCAGCTTTGTTCGTTGAATCCTGTCCATCTAGCAGTGCTTTGGAATTCGTAGCTTAATTCTCGTCAAAATCAATATAACCTTGAAAGGTGAGCAATCACTCACGATTAATGTTCCTTTATTTATTAAATTTGATTTCAATTGAAACGACAATTGAAATATGCTGCTGTTAGTTATTTACACTGTTATAAATGTTATTACCTGTATCAGTTCACTTGTGACATCTGACACCGTTATCTGTTAATTATACAATGATAATCCAGTTTGGTTGATAAATGATTGATTGTTTGATGTTGACATTGGACATTAAATTATTAATGTATGAAGTGATAAATAATTTACAATTGAAATTGACGTAGGAGTTAACAATTTGAAATTGATATATGTGTTGAATTTTATTAGATTAAATTTGTATAATATGACCCTTTTAAATGTTTAATTACTTGACATGTAGAAATTTGGTTAAGTACACCTTGAACCATTGAATGTATATTGTGAAAATTGATGTAGTATAATTTGAATAATGGACAACAAGTGAAAAGCCTTATAAATATTAGTGTAATAATCTTTAATCTACATGAAATGATAGTGTAGATTCTAGAAATAATTATATTAATTTGCACAAACAACAATGTGAATTAATACGATTATTTCGAGATTAGTTGAATTGATTATTGGATTGTTATTGATTGTTGTTATTGCTTGTTTATTTACTTTGACACCATCCCAGTTATCACACTTCAAGTTCCCTTTATTATGCTTTGATTTTTTAATTGAAATGGAATCGGGTTGAAATGATAAATACCCAAATGAACTTGACTAAGGATAGAGAATTAAATAAACCCGATTGGTCAATAATTTGGTTTAAAAATATAATAAAGATTTTATTCGAATAAACAATAAGGTTTTTGAAATGAAGTTAGAATTTGAATTTTATGAAAGGAAAATGTTAATATTTAATAATCTGAATCAAAATATTAACATAGTAGTTGATGAAGGAACGTTGTTTTAAAATTAATTATTTAATAATTAAGTTTTGAAATTATTAAATAATTAAGTTGTGAAATTATTTAAAAATTAAGTTGTGAAATTATTTAAAAATTAAATTTTGAAATTATTTAATAATTTAATAAGATTGAATTATTTAATAAGATTTAATTATTTAATAATTAAATAAAATAGAATTCTTTAATAAGTGAAATTGAACTTCTTGAATAAGTGAATTATGTTTCTTTATTAATTGAATTTTGAAATTTGTAACTAAGTAAATGACTAAGTGAAATTGAATTTCTTTAAAAAGAAATAAAAATGTGATTTATTGAAACTAATGTAAGACTTGTAATTTAAAGAACTTGATTTGGCGAATCTAATTTAATTCAATTTGAAGTTTTGATATAATGAAGTTGAACTTAAGTAATTGATTTAATGAATTGGAAATTAAATAGAAATTATTTTGAATGACAAATTTACTTAATGAATATTGAATAAAATCGATCAATGAATTTAAATTGAACTGAATGTTAAATTAAATTAATTTAAAGGATTTAGAAATGAAACTTATATACGAACTTGAATAAATATTTGAATTGTTTTAAATAAAAATTGAAATTGGATTATAAGATTTTGAAATGGTAATTTGAAAGTTGTTAATCGTAAATTTTGGAAATTGTTTTAGAAAGACAAATGGAATGTTGGTTTACAAATTGAAATTGAAATTGAATTTGATTTGGTTTTGAAATTTATTGAACGACCAATCGGTGTAATAATTACGAAAGTTATTAAAGAAACCGGGATCGGTTATGGACATACTCTCTGTCTAAACCGAAAATCACTTTAATAATTATACGCGAAGTGTGATCCAGAATGAAGTGGTTGGAATGATGTACGTGATGACTGAAGAAAGAGAACGATGATGGATAGCCTTGACACTTGTGTCAAATTGGAAATGACTAAAATAGGAGCCGTGCCGAGCCAAATGGGGTTAGCCACCTCGAGCGAACACACTTCTTCGTAAACTACTCATTACTTGTTATTGATTGGTGCACCCTCGAATTTTGGAAGTGTTGTTTCGCGGTGTTGCGATCGTTGCGGCGATGCGTTCTCACCAGTCCGGATCAGGCAAACGGTAGTTTCACTACCTTGGGTATTGCCTCATGTGCCTTGTCATACTTGTATCCCTATATACACGACCACTATGAATTTGTTTTGTGTTATACCTATGGAGTACTCCCTGATATCCCACTAGTTTACGGTGGAGTTTACAGTGCTGTATATTCTATGACACTTATATAAAATGTGTTAAGGGGGATAATGGTAACGCCTTAACACTATTTTGATACTTTATATTACTGATAGGCATTATCTACTTAGCGTACACTACTATATAGTAGATAGTTTAACGGATCCTTAAAGGATGGTTATTCCAACGTCCTTTGAGTTACTTATATTTCAGTTGTTATTTCACTTGAGTTGGATTTATTGATATAAGAATGTTATTCCTGACTCGAGTGTTTTGTGTTTTGCTTTACGCTCGGGTCAGACTGAGTGTACCAGTATTCGAGACTCACCTTTGGAGTTAGAGCTTCGCTTGGAGATACAGCTATCTTTCCAGCTTTCAGATATTCAGTTGATTCTAGTGTTATATTCTGATTCTTGTATTTGACTATTATATTCAAGACTTCTGTTGTAACATATTTAACTCTGTTATATAGTAGCTTCATGAACTACTATCTTTTGTTTCCGCTGCATTTATTACTCTATGTCTGTGATCTGTGATTTTTTATTTACTGTATATGTTCAGTTTTGCCAAATTTGAATTAATAATTCGGTATTTTGAATTATTCAAGTCTGACATGTGCGGATGCGAATAGTTCAAAATAGCGGGCTATTACTGTTGGTATCAGAGCTTTGGTAGCTCAAGGCAAAACTCAGCATATAGGGTAAATGTATTTACAGAATCACTCTCATTCGAGTTTGAATATCTTCCTTTTGATTTGATTCCTTTGAATTTTGGAACATTCCCTGTGGTTCCAAAATCCATTCGTGTCCCTCACTATTAGTCTTCTTTCAATTCTGGAGCATCCCATAACTCCACTTTGAATGATCCTTATAATGAATCGGCGGTCTCTCCAAAATTTGAATGATTTGTAAAGGGGTGAAACTCCTTTAACATAGGCATTGATTTACCGGAGATTTCTGTATCCTCGGATTGCGATGCTATCTATCTCCTGCTATGTCTGAATTCTATTTCTCAAGATCGAATGTCGATTTGCCTTGGAATTCTGCATCGATCTTATTCTTTAAGTCACGGTTGACCTGGAAGGTTGCCCGTGAATTAAATAAGCTTATCCATCTCCCAATTCTGTTATTGAATTATCTTGTCTTTTCTTTCGAACTTGTCTTCGAATCAGAATTCTCTTTGATTTGAGTCCATCAAATTTGAATCTCTATCTTTGCCTTGAAAATTTATTTCTGTATCGTCGGGCGAGGAAGTGTATTTGTAAATCTATATTTAAAATGTTTGATTCATTGTGTTGTTTGAGTTGTTAATGTTGATTTAGATTTTCGATCGATTCGTCTGATCAACGCTATCGATAGAATTTCCAAAACACTTGAACAGAACAAACTGACACAATATTGTTTTCAAATTTGGTAAATAAATAAAATTTGTGTGATTATACTATATATAAGTAAATTTTCTAAATTGTTAAATGAATGGGTCAACAAATTGGTAATATTTGATTTTTATTTATTGTTTTGTAAACCATTGACTATTGCAATATAAATAAATGAATTTATAAATTTGGTTATAATATGATTTAGAGTTTGTAATGAATTTAAATCAAGAATTTGAGAATTTAATTTCCGATGATTTCAAACTTTGGTTTTAAGGTTTTAAAAGGGTATATTATATAAAGTATTTTCTAATAGACACCGTTTGCAAAGAATTAGATATGTTTAAATCAGCGCTCTCTTATTTTGTCGCTAGAAAATAATTTTGGTAATGGCGGCCGCATCATCAACACTCATTTTCGAGTTTCGAAGTGGAGAGACTATTTGTAGCTTTGCTATGGTTTGTTTTAAAAAATAAATTGATTTGAATTTCTTAAAGTATGATTTGATTTGTAATATATATATATTGATATATGATTTAAATCTGATTTTATATATCATATATATATTTATTTACCTCTAAATAAATTTGAAGTTACTCGAAAATTTAATTCTTAAATTTATGTTAAAGGATAATTTAAATTATAAAATGAAATCGAAATTTTGAATAAAAATTTAAGCCTGAATAATTAAATTAGAAAATTTTACTTGTATAGTACTCAATTGCATTATATATAACTTACCTGAATTTTCAAAAGTTAACTATGTAATTGAATATTACACAATATAAAATGATATCAAAGGAAGTTTTAAATAAATTTGAGTAGTTATAATAAGTGTAAATATACTTAATATATATGTGATAAGATATATTAAGTAGAATAAATTTAATAATAATTTGGAATAAAGAAGAATTAAAATTGTCGAATAAAATATGATTATAATAAATGATTATTCAAATTTATGATTTTAGAAAATTGGTAATAGAGGATAATTGGACAATAAAACAATGAATAAATGAGATAAATAAAATAAAATTTTGTTTTGAAAGAAATCTTTTATATCAAATATTAATAAATTGAAATAATATCAACTTAATGAACTACCTTGAATTTAAAGTCAATTGTTGAATAAATTAATTTAAATTGAAATTTATATGGTTTAAATTAATCGTTTTATTTTGTTTTCGGTCTATTTTCTTTCTGGTTGTTTCTATTCTTCTACCTTCTTCCTTTTCGAGGATGAAAAGTTTTGAGTGGGGGAGAGTGTAACGACCCGTAAATTTAACTTGTTTTAATAACGTTATTAACTGAAATTTTGTGAAATTTTAAACAATAAAATTTTTAAGTATAAATTTGATATTTGAAATGCGTCTAGTTGAACATAGCAACCAGTAAATTTTCATCCGAAAATATAAAAGTTTATTTTCGTGTGTAAATTTATTTCAATTCAATCAGTTAAAAATTGATGAAAATAAAACGTTTTCGAAACCTAAATATTTTTATATAGAAAAATTCTAAATCATCCTCTGAGCAAGACTCCATTTTTCGTTTTTTCAAATTCGGACTTCTTTAGCTCCGTCGATCTTATTTTTCAACGTTTTTGCTGCATTTTCACCTAGTAAAAAATTTGAATTTTTATAATTCGATCGTACCACTAACATCTATATACCATTTTGATCGTCTCGTCATGCTGATCTCTACAGTATATTCACTTTTGTACTTCGGAGTTTGGTACGCCGCAGAAACTGCGAAATAGTCATTTGTATTGGTAGCGTTTGAACGTTTGAATTCTTTTGCCTCTTGGGTAACAACCGTGTAAAATTCCAATGGACATTTACATTTAATTTCTTTGAATGCAACTTTTGAGACCTTTACTATTTCCAACGTTCAATTTATTGGTTCGCTTCATTTCATACTTCAGATATATTATAAAGTTTTACTGCCACGGTTCACTTTCTTCCTTCATGATCCACCTGAAGCATGCGTTCTTTCCCAAATTCTACCTATGTCCTCTTTTGGTTCTCACTGTTGCTTTGTCTTCTAAACACAAAAAAAGGAGTATGTTGCCTATAGGTAAGAAGCCATTCCCCACCTTCTCCTCGCCTTGCTTTTTCTCTGTGTCTCCTCCACTAAGCACGTGACAGGCCGAAGCCTGCAATACCTCACCTTGCCGTGCTACTGCCTGCCCCACCTTGTAGCCATAGTGACGTCACCTGAACAGTGCCAAGCACCACTCCTCTCCGACCATCAACCCACTCGCCTTCATCTCCAACTCCGCGCCCAATCACCTCGGTTTCACCACAACAAACCACCATCAACAGTAGCCGCCTTTCACCTTCTCTCCCTCCAACCGCCATCATTTTTCCGACCACCTGCCACCAGCTTCGACTGTTCACCTGCCGACATCACCTACTTCGGTGCTAATCTCATCAGCATCTCATGCGCACACACCCACGTTGGCAAATTCATGCTTCTTACCATACGTAAGTCTGAGTTTTTATAAATTATATTATGACCATTGTTTATTTACATATTTTGTTGGTAAAAAAAAATCTTATTTGAACGACAGCTTACTTGTGTCAATATTTATTGATTATGGAAGTTATATAATAGCTGTATATATATTACTTATAATCTGTTATATATTAGCATATATATGTTTAAATGATTTCGGCATATATAAAGTTGTTTAATGAATATAGCTTGTATACATTTATATTTAGTCTGTTCCATATGTAGAGCAAGTGAGCTATGTTTATAGTCTGCATTCGATCTATATTGAGTTAACTATTTGTTTTGTAAATTGATTTATAAATATAGCGTGTTACTTATTTTATAAAAATGATAGTTATATTCAATGATCTGTTGTATGGTATATAGTTTATTATTAAGTAAGTTGTTTGTCATATATATAAGTATGTTTGTATAGTATCTCATTAAGTTTATATAACTTTATATATATTGAGTTATTACGTTTATTTGTATATTAATATATGTATATATATATATATATATATATATATATATATATATCTGTTAGTATGTTTTAAAAATATATAACTACTTGTTTATTTGATATGGTTTTACTCCACTTTTTTTCTTATATAGATATGTATGTTTGGTTATTTATAAAAGCATATATATTATACTAGCTTATAAATGATTGTTGTATATATTTTATATTAAAAAAATTTCTAATGCAATAAGGTTTGAATAAATTTATTTGTCATTTTATGGTCAGGCGTATACATTTGAAATTTTGTTGAATGTTAGATTTACATAATTTTAGAAGATTTGGAAATATGTTAAAATCTAATTTAGTGTAGTATCGTACAATATATATTTGTAAAACCATATGTTTGGAATTTAAAATATGATTTATATGTTCACTTGTACCAATTATCTTCATCGACCCAGTCCTGATTTGATTCGTCAAATTTTATTCATCAGCTTTGTTCATCGAATCCTGTCCATCTAGCAGTGCTTTGGAATTTGTAGCTCAATTCTCGTCAAAATCTATCTAACCTCGAAAGGTGAGCAACCACTCACGATTAATGTTCTTTTATTTATTAAATTTGATTTCAATTGAAACGACATTTGAAATATGCTGCTGTTAGTTATTTACACTGTTATAAATGTTATTACCTGTATCAGTTCACTTGTGACATCTGACACCGTTATCTGTTTGTAACATCCCGGAATTTTTGACAATATCAATTTAATAATCTGTAATTAAAATTAAATTGATATTGATGTTCTGATGATAATTATTCAGATAAATTTAATAATCTTTTTCAATAATTATTTAAAATGGTTATTTTATCTTTTAAAAATAATAAATTGATTTCTATTTACAATATGAATATATGGTTTATATTTTTAAATAGATTGGTTTTGTTTCAATTTTTATATAGATAATTTTCTGGTTTTATTAATTATAGTAATTTGGGAATTTGTTTTATTTAATATCTAAGCATTTCAAAATTTAATAAATGACTTTGGTTGAAATTTGTAAATATATCATGTTTTAAAATTGTAATGTATATATTTCAATTTGGAAATTTTATTTTAATTTGATACTAAGTTTTAAATTTTATTTCATAAATAAAAATGTGATTTTAAAATTTATAAGAAAATATTGAAATGTTTTTAAATTTAATTGGATTTAGTTTTAAATTTAGAATAATCAAACAAAATGATTTTTAATTAAATAAAAAGAGATTCATAAAACCAATATTGACTTAATCTTTAATATGTATAAGTTAATTTGTATATCATTGTTGTTCTTATTTCTTTTGTAAATTCATAAACATGTTTTAAAATAAACCAACAACTTATACTAAGCTTACATATACATTAACTTGTAATTAGTATTAACTATTTTAAGGATAACATGTGTTGTGTTCTTATGTATTCAAATTAACAAGTGTTCAAATTTCACAATGATAGTTTGACAAGTGTAAGATTTTGTTTTTAATTTTTCTTTTCTTTTATTAAAATCTGAAATGCATTTAGTTAAGTTTACATCTTCACTTCATTTCCATTTTCCTCAATCAAAGATCAGTTCTTCATTCATAAGATTATTAACAATCTAAACTTGCATGCTCCTCTTCATAAAAAAATTCATCTGCATGTTTTATTTCTGCATATCCTCAAATCTAAACATCTGCATAATCAAACCTGCACAATCAAATCCACCTTCATTCAATTCTCAAATCAAAGAACCTGCATACTCCACTCTTCTTTATAATCAAACTCACCCTTACCTCAAACATTAACATACATTGAAAAACATTAGCCTGGAAGCAAATGGCACATTTGCATACCCAAAACCACATTCAAATCTGCAGAAATCACAATGAATACCTCTGCATCATCTACATGAAGTATATCAAAGTCAAGCTTGCATTTCTATAAGCCTGCATGCATGTGTTTGGGAATTGGCAACTGCATCAACTAGCACCTGCATGCAAGCATTTTAGTCAGAGAGAACAAATAGGCAAAACTGCATATAAATTCAAAGGGAAGTCAAAACAGGGGTCTGCATTCTTGTCTCTGGGATCACCTGCATATCAAAACAGAGAGGAGCAAGCTCTGCATATTTGTTTTCTGCAAACTCACAGGGGCTGCATTCAATAAAAGGGTGAGTAACTCTAAAATCTAAAATTTTATTTAGGTTGCATGCTAAATGTTTAACATAGATAAACATTTCCTGTGTGATGATAATGTTGCCATGATATGTTTTGTTTGCATGCAGTATTTCCTGTTGTTTCTGTTGTTCAAGAAACTGATTTGTGTTTAAAAATTTATGTAGGTTAATTTAGATTACTGATAAAAATTTATGCAAGTCAAATTCAATCTGATGTCTCTGGAAACATATCAAAACACCAATACATGATAGTATGAACTAAAATTTTTACTGTATGATTTGTAGATCCAGTACTATAAATTTAAAACACAAATAGAAATATGGTTTCTAACACTGGAATTTGAATTTTTAGTAAAATAGATATGCTGTAGTAGTTTTTTTTTGAACTGGATAATTAAAATATCAGGAGTTGTCTCTGTAAACACAGAGCAACATAAATGCATGTTGATTCTATTAAATCTCAAACATGTTTATTTATTTATTCAGTATCATAAACTAAAAATACTACTTGTAATTAGATTTTTAAGTCAAAGATTGTAATTTTTAGATAGTAAATGAAGTTGCTTTTGGAGTTTGAACTGAAAATGGAATTTCAGAAATTCTAATGATCTATGGATAATTGAGGCTTGGTGTTCTTCCTGGTAGTGGAAAAGGGGTAGATGAAGCCAGGAAAAATACTAATTTATGATGAATTCCATTTGAATGGTTGCGGTAGGGAAATATTATGTGGAACCCTAGTTTTCACTGTGGCATTTGATTTAATCATTTCGAGATGATGGAGTGATCGAGTGCTTAGATATTCTGGGAATGGGCAGTATGGGAGTAGTGGAAGCCATGGTCGAGGTCTCTGACATTCTGGAGGCCAGAACGGCGGAAGATGGCCGTTGACAGGTTGGAGAAAAGCCTGGAAGGGTTGTTGCCAGGTTTGGGTTTGAAGAACTCGATTTTGTTTTTGAGGGTTGAAGCTTGAATTGTGGGTCGTAGTGGGTAGCTTGGTTGGTTACTGATTAGTTGTGATGGTCGTTGACGATCATAAATGGACGGCGACGCCGTGCATATGCACGGTGAAGTAGGACACTGGGGAAGTTTGGATAGTTGTGGGGTGACTCGGGTAAACCCTGGTTTTTTTCTCGAAGTAAAGTAGTGTGTGACTCGGGGGAATCGGGTTGCAGACTCGAAGTAGAGTTAGTGAAGGGGGGGTTCAGCTGTTTGTTTACAGGTTTTACAAACCTGTAACTTTTGGGTTTATAATTTTGTAAAACCCTGAAATTTTAAATGATTAAGAAACTTAAATCATATTTAAACTCAAGTTTTAAATTTATTTGAATTCAAGCTAATTTAAAATTACAGTTTAAATTAATAAAGTTAAGAAGAAAATTTATTTAGTTTTTACAGGTTTTTGATAAACCTGAAACTGTTTTACAAAGCCTGTCAATTTTGTTTTTTTTAAAATTTTAAACTGAATTTAAATAGAGTGCAGAGCAAATTTTAAAACAAAATTCTGAAACAGGTTTTAAATCTTGATTCAAAATGAGTTTGAATGATAATTTAAAAATATATAAGTTTTATAAAATAAAGTGAAGGATTTTGACAACTTTGAAATTATTATATAAAATGACTTAAAATCTGAAGTTTAAGGTTTAAAAAGAGTTTTAAAATTTAAATTTAAATCTGAATTCAAAGCTAATTTGAATCTTAAGTTTAAATTTGGAAACAAAGTTAAATGTGTATTCAGTTATTGAAATTTAAGGAAAATCTGAAGTTGCAAGATTTAAACTAAGTATAAATTGAGTTATTGAGATGTTAAGTTATAAATGTTTAAACTTTAATAAGTTCAAACTATTTACATTTCAAACCTTATATTTGGAATGAAATTTTGAAACAAGTTTTAAAGCACTTTGTTTTAAAATAAAATTTGTTTAAACATAATTTAGAAAAGTTTTATTTTAAAGTTAAGTGAAGAAATAATGTTTTGAAATTAAATTATTAAAAAGGTGATTAAGTAATAATTAATTTATTTAATTAATTATTAAGGTTAAATGCATATTGATTTAGGGGTTGATCAAATTTGAAAATTTAGATCATTAATTAGATTTTTAATTAATGGTTATAAATTGTTAATGAGTATTTAAGTTTTAATCAAGGTTAATGTATTTAAATAATTAGACTTTAATTATAGATAATTAAATTTGTAATTTATCTAAGATAATTATTTAATTAAATAATTAGGGAAGGGTTAATTCAGGTCATTAACCAGGATTATTTAAATAATTAATTAATATGATTAATTTCTACGATTAATTAGATTAATTAATTTAATAATAATCAATTGTGAATGGGTTGAGTATAATTACTTGGTAAAGTAATTAAGAAATTAATTACTTAATGTAATTAATTTAGTTTAATGGAATTGTTTAATTTAATTAATTAAGTTTAATTAATTTTAAACATTTGAGTTTTTTTTTTTAAGTAATTACTTTATGAAATTAATGATTTGGAAATTTACTTAGTTAAGTAATTAATTAATAATTACATGATTGTAATTAAGTGGAGATGTTTAAGTGTGAGATAATTTGGATTAATTATTTAGTAATTAATCAACTAATTAAGGAATTAATTAAGGATAATTAACTTGGTTTAATATAGTAATTAAGTTTGTTAATTACTTAGAGTAATTAATTTAAGAAGTAATTAAGATCATTAATTATTTTAATTAATGATGTAATTAAAGTTGATTAATTATGATTAATTAATCAATAATAGGTAATTAAAGGTAATTAATTAATGTAATTAATTATGATAAATTAATTAATTGAGTAATTAAGGGTTAATTACTGTTTGGTTGTGAATAATTAATTTTGTGAAATTAATTAAGGATAATTACATGAATGTAATTAAGGGTAATTAACCAAGAGTGGTTAATTAAGGTAATTTATTTTGAATGGTTGATTAATTGATTGTAATCAATTAAATGATTGGATAAGCAAGGTTTATGTAGATGAAGTAATTAATTTAATTTATTTTAAATTAATTATAGATGAAGGAATTAATTTAATTCATTTTAAATTAATTTAAGATAGAGATGATTAATTTAATTCATTTTAAATTAATTATATGGTATGAGTAAATCTTTGCTTATGTATAAATGGATGTTGATGATTGTCTTGGATGCTTTGTGATCTCAGTAATGAGATAAGTATGGTTGTGTGGTATGGATATTTGATGGTATTGTGATGATAACATAGGTTATCTATTGTGATGTTGAGATATGGAATATCTATATGATATTGATGATGTGAATTACCTGTTATGTGATAATGTTGATTATCAGTTATGATTTAAGTTATCTATCTGTGTGTATATAGATACTGTAATTGAAATGTTTTAAAACTTTAAAACAACTTGGACCTTAAAAGACACGCTTTGGTTTTCGATGAGACCGGGATCGGGTTTCCATATTTGGATATCCGAAAACCACATCGATTCCAAATAACGATAGGTCGTGAATCAAAGTGGAGCTTTGTGAAGACTCGAGGTGTAAGGGCTATGAGTCATTATAACTCTGTGGGTGATTCCGTAATGAGTTGACGGAATTAGTCCTTATAGATTCGAGATGGTGAATTAGAGTGCAAGGGTTATTGTCGTTAACTCTGAGGGTGATTCCAAAATGAGTGTAACGAGATAATGCCTTCGGTTTCGTTCGAACCCGGAACGAACTTGTATGGATTGAATGCTTTCAGAACATCGTCAGGTGGACGATGAGCATTCTAAGATTGATATGTCCTATAAAGGTAATCGTAGCCTCAAGCCTCATCAACCGGGAATGGCTAAAACAGGGGAGGTGCAGCAAGGCTTCGTGGGTAGCGCCCACTGGAGAGCAAGATTGATCCCTGTCTAGAAGTCCCTTTATATTTCGGCTGTGTGGGGCGATTGCTAGCTAGAATCGCCGGGGCTGTCTTGTTCGGAACTGTTCAGTAAGGAACGGGTCCGGCCTTGTGTTGCAGGGGAGTTAGGGTGGCTCCTCGGTACGGTGATCTAGGCCACGTACTGTGACGGGCGGTACCCCAGTAGCCCTGCCATTGTATGGAATCCAAAATCCAATAAGTGCCGTACGTATTAGTTGTGCCCAACTATGTTGGAATGTGAGATGTAAGCATTTCAGCTATTTCTGTATTTTACTTGAAAACCCTAGACACTATTATAATATCATCGGACTTCCTATCAAATGTTTTGGTTAGCGTAAGGTAAAAACTTTTCCATGTTTATGTGTGGGAAGTCTTACGTGATACCTTTCTTTTCAAAAGGTTTTTAAAAGTTAAGCAACTTTAACCTGTTACTCACACCAGACCCATGTCTGACCCGGAGTTTATTTTTGTTTTTCATAAACTCTTGGGTACTCAAATTTTTATGAGTAGTCAAGGGAATTCAGGTTAGGATTCTGGATTAGCTTTGACGACTTGTAGAGGAGCAATGGAGCAGGAGGCTTCTGCGAGTAGATATATATCTAGTTTTCCGCTGTGTAGTTCTCTGAGAGTTTGTTGTATTGAGTTGTATAACTGGACAGGTGTCTATAACTGTCTAGTATGAGATTGATTATGCTGTGTATCTCTGATATTGTTGTAAACTATGTAAAGTATTATGTTATTAATATAATTTATTCGTTCCGCTGTGTTAGATTCTGATGTTGTTTCTTCTTCTCTTCTTTCTTTTCTACTTCTATCCCTTTCTTTCTTAATTCATGACGCGATTTTCTGGGAGTGAAATTCGGGTCGTGACATTGTGGTATCAGAGCTTTAGGTTGAGCGAATACCTAGGCTCTGGAATGAATCTTTCTTTAGGGAGCATTAGGTTGAGTGAATACCTAGGCTCAGTAGTGGTGTCTTTCTTGAGAGAGCGTATTTGTAATTTTTATATATAACTATATATATTTCTACCTATCTGTTGGGTTACCCGTTCAGGTTTTCCAATATAAGTTATGAAGGTAGATGAGGTAGTATTGTGTGTTACACGATTACTACCATTGGTTGGAGTTTGAATGTTTGAGGTTGGAGGTGTTTTGTTGAGACTGTAGACCTAATACCGTCTCGAGTGAGTCCTGTAGTGATGAAGAACTTCATTAATCTCTGAAGGAAACCTGTTAAGGTTCAGAGTTTATTTCTGAAGTTGATGAGTAGTGTTTAGATCTGTTTGGTTGAGCTGAAGCAAGTGATGGTATTTTGATACCTCCGGAAGTAGTAGCTGCGTGATGAGATGCAGTGACTATGGATGTTCCCGAAGATGTTTTCGTTGGAACAAGTTTAAGAAGGTGAGTCTGCTTCAGTGTTGTGGCTGTGTTCAGCCGGAGTTTCTGTTTGCTTTGAAGTCCGAATTTCTCGGAGAGCTTTGTTTTGGAATTCTTTGGCATCTGTGGCAGCAGTGTAGTTTGGAGTGTTCTCGGTGTTGGCAAGAGATCTTTTGGCTTAGCAGTTTTTCTGAAATGGAGTTCAAAAGCAGCTGAGTGGACCCGTTTCTTTGATGGGTTGGCTAGTTGAGTTTGAGCTGTTCTGTTTGGTTATGGAAGAACAGTTTTCCTTGGATTTGGTTTGGGTGGATCACAAAAGTGACTTGCGATTGTTTGAGTGTTCTCTTGGGTTATCTGAGTTTTTCTGGATATCTTCAGAAAGTCAGAGTTCTGTCTGCCTCTGGAGATTGAGTTGGTGTAGCAGCTCGGAGTTTTGGAGGAACTCCTGAATGATTCTTATGGATTTGTTGAACCATATCTTTGGGGTATGTTGTTGAGTTGTGCTTGTGTTCTTCTTCAACAATTCTCTTCTTCAGATCAGAGTTGAGCAGCGGAAGCAGTTGGGGAGTGTATCTGCTTTTCTTTCTGGACAGGAGAAGTAAGTTGTTGTTTTCTGATGTTGAGGAGTTGAGTTTGAGTTCTTGGTCTTGGTTGATCTTGAGGAGATCATTTTGTTGAATTGATTGGTCTGGTTTGTTTCTAGAAGCATCAGCGTAGGTTGAGCTGAGCGGGTAGGCTATAGGTAGCTCAAGATCGTCCGAAGAGATTTTGTGGATAAGAGTCGAAGAGATTTGGACTCTGAAGTCGGAAGTTTAATTTTGGATAAGTTTTCTCTGATCGTAACTGAGCTATAAGTTTGGGTAAGTCTGTGAAGTAGCTCTGTAGTGTTTTGGATCTTTTCTGTGATCTTGGAGAATAAGTGATGGGTCTACAGGATTGAGTTGCCAGTTGGATAACTGGGAATTGATGAGTTTCACGTATCTCTGAGGGAGTAGGTGTATGATCTGTCTCTGGTTGTGGAACCAGCAGTTTTGGAGTTTTGGTTGTTGAGTCAGACTCGTTTGTAGTCTGATATTTTGTCTAGTGTTATAGATATAGTTGTATAGGAGCTTTGTAGCTTTATAGTATTGTTTGTTTGGATTTTCTAGGGCGAGTATCCCGGTGGATATATATATACACAGGGGAAACTCGATAGAATTTTATCCAGAATTTGTCTGGATAATTAGATTTGCTGGATTGGTTGAATTGGTTGTTTGGTTGTTAGCATATGTTGATATATACTTGTGTTTAAAATAAAAATATAATGAGATTATTAAATTACCTTTGTTTTAAATTTCGAGGACGAAATTCTTTTAAGGGGGAAGGATTGTAACATCCCGGAATTTTTGACAATATCAATTTAATAATCTGTAATTAAAATTAAATTGATATTGATGTTCTGATGATAATTATTCAGATAAATTTAATAATCTTTTTCAATAATTATTTAAAATGGTTATTTTATCTTTTAAAAATAATAAATTGATTTCTATTTACAATATGAATATATGGTTTATATTTTTAAATAGATTGGTTTTGTTTCAATTTTTATATAGATAATTTTCTGGTTTTATTAATTATAGTAATTTGGGAATTTGTTTTATTTAATATCTAAGCATTTCAAAATTTAATAAATGACTTTGGTTGAAATTTGTAAATATATCATGTTTTAAAATTGTAATGTATATATTTCAATTTGGAAATTTTATTTTAATTTGATACTAAGTTTTAAATTTTATTTCATAAATAAAAATGTGATTTTAAAATTTATAAGAAAATATTGAAATGTTTTTAAATTTAATTGGATTTAGTTTTAAATTTAGAATAATCAAACAAAATGATTTTTAATTAAATAAAAAGAGATTCATAAAACCAATATTGACTTAATCTTTAATATGTATAAGTTAATTTGTATATCATTGTTGTTCTTATTTCTTTTGTAAATTCATAAACATGTTTTAAAATAAACCAACAACTTATACTAAGCTTACATATACATTAACTTGTAATTAGTATTAACTATTTTAAGGATAACATGTGTTGTGTTCTTATGTATTCAAATTAACAAGTGTTCAAATTTCACAATGATAGTTTGACAAGTGTAAGATTTTGTTTTTAATTTTTCTTTTCTTTTATTAAAATCTGAAATGCATTTAGTTAAGTTTACATCTTCACTTCATTTCCATTTTCCTCAATCAAAGATCAGTTCTTCATTCATAAGATTATTAACAATCTAAACTTGCATGCTCCTCTTCATAAAAAAATTCATCTGCATGTTTTATTTCTGCATATCCTCAAATCTAAACATCTGCATAATCAAACCTGCACAATCAAATCCACCTTCATTCAATTCTCAAATCAAAGAACCTGCATACTCCACTCTTCTTTATAATCAAACTCACCCTTACCTCAAACATTAACATACATTGAAAAACATTAGCCTGGAAGCAAATGGCACATTTGCATACCCAAAACCACATTCAAATCTGCAGAAATCACAATGAATACCTCTGCATCATCTACATGAAGTATATCAAAGTCAAGCTTGCATTTCTATAAGCCTGCATGCATGTGTTTGGGAATTGGCAACTGCATCAACTAGCACCTGCATGCAAGCATTTTAGTCAGAGAGAACAAATAGGCAAAACTGCATATAAATTCAAAGGGAAGTCAAAACAGGGGTCTGCATTCTTGTCTCTGGGATCACCTGCATATCAAAACAGAGAGGAGCAAGCTCTGCATATTTGTTTTCTGCAAACTCACAGGGGCTGCATTCAATAAAAGGGTGAGTAACTCTAAAATCTAAAATTTTATTTAGGTTGCATGCTAAATGTTTAACATAGATAAACATTTCCTGTGTGATGATAATGTTGCCATGATATGTTTTGTTTGCATGCAGTATTTCCTGTTGTTTCTGTTGTTCAAGAAACTGATTTGTGTTTAAAAATTTATGTAGGTTAATTTAGATTACTGATAAAAATTTATGCAAGTCAAATTCAATCTGATGTCTCTGGAAACATATCAAAACACCAATACATGATAGTATGAACTAAAATTTTTACTGTATGATTTGTAGATCCAGTACTATAAATTTAAAACACAAATAGAAATATGGTTTCTAACACTGGAATTTGAATTTTTAGTAAAATAGATATGCTGTAGTAGTTTTTTTTTGAACTGGATAATTAAAATATCAGGAGTTGTCTCTGTAAACACAGAGCAACATAAATGCATGTTGATTCTATTAAATCTCAAACATGTTTATTTATTTATTCAGTATCATAAACTAAAAATACTACTTGTAATTAGATTTTTAAGTCAAAGATTGTAATTTTTAGATAGTAAATGAAGTTGCTTTTGGAGTTTGAACTGAAAATGGAATTTCAGAAATTCTAATGATCTATGGATAATTGAGGCTTGGTGTTCTTCCTGGTAGTGGAAAAGGGGTAGATGAAGCCAGGAAAAATACTAATTTATGATGAATTCCATTTGAATGGTTGCGGTAGGGAAATATTATGTGGAACCCTAGTTTTCACTGTGGCATTTGATTTAATCATTTCGAGATGATGGAGTGATCGAGTGCTTAGATATTCTGGGAATGGGCAGTATGGGAGTAGTGGAAGCCATGGTCGAGGTCTCTGACATTCTGGAGGCCAGAACGGCGGAAGATGGCCGTTGACAGGTTGGAGAAAAGCCTGGAAGGGTTGTTGCCAGGTTTGGGTTTGAAGAACTCGATTTTGTTTTTGAGGGTTGAAGCTTGAATTGTGGGTCGTAGTGGGTAGCTTGGTTGGTTACTGATTAGTTGTGATGGTCGTTGACGATCATAAATGGACGGCGACGCCGTGCATATGCACGGTGAAGTAGGACACTGGGGAAGTTTGGATAGTTGTGGGGTGACTCGGGTAAACCCTGGTTTTTTTCTCGAAGTAAAGTAGTGTGTGACTCGGGGGAATCGGGTTGCAGACTCGAAGTAGAGTTAGTGAAGGGGGGGTTCAGCTGTTTGTTTACAGGTTTTACAAACCTGTAACTTTTGGGTTTATAATTTTGTAAAACCCTGAAATTTTAAATGATTAAGAAACTTAAATCATATTTAAACTCAAGTTTTAAATTTATTTGAATTCAAGCTAATTTAAAATTACAGTTTAAATTAATAAAGTTAAGAAGAAAATTTATTTAGTTTTTACAGGTTTTTGATAAACCTGAAACTGTTTTACAAAGCCTGTCAATTTTGTTTTTTTTAAAATTTTAAACTGAATTTAAATAGAGTGCAGAGCAAATTTTAAAACAAAATTCTGAAACAGGTTTTAAATCTTGATTCAAAATGAGTTTGAATGATAATTTAAAAATATATAAGTTTTATAAAATAAAGTGAAGGATTTTGACAACTTTGAAATTATTATATAAAATGACTTAAAATCTGAAGTTTAAGGTTTAAAAAGAGTTTTAAAATTTAAATTTAAATCTGAATTCAAAGCTAATTTGAATCTTAAGTTTAAATTTGGAAACAAAGTTAAATGTGTATTCAGTTATTGAAATTTAAGGAAAATCTGAAGTTGCAAGATTTAAACTAAGTATAAATTGAGTTATTGAGATGTTAAGTTATAAATGTTTAAACTTTAATAAGTTCAAACTATTTACATTTCAAACCTTATATTTGGAATGAAATTTTGAAACAAGTTTTAAAGCACTTTGTTTTAAAATAAAATTTGTTTAAACATAATTTAGAAAAGTTTTATTTTAAAGTTAAGTGAAGAAATAATGTTTTGAAATTAAATTATTAAAAAGGTGATTAAGTAATAATTAATTTATTTAATTAATTATTAAGGTTAAATGCATATTGATTTAGGGGTTGATCAAATTTGAAAATTTAGATCATTAATTAGATTTTTAATTAATGGTTATAAATTGTTAATGAGTATTTAAGTTTTAATCAAGGTTAATGTATTTAAATAATTAGACTTTAATTATAGATAATTAAATTTGTAATTTATCTAAGATAATTATTTAATTAAATAATTAGGGAAGGGTTAATTCAGGTCATTAACCAGGATTATTTAAATAATTAATTAATATGATTAATTTCTACGATTAATTAGATTAATTAATTTAATAATAATCAATTGTGAATGGGTTGAGTATAATTACTTGGTAAAGTAATTAAGAAATTAATTACTTAATGTAATTAATTTAGTTTAATGGAATTGTTTAATTTAATTAATTAAGTTTAATTAATTTTAAACATTTGAGTTTTTTTTTTAAGTAATTACTTTATGAAATTAATGATTTGGAAATTTACTTAGTTAAGTAATTAATTAATAATTACATGATTGTAATTAAGTGGAGATGTTTAAGTGTGAGATAATTTGGATTAATTATTTAGTAATTAATCAACTAATTAAGGAATTAATTAAGGATAATTAACTTGGTTTAATATAGTAATTAAGTTTGTTAATTACTTAGAGTAATTAATTTAAGAAGTAATTAAGATCATTAATTATTTTAATTAATGATGTAATTAAAGTTGATTAATTATGATTAATTAATCAATAATAGGTAATTAAAGGTAATTAATTAATGTAATTAATTATGATAAATTAATTAATTGAGTAATTAAGGGTTAATTACTGTTTGGTTGTGAATAATTAATTTTGTGAAATTAATTAAGGATAATTACATGAATGTAATTAAGGGTAATTAACCAAGAGTGGTTAATTAAGGTAATTTATTTTGAATGGTTGATTAATTGATTGTAATCAATTAAATGATTGGATAAGCAAGGTTTATGTAGATGAAGTAATTAATTTAATTTATTTTAAATTAATTATAGATGAAGGAATTAATTTAATTCATTTTAAATTAATTTAAGATAGAGATGATTAATTTAATTCATTTTAAATTAATTATATGGTATGAGTAAATCTTTGCTTATGTATAAATGGATGTTGATGATTGTCTTGGATGCTTTGTGATCTCAGTAATGAGATAAGTATGGTTGTGTGGTATGGATATTTGATGGTATTGTGATGATAACATAGGTTATCTATTGTGATGTTGAGATATGGAATATCTATATGATATTGATGATGTGAATTACCTGTTATGTGATAATGTTGATTATCAGTTATGATTTAAGTTATCTATCTGTGTGTATATAGATACTGTAATTGAAATGTTTTAAAACTTTAAAACAACTTGGACCTTAAAAGACACGCTTTGGTTTTCGATGAGACCGGGATCGGGTTTCCATATTTGGATATCCGAAAACCACATCGATTCCAAATAACGATAGGTCGTGAATCAAAGTGGAGCTTTGTGAAGACTCGAGGTGTAAGGGCTATGAGTCATTATAACTCTGTGGGTGATTCCGTAATGAGTTGACGGAATTAGTCCTTATAGATTCGAGATGGTGAATTAGAGTGCAAGGGTTATTGTCGTTAACTCTGAGGGTGATTCCAAAATGAGTGTAACGAGATAATGCCTTCGGTTTCGTTCGAACCCGGAACGAACTTGTATGGATTGAATGCTTTCAGAACATCGTCAGGTGGACGATGAGCATTCTAAGATTGATATGTCCTATAAAGGTAATCGTAGCCTCAAGCCTCATCAACCGGGAATGGCTAAAACAGGGGAGGTGCAGCAAGGCTTCGTGGGTAGCGCCCACTGGAGAGCAAGATTGATCCCTGTCTAGAAGTCCCTTTATATTTCGGCTGTGTGGGGCGATTGCTAGCTAGAATCGCCGGGGCTGTCTTGTTCGGAACTGTTCAGTAAGGAACGGGTCCGGCCTTGTGTTGCAGGGGAGTTAGGGTGGCTCCTCGGTACGGTGATCTAGGCCACGTACTGTGACGGGCGGTACCCCAGTAGCCCTGCCATTGTATGGAATCCAAAATCCAATAAGTGCCGTACGTATTAGTTGTGCCCAACTATGTTGGAATGTGAGATGTAAGCATTTCAGCTATTTCTGTATTTTACTTGAAAACCCTAGACACTATTATAATATCATCGGATTTCCTATCAAATGTTTTGGTTAGCGTAAGGTAAAAACTTTTCCATGTTTATGTGTGGGAAGTCTTACGTGATACCTTTCTTTTCAAAAGGTTTTTAAAAGTTAAGCAACTTTAACCTGTTACTCACACCAGACCCATGTCTGACCCGGAGTTTATTTTTGTTTTTCATAAACTCTTGGGTACTCAAATTTTTATGAGTAGTCAAGGGAATTCAGGTTAGGATTCTGGATTAGCTTTGACGACTTGTGGAGGAGCAATGGAGCAGGAGGCTTCTGCGAGTAGATATATATCTAGTTTTCCGCTGTGTAGTTCTCTGAGAGTTTGTTGTATTGAGTTGTATAACTGGACAGGTGTCTATAACTGTCTAGTATGAGATTGATTATGCTGTGTATCTCTGATATTGTTGTAAACTATGTAAAGTATTATGTTATTAATATAATTTATTCGTTCCGCTGTGTTAGATTCTGATGTTGTTTCTTCTTCTCTTCTTTCTTTTCTACTTCTATCCCTTTCTTTCTTAATTCATGACGCGATTTTCTGGGAGTGAAATTCGGGTCGTGACACTGTTAATTATACAATGATAATCCAGTTTGGTTGATAAATGATTGATTGTTTGATGTTGACATTGGACATTAAATTGTTAATGTATGAAGTGATAAATAATTTACAATTGAAATTGACGTAGGAGTTAACAATTTGAAATTGATATATGTGTTGAATATGATTAGATTAAATATGTATAATATGACCCTATTAAATATTTAATTACTTGACATGTAGAAATTTGGTTAAGTACACCTTGAACCATTGAATGTATGTTGTGAAAATTGATGTAGTATAATTTGAATAATGGACATCAAGTGAAAAACCTTATAAATATTAGTGTAATAATCTTTAATCTACATGAAATGATAGTGTAGATTCTAGAAATAATTATATTAATTTGCACAAACAACAATGTGAATTAATACGATTATTTCGGGATTAGTTGAATTGATAATTGGATTGTTATTGATTGTTGTTATTGCTTATTTATTTACTTTGACACCATCCCAGTTATCATATTGCAAGTTCCCTTTGTTATGCTTTGATTTTTGAATTGAAATGGAATCGGGTTGAAATGATAAATACCCAAATGAACTTGACTAAAGATAGAGAATTAAATAAACCCGATTGGTCAATAATTTGGTTTAAAAATATAATAAAGATTTTATTCGAATAAACAATAAGGTTTTTGAAATGAAGTTAGAATTTGAATTTTATGAAAGGAAAATGTTAATATTTAAAAATCTGAATCAAAATATTAACATAGTAGTTGATGAAAGAACGTTGTTTTAAAATTAATTATTTAATAATTAAGTTTTGAAATTATTAAATAATTAAATTGTGAAATATTTAAAAATTAAGTTGTGAAATTATTTAAAAATTAAGTTTTGAAATTATTTAATTATTTAATAAGATTGAATTATTTAATAATTTAATAAGATTGAATTATTTAATAATTAAATAAAATAGAATTCTTTAATAAGTGAAACTGAACTTCTTAAATAAGTGAATTAAGTTTCTTTATTAATTGAATTTTGAAATTTGTAACTAAGTAAATGAATAAGTGAAATTGAATTTCTTTAACAAGAAATAAAAATGTGATTTATTGAAATTAATGTAAGACTTGTAATTTAAAGAACTTGATTTGACGAATCTAATTTAATTCAATTTGAAGTTTCGATATAATGAAGTTGAACTTAAGTAATTGATTTAATGAATTGGAAATTAAATAGAAATTGTTTTGAATGACAAATTTACTTAATGAATATTGAATAAAATCGATCATTGAATTTAAATTGATTTGAATGTTAAATTAAATTAATTTAAAGGATTTAGAAATGAAACTTATATACGAACTTGAATAAATATTTGAATTGTTTTAAATAAAAATTGAAATTGGATTATAAGATTTTGAAATGGTAATTTGGAAGTTATGAAACGTAAATTTTGGAAATTGTTTTAGAAAGGCAAATGGAATGTTGGTTTACAAATTCTAATTGAAATTGAATTTGATTTGGTTTTGAAATTTATTAAACGACCAATCGGTGTAATAATTACGAAAGTTATTAAAGAAACCGGGATCAGTTATGGACATACTCTCTGTCTAAACCGAAACCACTTTAATAACTATACGCGGAGTGTGATCCAAAATGAAGTGGTTGGAATGATGTACGTGATGACTGAAGAAAGAGAACGATGATGGATAGCCTTGACACTTGTGTCAAATTGAAAATAACTAAAACATGAGCCGTGCTGGGCCAAATGGGGTTAGCCACCTCGAGCGAACACACTTCTTCGTAAACTACTCATTACTTGTTATTGATTGGTGCACCCTCAAATTTTGGGAGTGTTGTTTCGCGGTATTGCGATCGTTGCGGCGATGCGTTTTCACCAGTACGGATCAGGCAAACAGTAGTTTCACTACCTTGGGTATTGCCTCATGTGCCTTGTCATACTTGTATCCCTATATACGCGACCACTACGAATTTGTTTTTTGTTATACCTATGAGTACTCCC
Organism: Allium cepa; assembly: GCA_030765085.1. Lineage (NCBI taxonomy): Eukaryota > Viridiplantae > Streptophyta > Magnoliopsida > Asparagales > Amaryllidaceae > Allium > Allium cepa. Next base: position 106,759,161 of record CM060946.1, read on the forward strand.
TGATATCCCACTAGTTTACGGTGGAGTTTACAGTGCTGTATAGTCTATGACACTTATATAAAATGTGTTAAGGGGGATAGTGATAACGCCTTAACACTATTTTGATACTTTATATTACTGATTGGCATTATCTACTTAGCATACACTACTATATAGTAGATAGTTTAACTGATCCTTAAAGGATGGTTATTCCAACGTCCTTTGAGTTACTTATATTTCAGTTGTTATTTCACTTGAGTTGGATTTATTGATTTAAGAATGTTAATCCTGACTCGAGTGTTTTGTGTTTTGCTTTATGCTCGGGTCAGACTGAGTGTACCAGTATTCGAGACTCACCTTTGGAGTTAGAGCTTCACTTGGAGATCCAGCTATCTATCCAGCTTTCAGATATTCAGTTGATTCTAGTGTTATATTCTGATTCTTGTATTTGACTATTGTATTCGAGACTTCTGTTGTAACATATTTAACTCTGTTATATAGTAGCTTCATGAACTACTATCTTTTGTTTCCGCTGCATTTATTACTCTGTGTCTGTGATCTGTGATTATTTATTTACTGTATATGTTTAGTTTTGCCAAATTTAAGTTAACAATTCGGTATTTTGAATTATTCAAGTCCGACATGTGCGGATGCGAATAGTCCAAAATAGCGGGCTGTTACAAAATCAAATTTAATATATATAAGAACGTTAATCATGAGTGATTGCTCACCTTTCGAGGCTAGGTAGATTTGGCAAAGAAATGAGTTACGACTCCAAGCACGAATTTCGAAGCAAAGCATGATTGGCACGAATTCGATGGATAGAGCTGTTAATAAAAATCGATGAGAACAAATCGAAAATCAGTTTTGATATAAACTGAAAATATATAAATTATTATACTATATATATAGTTTCAATATTTTATTTTAAGACAATTATTATAAAATTTTCAAAATCATTCTTCTTAAAACTCAAGTATTAAGAATCATATATATATGTATGTATGTATGTATGTATGTATGTATGCATGTATGTATATTATATTTAAAACTCAAACTTACCATACACTTGTATTAACAAATAGATATATAGGTATGTATAACTTGCGAACCTATTTTATTTTATAATTAATCTATAAATTAATATAACTAAATTCATTATAACACAGATTGGAACTCAACAGCTCCAACTTATATAACAAACAAATTGTACATATTCGTATATAACTATATAATACAATGTGAACAGAACTGCTGGTCAACTTTATAACTAATTATACCATACCATTATCATATTACAAAATATTATAAATATATGTATAACTGAGCAAATTATCATGACAGTTGCTAAAATACAAAGAAGGTAAACATATATACTATATTGCATATATAAATGCGAACATTTACGCTAACATAAAATAAATTGTAACAAATGTCTTATAACACATTACTAACAGATACATATATATAATTACTTTGAAATCAATTATTATTGTATATATAAAGATGTGACACGACAGCCCTTATGCAGAACTTCGAAAAACATATGTAATATATATATCCAATTTATACATAAACATACAGATATATATATATATATATTAAAACTATTATAGCTTATACATCAAAACTTAACCTTCCTATATATATTTTTAAACGTTATTTTTTTTCAAATATCAATATTAAACCAAAATATATAGCCAACATTGAATATATGTTCGTAATATATGAATAAATCGAGTATCTAACAACTTACAAAACATACCCAGTCCATAACGTATGGCTATAGGGGAGCAAGCTGCAGGCTTCAAGCGAAAAGATACATTTCCCTTTTTTTTAAATATAATCAAAATATAAACACAAAAAAATATACTTTATAAAACTATACATATATATACCAACAGCTTGCAGTTCATATACCACATATATAACTAACAGACATTATACAACATTTTAAAACTTATATACTTTAGCTACGTATATACTAAAATCCCATATAATCTTTCCAACTGCAGATCAATATAAACTTTACGTATATACTAAAATATGCTTACCGTAAAATATATATAAACTGTAAAACATATATTATACTTTTTCTATAATAAAATATATCCTATTATATATACATACATAATATACCTTATACAAAAAAAGACGAGGAGGATGGCGTAAAGTGTAGATGTGTTGCCGCTGGAGTCGAAAGCGGTGTCTAGTGCGTTGAGCGAGGCTATAGGTGAAGCACGGCAGCTCATGCGGCTATCCTCTGGGTGAAGGAGGTTCGGCTCACGGAGGAAGTGGAGCATGGCGAGAAAGAGGCGGAGTCCGGTGAAGGAAAGATGGGGACATGCATGATATTTGCTGAGAGGCCGAGAGCGAAAAGGGAGAATAAAGTGGAAGTGAGGCCATGCATTAGAAAGGTAGAAGACGTGCAGGCTAGAGAAAGAAGAGAGTGAATTTGGCTACAGGCGAAAATGAATGAGCACAATTGTTATATATTTCTTGCTTTTCAGAATGAATAGACAACTAAAAAAAATGAATAAGAAGCAACATTTTTTAACAGATGGAAGTGCAAAAGTCATATGTAGAATTTAATAAAATTTATAACTCGTGGTTGATTGAATTATGCGGTAAGCAATTTAAAGGACAAAGAATACAAGGGTTCAAATACGGAACCGATACAGAATCGTTATATCGACCCGGCAGCGAACCGGACTTCAAAACACAGAAGTGAATATACCATAGAGATCAGCATGACGAGACAATCAAAACGGTATATAGATATTAATGGTACGATCATCCTATCAAAAGTCGATAATCGGTACCGAAAATGCTGCTAATTTGCTAGAAATAAGATAAACGAAGCAACAGCAGTTCAAATCTGGTAAAACGAAAGATGACGTCTAATTCAAAAGATGATTTACAAATTTATTGTATAAAAATATTCAAGTTTGGAAGATATTTTATTATCGTCAATATTTAGCTGATTTGAATTTAAATAAAATTACACAAGAAAATAAACTTCCATATTATCAGATGAAAACTTAACATCTGTTATGTTTAATTAAACGTATTCTGAATATTAAATTTTTATTTCAAAATTCAATTATCTAAAAGTTCACAATAGTTCAATTAAAAACCTTATCAAAACCATTAGAACTTTCAGGTCGTTACATTTTCCCCCATTCAAAACTTTTCATCCCCGAAACGAAGGAGGCAGGAGAATAGAAACAACCAGAAAGGAAAATTGATTAGAAATTAATTAATTTAAAACCATATAAATTTCATTTAAATAAAATAATATTCAATAATTGATTTTAAATTCAAGGTATTTCATTAAGTTGATTAAATTTAAATTTATAAATTTCTTCAAAACAAAATGTATTTAATCTATCTCATTTATCCATTATCTTGTTATCCAATTTATCTCTATTAACATTTTCTATAATCATAAATTAAGTACAAAAAATTTGTTATAACCACCCAAATTTATTTAAATTCTTTTAACATCATTTTACATTGTAAACTATTAAGTTACATATTCAACTTCTGGATGATTTAGGTAAGTTATGTTGGAATGCAATTGAGTATTATACAAGTAAAATTTTCCCAATTCAATTATTTCAAGTTTGGATATTTATTCAAAAAATTTGGATTTATTTATAATTAAAATCATCCTTTAACATGAAATTTAAGAATTAAATTTTTTGATTAACTTCAAACAATTAGAGATAATTATATATACATACTATCTATATCAAGTCTAAGATCATATACTTATATATGCATATTATAATTCAAATCACACCCAAGAAACTCAAATCAATTTATCTTCCAAAACAAAAGTGTAGCAAATCTACGAATTGATTTCTCCGCTCTGAAACTCGAAAATGAATGTCGATGATGCTGTAGTCATCACCGAAATTATTTTCCATCGAAAATGGAGGAGAGTACTGATTTAAAACTTTAAAATCCGTTGGAAGAAATTTTCATTTTTAAAATACTTTAAATAATATGCATATCAAAACTTCAAAGTTTGAAGTCACCAGAAATTTTAAATTCTCAAATTCTTAATTTAAATTCATTTCAATTTATAAACCATATTTTATCATTTTGTTTATTTATATCATGTTGTCAATGGTTTTTAAAATAATAAATGAAAATCAAATATTATCATTTTATTAACCAATTATTTTAACAATTATCTTTCAAAAAATTTACTTATATCTATATATAATATAATCATACAAAATTATTAAATTTTAAAAACAATTATGTCAGTTTGCTCTGTTTAAGTGTTTCGGAAATCCTATCGATCGCGTTGATCAGACGAATCGATCGAAAACCCAAATCAACATTAACAACATAAACAACACAATATATAAAATATTTTTATTAAAAAATTACAGTCCCTTACCCGATTTCTCTAGAATGGATTCCAAAACAAAGATAGAGATCCAAATTAGAGGACCTCGATCGAAGAGAATACAATCTAAGAAGATAGGCTCGAAACGAAAATAAGATAATCGAATTACAAAATAGGAAGATGGATATAATGATATTAATCGCGGGTAACCTTAACCAGATCAACTGAGACATTAAGGATAAGATCGATGCGGAATTCTGAGGTAAATCAATATTCGATCACAAAAGATAGAATTCATAGGATGCTCTAGAATAGAGAAAATACGAATAGGGAGAGACATAATGGATTTTGGAACTGAGAGGAACGTTCTAAAATTCAAAAGAAAATGAGTCAAGAGGAAGGAATTCAAGCTCGAATGAAAGTGATTCCATAATTAAATTTACCCTATATGTTGAGTTTTACCTAAAACCAGAGCTCTGATTCCACATGTAACATCTCAATATTTTCAACCAGTCGCATCCACACATATCGGACTTGAATTGCTCAAAATATCAGATAGTTAATTTATATTTGGCAAAACTCAGCATATCCAGTAAATAAATAAATCACAGAATCATAGACATAGAGTAAGATACCAATAAGCAGCGAAAACAAATGAATGGTAGTTCATGAAGCTACAATATATATAATAGAGTTAAATAAGATACAACAAAGTCTCAAATACAATAGTCAAATAAAAGATCAGAACGCATCACTGGAATCAACTGAATAACTACAAGCTGAATAGATAGATGAACCTCCAAGCGAAGCTCCAACTCCAAAAGTGGGTCTCAAAAGCTGTATCACTCACTCTGACACGAGCGTAAAGAAAAACACAAACACTCGAGTCAGGATTAACATTATCATGTCAATAAATCCAACTCTGAAATAACTACTAAAATACAAAAAACTCAAAGGATGTTTGGGATACCCATTCTCTAAGGATCCGTTAAACTATCTACTATGTAGTAATATACGCTATTATAATAATGTCTAAAGTAAAGTAAACTATTAAAACAGCGTTAAAGCGTTACCCATATCCCCTTTAACACATTTTATAGTGCCAATAGTCTATACAATACCGTAATACCTCCTGATCTGGAGGCTGCCAGAGGATACTTGTAACAACCCCAGATTTTGACTATATATTTAAATTTTACTTTATTTCATTTTGAAATTAATTTAAATTTGTTTATTTGTGTGATATCATTTCTAAACATTCTTAAAATGAAAATGTAATTTTTCCAAAATTTACTGTATTTATTTCCTATTTTTAAAGGCTGTTTTCTAATTTTCTGCCATTTTCTTCATTTTAAATTTCTTTATTTTATTTTAAATTTGTTTTATTTGTGAAATTTCATCTGTAAATATTTTAAAAATAATAATAGAATTTTTCCAAAATTTACTATATTGATTTCCTATTTTTAAGGGCTGTTTTCCCTTTTTTTGCTATTTTTTGCATTAAAAATTATATTTAAATTAAATTTTAAATATTTATTTTGTGAATAAAATTTTGTTTTATGTTATTATTTATGTTTAAAAATACTTTACAAGCTCATATTAATTTTTTACAAATTATTTCATTTAATTTCAAATTTTCTAGTCTAGTTCACTGTTTTAACTATTTTTCCTTAATTTTAATCTATATAATTGATAAATGGTATATATATTTTTATATTTTTTTAAAGTTTCGAAATTTTATCTGATAATATTGTTATTTCAGAATATATAAACTTTTATAAATAATTATAGGTAAATTGAAAGGGTTTGTGACCTTTTATTTCTAATGGCTTTTGATTTTCCTGCCTTTTCACATTTTTAACTTACTTTTGCCATCAATTAGCCATAATAACTCACATACTTCAGCTGCCTACCTCCATTATTCATTCACGTACATCATTTCTCATCTCAATAAAAAAAATTCGGCCATCACTTGTTGAGAAGTTGGTAAAATTCTATTTTTCTTTTATCTCCTTTTGTTCACTTATGCTGATTTTTCGTTTGATTTGCACTTGATCTTCTTTATCATAGGATCAGCCATGCCCCTCTCCAGCCCCTGCCACCACCACCTGAGCACGCCACCAGCACCTCCTCCTCACTGACCATCCCCATCCGTACCACCCTTGGTGGTAGTTCCTTCACCAAGTTCACCAAACTCCAACATCTTGACCTAGCCAAGCACAAGCCTTCGCATCCACCACTTCCACCACCCATGGCCGCCACCTACATGACCACCACCACCTCCAGCACCTCCAACACCCTCTGCCACATCACCACAGTGGACCCCACTCCTCTGGCCGTGACCACAGCAGCCTTGGCCGAGCTTCGTTTGCTTGAAACTTGTGATGTTGTTAGTAGTTACGCCTTGTTGTGTTGTTGTTCCATCTCCATAACTTTTTCCATCAACAAACTCATGTTAGGCCGACCTTAGCAACCCAGACCTGACCCAAAACCATTGCCTTAGACCTGTACTCCACCTCTGGCCGAGCCTATGGGATGTCGGAAGCAATTGCAAAGCATTTCAGCTTTGTTTTATGAAGTTATTTCTAGCATAGTTTATCGTATTTTTGGTCTGAAACCTTATAATTGTTATATTGTTTGTTTGATTGGTATTCAAGGGAATTAATCCTTGGCTCCTCCATTCGTATCTGTGTCATGCTTTTGTGCTTGTGTAGATCCCGTTTGTGCAATTCGTCGCTGTGTTATCAGCTCAAAACAGTGAGTTATTCTCACCAGACAGTTTTATACTTATATGAATAGTAAATTGATCACTTGTGAATATGTAAACTGCATCACTATATTATTATTTGCTATGTCACTATTATATGATGTTCACCCATGCTTAAACATCTATTATGACATTTATTACTGTTATATTATGCTGTTCTGTTATTTTATTCGTTTATCACACTGCAAGTTCCCTTTAGATTAGAATCACTATGGGTTGAAATGATACATACCCGAACGGACTTTAGAATAAGGGAAAATCATTATGGGCTGAAATGATAGGCCTGAATGATTTTCAAATTTATTTCATTTACTTGGGACTGCGGGTTTGAAATGATAAAACCCGGATTTTTCTTTGTAAATTACGGGTTGAAATGATATATTACCAGTATCACTTTTCCTACTGTAGAAAATTATATACAGACCCGTAGTTAATATATTTTTCTAAAAATTTTAAAATTATTTTAGAAATGTAAATATTAAAATATTTTGATTTAAACCTAATTAAAAATGATTTTTGGTAAAATATTATTGATTTTCTACAAGTGAAATAAATTAACGAAAAGGTTAGAAAATTTTGAATGTAAGCTATTTTGGGAAATTTGATTTAATTATAATTTGAAATTAAATAGAATATGAAAGCATGATAAATTTATGATAATTTGAATTTAAAGGAATTTAAAGTGATTTTATATCATATTAATGATTTTAATAAAGTTGAAATGTGAAATGAATGAATACTTAAGTTGAAAATTTTAAATTGTAACTAAAATTGGAACTTTTGGAATTGACTTAAAAGTGAATTTTTAATTAAGTAAATAAAAATATAAACTAAGTTATATTTGAGAATTTTAACTTAAGTGTTAGGTTGAAATTTAAATGTAATGAATTTAAAATTGGACACTGCAATTTAATAAGTGAATTAGTGTTAAATATGAATTTTTAAATGGAAATTTAACTTTATGAAATCATGAAATTAAAGAAAATTAAATGATGGTTATAAAAGTAAAATTATGTGATTTTATAAGTTAAAAGTGAATTATAGAAAATATAATTGTTTGATTAAACTAAGTTTTTTTCCTTTGAAACTAATGTAACACTATTACAGCATTTTAAACGCTGTCTTTGTTAAATTTAACTGTTTTGAATATAACATTCTGTAGCAATTTCCAAATGCTGCGAAAGTTGAATTTTCACTGTTTTGATAAAATTAAGTGAATGAATGAACTTTGAAAGTTGAAAATTTTGGAAGTTTAATAATTTAATTATTAAATGTAATAACTTCACTTTTAAAGGATTTAAACGAAGTAATTTGTTGGAATTGAACTATTTTGAAATGTGAATGGTATTTTTAAATTGAATAAAAAAAATGAATATGTTTTTCAAATGAAATGATAAGTTGATATTTTGAAATGGATTTGAAATGATATTGGATTTTGAGAAATAAATACCATTTTTGAAATTATAACTACGGGTTATAATAACGATTGGTTGTTAAAGAGACCGGGATCGGATATGGACATACTCTCTGTCGATACCGAAAACCACTTTAACAACCGTGTGCGCGGTGGAGATTCCAGAATGAAGTAGGATGGTGACGACGTTCCTAAGGTACATTTCGTGAACCTAACTCCCGTGAGTTAGCATAAGGTGGCTAAAACAGGAGCGATCTCGGGCCAAAGGAGGTAGCACCTCTGGCTGAACACACTTCTTCGATACCATTCTATTACTGTTGTGATCGATTGGGTGCATCCCTTGATTTTTGGAGTGTTGTTCGGGGTGGGCGTATGTGGCTGCTGCGTTACCACCAGCCCGTGTCCGTAATTGGTATATCTACTCTGGCATTGCCTTGTGTGCCGTGTCACCTACCATACCGAGCGTTTACTACGAGTTTGTCTTTCTCCCGTAGCCCGTGTGGTATCCTCTGACAGTCACCCAGAGTGGAGATGGCATGATATTGGATGGACTACTGGGACTATTATGTGTGAAGGGTGATATGGGTAGCCCGGAACGCTATTTAAAAGTATGTTTATTTTACTGTAGACTTTAGTATAATAGTGAAATATTACTATGTAGTAAATAGTTTAACGGATCCTTAGAGGATGGGCGGTCCCAGGCATCCTTTAAGTTACTTGTATCTCTATTACAGTTCACTTGAGTTGGTTTACATTATATAAGTATATATTGTCCTGACTCGAGTGTTTTGTGTTTTGCTTTACGCTCGAGTCAGCCTGAGTATTCACAGCTTTGCATTCTCTTCCTAGAGCTGGTCTTTCACTGGAGTTTCTACTTATCTACATATTTATCTACTTCTGTTTGAGCTGTATTAGTTTATTTCATGTATTAGTGAACTTCTATGTATTTGGGATTTCTATTCTGTTGTTTTTTCAGACTATATTATGTATTTGGTTTGAGACTCTGTTATAGTAGCTTCATGAACTACTATGTTATTTTATATTCTGCTGCGAGTTATTCTGTTTGTTCTGTGTCTGTGATTCTGTATATTTGATTTCATTTGCTCCAAATTTATTTACAATCTGTTATTTCGCATCATTCAAGTCCGACATGTGTGGATTATTGTCGATTTGAATGGTACGAAATTGGGGGTTGTTACAGTTGGTATCAGAGCCAGGTTTTGGCAACCATTGCCTCTGCGAAGCAAAAACTCATTAGAGATAGGGTATTTCCACCCTGGAATGAGTGAAATCAATCTCAGAATCATATCTTTGTGAGAGACGTATTTTCAAAGTATAAAATGATTTTTCAAAATTTTTTCAAAGGATTTTCAAAGATTATTTTGATATATATATTTTTCTTGCTTTCAAAGGATTTTCAAATGTTTTCTAACTTTCCTTTCTTTCGTATCTATCTTGTTAGGATCTTTTCTTTCTTTAAGATATTCATCCAAGTGTATTATCTTGCCTTATCTTAATTTGTCTTCGGCTTGTCTTTATTCTTATCCTAAATTCATTCTTGATATTTTTCAGGATGAATCGGGGAAATGCCAGAGTTAGGGGTCGCGGTATTGCCCCAGCTCCTCAACCTGTTGCTCCAGTCAGGTTCACTGTTCTTTGTAAGGAATTCTCTCAACTTGGTGGAACCCCATTCACCGGTTCATAGACTATCATTGAGGCTCAGCAGTGGTTGCGGAGTCTTGAGAGGATATTTACTGGTCTTGACATTACTGATGCTCAGAAGCGTCACCTTGCAGCCTAGTAGTTGCATGATTCTGCTTTAGATTGGTGGGAGTCCGTTACGGCTGACACCGTCGAGGCTGATCTCACTTGGGAGCAGTTTAGGTATCCTTTGGGTTATCTTAATTTTGTTCCTATTTTTCCTTTCTTTGAATCTATCTTAAGCCTGTTTTCTGTATCTCTTTTCCAGGGAGGCTTTTGTGGCAAAATGGATGCCAGAAGCCGGGAAATCTCAGCTTTATCGTGAGTTTATGGATCTGAAGCAGGGTACCATGTCTTTTTCTGAGTATGAGAGGAAATTCAATGAACTTTCCAAGTTCGGTCCTGGCCTTATTGATACTCCTCTTAAGAAGAATGAGAAATTTATTGCTGGTGCTCGACCAGAGTATTATAGTCGCCTTATTTCTCATGTTCATGGTTCTTTCACCCAGCTTATGGATATGGCTATTCGCTATGAGAATCCCACATCCAAAATTCCTGCTGTTTCTGGTGCTCAGTCTTCCTCTGCAGTTTCCAAGAAGCGTAAGCCTAATTTTCAGCAGCAGAAGAAGAATTGGCAGAAGCGTCCTGGTTTGGGATCTTCATCATCTGCCCCCGCTCAGAGGCAACCAGTTGATCTCTCCTCCATCACTTGCTTTAGGTGTGATCAGAGAGGGCACTATGCCAATAGCTGTCCCACATTATCTGATGTTGCAGTTCCTCCACCTGTTCAGTCGGTTAGACGTGATCTCTGCCATATCTGTCTCCAGCCAGGTCATTTTAAGAAGGATTGCCCTACCCAGCAGAGGGGTACTCCTTCTGGTATATTTGCTGTCACTTCTGCCTCATCTCCAGTTCCTCCACCTGCCCCTGCTCCTAGTGATGACCAAGGTACACTCCAGGGTTCATTTACTTTATTTCATCATCCTGTTCATGTGTTGTTTGATACTGGTGCTTCACACAGTTTTATTTCTGTTGATTTATGTGATAAGTTTGAACATCTCCTTTCTCCTGAGTATACTTCTGTTCCATTATGTGTTTCAAATCCTATTAAGGGTCCTGCTAACCTTAATCGGATTTGTCGAGAGGTGAAACTTCTCCATTCTGATCATCGCTTTAGTGGTGATTTTTTATATTCTGGGCTTCGATGCTTTTGATTTATTGCTTGGTCAGGATTGGTTAGTGAATCATAATGCTCATATCTCTTGTAAAGCCCGGTCTGTTCAGCTTGTTGATGATCAAGGGAATTCCTTGATTATTCAGTGCCGCATGCCTCAGGATTTTGCTGGCAACTTTATTTATTCTTTGGATTCTTCTTCCAGTGACCTTGATTCAACCCCTGTGGTTAGATTATATCCCGATGTATTTGGAGAAGTCATTTCTTTACCTCTGAAGCGAGAAATTGATTTTCGGATTGATCTTATTCCTGGTGCTCGACCTATTGTTCTTCCTCCTAGAAGAATGGCACCCCGCGAGAAGGTTGAGATGGGAAAGCAAATTGAAGACTTATCTTCCAAAGGTCTGATTAGGCCCAGTTTTTCTGAATGGGGAGCTGCGGTAGTTTTTGTCACCAAATCTGATGATTCACTTCGGATGTGTGTTGATTATAGGGAGCTGAACAAGCTCACTATGAAAAACAGATATCCTATGCCTCGTATCAATGATATGTTTGATCAGCTTCATGGTGCCACTATTTTCTCTCAGCTTGACCTTGCCACAGGTTTTCATCAGCTCAGGGTTGCTGAGGATAGCATTCCCAAGACTGCTTTCCGCACTGAGAATGGATTTTATGAATGGTTAGTCATGCCTTTTGGTTTGAATAATGCTCCTGCTTTCTTTGTTGATTTGATGAATCGTGTTTTTTGTGATGTGCTTAATAAATTTGTGCTAGTCTTTGTTGATGATATCCTTGTCTTCTCTAAGACTAAGGATGAACATAAGTCGCATTTGAAATATGTTCTTGAGACTCTCAGAAATCATCAGTTAAAGGCTAAATTTTCTAAATGCCATTTCTGGAAGGATGAAATCCGTTATCTCGGGCATATTGTTTCTAGTAATGGAGTTTCTGTTGATCCAGTTAAGATTGCTGCGATCAATGTAAGTCTTTCTTTTTTCTCTTTCTCTATCATTTTAATAATTCTATTTTTTTCCTATTGCTTTATTTTTCCCCGATTTTTCCAGGATTGGGAAACTCCAAAGACTCCATCTGATATTCGTAGTTTTCTGGGCCTTGCCGGTTACTACCGGAGATTCATTGAGAATTTTGCTTGGATTGCTGCACCTCTCACAGCTTTAACTCGGAAGAATGCCAGATTTGTCTGGAGTGATAAGTGTAAGGCTGCATTCAGTGAGTTGAAGAGCAAGCTAACTTCCGCACCAGTTCTTACTGTTCCGAATGGGAGTGAGGGATTTACAGTTTATACTGATGCTAGTCGTGAGGGTTTGGGTGTTGTTCTCATGCAGGATGGTAGGGTTATTGCCTATGCCACCCGTCAGTTGAAGACCCACGAAGCAAATTATGCTGCTCATGATTTAGAGTTACTTGCTGTTGTCTTTGCTTTGAAACTTTGGAGGCATCATCTTCTTGGAACCAAGTTTGAGCTTTTCACAGATCATCAGTCTCTGAGATATATCTTCACCCAGAAGGATCTGAATCAGAGGCAAGTTCGTTGGCTTGAGTTTCTGGCTTCTTACGACCTCGACATTAACTATACTCCCGGTAAAGCTAATGTTGTGGCCGATGCTCTGAGTCGGAAGAAGGCTTTGTTGTGTCAGCTTGTTGTTTCTTCTTCTCCTCTTCTGGATCAGATTATGGCTAAGCAGGATGAGGATGAGATGCTTAGATTGATGAAGGAGAGTGTTCGTAGCAGAGTTGGTGGTAGTAGAGGTAGTAGTGGAGCTCAGATTGATGACAAAGGGATTTTGCGGATTAACGGCAGGATTTGTGTTCCGAAGGTTGATAGTTTGAGGCAGGAGTTGCTTCAGGAAAATCATAGATCCAGACTTTCTATTCATCCTGGTGTGTCGAAGATGTATCAGGATATGAAGAGGCTTTATTGGTGGAAGGGGATAAAGAGGGATATCTCTATCTTTGTTAGTCGGTGTGCGACTTGTCAGCAAGTCATAGCCGATCACCAGAAGACCCCTGGTTTGTTGCAGCCCCTCGAGATTCCTAATTGGAAGTGGGAACAGGTTTCCATGGATTTCATTGATGGTTTACCGAGGACTCGGAAAGGCAATGAGAGTATCTGGGTTATTGTTGATAGACTGACCAAGTCCGCTCATTTTATTCCGGTCAAGTCTACTCGTTCTGCTTCTAGTTTATCTGAGATTTACATGAGAGAGATCGTTCGTCTCCATGGTGTTCCTCTCAGTATTGTTTGTGATCGTGACCCTATCTTTACTAGTCAGTTCTGGAAGGCTTTTCAGGAATCTTTGGGTACTCGTTTGAATCTGAGCACTACTTATCATCCTCAGACCGACGGTCAAACGGAAAGAGTAAATCAAATTCTCGAGGATCTTCTTCGTGCTTGTGTGCTTGATTATGGAGGATCTTGGGAAGATTATCTCCATCTTGCCGAATTTACCTACAATAATAGCTATCAGGTATTATCTTATCTTCTGTTTTCAGTCTATTCTTGATCTTTTTATCTATCTCATTCCATCTTTGCATTCAGGCCAGTCTCAAAATGTCTCCATTTGCTGCTTTATACGGGCGACCTTGTAGATCTCCTTCTTGCTGGAATGAATCCGGTAATCGTTTGGTTCTTGGTCCTGAAGTGATTTTGGAAGCTTCTGAGAAAGTTGAGGAGATTAAGAAGAGGCTGAGAGTCGCTCAGGATAGACAGAAGAAATATGCTGATAGGCGTAGGCGAATTTTGGAATTTGCTGTTGGTGATCAGGTGTTCCTTAAAGTTTCTCCCTTGAGGAATGTCATTCGCTTTGGTCGTGGAGGGAAGCTTTCTCCCAGGTTCATTGGTCCTTTCCGCATCATGGAAAGAGTTGGTTCTTTGGCTTATCGTCTGGATTTGCCCGAGAAGCTTTCTGGAGTGCATGATGTATTCCATGTCTCACATCTTCGCCGTCATCTCCACGATCCATCTCTTATTGTCCAGCCTTCTGCTCTTGATAGTTTGGACATTGTGCCTAACCTGACTGTTGAGAGGAAGCCACTTCGTATTGTCGATAGAGATACGAAGCAGCTCAGAAGAAAATCTGTTAATCTGGTCAAAGTACAGTGGAGTACTGATGATCGAGATTGTACTTGGGAAACGAAGGAGAACATTCGTGCTTCGAATCCGGAACTATTCGTTTCAGGTACTATTTTGTTTCTCTATCTTGTTTCTCTTTATTTTTCCTTTCCGTTCTTTCCGAGGACGAAAAGATTTGAGTGGGGGAGAGTGTAACAACCCCAGATTTTGACTATATATTTAAATTTGACTTTATTTCATTTTGAAATTAATTTAAATTTGTTTATTTGTGTGATATCATTTCTAAACATTCTTAAAATGAAAATGTAATTTTTCCAAAATTTACTGTATTTATTTCCTATTTTTAAAGGCTGTTTTCTAATTTTCTGCCATTTTCTTCATTTTAAATTTCTTTATTTTATTTTAAATTTGTTTTATTTGTGCAATTTCATCTCTAAATATTTTAAAAATAATAATAGAATTTTTACAAAATTTACTATATTGATTTCCTATTTTTAAGGGCTGTTTTTCCATTTTTTGCTATTTTCTTCATTAAAAATTATATTTAAATTAAATTTTAAATATTTATTTTGTGAATAAAATTTTGTTTTATGTTATTATTTATGTTTAAAAATACTTTACAAGCTCATATTAATTTTCTAAAAATTATTTCATTTAATTTCAAATTTTCTAGTCTAGTTCACCGTTTTAACTATTTTTCCTTAATTTTAATCTATATAATTGATAAATGGTATATATATTTTTATATTTTTTTAAAGTGTCGAAATTTTATCTGATAATATTTTTATTTCAGAATATATAAACTTTTATAAATAATTATAGGTAAATTGAAAGAGTTTGTGACCTTTTATTTCTAATGGCTTTTGATTTTCCTGCCTTTTCACATTTTTAACTTACTTTTGCCATCAATTAGCCATAATAACTCACATACTTCAGCTGCCTACCTCCATTATTCATTCACGTACATCATTTCTCATCTCATTAAAAAAAAATTCGGCCATCACTTGTTGAGAAGTTGGTAAAATTCTATTTTTCTTTTATCTCCTTTTGTTCACTTATGCTGATTTTTCGTTTGATTTGCACTTGATCTTCTTTATCATAGGATCGGCCATGCCCCTCTCCAGCCCCTACCACCACCACCTGAGCACGCCACCAGCACCTCCTCCTCACTGACCATTCCCATCCGTACCACCCTTGGTGGTAGTTCCTTCACCAAGTTCACCAAACTCCAACATCTTGACCTAGCCAAGCACAAGCCTTCACATCCACCACTTCCACCACCCATGGCCGCCACCTACATGACCACCACCACCTCCAGAACCTCCAGCACCCTCTGCCACGTCACCACAGTGGACCCCACTCCTCTGGCCGTGACCACAGCAGCCTTGGCCGAGCTTTGTTTGCTTGAAACTTGTGATGTTGTTAGTAGTTACGCCTTGTTGTGTTGTTGTTCCATCTCCATAACTTTTGCCATCAACAAACTCATGTTAGGCCGACCTTAGCAACCCAGACCTGACCCAAAACCATTGCCTTAGACCTGTACTCCACCTCTGGCCGAGCCTATGGGATGTCGGAAGCAAGTGCAAAGCATTTCAGCTTTGTTTTATGAAGTTATTTCTAGCATAGTTTATCGTATTTTTGGTCTGAAACCTTATAATTGTTATATTATTTGTTTGATTGGTATTCAAGGGAATTAATCCTTGGCTCCTCCATTCGTATCTGTGTCGTGCTTTTGTGCTTGTGTAGATCCCGTTTGTGCAATTCATCGCTGTGTCATCAGCTCAAAACAGTGAGTTATTCTCACCAGACAGTTTTATACTTATATGAATAGTAAATTGATCACTTGTGAATATGTAAACTGCATCACTATATTATTATTTGCTATGTCACTATTATATGATGTTCACCCATGCTTAAACACCTATTATGACATTTATTAGTGTTATATTATGCTGTTCTGTTATTTTATTCGTTTATCACACTGCAAGTTCCCTTTAGATTAGAATCACTATGGGTTGAAATGATACATACCCGAACGGACTTTAGAATAAGGGAAAATCATTATGGGCTGAAATGATAGGCCTGAATGATTTTCAAATTTATTTCATTTACTTGGGACTGCGGGTTTGAAATGATAAAACCCGGATTTTTCTTTGTAAATTACGGGTTGAAATGATATATTACCAGTATCACTTTTCCTAGTGTAGAAAATTATATACAGACCCGTAGTTAATATATTTTTCTAAAAATTTTAAAATTATTTTAGAAATGTAAATATTAAAATATTTTGATTTAAACCTAATTAAAAATGATTTTTGGTGAAATATTATTGATTTTCTGAATAATTACAAGTGAAATAAATTAACGAAAAGGTTAGAAAATTTTGAATGTAAGCTATTTTGGGAAATTTGATTTAATTATAATTTGAAATTAAATAGAATATGAAAGCATGATAAATTTATGATAATTTGAATTTAAAGGAATTTAAAGTGATTTTATATCATATTAATGATTTTAATAAAGTTGAAATGTGAAATGAATGAATATTTAAGTTGAAATTTTAAATTGTAACTAAAATTGGAACTTTTGGAATTGACTTAAAAGTGAATTTTTAATTAAGTAAATAAAAATATAAACTAAGTTATATTTGAGAATTTTAACTTAAGTGTTAGGTTGAAATTTAAATGTAATGAATTTAAAATTGGACACTGCAATTTAATAAGTGAATTAGTGTTAAATATGAATTTTTAAATGGAAATTTAACTTTATGAAATCATGAAATTAAAGAAAATTAAATGATGGTTATAAATGTAAAATTATGTGATTTTATAAGTTAAAAGTGAATTATAGAAAATATAATTGTTTGATTAAACTAAGTTTTTTTTTCTTTGAAACTAATGTAACACTATTACAGCATTTTAAACGCTGTCTTTGTTAAATTTAACTGTTTTGAATATAACTTTCTGTAGCAATTTTCAAATGCTGCGAAAGTTGAATTTTCACTGTTTTGATAAAATTAAGTGAATGAATGAACTTTGAAAGTTGAAAATTTTGGAAGTTTAATAATTTAATTATTAAATGTAATAACTTCACTTTTAAAGGATTTAGACGAAGTAATTTGTTGGAATTGAACTATTTTGAAATGTGAATGGCATTTTTAAATTGAATAAAAAAAATGAATATGTTTTTCAAATGAAATGATAAGTTGATATTTTGAAATGGATTTGAAATGATATTGGATTTTGAGAAATAAATACCATTTTTGAAATTATAACTACGGGTTATAATAACGATTGGTTGTTAAAGAGACCGGGATCAGATATGGACATACTCTCTGTCGATACCGAAAACCACTTTAACAACTGTGTGCGCGGTGGAGATTCCAGAATGAAGTAGGATGGTGACGACGTTCCTAAGGTACATTTCGTGAACCTAACTCCCGTGAGTTAGCATAAGGTGGCTAAAATAGGAGCGATCTCAGGCCAAAGGAAGTAGCACCTCTGGCTGAACACACTTCTTCGATACCATTCTATTACTGTTGTGATCGATTGGGTGCACCCCTTGATTTTTGGAGTGTTGTTCGGGGTGGGCGTATGTGGCTGCTGCGTTACCACCAGCCCGTGTGCGTAATTGGTATATCTACCCTGGCATTGCATTGTGTGCCATGTCACCTACCATACCGAGCCTTTACTACGAGTTTGTCTTTCTCCCTTAGCCCGTGTGGTATCCTCTGACAGTCACCCAGAGTGGAGATGGCATGATATTGGATGGACTACTGGGACTATTATGTGTGAAGGGTGATATGGGTAGCCCGGAACGCTATTTAAAAGTATGTTTATTTTACTGTAGACATTAGTATAATAGCGAAATATTACTATATAGTAAATAGTTTAACGGATCCTTAGAGGATGGGCGGTCCCAGGCATCCTTTAAGTTACTTGTATCTTTATTACAGTTCACTTGAGTTGGTTTACATTATATAAGTATATATTGTCCTGACTCGAGTGTTTTGTGTTTTGATTTACGCTCGGGTCAGCCTGAGTATTCACAACTTTGGATTCTCTTCCTGGAGCTGGTCTTTCACTGGAGTTTCTACTTATCTACATATTTATCTACTTCTGTTTCAGCTGTATTAGTTTATCTCATGTATTAGTGAACTTCTATGTATTTGGGATTTCTATTCTGTTGTTTTTTCAGACTATATTATGTATTTGGTTTGAGACTCTGTTATAGTAGCTTCATGAACTACTATGTTATTTTATATTCCGCTGCGAGTTATTCTGTTTGTTCTGTGTCTATGATTCTGTATATTTGATTTCATTTGCTCCAAATTTATTTACAATCTGTTATTTCGCATCATTCAAGTCCGACATGTGTGGATTATTGTCGATTTGAATGGTACGAAATTGGGGGTTGTTACAGTACTCCATAGGTACGGCACAAAACAAACTCGTAGAAGGCATACTAGGGTAGGTGACATGACACGACCACTACTACAAAAATACCCTTTAATAGAGTCTAAAAAACGCTATAAAAGGATTTTACAGCGTTTTTATAAACGCTGTATACCAACATGTTGTAATAAATCAGCGACCTATTATTGCAACAGAAGAAACGCTATAAAAAACATGTATTTTTATAGCGTGTTTTACATGCTATAAAAAATCTTATTAATGGCGTTCTTAATATGCTATAATAGGCTTTTACAGCGTTTTTATAAACGCTGTAAATCAACATATTGTAATAAATCAATGACCTATTATTGCAACAGAAGAAACGCTATAAAAAACATGTATTTTTATAGCATGTTTTACATGCTATAAAAAATCTTATTAAGGCGTTCTTAATATGCTATAATAGACTTTTACAGCGTTTTTATAAACGCTATAAATCAACATATTGTAATAAATCAATGACCTATTATTGCAACAGAAGAAACGCTATAAAAAACACGTTTTTTATAGCATTTTGAACATGAAATAAAAAGTCTTATTAATGGTGTTCTTAACAGCGTTTTGAAAATCATTTTTGCAATACGTATATATCCATTATCACATTACAATCGATAATTTTACGTAAACACAATGTATCATTTCACATAATCATATATATCACATTAAACGAAAAATAACTAACCGTTCAACATTCACATAGAATGATGCATAACATATCGTAATATTTAATGAACATTACATTAGAAGTAGCAATAGAAAAACAAAAGCAAGTAATACATACGTTAAAACCAAAAAGTAGTTCTAGCAGCAAAAATAACTTTGATCCATAACTCGTTGCAACCTTTTTTTGCATCACAGTCATCCATCTACCTGTAAAGCAAAAGTAATGCTTGATAATCAATTCATCAAAAAAGTGTACACAAAGTTAAATCGAATTCATAATGCAAACACTAAATATTCATCACACTAAAAAGGTAAAGTTTTTCTATCATCTTGAATAAACATCCAAAAATTGTCAGAGGTCTTTGTTTGATCATCAACAAATAGATAACTAGAAGATATATACAGAACTGAAAACATCTAAAATATGGGAATTTATTACCAAAACCAGCAAATGATTAGTTTGTGGCTTTCTTCCAATGAAAAGACATCTACCTTGAGATGGTTTATGTCAACATCACGTCTCCAGTCTTCGTACCGAAAAAACCAGCGTATTTGATGATAAAAAGCTGCTCCTTTTCGGTCGTCCATAGCATTCTCCACGTGGCCGACAAAGATCCGTCTGTAGTAGTAATTTCCTTTCCACAAACTATATTAGTATCATATACATATAAAACTGCAACTGAAGACAAGTCATTGTTCAACTTGCCTTGGTGCCGTCCATTGCCGATGCCTTAATAAAATCAATACCATCATCGAATACGTACCTAAGATTACAAATAGCAAGCATAGAATAAGCTTAGGTTACATATGAAAATCAATGGCATGTTATTTTGTTTGCTAAAATATGATAGATGATATACATGATGTTTGATGATGATACAGCTTAAGGGTGAAGTATACATAACGTGAGACCATAAAAGGAACAAGAAAACACTTACACTCATCTCTGATTGGAACATTCAGATCCAACTGAGATTGACCAGGCGAATTTAGGTTGCCTGCATTTAAACAATAAAAGTTTATGAAGCATTACTGTTTCCATATCAAAAATTATTCCACATAATGATGTTTGTGAAAATAAACCTCTTCGCCTTCTTTCTTGAAAATATATATTACATATGTAAACTATATAACTGATGAGTATTGCTTAATGTTTAACTGATATGATATTAATTATGATAGAAAAATGTTATTCTGATCAACATCTAGTATATATGACATGGAACCATGAAAAAAGAAAGATAACACTTACACTCATTATTGATGAAACAGTCAGATCCAACTGACCATCTGAATTCACCTTGGCCACATTTGCTTCTGCCTCAGAATTAACACCAGAATTAAAGTAATCTGATATAGTGATTTAACTGACAAAGAATAAAAGGGATGATAATAAAGACAAATACACTCAAGTAACATATACCAGCATTTGAGAGATTAGTATTGCTTGGAACGATTACATCCAATCGACCAAGTGAATTCATGTCAGAGACATATGCCTCTGCCATACAAACGTCACCCAAATACAAGCAATTTGATATAAGAATATAATTCCACTGAAATGGAACAAACAAAATCCAAGTAACCTATACCAGCATTCAAGAGATGAGTAAAAGTACCCCCTCCAGCTCCATTTCCCTGTTAGCAGCATACAAAACACGATATTATCATCAAATTGTTAAAACTTCATCGGGCAGGTGAATTTAAGCCCATCACTTGCACCATGTCATGAAAAAATCACTGGGCAGGTTTTATGAAGAAGTTGTGCACTACGTCATCCAACCAGCCCGTAGTTCGCAAAATGTACATGGACTTACAGGGTAGGAAGGAACATCTGCAAGAACGTTTGCCACCATATTAGGCAGTAAAACTCTGTGTTGTGAAAGTGCGATAACCAATCCAATGAGAAGTTGGGTTACTCCATTACCAAATACAATGTACTTATCATCAGCTTTTGCATTACCGACAACTTTATGTAAAGTTTAATGAGTTCCAGAAGCTCAAATGATTCAACACTTGTAGAATGTGGATTAAAATAATAGCTCATTCTGTGCCACCCTGGTATTAGTACAGCAGAAAGTGATTTTTGCTGTAGCCAGTATTTTTCTAGAAACATAGTGTCACCACTGCAGTGTGCACAAAATTCGAGAAAGCTGTCATTTAATTGCAATGGCATGCTAAAAGTGCATATAGATTCAAACACACACACACCCACCCCACACACACCCCCTCTTATCTATCTCCCTCTCATCCCCTTCATCTCTTTGGGTGAATTTTTTTTGGATCAGAGTACATTTTTGTTGATGTGTTCAATTTGTTAAGAAGATCGCCTATGCCAAATTTTGAATAATTTCTAAACATTTTACTCCTTCAAAACCGCAAAGGTGAAAACCAATATGAACTGTTGGAATATATATAAGCGCACACTATAGGTGGGTCTTACATTTAATTTTACATCTTCACGGACTTTAAAGCTGCATGATTCCAAGTTTGGTGAAACACACCCCATTTTTAATTTAACCGTCTATTAGAAATAGAGATAGATGGAGAGAGAGAGAGTATAAAAATATTACGTTACTATGTCAGCAACGCAATGGTCATCCTCTAGCTTAGAGCAATCAGAACCAGTGTAGCAATTGTTACATTCACTTTGATGTACTCCTTCAGCGGAACTACTTCCATCGAGATATGCTCTTCCGTGCCCTGAACAGTAAACAGCGGCTACTTCCTCTGCCTCTTCTACAGCCTTCGATGTCCATGTTGGCTTGAAACCACCATCAACTGCTGATTTCTAAAGGTAAACCTTCATAATGAATATGGTTGCAATGAATAATCCTGCTACTATCAATAAATATTAGTACAAACGTTGAAGGCAAAAAGTAATGGTTAAAGCAAAACAATATGCCATACCTATTTGCTATTCATGTTCTCCTATTCTCTTTAGCCCTTTCCCATAGCTTACCACCTTCAGATATTAGTATTTCATGTTGAAGTTGCCGGTTAATGAAGTTAAAGCTGCTTTCATGTTGAAGTTGATATAAATGCAAGCAGCTACATGCACTAACATTAAATTGCTGTCCAACAGGTCCTGCCTTGTTGTTGTGTAGTTTTTTTTTCATATTGACACTCCTTATAGCTCACTCATTATAGAATCCAAAAAAAGGCTCATGCTTTCACTAACCTTGCACAACGATAGAACCACATTTACTTCTTAGATTACACTCTACTAGTCTATTAGTGATGCAGTATTTCTCTTTTTGGCATCGCTCAATGTAGCAAATAGGCGTAGCACATTCTGTACCCTGTTCATACTTAGAGTTATTAGTTTGCAAGTCATTCTTTGCTCTGTTCATATTTTTATTCCAGAAATTAATAAGTAGAGCGGGAGAAATATTACAAGTCTAATAAAGTTTCACATATGGTAAGCATAAAACGCATATTTTAGCAACTCTTTACTTGAATTTCTTGCAAATATCTCAACTCTGTAGACTTGTGGTTCTAGTGCAGTCATGTAGTCTCCTCGACTTAACTGATATGGAAGACATCATTACTACCTATTTAGCTATTTAATGGCTTATGTGTAGGCTAAGATTAATTTGTTAGTAACAATTGGAAAATTAAGTATTATGTTAAGATGGGTTGACGTTGATGCGCCATAAATACGTAAGTTCAACTCCGACTAGACAGTTAGGCTATGCAGTGTACAACTAACGTATCCTAATCTCTATATAGACTTTATCCTACCTTACAGTTTTAATTGAATAAAAATGGTTTGGGTTGTTTAAGCTATACTTATTAAATAAATGACAGTACTCTAGGAAAAAACATATGATATTAGAGGATGTGTTCAGTAACATGGAAGGACATTATACTACATTAATAATCCAAATTAGGATGCTACTAACTATCAATGCTATTTAATGAACTATGTGAAAGTTCACACTAATTTCCTAAGAACAATTAAATAGAATCCAAAGTCAGATTTTATAGAAATCATTTTGAAGTTTCAGCATTAAGTTCAGAATCTCTCTATAGACTAGATTGGGCACCATACGGCTAATATATATTCAATCTCTCTTTAGAATATGTCCACCAATACAGTCCTAATATATATTCAACCTTTCTTGAAAGTGATGGTTTTGAAATGAAGTTAAACATTTGCAAAACGATCAAATACCTTAATCAGACATTATACACACATTTTACAAACAAAAGTAATTACAATAGCAATACTTGATAAATTCATATACATACACTATATATGAATTATTTATAAATGCACTTATGATGTAATTTCAAATACTAATAACTATGAACATACCCATTGTTCTCATGTCCCTTCCCATTGTTCCTCATGTTCACGCTTCCTTTTCCACATCTCCTTTGTTTCCTCTTCAATTTTCTTTAGATGTCCTTCCTCTTTTGATATCTGTATCTAGAATAATATCACGGCTCAGGTAATAATATAACCACAAAATAAGAAAATTAGGGACAAAAAAGATAGCTGACAATACCCTCATTTAATTACATTTTCCTCTTACACCATTCTTGGTCAGTTAATATTCTCTAACTTTGATTTTAAGCTGCTGCTGGAAGTCTGTAGATCAAAATATAAGTCTGGGTTCAAATTTGAATTATAAACAAGAATTAAGTTCAATTACTAATATAAAAAAACTCGTAACCATTTCCATTGTTGTAGAACCATCAATCATCCTACTCGGAACTTTGGACTGGCTTTTGGTTCTCTTCTCTAACAACCATGTCACCTTCAGTCTTTAATTTAAACATCTGCAAAATTAACATTAATGTATATATTATTAAAACAATTACATTTGGAAATGTAATAATATGTCAGAACAACAATTCTACTAGTCATCAATGAAGCTTGAAGCTTGTTATCAATGAAGCTTGAAGCTTGTTATCTTTCAATATGTAATGAGTTAATTACAATTTGTCGGAGTATTCAATGTCAGATGTACATAGGTGGATGAAATTTGTTCACTGCCTGATCCAATGTTTGCTGCCCTGACACGTCCCACTACTTCATTTGAAAACCAGAACTCAATTATTGACATGTACCATAAATAAAGTTATGAAACAAACTCGTAATCTAAAACAGGTGCAAAAGTATTCCAACCTACCATTGAAACAGATCTGAATAGAGCAGCAGATCGAGTCGGGTATATCGATAAACAACTAGACTAAACTCATTCATTGCAAAATTCCCAATCAGTTATTGAATTAGAATTTTCATGTGCTTGGACTTGAGACATCTGATACTGTTAGCACTAGAAAACAACCGTGCTCCTTTTTTTTATACTCAAGTTAGCACTTTTTTTGAATTACTTTTGTAATAATATATTAGTATATTTAATGATGGTTTTAACTCAAAGTCAACGTTGATGCAAATGCAATATGATTGCCATTCGCCAAATCACTTTAACACCTGGTCCTTTTGTGATTGCACCTGAGAATTATGTTATACAAATTCATTTAAGTTTTATGCTGGGAAGGGAGAATCCAGTTTGATATGAAATTTTCGGAAGAAAAAAAATACATTGACAGATTGATTTATTATAATTTAGCCGACCAATCAAATTGGAAAATATATTTTGTTATATTTTTGATATCAAATAAGTCCACTCAAGTAAATGATTTGTACCAAGGATATGACAGTTAAGTACTTGTTTTAATTATGTGTTTTCATTAAGTGTTTTCGATTACTGTAAGCTCTATGCAAGGAGCAATCCTAATAACAATATCATATGTCAAGCATTGACACTGTTTGTTATATAAGCTCTGTACAAACTCTCAATACATAGAAAAGTAAGAATTGCACATTAGGCAGACCAGACATATACCTCACTCAACAACACTTCACTGTCATCTTGCAATGTTTTAAAATGAAACATGGGTAGACAGCTGAATAATTTTTATAGTAACGTTATCTTGCAATGTTTTAAAATAAGACCGCTTTGCATTTAGAAATATGAGAAAATCACCAACTACTTCAAAAGAAACATTAATAAAGCCAACAGGGAGTACATGTATGTGGTAAAGGGGTAGACAAAATGAATAGAGAAAGCAGATCTCACCTGCTCATAACTTTAGTAGCACCGTTCAAAGAAAATAAAAGAAAAGCTAAAGTGTTGAATATATTTTCTAAATGTCTGGGTAGTTAAGCGCTTGCATGTATTACGAATCCACTTGCGAAGAAAATTGGTTAAAGCAGGTATTACGCGAAATTGTTCAGTTCATATCTAGAAGTTTGACTGTTGATTATTAAATAATAACCAAATAGTTCATATATCACATGTTCATAGTTGAACTTCGAGTAGATCAACTGTACAAAAGCTTAAAAAGGTAGTCTGCAAATTCACATTCAGAGTAAAGATGCACATGCAGAGTGATCAGATCGGCTAATTTGTTATTTGAACTAATTAGTTAACTTCAAAGGCTATTATGCAGACCAGATAAAGGAAGTATATAAAATAAAAAAGATACAAGTTTATTTCCAAAGAATAAAGAAAAACCTGATTGGAGTAGTAAAACCTAGTAATTAACCAACTTGATTTGGGTTTTAGGAGTCATGTTAGCTGACAGACTTTGCCAATGCTTTTTATATTCTTTGTCTTATCTCTGTCCTGCACATAATATATTTCCCTGTGTTGGATTCCCAATTTTTATTTGCCTTGCTATATCAGTCTTTGCTGCCTAAGTTGTTGTTATAATTGATTCTCTTGAATCAAAGATTTCTCATGGCTCAAATGTTACAGTTTGCCGAACCAACTCCTGCTTACTGATAATCAATCTTTTCTTTCTTCTATCTACTCTACAACAATAATTTACCCATAGCTATCCACGACCTAGTTAAAATAAAAGTCAGTACACCCAGTCAAAGTAGACAACAGATTTCACATGTGTAGCACACTGTACTTTACATTATATATATAGTAATATTTACACCAAACAATATATAATTCAACATCGCTAACATAATACTAGTAGCCAACAATACTAAGGAGATAATTCAAAAGCTAAAACAATGAGTAGCCAGCAATGCTAAGGAGATAATTCAACAATGAGTTCTTAGTTATATGCTTAGGAAAATATAATTTATTTATAACTGTTACACTTGTCTACATGCAATGCAATGACAAATCTTAGAATAAACTAGCAGGATTTATAATTCCTCTACATGTATAAAACCCCCTAGAGGTCCCAATGATAAATATTTAGTTTTTTCCAACTGGCAAAGTTAAAGATAAATAAAATAATTTTAGAAAGGAGAAATATTGTAACATTATAATCAAAAACAATACTTGGGTAGGAAAGGTGGAGCAAATCAATGAAAATGTAAATGGTTTACACTATTGAACGGAGGCCAATGAAATCCAAATCTGCAGAACAAGTAAAGCAAGACATGATATATTAAAAGGAAAACCAAAAAAGAACTGAAAACTTGACTGTGTGATTATTGATAATTCCGAACTATGGATACTAACTCCAGATAATATATGATACATTTTATTTGAAGCCAATAACATGGAAGCTAATGCTTATTTCCTTCAGACATGTCACAATGATATACAAGCCATGGCTGTATCCCTGACTAAATCAACAGTCCATTAACAATGTCCTAGGATGGTCTTGCATGACAATGTTTAAATCACACAACCACACAGTTGGTAAAATTATCAATAATGGTAAATGGCATTTTAGAAATCCGATCTACCAATTAATATTCATAACTAGATAAAAGAAATTTAAATTCACAATGATAACATCTAGGACTACTTGACTTGTCACTCAAATAGTGGGAATTGTCCCTGTAGTTAGGTTGGACTTCATTAGAAACAGAAAAGTGGTTCAGCCATGGCACAATCAGATCTAGAACAAATGTTGTTCACAAAAAATGTCAAATACTATATATTTTTCTTTACCAGATAGACTAATTTATTAGAAAAGGACTTGGCAGATGGAACGACTTAGAAGATAAAAGATGTACACTTCGTAATACAGAAGATGAAACTGCAACCCACATATATTTCAACTGTTCTTTATCAAATCTCATTTAGGGGAAAATATCATAGTAGTTAAGACTGCAACAAATTAATTCGACCAACGAGATACAGCAAGTGAGACAACAAATTATCTACCATTGACAACAAATCCAAAGAAAACACATTCAATCTTAATTAAATCACATAAAGGATATAGTGGTATACACCAGCGTTATCACCAATATCACTTACCGACACCCAAGTTCGCGATGCTGCCTTGAAGAACCGCTTGAGAAATCACTTGAAGAATCGAGCCTAGAAGACGCGCTTCAGCTTCCTAGAAGGATTCCAGTGAATGGTTTGAGGAATCAAACCTTGAGGGTTGCAGAGCTTTGAGGGTTGCGGAGCCTTGAGGAATCGAGCCTTGAGGGAATCACTTGGAATCATTCCAAAGCTTTGAGATTAAAGAAGGATTCTAGTGAAGAGGAGAATAAGAGGGAAAAGAAAGTGAAAAAGGAGAAGTGGATTTGAGCGGAACTGAAAAAAGATGGAGGGAAATAAAATTGGACCGTAAAAAATTCTCCATTGGTATTAACAACAGCGCTAAGTTAATAATGCTGACGCTAACCTCTACCCTGTATAACCACTAACTAGTTAACTATAGCAAGTCAAGCTCTGATGCAATAGTCATTTGCTATTAATATAAAATTTTCTTGTAGTGACAAGGCAATGCTAGGATAAATATATCAATTACACTTCTGGGCTAGTGGTAATGCATAGCAGCCACTACCGCCCATCTCGAGCCACACTCCCAAAATCTGAAGGTGCGCACCAAATCAATCACAGAGTAATAGAATGGCAAACGAAGAAGTGTGTCCGATCAGAGGAGCTACCTCACTTGGCCCGTCAATTGCTCCTGTTTTAGCCACCTTATGCCAACTCATGGGAGTTGGGTCCATGTATATACCTCAATAGAACATCGCCACCATCCTACTTCATTATGGAATCTCCACTGCGTACACAGTTGCTAAAGTAGTTTTCGGCATTGGCAGAGAGTATGACAATAACCGATCCCGGTCTCTTTAACAACCAACGTTATTATAACACCGCGGTCATTTCAAAATAGTTTATACTTCAAAACCAAAATATCATTTCGGTTTCAACGCCATATCAATACGATGTCATTTCCATTTCAAAACCAAATCAATACGATATCATTTCCATTTCAAATATATTCACTTCAAAAATCATAGTACTTTCAAAGTTATAATACTTTCGAAACCAAAACACTTGGAAATTATAACACTTTGGAAATCATACCATTTTGAAATCATAGCACATTGGAAATCATAATACTTTGAAAATTATAACACTTTGAAATCATAACACTTTGAAATCGTAACACTTTCCTTTAAATAGTTTAGATATTAATAATTGTATACATATTAAAATAGTTTATAAAATAAATAGTTCATATAAAATAGTTATAAGTTAAAATAGTTTATAATAAAACAGTTAGTATATTAAAAATAGTTTATATTAAAATATATAAATAGTTTTAAATAAAATTTAAAATTAGTTTATATAGTAAAATAGCTTTCTCAAATTTCACAGATCAATTCAAATCAACTCGAATTCAAAATTCAACTTTAATTCAATCTCGGCTCATCAATTTCAACTTAATTTAGTTTCTAAATAAACCATTTCAAATTATATCGATTTCGAATATAGATTTGAACCACAAAATTAACCATTTCAATTTCATTATATTTCAATGCTTTAAATATTCAACATTTTCAAAACTAAATTTGATAATTTCATATATATCTTAATCCACTTTACTATTATTTAGTTTTGAAATATTTACTTAATAAATCCAATATCATTTAAATAAAACTTCAAATTTCAAATAACTGAATACTCCTTCAACTTATTTAAGATTGATATATTCATTTAGTCACCTTAAACCAAAATCAAGTTATAAAATCATATCCTTTTAAAATCTCAAATTCCATAAGTTTCACATCGATTTAACTAAATAAGTTCTTAATTAAATACCATTTCAAATCAATTCAAATTTAGCTTGTTAACCTTAATTTATTAAAATATTATAACTCCATATTTGAAAATATAATTTTAAATAAATGCTTAAACATATTATTTAATTTATTTATATATTAAATCTATTTATATATTTTAAAATAGTAAAATTATAAGTAAATTCTTAAAATTATAATTTCAAAATTTAACTCATAACTATAAAATTTTCAAAACATGTAACTTTAAAATCTAGGATTTAAACCTTTATAAAATATCTTTATATAATATCTAAAAATATATATTTATTAAACCATATATTTCTTTCCAAAACCATAGAAATCATTTTCAAAATATTTATACATATAGACCAGCGGTGTTTGTATATAATTTTCGATCCTATGGTCAAGTGATATGGATATTTATCATTTCAATCCACAATTTTAACATATACTGGTATATATCATTTCAACCCGCAATTCCAAATTCAATACAATGAAAATCGCTTGGGTTTATCATTTCAACCTATAACGATTTTCTCTTATTCTACAGATTGTTCGGGTATGTATCATTTCAACCCATAGGGAATTTTATACTAGCAGTGAACTTGCAGAGTGATAACAGATATGATAATATTATAACAGGCATACATCATCAATATAAATAATAGATAATGGTGTCAGATGTCATAGGTGAACAGATACAGATAATATCATATATGTAACAATGTAAATAACTAACGGCAGCATATTTCATTTGTCGTTTCAATTGAAATAAAACTTAATAGATATAAGAACGTTAATCGTGAGTGATTGCTCACCTTTCAAGACTAGATAGATTTGAGAAAGAAATGAATTATGACTCCAAGCATGAATTTCGAAGCAAAGCATGATTGGCACGAATTCGACGGATAGAGCTGATAACAGAAATCTATGAGAACAAATCAAAAATCAATTTTGACATAAACTGGAAATATATACATTATTGTACTATATATATAATTTCATTATTTTAGTTTAGGGCAATTATTATAAAATTTTCAAAATCATTATTCTTAAAACTCAAATATATATTATTAGAATCAAATATATATATACATATATTATATTTAAAACTCATACTTACATATACTGGTATCAACAAATAGATATATATATATATATATATATATATATATATGTATGTATGTATGTATAACTTACAAACCTATTTTATTTTATAATCAATCTATAAATTGATATAACTTAATTCATTATAACACTGATTGGAGCTCAACGGTTCCAATTTATATAGAAAACAATTTGTACATATTCGTATATAACTATATAATACAATGTGAACAGAACTGCCGATCAACTTTATAACTAGTTATATTATACCATTAACATATTATAAAATATTATAAATATATGTATAACTGAACAAATTGTCAGGACAGTTGCTAAAAATACAGAGAAGGTAAACATATATACTATATTGTATATATAGATGCGAACATTTACGCTAACATAAAATAAATTGCAACACATATCTTATAACACATTACTAACAGATACATATATATAATTATTTTGAATTCAATTATTACTGTATATATAAAGATGTGACATGACAGCCCTTACGTAGAACTTCGAAAAACATATGTATTATATATATACACATAAACATGCTGATATATATTAAAACTATTATAGCTTATACATCAAAACTTAACCTTCCTATATATATTTTTAAACGTTATTTTTTTTTCAAATATCAATACTTAAACCAAAATTTATAGCCAATATTGAATATATGTTCATAATATAATAAATAAATCAAGTATCTAACAACTCACAGAACATACCCAGCCCATAACGTATGGCTATAGGGGAGCAAGCTGCAGGCTTCAAGTGAAAAGATACATTTTACGGTTTTTTCAAATATAATCAAAATATAGACACACAAAAAATATAGTTTATAAAACCATACATGTATATATACCAGTAGTTTGCAGTTCATACACCACATATATAACTAACAGACATTACACAACATTTTAAAACTTATATACTTTAGCTACGTATATACTAAAATCCCATATAATCTTTCCAATAGCGGATCAATATAAACTTTACGTATATACTAAAATATGCTTGTAGTAATATATATATATAAACTGTAAAACATATATTGCACTTTTCTATAATAATATATCCTAAAATATACATACTATACCTTATACCAAAGAAGACGAGGAGGATGGTGTGAAGTGTGATGTGTTGTCGATGGAGTCGAGAGCGGTTGCTAGTGCATTGAGCGAGGCTATAGGTGAAGCACGGTAGTTCATGCAGATGTCCTCTGGGTGAAGGAGGTTCGGCTCACGGAGGAAGTGGAGCAAGGCGAGAAAGAGGCGGAGTCCGGTGGGGGAAAGATGGGGACACGCATGATATTTGCTGAGAGGCCGAGAGAGAAGAGGGAGAATAAAATGGAAGTAAGGCCATGCATTGGAAAGGTAAAAGACATGCAGGCTAGAGAAAGAAGAGAGTGAATTTGGCTACAAACGAAAATGAATGAGCACAGTTGTTACATATTTCTTTCTTTCCAAAATGAATAGAGCAACTAAAAAAAATGAATACGAAGCAACATTTTTGAACAGATGGAAGTGCAAAATTCATGTGTAGAATTTATAAAATTAATGACTCGTGGCTGATTGAATAATACGGTAAGCAATTGAAAGAACAAAGAATAAGGGTTCAAATACGGAACTGATACAGAATCGTTATATCGACCCGGTAGCGAACCAGACTTCAAAACACATAAGTGAATATACCACAGAGATCAGCACGATGAGATGATCAAAATGGTATATAGATATTAGTGGTACGATCATCCTATCAAAAGTCGATAATCGATACCGAAAATGCTGCTAATTTGACAGAAATAAGATAAACGGAGCAATAGCAGTCCAAATTTGGAAAAACGAAAGATGATGTCTCACTCAAAAGGTGATTTACAAATTAATTGTATAAAAATATTTAGGTTTGGAAGATATTTTATTATCATTAATATTTAGCTGCTTTGAATTAAAATAAAATTACACAAGAAAATATACTTCCATATTATCAGATGAAAATTTACCACCTGCTATGTTTAATTAGACATATTTCGAATATTAAATTTTTATTTCAAAATTCAATTATTTAAAAATTCACAAAAATTCAATTAAATAGTATCGAAACCATTAGAAATTTTCGGTCGTTACATCTACTAGAGAAAGGTTCGTGCTTTGCATGGAATAACAACATCGAAACTGAGGACATAGAAATCTCCAGTGAATCGACGTCTGTTATAAAAGAGTTTCACCCCTTTACAAATCATAAAAAGGTTGGCGGTACCGCCGATGTGATTAGACACACACAAGGACGAAGTTTCCAATTGAGATTGAAGCTATAGGACGCTCCAATGTCAAAAGTACATGAACAGGAAAAAAAAAACGGATGGATTTTAGAAAAAGGTAGCGTTCCGAAGTTTAAAAGAAATCTGAATCAAAGAGGAAGAAATTCAAGCTCGAACGAAGGTGATTCCGAAATTAAATTTTACTCCATATGCTAATTTTTGCCTAAACCGGCGCTATGATACCACTTATAACGACCCAGCATTTCAAATCATTCGCATCCGCAAATGTCTGACTTGAATTGCTCAAAATATCAGATTGTTAATTTATATTTGGCAAAACTTAGCATATATAGTAAATAAATCAATCATAGAATCACAGATAAAGAGTATTGCAACAATAAGCAGTGGAATAAATAAATAGTAGTTCACGAAGCTACTATATGAACTACATAGTCTAAAACAAAATACAACAGAATCTCAAATACAAATGAATCTCTAATACATAAGCAACTGACGAGTCTGAACATAAATGACTGGAATAAACTGAAATAACTGAAAGCTGGATAGATAGATCTTCAAACGAAGCTCCAATCTCCAAAGGTGAGTCTCAAATGCTGTGACACTCAGCTTGACCCGAGTATAAAGCAAAACAAAAAACACTCGAGTCAGGATTAACATTATTATACTAGTAAATCAATTCAAGTGAAATGTCAACTGAAATACAAATAACTTAAAGGATGTTTGGGATTTCCATCCTCTAAGGATCCGTGGAACTATCTACTATGTAGTAATATATGCTACTATAATAATGTCTATAGTAAAGTAAACTATTAAAATAGCGTTAAGGCATTACCCATATCCCCCTTAACACATTTTATATAATGCCTTAGTCTATAAAGATACTGTAAACTCCACCCCTAGGTGGGCTATCAAGGAGCACTCCATAGGTACAACACAAACCAATCTCATAGAAGACGCGATAAAGCATACGACAAGGCATGCGAGACAATGCCAGGGTAGAAATACCGTTTGCACTCCCAGACTAGTGGTAACACATAGCAGCTACTAACAACCACCTCGAGACACACTCCCAAATCAAAGATGCACCCAATCAAATCACAAAAGCAATCAAATGGTATCGATGAATTGTGCCGATGGAGGGAATGACCCCACTTAGTCCGGTATAGCTCCGGTTTTAGCCACATTAAGCTGACTCACGGGAGTCAGGGGCTACACTAAAACCTCATGTAGAATCATCGCCAAACCATCCTGCTTCATTCTAGGAATCACCGCCATGTACACAGTTTTTAAAGTGGTTTTCGATGTTGGCAGAGAGTATGACAATATCTGATCCCCGTCTTTTAACAAACAAATGCTTATTTCACACCATGGTCATTTCATTTCAAATATCATATCAAAATATCGTATTCATTTCAAAACCATATCAATTCGTTATCATTATTCACTTTAAATAATATTCATCTCCAGAATCATAACACTTTCAAAATTATAACACTTTCGAAATCATAACTTTTTTTGAAATCATAACACTTTTGAAATTATAATCCCTCCAACTTAAACAGTTTAGATATTGAAATAGTGTGTGTGTGTATATATATATATATATATATATATTAAAATAGCCATATATTGAAATAGTTTATATATTAAAATAATTTATATATTAAATAGTTGTAAAATAAAAATAGTTTATATTTATTTATAGAGATTATACTGATAGAGTCTCCAAATTAGAATTGTTTCATCCAATTCCACAGATAGATTCAAATCAACTTAAATTCCAAAATTCAATTTTAAATCAATCCCTGTTCAACATGTTCAATTTAAAAAGATTAAAGATTCAGTTCAAATTCTCAATAAACCATTTCAATTTTTATCGATTCCAAATCCGGGTTTAAACTATCTCTTCAATTCCAATAAGATTCAAAGTTTAAATATTCAAGCATTTTCAATATTAGTTTCATTTAGATTTCAACATTTAACTTTAATTTTATTCAAATTGGAAAATAATCACTTAATCATTTTAATAACAATCAAATAAAATCTCAATTTGTAAATTTACATCAATATTAAATATTCAGTCTCAATTTTATTAAAATTGAGAATATTCATTTAATCACTTTTTATCAAATCAAGTTATAAATCATATCTTTCAAAATCTCAAAATCAATAAGTTCAAATCAATTCTTATTTAAATTTAATTATTAACCAATTTAAATTCTAAGTCAACATTGATTTATCTTTCCCACCTTTATTATTAAGGTTATAAAACATCTATTTTTAAAATATTAATATAATTTTAAATAAATACTTAACATATAATAAACCGATTAAATTAAATTTTATTAAATTAAATTGTATTATTAAATGTATTTTCTTTTAAATCTTATTTTTTATATTTCTAAATTAATAAAATTATAAGAACAATCTTAAAAAGTATATTTTCAAAACTAACTTATAAACTTAAAATTTCAAAACATATAATTTTCAAAAAAATAAATTTTACATGCAACGACCAGGAATTTTCGATTCCGAAAATTCCAGATATTAGGGAAAGAAGAAAGAGATAGAAGAAGAAGAAGAAGAAGAACACCACAGATTCTCACATACGCAGCGGATGAAAATATAATATCAAATAATAACAGTTTCCAAAAGAATTCTGTATCTGTCAAATACATTTATAATACATCAGAGTTACACATGTATACAGACACTGAATATACACAATCATCATGTCTCAGATATACAACAATGTAATACAGCGAAAACACTCCATACGTTCTTGCCATCCAGCTCGCCACCTGAGCTCAGAACGTCTTACCTGAAAATCTGTAATACTTGGTCTGACCCGAGCATTACATCAAAGTAACACCCGGGTCAGGCGGAAAACCAGCGTGAGTAAACCCATCTAACATGGAATACAAAGCATACAACTTATATAAACCCCGGGGTAACTCGTATCAATTTACAAATTCACAATTTGTTATAGACATCACTTATTTCACACATCAATTTTCTAAGTACCAAAATTCAGATTAAATAGTCCAATTCACTTAAATCATTTCATTCTAGCCTATAGATTTCACATATCAATCTATAAAAATTCGAAGTGGTTTCGGGCATTTCCTAATACCCGACCCCGGTCTCTTCGAGCCTCATTCAAGGCACCCAATACCATTCAATCATCCATCAGCAAACTTGATCACTTCCAAATTAATTTAGTTAATTCTAATTGAATTACTAACCTCAATCACTTAGATTCCTTCACTTAACATTAATTAATTTCAAATCAATTAATTAATCATCCCTTAATCACCCATCTTAATTAATCACCGCGGATTAATTATCCTTCAAGTAATTATCTTTAATTAATTACACAAATTAATTATTCTAAACCAAAAACAGTAATTAATCTTTAATTACTTCACAAATTAATTATCTATAATTAATTACATTAATCCTTAATTACTTATATTAATTAATTTCTCATATATCACTTATTATTGATAAATAAATCTTAATTAATAAATCTTTAATTACATCATTGATTATATAAATTAATGATTTCTAATTATGTTTCCATTTATCCTACTCTAATTTAATTACATTAAGTGATTAATCATTAATTAAACCACAAATATTAATCACTTCTGATTAATCTCAACCAATAATTAACTACCTTTTTATTTACTTCATTAATTAAATTAATTGCTCATTTTATAAAAGAAGTTTAAAGGAATTTAAAACCAAATTTATTTTTAAATTCAATATTCCAATTATCAATATAATTCATCACAGAATATCAAATATTCATAACACAGAATATTAAACAATCTAAAAAAATTTAAGGAATCCAGTTGGATTCTTGCAACCTGTTTCCCTGCATCCACAGATATTAGCACAATACCATTCCACTTCGAGGTGGAATATCGTGGTATATGGGATTTATAATATCACCGCTATTATGCGGCGCATAGGAACTCATCCGCTATAAAATGCGGAAATCAATCGCTCCAATTTATACTATATATATATACCGCTATATATAATATAGCACATCAAATCAATTCAATCATCCAACCAATTATTTAAATTTAACCAATTAAATTAAAATTAAAATCCAGTTGTGTGAGATTAACTCACCTTTAATTTTTAAATGCAACCCATTTCCATCTCGACTATCTTCATACGATTTCAGACCTTGCATAAATATTATATAAATTAATTAACACTTGAATTTTAAATCGAACAATTTATCATCATTCACTTATTTAATTTAACTTAAAATTTGATTTAAATTCTTAAACTTAAAATTACCTTAAACCAATTATTTTTAGTCCAAAAATTAAATAAGTTAATTGAAACAATTTAACCACCACATCCATCATTTTTCATTTAAATCCTTATATTTTTTCAAAATCTATAGTAACTTCTATTACCTAAATATGTATGTACATTATATAAATTCATATAAACTCTAAAGCATTTAAAATCCTATGTTTTTCTTCCTTGTTCACATCTATATTTTTGTCTAAACCTTATAAAAACAAAACTGTTTGGAAATCACAACTTTAAACTCACTGTTTTCAAAATCAACCTTACTGTATATACATAAACTTAAATTCCTAGGAGAACAAACTGTTCTATAAACTTAGTGTTGCATTCACTTCCTGTTTTAACCCTCATATTTCTACATATATTATTTTTTATAATTATGCGATTATCATTTAGGTAAAAGATTACCTCAGAAACCCTCCAGTGCCGACCGATCCTATCGATCGCTCGCCTTCCATCGCGCCTCCACGTTGCCTAAAACCCTCCACTCACCTCAAATCACGCGTGTGCTCCCCTAACATCGAGCACCTCGCCTCGAATTGATAACTCTCGCTCAACCCAAAGTCGAGCACGAAAATCGAGGCTGCCACTACAACGAACCCCCAGCCATGAGTGAACCCTAGCCACGGCCTTCAATGCCGCCGCGCCCATCTCCTGATGAAACTTTTTTCTATCGCGAAACTCGACACGAACCCATGTCCACTACGACCCCTCCTCCTCGCGTCCGAGTTTGCCTTCGCGTTCGAACACGGCCCTTTTTTTTTCTTTTTGAGGAATCGGCCATTGATGAGGAAGAACGAGCACTGCTCGAGTAGATTTAGAAGGAGACGAAGATTTAAATTGATCTGGTTCGTTTTCTTTTTTTTCAGAAAGGAAGTTGCGGCCATTCTTGCTTGAATGATTTCAAATTTTAAAGTAATGAATCCAGCAGCGTGATATACTGGAAGTGGGGGCAAGATGTGATGTTGAAAAGGAGTTCTCGTGCTTAAGAGAAGCTGTAGTGATTTCAGAGCAGACGAAGGCTGCTGAGGAGAAAAAGTTTGATGTGCTATAATTCAACTAAATTTGATCCGGATAAAAATATAGTTTGAATTTAAATTCAAATTGTCTCGATTAACGCAGGTTAAAACTGCGAACCCATATCGAGGCGTGCCGCTAGGCGTTTATAATGTTATACCCCTATTCCGAATGCAATGGAAAAGGTTTCAAGCCCTAATTCGATCGTATGGAGAAGATAGCTTTTTGAACCCAGTTATTATATTAAATTTCGATAAAATTTCAACGCGTTTATATATCGTATGCTCACACAACAACTCCAATCACTACGAAATTTGGAATTCGATAATAATACAATATTACGGATCCAATGACACAGGTTTCGTCGAATTCCGAGACTGTGCCTCGGAAGGTTATTTTCAAATTCAATTTAAACGATAAAATTTCAAAATTGAACAAATCAGTGTTAAATTCAATTTTAAAACTTTTATTATCCTCAACACTATCAATATAAATTTTACAAGCCTACAAATTATTTTTAACAGGATTAAAACTCCAGATTCAACATTTTACCCAACTTTAAATCATTAAATTCATTAAATTCAATCGCCAAATTCAAACTGATATTTGAAATTCAAATTATACTAACTTGCAAATATTTAAAATTAATTAAATATTCCAATTTCAAATGCCTAAAAATTTCCCATTCCTCCCCCCTTAAAAGAATTTCGTCCCCGAAATTACTTGTTGGGAAGAATGGTCCAATACCCGTTACTATTTTTCCAAAACCAAACAGTTTTATCAACTGGCCATAACCTATCTTTTATTAAAGACCCACTATTACTTCGACCAACTTTCCAAAACCTTCCATAGTTTCCAACAACATTATTTACTCCACTTATTCAAATTTTAATTATCACAATTTTCTCAAAAATTTTCTAACTCCCTAAATTTCCGAAAAAATTCGCCAGCGTCTCCTTTGCATGGCTAGCTCGGTACAACTATAAAATGCCTCTACGGGCTCCCATATTCCAAAAGAAAACAAAATGCCAAGTGGCTAGGTCAAAAATCCAATCAAATTTCATACAGAAATTTAAACACATGCCTTTTTGTCGAGCAATTCAAATTTATCTTCTGAAATCAAAACTAATTTTCCTTTCCCTTTATAATACCCGCATATCCTACTTAGCAATAATATCCAATCATAGCTTTTAAAATCATTTTATACATCTCCTTACAGAAGTTTTCATATCTACTTCTATTCAAATTAGTTTTCCCCATTTCCATATGAATTCAATTTATCTTCAATTCCGAATATTGAATTTTATCTTCCATCTATAACTGATTCATATCATTATTTTAAATTAGTTTCATCCATTAATTCATTTTAATTTCCAATTTGAAATTATTTTTGTCGCTAACAAAAAAAATTTCAAAAAATTTTCTAACTCCCAAAATTTTCGAAAATTTTTGGCAGTCTCCTTTATACGGAGGAGTATATATATACGTCACCCACATGGTCGAAAAAACAAAAACAGTTCATATTTCTTATTTTTATTACGTAGGCGTACCTTTATTTAGCATTTTTAAGCAAGCGGCTTATTATTTTAGCAATTAGCGCAACCAAGTCCAGTCAAACGGCTTCCCGGTACCTGTAGTTACTCAACTCAAACATGTAAGTACTAAATATATGAAATTTATTAACATTTCACTTACTGTCAATAGCTAAACACATGCATTTCATAAGCAACATGCACCAACACTTCCCATAAGCGATTTATATGATTTTAAAGCTAATTCAATTGCTTTCAACCAATCATATGCCATTTCATTTAATTTTAATGGTTTACAACTAAATTTCTTACATTCAATTTATTTTTTATCCAAACAAGCTCATATTCAATTCAATTGATCCTAAAATCAATTTATTTAGTCTCTATCAACTCAAAGAAAATTAATTACCTTCATTTACGTCAAACGACGATTCATTCTATGCAATTTGATGACATCGATGTGAATAAATAATTACTTAAGTTTCATAACCAATTTAAATTGATTCCGACTCAATTTTATTTAATTCAATTCCATTTTAATTTATTGACAACCATTTTATTTAGCTCGACACATTCTGTGCTTGTGTACTACTAACCATTCCCAAATTAATTCAACCCAAGCTTTTATTTAATGGTCTACCCTTCCTACTTGAAGTCGAGCTTCTATAAATTTTAAACTTATGTTAATTTGCTTTAATTTAGTCCAACTTCAAAACTTAAGCTCACTTCATTTGCAAAATAAATTTTCCTTTTCAATTTAACTTGGTTCTATTTCAATCAAATCTCATTTCAATATACAAATTAATTTGATTAGTTATTATAAATTTAATTTCCAAATTCAATTCATTCACGACTCATTTTCAATTGTATTCAATTTACTAACAATTCAAGTCAATTTAATTTATAACTCAAGTTTTCATTTCCAAACTCCATTAATAACTCCCAATTCAACTTCTATTTAACCAATTTAAATCTTATTAACATACTTACTTAACTAATTTATTTAACTAACTAGCTTACTTCTTTATTTTAAAATTTTAGAAATACTTTTAAATTCACAAAATACCATTAAAATAGCTTTTTATAAAAATACTTCTTATAACTTGTAACGACCCTGACTCGACCTTCGAAAATCGGCACCGAATACGACACTCGTATTCAAATGCCGCAGATCCAAACGTCGAATCTGGTTCACCGAAGCTTATAACACATTAAGTATAACAACACATCGGAAGAAAAGAATATCAATATATACAACATTGATACAATACAGATACAATATCAAACAACAGAATGATACAATGAATATACATCAGAGATATGATACAAGACAATAGCAGCGGGAAGAAAAAAAAATAACATTAGCAGCGGAACAAAATCTCCAATATGGTCTTCAAGAGAGAACTCCAGAACTGTAACTCCATTTCCAAGGCACCAATCCAGAAATAGCTCGAACTCCCAAATCAAGATGAAGAGAAGCAACTCGATCCAAATACGATTGCCAAATCTTAAGGCTGGAAGCTATCGAATCTACACCAACTATTGATTATCTGAAAACCCCAACTCTAGACCGTCGTGTGGAAAATAGTGGGCACCCAGAGTTTAGGAAAGGAACAATAAACTCCACGTCAGTCATGGGACTGGTATGAGCAAACAAAAACATTTGGTCTTTTTAAACAAACAACAGAATTTAAATTTGAAATTCGCAATGCTTTTTAGAAAATGAAACTACCATAAGGCCTCCCGCCACACACACAATGCAAACGCAGAATTGGAGGAGATTTCTCCTTATGATAGTCAAATATGCTTAATACGAGAAAATTTCTTTGATATTATTATTATAAGTGCAAAGTGTGGAAAACCATTTCGAAAGTATAATATAAATCCTAGCCAACATACGACCAGTATCGTATGCCTACTATAACTACCATCTAAACAGTGGAGCGCCACCATAAGTAAATGGCAGGTTCTACAACTAAAACCGCACAAGGCACGTATTGGATGAATGGATTTCCAACAAATGGTCTGGCTAAGGAACTTCCTACTGCCACATGGGATCGCCTCTGGCGGGACGTCCTTAGAACTAACGTTACGGTTAGATCTCTGCCAACACAAGGTCGGGTTACCTCTGTAACTAGGTAACTACTACACGAATATGCCATCCCCCGGTCCTTTGGGACCTTTATCCGAGGCGCCTCAAAGCAACAACCACACAGTAAATGAGATTGGAGCAACCACATGAGTAAGTATCTGGGCTCCATACCATGATACCACACTTTACCAGAAGGGAATGACACACCCTAAAGGGAGCGACCCTCATAACCTTGCCGCATCTTTCCTGTTTCGACCATTTCCGGGGTGTGAGGTCCTGATGCAGTCTCGTCCACAAAGCTACGCTTTGGCACAAAGACATGCTTTGGGTCAACAGATGACCAAAGCAATGATCACAAAGATAAATGATCGAACAAATGATCATATCACAAATGATCAACCAATGATCATCACACAGCAGCACTCAGCATGCCACATTACCAAATTGGGGATATATCACTGATAAATATCAACTACATAACCTCTGAGCTCGTACGTCTCAGAGAAGGGTGTTAAACTAAGAGGATAAATTCTCCGCCACCAAGCAGAAATGTATTTGATAGAGATCAGTTTAATATCTCAAAGTGTAATGTCGGACATACAACCATACAAGTCTGTTCCGGGTTCGAACAGAACCGAAGGCACTTCCGAAGAAGCCCTTGCAAATCCAGGTATTCACAATCCTGATCGGACTTCCCATCACTTAGGGAATCTCTATACCGGCGCGACTCAGTGCAGAGACAATCGATAGGTCATCCTATCGTTCTCGCAAATACCCGGTCTTCACCACCGGTCTTCAATGCTATCCATAACGACGTATCACATATTCGGAATGGGCTATATGACACAAAGGTCCTCTCCCGGCTAAACCGAATAATGAGCATCATATTTTAAAACATATAGATATGGGATTAGGTTAAGTCACAACTTAAAAAAAATCCAAAGCTTTTCTTTCAAATGGTTAACAAATTACCATTTTAAATCTTTAAACAAAAAGATTTATTTCACAAAATTTCACCCAGTTTCACAAAGGTCCATTTATAGATTTCCAAAACAAATTTCCATTTCAAATGGATTAACTCATTAAATCTTTAAATTAAAGACTTAATTTTTAGCTTTCAAACCGTTCCCAAAGATTTATTCATAACTAGGAAAAACTATTTTCCATTTTATACTTGAAATCCTTTTAACACAAATTGGACGTTTACTTCTTATGTGAAAGCTTTTATTATTTGAAAACGACAGTTTTCGTTTCAGAAAAATCCAATTATATTCATACAAGTTAAAACCTTAGGTTAAATTTAAAGTCCCAAAACAACACTTTTTAAAATGGTTTAAAAACTCATATAAACCCAGTTATATGTTGAATACCCTTTTTAAACCTTAGTTCCAAATCATAGAATTCAATTTCAAATATTGATTTCAAATTTAAATCGAATTATTTAAATTTCAAAACTCAATCAAGTTATTCAAAGTAACTTTTATTTTTG
The DNA here is from genome assembly GCA_030765085.1 of Allium cepa. Taxonomy (NCBI): domain Eukaryota; kingdom Viridiplantae; phylum Streptophyta; class Magnoliopsida; order Asparagales; family Amaryllidaceae; genus Allium; species Allium cepa. The sequence goes on from CM060946.1 coordinate 106,802,674, forward strand.
AAATTCATTTTCAAAGTTCCAATTCTAATTCCAAAACTATTTTGGATTCAAAAACACAATTTTCAAATATATTTCAAAAATTTGTGACTTAACCCGTTTCCACGTGCAATCCATATTTGGGTGTGTATAAGTGTGGTCCAAGGGTTTTACACAATAAAAGTGCCACATCACCAATCAACACAGATTCAATCATATCGATAAGCGGTATAACCCATAATGCTTATCTTAATTCACAGATTCATAGATAAAATAAATTATCAATCACAGAGGTTACCATTATGATTCGATGTGGGTTTCAAATAACCAGCTGGAATCCGACTCCCTGTCGCATCGAAATTCAAATGTTGTTCTACGGGTCAAGGGTTTGCATAACAATATATACATCACAGATATAACAGCCTAGCACAAAGCATCACATAGCATCACATCACATATCAAATATATCAATCCAGTACACATCATTCAATAACAATCAAACATCTACAATTAAGTGAATAAATCGTGTGGTTTAAATCTATTACCCACATAATTACTTCTATTTGAAATCTTTAAATCAATGATTAACTATCATTAACTATAATTAATTAAGCCTTAACCACCTTCATTTATTAATCATCTCCTTAATTAATTATATTAATTAATTTACCTTTAATTGTAATTAATTAAACCTTAATTACTTTTATAAATTGATTATCCCTCATTTAATTACTTTAATTGGTAACCCCTTAATTATTAATTTATTTATCTTAGCTATAATTAATTGCCCTTAATTGATTAACCAATAGATTTATTTTCCTTAATTAATCACAAAAATTAATTACTCCTTAATTAATAATGATTTCTTAATCACTTTAAGTTAATTAACCTTAATTTATTATTCTTGATTCAATTATCTTAATTAATTAACCACATTAATTAATTTTACTTTAGAGTAATTAACCTCAAATATTTGATTAATCAATTCCTAACCTTTAATTATCTTCTCTTAATTACTTTCACTAAGTAATTACTATTTTCATTTTGATCATTCATTAATTACTTGATTAATTTACTTAATAATTTAATGAATCCAAATCATTAAATTCTATTTATTTATTTTTAAGATAAAACATCTCTTACCTAAATAAAGCATTTAAAAACAATTTGCTTTCAAATTTTAATTTAAGTTTCATTTTAAATTTAGGATTTAAAATGAACACGAATTTAACTTAAACAAATTTTAAAAACAATTCAAAAACCTTTCTATCTCATAAGTTAAAGAAATATTCATTTTATAAAAGTGGTTTAAAAGAATTTTAAACCAAATTCATTTTTTTTAAATTCAAATCAATTAAGAATACACTATAACATTCAAAGTTGTTTGAATTATTTTTAAATTTAAAAACTTCCTTTTGTTCTAAAACTGGAATACATATTTAAATTTTTGATTTCAGGCTACATGCATTCAAAGACTTACTTACATTTAACTTCATTTTAAATTTCAAAACATTTAACCATTTTTAAAGTAGCTAAACAAATAAAATCTAAAACTTTATTTTATTTTAAAAACTAAAGTTTAAAACCCAAGTCCAGATTTCAAAACTCAGATTTAAACCATATTTTTTTTCTATTTTATAATTTAAACTTTCAGTTTAATTTTAAAACCAATATCCTTTATACTTTGAAAGTTGTTTAAAACCAAATCTAAATTTCAAAATTTAAATTATTTCAAATTTACATTCAAACTTCTTGAATTCAAATTCAATTTCAGGTTTTAAAATTAGTTTAAATTTTTAGTTCATATTTTAAAACTTGCTTTAATACTTTGAAAACAGAACAGGCCTTTTGTTTAAAACCTGAACATAATACTTGGGAATTTTTTTTATTATTATTTACTTCGAGTCAGAACCTCTTTTCTTCGAGTAAAACATCCCACAACTTCGAGTCACTCACGATATTGATCCTAGAAAAAAAAACTTAAGCATTTGCCCTCTGCTTCAACCCATACACTGACACAACCCACTACCCTGTGCACATGCCCCATCATCGCAGCGAGCTCCGATCATCATCGATGATCTCCTCAGGTCGGCGAGCACCCCCGCATCCCATACTGATCATCAAATAGATCGATACTATCACGAATTCGAATTTGCATGTTCATCATCAAACCTGGAACCACTGAAGACCCCCTCCACCAAAACCTGTCAGCGCCTTTTTCTCGAAGCTCCGACCACCGCTACATCTGACACTTCGGCAAAGTCCTCGTCAACACCCAAGCCAGCATTACCCAAATTCCCATGCAACTCGATCCATCAGGGGAAGAGAACAAATCAAGATATTCAACCCAGTGAAAACTAGGGTTACAAACCCAAATCCACTTCGCACTTCCCCAAAATGGTTTGATTAATGTTCTTGGTATTTTTCCCCTAATCTACGATCATTCAACAAGCTCCAGTGATGATCGCATCCACCACGGCCACTCAGATCACCAGAAATTGCCAAAAATATCATTTTTGATAAAACTCAAACTGTCCTCTTAATTCGAAACTAAAAGTTGTGGTTCCACCTCCAAAAATCAAAATTTTGTTTGGGAATTCAATTTACATTCCTGGATCAATGAATTAGGATAGTTGAATTTTACTTATATTTAACATGCACTGTGCTTTGTGGTTTTTTTTTCCAGTGAGGTTTCAGATTTTATTTCATCTTAAATAAAATTTTTAAACTTACTTAATCAATTAACAAACCAATTTTATTTACATTCCAGAACCTAACAGTGATTAAATTCAAGAGCTAATGAATTTTGAACTAAACTTGAGGCTGGAAAGTAAGACAGAGAAGAAGCATCTTTTTTTTTTCCTGAACTGATTAACATAACAGTTTAAATCTTTGCTACAATCCTCTTCCTTCTTAAAATACTGGCCTAACATCAATTATACAATGTGAATTTTCTTTGAATTTTCTTTAAGAAAATGTACCCTGACTCATAACAGGGATATGCATTGATACATACTCATACATTTACATCCATAAAAAATGTATAAATTCAAACATGCAATCATCTAAACCATCATACTTCAAGAGTCAACCATAAAATCAGAAACATATAGGTAGATAAATGAGTTTGCTCACCTTGGAGTTGTGCAGTGGAGACAAGAACAGAGACAGAGATGAATTTCTTTTGAGCTTGAACTATATTTTTTTTTTCTCTTCAATCATTTAAAGATTAGATCTGCAGAAGTTTGTAAATTCAAAACTTTACTCAAACTCCTGTTATTTACTTGTTTACTTCATCAATGACAAATAATAGAATTTATTTACTTACAGTTTGAATTTGTTTAAAGCTTCAAACTTGATTTATTTTCCAAGCTGCAGACTTCAATTCACATTTGTTTTCAAGTTGAATCTGCATTTTTTATTTTGTTTCAATTGTTTTAAATTTATGCTTTAACACTAATTAACAACTGAAATTCAAAACTTTAAGAAAATTTACTTATCTCTTTTTTTTTCTTCAGAAAGCAGAGACTAAATTCCAGATTTGCTTTGAGATGATCTTGGAATTTGCTTCTAGCTTTGATTTTGAGGTGCTTCTGTTTTTCGGTTTCCAAATTCTTGCTTCAGGTTGTATTTAGATTTGAAACTTGATTTACAGGCATGCAAATCCAACTACATTCCAGGTTTGCATGCTTGAGAATATACAGAGTTGCATTTGAACATCTGAATTCTGTATTGTGAAAACTGCTGTAGTACTTTCAGAATTCAATTTGTTTTAAGGAGGTGATTTCAGGTTCATTTGCAAATTACTGACTTTTGATATGAGGGGTTTGAATGTTGAAAATATGAGATACTCAATCTTTTTTATTTTTTACTATGTTTTCAGATTTGGCCGAGACTAGAATAATTTCAGCATGGGGAGATGGAATGTCTTTATAATTTTAAATTCTATTATTTTATTTAAGCAATCATAAGGAATGCCATTTGTAAGAAATCATTATAACCTTTAGATTTTGTAAACTCCTGCACTCCATCTCTCATGTGTATATGTTTACATTTATTTTAAATTTCAATTCAAGCCTCAATTCAAATTGAATTATAACCACTTATGTATATTTACATATATTCATATCCAAACATTTTTTATTTTTTTTGAAAAGAAATTATATTTACAAATTTACATTCATATATATTTTTATTATTTATTTTGTACAATTCTACAAAAAGAAAAGAATGGATTCATATATATTTTTATTTTTAATACATTTTATTTTGAAATTCAATATTTATTTTATAAATCACTTATCCTTAAATTTCTAATATAAATTACTATTTAAAATCAAAATTATTTATTTATTCTAGAAAATTTTCTAATTAAATCACAATTTATTTCCAAAAATTAATTTAATTGCCAAATTAAACTTAATGAATTTTCAGGAATGTTACAGATTCCCCCCCCCCTCTTAAAAGAATTTCATCCTCGAAATTGCAAGGAAGACGAGAAAGAAAAGATAATAGATAAAGAAATGATTGATCAGATCAGATCGAAATATTTATTCTGCATTCGGCTTACCAAATCAGAATATCGACAATATGAGAACAAACTCATATAATTATTTCACAAGATACTCGGGCTCACCGGTCTACGAATATGCAAGGGCATTGATTAGTTTGAAGGAATAACTAATCGTTCGTAGAATATATCGGATCCCAGAGAATAGATAGATGGGCTTAATTTTCAACAATTCCCAAATGCTAGATATGGATAACGAATTCAAGCCAGAATACTCCAAAGTATATAGACTTTGATATACACATGAAGTTACAATTTTAAATTTGGTTTTAACCAATATCGTTTTATTTATACAATTCAAATTTAGCCTTACATTCTATTAACCAATTTAACTCAATTTAAAATTTTCAATTTATTTAATTCAAATCTTCAAATTCATTAGAGTTTAGAACGAAAAGCTGATAAGAAACGGATGAAGATACGAAATAAGAATCTTCCTGCAACGATTCGTAAGGGCCATCATCACACCGAAACTTCCTTCTGGAGCAGCTACGAAGCAATCAAAAGAATACGAAATCGAATCAAAGGAGATTGGTAGAGAAAAGTTGTTTCCGCCATTGCGGGGTATTAACCATTGGTAGTGGTATTCCCCTGTCCCCTATCTCGTCCTCTTCTCGCACTCATACTTACTATCAGTGGATAGTAAGAGAATTTACTGAGGCACTCGAACGGATATCTTAGAGATAGACTCATCCTAGGGTATATTTCACCCTATCTCTAATGAGCTACTTAATGTGTTATACTCCTGAGCTAAAGTTTTAACCTTCATCTCTGATACCAAATGTAACGACCCTGACTCGACCTTCGAAAATCGACACCGAATACGACACTCGTATTCAAATGCCGCAGATGCAAACGTCGAATCTGGTTCGCCGGAGCTTATAACACATTAAGTATAACAACACAGCGGAAGAAAAGAATATCAATATATACAACATTGATACAATACAGATACAATATCATACAACAGAATGATACAATGAATATACATCAGAGATATGATACAAGACAATAGCAGCGGGAAGAAATAAAAATAACACTAGCAGCGGAACAAAATCTCCAATATGGTCTTCAAGAGAGAACTCCAGAACTGTAACTCCATTTCCAAGGCACCAATCCAGAAATAGCTCGAACTCCCAAATCAAGATGAAGAGAAGCAACTTGATCCAAATACGATTGCCAAATCTTAAAGCTGGAAGCTATCGAATCTACACCTACTATTGATTATCTGAAAACCCCAACTCTAGACTGCCCGTGTGGAAAATAGTGGGCACCCAGAGTTTAGGAAAGGAACAATAAACTCCAGGTCAGTCATGGGACTGTTATGAGCAAACAAAAACATTTGGTCTTTTTAAACAAACAACAGAATTTAAATTTGAAATTCGCAATACTTTTTAGAAAATGAAACTACCATAAGGCCTCCCGCCACACACACTATGCAAACGCAGAATTGGAGGAGATTTCTCCTTATGATAGTCAAATATGCTTAATACGAGAAAATTTCTTTGATATTATTATTATAAGTGCAAAGTGTGGAAAACCATTTCGAAAGTATAATATAAATCCTAGCCAACATACGACAAGTATCGTATGCCTACTATAGCTACCATCTAAACAGTGGGGCGTCACCGTAAGTAAATGGCAGGTTCTACAACTAAAACCGTACAAGGCACGTATTGGATGAATGGATTTCCAACAAATGGTCAGGCTAAGGAACTTCCTACTGCCACATGGGATTGCCTCTGGCGGGACGTCCCGAGAAATAACATTACGGTTAGATCTCTGCCAACACAAGGCCGGATTACCTCTGTAACTAGGTAACTACTACACGAATATGCCATCCCCCGGTCCTTTGGGACCTTTATCCGAGGCGCCTCAAAGCAACAACCACACAGTAAATGAGATTGGAGCAACCACATGAGTAAGTATCTGGGCTCCATACCATGATACCACCCTTTACCAGAAGGGAATGACACACCCTAAAGGGAGCGACCCTCATAACCTTGCCGCATCTTTCCTGTTTCGACCATTTCCGGGGTGTGAGGTCCTGATGCAGTCTTGTCCACAAAGCTACGCTTTGGCACAAAGCCATGCTTTGGGTCAACAGATGACCAAAGCAATGATCACAAAGATAAATGATCAAACAAATGATCATATCACAAATGATCAACCAATGATCATCACACAGTAGCACTCAGCATGCCACATTACCAAATTGGGGATATATCACTGATAAATATCAACTACATAACCTCTGAGCTCGTACGTCTCAGAGAAGGGTGTTAAACTAAGAGAATAAATTCTCCGCCACCAAGCAGAAATGTATTTGATAGAGATCAGTTTAATATCTCAAAGTGTAATGTCGGACATACAACCATACAAGTTTGTTCCGGGTTCGAACAGAACCGAAGGCACTTCCGAAGAAGCCCTTGCAAATCCGGGTATTCACAATCCCGATCGGACTTCCCATCACTTAGGGAATCTCTATACCGGCGCGACTCAGTGCAGAGATAATCGATAGGTCATCCTATCGTTCTCGCAAATACCCGGTCTTCACCACCGGTCTTCAATGCTATCCATAACGATGTATCACATATTCGGAATGGGCTATATGACACAAAGGTCCTCTCCCGGCTAAACCGAATAATGAGCGTCATATTTTAAAACATATGGATATGGGATTAGGTTAAGTCATAACTTAAAAAAATCCAAAGCTTTTCTTTCAAATGGTTAACAAATTACCATTTTAAATCTTTAAACAAAAAGATTTATTTCACAAAATTTCACCCAGTTTCACAATGGTCCATTTATAGATTTCCAAAACAAATTTCCATTTCAAATGGATTAACTCATTAAATCTTTAAATTAAAGACTTAATTTTTAGCTTTCAAACCGTTCCCAAAGATTTAATCATAACTAGGAAAAACTATTTTCCATTTTATACTTGAAATCCTTTTAACAAAAATTGGACGTTTACTTCTTATGTGAAAGCTTTTATTATTTGAAAACGACAGTTTTCGTTTCAGAAAAATCCAATTATATTCATACAAGTTAAAACCTTGGGTTAAATTTAAAGTCCCAAAACAACACTTTTTAAAATGGTTTAAAAACTCATATAAACCCAATTATATGTTGAATACCCTTTTTAAACCTTAGTTCCAAATCATAGAATTCAATTTCAAATATTGAATTCAAATTTGAATCGAATTATTTAAATTTCAAAACTCAATCAAGTTATTCAAAGTAACTTTTATTTTTGAAATTCATTTTCAAAGTTCCAATTCTAATTCCAAAACTATTTTGGATTCAAAAACACAATTTTTAAATATATTTCAAAAATCTGTGACTTAACCCGTTTCCACGTGCAATCCATATTTGGGTGTGTATAAGTGTGGTCCAGGGGTTTTACACAATAAAAGTGCCACATCACCAATCAACACAGATTCAATCATATCGATAAGCGGTATAACCCATAACACTTATCTTAATTCACAGATTAATAGATAAAATAAATTATCAATCACAGAGGTTACCATTATGATTCGATGTGGGTTTCGGATAACCAGCTGGAATCCGACTCCCTGTCGCATCGAAATTCAAATGTTGTTCTACGGGTCAAGGGTTTGCATAACAATATATACATCACAGATATAACAGCCTAGCACAAAGCATCACATAGCATCACATCACATATCAAATATATCAATCCAGTACACATCATTCAATAACAATCAAACATCTACAATTAAGTGAATAAATCGTGTGGTTTAAATCTATTACCCACATAATTACTTCTATTTGAAATCTTTAAATCAATGATTAACTATCATTAACTATAATTAATTAAGCCTTAACCACCTTCATTTATTAATCATCTCCTTAATTAATTATATTAATTAATTTACCTTTAATTGTAATTAATTAAACCTTAATTACTTTTATAAATTGATTATCCCTCATTTAATTACTTTAATTGGTAACCCCTTAATTATTAATTTATTTATCTTAGCTATAATTAATTGCCCTTAATTGATTAACCAATAGATTTATTTTCCTTAATTAATCACAAAAATTACTTACTCCTTAATTAATAATGATTTCTTAATCACTTTAAGTTAATTAACCTTAATTTATTATTCTTGATTCAATTATCTTAATTAATTAACCACATTAATTAATTTTACTTTAGAGTAATTAACCTCAAATATTTGATTAATCAATTCCTAACCTTTAATTATCTTCTCTTAATTACTTTCACTATGTAATTACTATTTTCATTTTGATCATTCATTAATTACTTGATTAATTTACTTAATAATTTAATGAATCCAAATCATTAAATTCTATTTATTTATTTTTAAGATAAAACATCTCTTACCTAAATAAAGCATTTAAAAACAATTTGCTTTCAAATTTTAATTTAACTTTCATTTTAAATTTAGGATTTAAAATGAACACGAATTTAACTTAAACAAATTTTAAAAACAATTCAAAAACCTTTCTATCTCATAAGTTAAAGAAATATTCATTTTATAAAAGTGGTTTAAAAGAATTTCAAACCAAATTCATTTTTTTTTTTAAAATTCAAATCAATTAAGAATACACTATAACATTCAAAGTTGTTTGAATTATATTTAAATTTAAAAACTTCCTTTTGTTCTAAAACTGGAATACATATTTAAATTTTTGATTTCAGGCTACATGCATTCAAAGACTTACTTGCATTTAACTTCATTTTAAATTTCAAAACATTTAACCATTTTTAAAGTAGCTAAAAAAATAAAATCTAAAACTTTATTTTATTTTAAAAACTAAAGTTTAAAACCCAAGTCCAGATTTCAAAACTCAGATTTAAACCATATTTTTTTCTATTTTATAATTTAAACTTTCAGTTTAATTTTAAAACCAATATCCTTTATACTTTGAAAGTTGTTTAAAACCAAATCTAAATTTCAAGTTTTAAATTATTTCAAATTTACATTCAAACTTCTTGAATTCAAATTCAATTTCAGGTTTTAAAATTAGTTTAAATTTTTAGTTCATATTTTAAAACTTGCTTTAATACTTTGAAAACAGAACAGGTCTTCTGTTTAAAACCTGAACATAATACTTGGGAATTTTTTTTTATTTATTTACTTCGAGTCAGAACCTCTTTGCTTCGAGTAAAACATCCCACAACTTCGAGTCACTCACGATATTGACCCTAGAAAAAAAACTTAAGCATTTGCCCTCTGCTTCAACCCATACACTGACACAACCCACTACCCTGTGCACATGCCCCATCATTGCAGCGAGCTCCGATCATCATCGATGATCTCCTCAGGTCGGCGAGCACCCCCGCATCCCATACCGATCATCAAATAGATCAATACTATCACGAATTCGAATTTGCATGTTCATCATCAAACCTGGAACCACTGAAGACCCCCTCCACCAAAACCTGTCAGCGCCTTTTTCTCGAAGCTCCGACCACCGCTACCTCTGACACTTCGGCAAAGTCCTCGTCAACACCCAAGCCAGCATTACCCAAATTCCCATGCAACTCGATCCATCAGGGGAAGAGAACAAATCAAGATATTCAACCCAGTGAAAACTAGGGTTACAAACCCAAATCCACTTCGCACTTCCCCAAAATGGTTTGATTAATGTTCTTGGTATTTTTCCCCTAATCTACGATCATTCAACAAGCTCCAGTGATGATCGCATCCACCACGGCCACTCAGATCACCAGAAATTGCCAAAAATATCATTTTTGATAAAACTCAAACTGTCCTCTTAATTCGAAACTAAAAGTTGTGGTTCCACCTCCAAAAATCAAAATTTTTTTTGGGAATTCAATTTACATTCCTGGATCAATGAATTAGGATAGTTGAATTTTACTTATATTTAACATGCACTGTGCTTTGTGGTTTTTTTTTCCGGTGAGGTTTCAGATTTTATTTCATCTTAAATAAATTTTTTAAACTTACTTAATCAATTAACAAACCAATTTTATTTACATTCCAGAACCTAACAGTGATTAAATTCAAGAGCTAATGAATTTTGAACTAAACTTGAGGCTGGAAAGTAAGACAGAGAAGAAGCATCTTTTTTTTTCCTGAACTGATTAACATAACAGTTTAAATCTTTGCTACAATCCTCTTCCTTCTTAAAATATTGGCCTAACATCAATTATACAATGTGAATTTTCTTTGAATTTTCTTTAAGAAAATGTACCCTGACTCATAACAGGGATATGCATTGATACATACTCATACATTTACATCCATAAAAAATGTATAAATTCAAACATGCAATCATCTAAACCATCATACTTCAAGAGTCAACCATAAAATCAGAAACATATAGGTAGATAAATGAGTTTGCTCACCTTGAAGTTGTGCAGTGGAGACAAGAACAGAGACAGAGATGAATTTCTTTTGAGGCTGAACTATATTTTTTTTTCTCTCTTCAATCTTTTAAAGATTAGATCTGCAGAAGTTTGTAAATTCAAAACTTTACTCAAACTCCTGTTATTTACTTGTTTACTTCATCAATGACAAACAATAGAATTTATTTACTTATAGTTTGAATTTGTTTAAAGCTTCAAACTTGATTTATTTTCCAAGCTGCAGACTTCAATTCACATTTGTTTTCAAGTTGAATCTGCATTTTTGATTTTGTTTCAATTGTTTTAAATTTATGCTTTAACACTAATTAACAACATGAAATTCAAAACTTTAAGAAAATTTACTTATCTCTTTTTTTTTCTTCAGAAAGCAGAGACTAAATTCCAGATTTGCTTTGAGATGATCTTGGAATTTGCTTCTAGCTTTGATTTTGAGGTGCTTCTGTTTTTCGGTTTCCAAATTCATTCTTCAGGTTGTATTTAGATTTGAAACTTGATTTACAGGCATGCAAATCCAACTACATTCCAGGTTTGCATGCTTGAGAATATACAGAGTTGCATTTGAACATCTGAATTCTGTATTGTGAAAACTGCTGTAGTACTTTCAGAATTCAATTTGTTTTAAGGAGGTGATTTCAGGTTCATTTGCAAATTACTGACTTTTGATATGAGGGGTTTGAATGTTGAAAATATGAGATACTCAATCTTTTTTTTTTTTTTTACTATGTTTTCAGATTTGGCCGAGACTAGAATAATTTCAGCATGGGGAGATGGAATGTCTTTATAATTTTAAATTCTATTATTTTATTTAGGCAATCATAAGGAATGCCATTTGTAAGAAATCATTATAACCTTTAGATTTTGTTAACTCCTACACTCCATCTCTCATGTGCATGTGTGTATATGTTTACATTTATTTTAAATTTCAATTCAAGCCTCAATTCAAATTGAATTATAACCACTTATGTATATTTACATATATTCATATCCAAACATTTTTTTTTGAAAAGAAATTATATTTACAAATTTACATTCATATATATTTTTATTATTTATTTTGTACAATTCTACAAAAAGAAAAGAATGGATTCATATATATTTTTATTTTTAATACATTTTATTTTGAAATTAAATATTTATTTTATAAATCACTTATCCTTAAATTTCTAGTATAAATTACTATGTAAAATCAAAATTATTTATTTATTCTAGAAAATTTTCTAATTAAATCACAATTTATTTCCAAAAATTAATTTAATTGCCAAATTAAACTTAATGAATTTTCAGGAATGTTACATAACTCGATGTTTCAACCAGTCCATCCTTGTTCTTATGGAAATTCGGTCATACGTTGACCAGGCGTAGGACAAACATCTATAAGTACTTGGTAAACCCATTTTCAACACCCGGTGAAAATTCTTAGAGAATAATTTTATTCAAAATATAGAAAACAGTTTTTGAAAATAGAGGAAATATCTTTGGTGAGAATGCTCTGGAAATGATAACCCCCGTCCATGGTCGCAGTTACATCTTGGGTTACGTTGCCATCGTAGCAAAAGTCAATGTAACTGTAGGCACTCCACACCCCTCGATTACGCCATGGAACCCACAACAGATCGCAGTTACATTCTAGGGTTACGTTGCCATCACAGCAAAAGTCCATGTAACTGTAGGCATCAGCGCCCTCGATTTTCGCTGTCAAAAATGAAACTTCTCCACTCCCACATAGATTGCAGTCTACCGATGTAAAATCAAACACAGACTGTTGGCTCTCAGCAGTACACACGACTTTTGCTAAGTTACCATAGGTCGCAGTCTACCGATATAAAATCAAACGTAGACCGTTGGCTCTCAGCGGCACACACGAATTTCGCTATGGTTTGCAGTAGATCGTAGTGACATCCAGTTACACTGTCGTCGCAGCATAATCCAAATGCCTCTGTAGGCATCATCACCCTCGACTTTCGCTACACACTACTCATAATCCTCAGGAACTAGTTTTGTCCGGACTCCTCACAGGTTCAACTTTAGAACCCCCCTCGGGGTTCAAGGCAGTACCACCCGGTGGCACTCCTGAGAAGTTCATTTCAAGGGAGCGAATTTTTCCCCAGAGCCATTATCAAAACACTTTATACTATACATATATAGTATCTTCCAAATCATACACCTAGTATGAATCTCATATAAATCTCCTTTTCTCAAAATCGATTATCCCAAAATCGATAATTATCAAACTAGGCTTTCCAAATTCCAATATTTATTTTACCCAAAAATCAAAAGCCTTTCCAAATCCAAAGGTTCCCAAAACCTTTTTCCAAAATCCTCATAAGATCCTTTATATATATATATATATATATAATTTTTTTTATTTTAAAAACTTTGGATCATTTCAAACTTGTATAAAACTCCTTTTATACTTCAAACACTTTCAAAATCCTTTCCTTCCGGCAATAGATTCAACAAGGGGAGATTTATCTTATATAACAAAGATATATAACTTTGTTTATTCGCAATCAAATACTCAAATTTGATTACTCTATAACGTCACTTACCATTTTACTTACTTCCATAAAGTAAATTTTTACCATAGAAATATCAAATTTTCACTTTACTTCATCATATGTTTCACAAAATATACCATTTCATTTCAAAAACCATTTCACATTTCTTATCCACAAATTTCCAATATCGATTTCATTCAAATCCGTACGATGTACACCTATCATCCGTACGCTATACCAATCTGATCGCTCACTCGATCACACAATTTTACTTCCGAACTAGTATCGTCCACCCGACTTCTTAGTGCGGACTCAAATCTGGCTTCTTGATCAGAAACCGTCATTCTCCTTACATAGCCATAACTATGATAGAGAATATCCAGAACCAACCAAAATCCTTATCCAGGTTCGGCATCGAAAATTTGAGTGAAAAATCCCAACTCGGATCGATATAACTATCTCGAAATTCTGTGCTCGAATCCGGATCAAATCACTATACGAATAGAATAAGATACGTACATCCTACGTATTTAACTTCATTGATTATTAGCCAAATCAATTTCCTTTCTATTCATCCTCACTTTGATTTTATTCATTTGTTCACATTTGCCTTAATCCACATTTGGATTATCACTTCAATTCTTATCTTAGTTGGGTATTTAATCAATAACAGATTGAACTCCGACCAGTTTATATTTAGAAAATAGCTTGAAAATTTTAAAAATAGATAAGTAGTTTAAAAATGATTATTAGTTTACAAAATAGCTGTAAAATAGTTAACTAATTGTAAAATAGTTAAATTGTTTCAGAAATTTTAGATAATTGCAAAATAGTTGTAAAATAGTAATTAATTTGTAAAATAGGTGAAAAATAGTAATTAGTTTATAAAACAGTTGAAAATTTGTTAAATGGTTCCAAAAATAATTGTAAAACAAATATAAAATAATTTGGCTTTAAAAAAGAAGGTTGTATATATTAAGTAGCTTCGAAAAAATAAGTTTATATTAAAACAATTTATTCTGGAAACGGTCCAGAGCCAAACTGTTCAATTTCCAAATCTTCATTCTCATCAATTCAATTTAAATTTCAACTTCCATTTAAATTGACTCAATTCCAATTTAAATAATTTCAATTTCCATTGAAATTGATTTAACCCCAATTCAATTGAATTAATCTTGATTTCTTTCCAAATTCAAATCAAATTCCATCTGATTTTAAACCTACTCAACTTTAATTATAATTCCAAATTATTCCAATCAATTTGGACTAATATCAATGGAACCCACTTCAATTTCAAATCATTTCAATTCAATCCAATTTAAATTTTCCATTAAAATTTTTAAACTTATACATCTTCAATCACAAATCCAATTAATTCAAATCAGATTCAATTTGAATGAATTCAATTCAAATTTCAAATTTAAACCATCCCGAATTATATAAATTCGAGTTAAATTTTTAAATGTTGATTTAATCCTTTAAATCAAATCAACTTATCTCTTTAAACCATTTAATTCTGAAGCCATTTCAAACTTATCTTCATTTAATTTTAATTTGGTTGTATTTCTATTACCACTTAATTCTCATTATTAAATTTTCAAATAATATAACAACCAATCACCTTAACATTTATTTGTAAGAAATATTGCTTTATATATCAAAATGTATTCTTATATAAAATCATTTAAAACCTTTATATAAGAAATAACAAGTACGCTCTCATATATATATATATATATATATATATATATATATATATATATATATAACTCACCCTAGGGTACCATTGACCCTATCCTTAATGAGTAATCCCACCAAAGCCAAGGTTCTCGCTTATCCTTCAGCTCTGATACCAACTGTGACGACCTAGGCTTTTCAACCATCGGTAGCGGCTCACTCGACCGGTAGGCTTTTCAACCATCCCAGCCACGCCGTGGCTCACATTGGTACCTCGGGTTTGCTTTTACGGCCAACCTCTCGACCCGAAACCAACCCTAAAAGGCGTTATACTACCCCCCGGGACATGTAAGGGTAAGAGTCTCCCGTTCGCCACCAAACGCAAAGCGAGAACCCCCTATCATGCTGTAATGTAGCAAACCCGATCCCATCGATCGCTCGCCTCCCCTCGTGCCTCCGCGTTGCCTAAAACCCTCCACTCACCTCAAATCACGCGCGTGCTCCCCTGACATCGAGCACCTCACCTCAAATTGATAACCCTAGCTCAACCCAAAGTCGAGCACGAAAATCGAGGCTGCCACTACAACAAACCCCCAATCGCGAGTGAACCCTAGCCATGGCCTTCAATGCCGCCGCGCCCATCTCCTAACGAAACCTTTTGCTGTCGCGAAACTCGACACGAATCCATGGCCACTTCGATCCCTCCTCCTCGTGTACAAGTTTGCATTCACGTTCGAACGCGACCCTTTTTTTTGAGGAATCGGCCATTGATGAGGAAGAACGAGCACTGCTCGTGTAGATTTAGGAGGAGACGAAGATTTAAATTGATCTGGTTCGTTTTCTTTTTTTCAAAAAGGATGTTGAAGCCATTCTTGCTTGAATGATTTCAAATTTTAAAGTAATGAATCCAGCAGCGTGACATACTGGAAGAGGGGGCAAGATGTGATGTTGAAAAGGAGTTCGCGTGCTTAAGAGAAGCTACAGTGATTTCAAAGGAGACAAAGGCTGTTGACGAGAAAAAGTTTGATGTGCTATAAAATCAACTGAATTTCACCAGGATAAAAATATAGTTTAAATTTAAATTCAAATTGTCTCGGTTAACGCAGCTTAAAACTGCGAACCCATATCGAGGCGTGTCGCTAGGCGTTTATAATGTTATGCCCCTATTCTGAACGCAACGGAAAAGGTTTCGAGCCCTAATTCGATCATATGGAGAAGATAGCTTTTTGAACCCACTTATTATATTAAATTTCGATAAAATTTCAACACGTTTATATATCGTATGCTCACACAACAACTCCAATCACTACGAAATTTGAAATCCAAAAATAATACAATATTACGGATCCAATGACACTAGTTTCGTCGAATTCCGAGACTGTGCCTCAGAACGTTATTTTTAAATTCAATTTAAACGATAAAATTTCAAAACTGAACAAATCAGTGTTAAATTCAATTTTAAAACTTTTATTATCCTCAACACTATCAATATAAATTTTACAAGCCGTCAAATTATTTTTAACAGGCTTAAAACTGCAGATTCAACATTTTACCCAACTTCAAATTATTAAATTCAATAAATTCAATCGCCAAATTCAAACTGATATTTGAAATACAAATTAAACTATCTTAAAAATATTTAAAATTAATTAAATATTCCAATTTCAAATGTCTAAAAATTTCGGGTCGTCACATTACACATATACTAAAATAAATTCTTTATATTATAATAAAAAATCAATATTGAAATAAAATCCATATATTTCTTTCCTTAATTTGGCAATCATTTTTTTAAATAGACTAATGGTGTCCGTATATAATTTTCTATCTATGGTCAAGTGATAGGGATATTTATCATTTCAATCCGTAATAATTTAATATTTACGAGTGTATATCATTTCGACCCGCAATCCTAAAATGTCAAAATCAATGAAAATCGTTTTAGTTTATCATTTGAACCCATAACGATTTTCCCCTAATCTATAATATCGTTCGGGTATGTATCATCTCAACCTATAGGGAATCTAAATTAATGGGGAACTTGTAGAGTGAAAACAAATATGATTATATTATAACATATCAACAACAGACATAAATCAACCGTAACAAATTTAATCATAATATAAATAAGAGGTTATGATGTCATATGTTACAGGTGAACAGTTATAAATAATGGCATATCATATATAACAATTATATAATTAACAGTTCAAATTTAACAGCTAAATTAAATTTATTGAATATAATAATGTTAATCGTGAGTGACTCCTCACCTTTCGAGGTTAGAGAAACAAGAAGATAACACAGAATGCACACAAATATGGACACAGACACGACTAGCAGGACAGCGACAAGCTAGGAATTTCTACGAGAAATTCGATATTGAGAAGGTAAGCCAAGATGGACTAGACATCGATGAAACAAATATATATATATAGCTATATTTTTAAAAGTCTAAAATTTGAAACACGTATTTAAAATAAAATCTTTATACTATATATATATATATATGTATGTATGTATGTATGTATGTATGTATGTAAATCAATATAACATATATACATATATCAAAATCAACATCTATATATATTTCAAGATCGTTATTAAATTTAACACATATATTTTAAAATATATATCTTATATTAAAAAATCAATACTCATATATATACTTATTAAAAATTAGCCTACTTATATGTATTATATCCAAACTCCACACTGACATTATCTCTATACTGCCATATATATATATATATATGAAGTTAAAATTTAAATATAAAACAAATATAGAACAACTTGTATAAACCTATATTTTTTATGTTAATAGATCATACAACTTTTATATACTTACATATATAAATTGACATATTATAAAATTTATATAACCAACGTATTGTATAATTTATATAAACTAACATATATATACCGACAGATTATAAAACTTATATAAACTAACATAACATATACACTTAAACTAACAGATCAAATGTATATAAACTAATACATATATATTAACAACTTATAAAATTTAAAAATCAATATACTACAAAAAAAAATCACCTATATATAAATAATGAGGAGGCTGCCTGCGCTAGGGGGAGGTGGCCAAGTCATAGAGAATAAGAGCGGATCTGCAGGACAATAGGCAGCATAGGGCAGTGTTGTGAGTATTATGTAGATAGTTTAGATTTTAGCATTTGTATGTAAATATTATTTTAGTTTTGTATTGTGTTGTGTTCTGTTGTGAGTATGTACATATCATGTACAGCTGGATTGGTTTGGGCCTTATATGCTCGGTCTGGTTGCTTTGTATAAAAGGATAGTGGACTGAATAATAGAATGAGTTTTCCCTCCTTCATATTTTCGTGAATCCATTTGAATTAACATGGTATCTGAGCTACGGAAATTCAAGATTCAAATCTAACGAGGGTTTTCTAGCTCGAATTAGCAAGGATGGGAGATAGCAGTGCAGAAAGTAATGCCAGAATTGGGGAAAACGAGATCGCGATGGATGTGATGTAATTGATGCCCAAAATTACAGATCATAAGTTGAATAATTTGAATTTCTTAAATTGGAGTAAGACGATCCGATTATATCTTCGTAGTATAGATAAAGATAGCCATTTAACTGAAGATCCACCCATTGTAGATTCAAAGGATGAGAAAGACATGATGTGGCTCAGATCTGATGCTCGATTATTCCTACAAATCAGAAATTCAATTGATAGTGAGGTAATTGGTCTGATCAATTATTGTGAGTTGTTAAGGAGTTGATGGAATATTTAGAACTCTTATATTCTGGAAAGGGAAATCTAACAAGAATGTATGAGGTGTGCAAATCATTCTATCGATCAGAGAAACAAGAACAAACTCTTATGAGCTATTTTATGAACTTCAAAAAGACGTATGAGGAATTCAACATGCTTCTTCCAATCAGTCCAGATGTTAAGGTTCAGCAGCAGCAACGAGAACAAATGGCAAGTATGAGTTTCTTGGCTGGTTTAACATCAGAATTTGAACCTACTAAGTCTCAAATCTTATCTGGTTCAGATATCCCCTCTTTACAAGAAGTGTTTAGCAGAATTCTTCGTTCTAACATTGCTCATGCACAAGTATCAAGTACTAAAGTAGAGAGTGCTTTGATGAGTAGCAACAGAGGTTGTGTGCAGGGAAACCAGAATCGGAAAAATCAGTTTGAAACCAAATCACAGTGGAATAATTCACCAAGGCCAAATGGTCCAGATTTTAGTTCAACAAATCAGGGAAAATTCTGTACATATTGTAAGAAGTCAGGGCATATGAAATTTGAGTGTAGGAAACTTCAATACAAGAATTCATAGTTGAATAAGGATATGAAATTTTTTCTCATGTCAGCAGAAGATTATGACCAGTATATGAATTTCAAGAATCATTGAAGAAGGAGTCAACAAATCAAGGAGTAACATCATCAGTTTCAACTATTGCCAATTCTACAAGTCAATCAAAATGGATCATAGACTCTGGAGCAACTGATCATATGACAGGTAATATTAATTTAATTTCAGATATACAATATAAGCAGTCAACTCATGCTATTACGTTAGCTGATGGATCACAAACATTTGTTCAAGGAACTGGCAAAATGAGGGTGAATTCAAATTTACCATTAAGTTCAGTTTTATACTTGCCAAACTTATCATTTAACCTGATATCTATGAGTCAAATTACTAAGAATCTAAAATGTAGCATATCATTTTTTCCTAATCACTGTGAGATTTAGGATCTAACAACGAGACAAATTATTGGTAGAGGTGAAGAATGTGGAGGATTATATGTGCTTAATTCTATGCCATCCAAGTCTATAAGCTGCTCAAGTATAACTTCTTCTGCATTTCAAATGCATTGTCAACTAGGTCATCCCTCACTGTCTCTGTTCAAGAAACTATGTCCACAATTTAGCTCTTTATCTACATTGCATTTTGAGTCTTGTCAATATGCAAAGCATGAGTTTATATCCTAGAGATAATAAAAGATCTAGTTCATGTTTTGAAGTTGTACACTCTGATATTTAGGGTCCATCAGCAGTTATGTCTAAACAAGGGTATAGATCTTTTGTTGCATTTGTTGATGATTACTCACGTGTAACTTGGTTGTTTTTTTAAGAAGAATAGATTAGAGTTGTTTCCTATATTTTGTACTTTTTGTGCTGAAATACAAAATCAATTTAATACATCAATAAAAATCTTGAGGACTGGCAATACAAAGGAATATACAAGCAATCAGTTTAATTCATACATGGCACAGCATGGCATCATTCACGAAACCTTATGTGTAGATACAGCAGCACAAAATGGGGTAGCTGAGAGGAAAAATAGACACTTGTTGGAAACTGATAGATCTCTTCTTTTTCAAAGTAATGTTCTAAAAAGCTTCTGGGCAGAGGCAGTAAGTACTTCATGTTTTTTGATTAATAGAATGCCCTCAACAGTTTTGGATTATAAAATACCTTATCAAGTTCTATGTCCAAATAAGGCAATTTATCCAGTGAATCCGAGAGTCTTTGGATGTACTTGTTCTGTTAGAGATGTCAATCCACATTTAACAAAATTAGATCCAAAGTCGTTGAAATGTGTATTTGTTGGTTATTCAAGACTTCAAAAAGGATATAAGTGCTTTTGTCCCAGTCTTCACGAGTATATTGTTTCTATTGATGTTAACTTTGTTGAAAATGAACCTTTTTATTCATCATCAATAATTTCTCCAATTCAAGAGACCCATGATGAACAGTTAACAGAAGAAGATGACGAATTTCTGGTATATCCTAATGTATTCAAGCAGAATAGTGATCACAATGGTAATGAGAAGTTGAATACTAATACTCCATCATTACCTGTTCCTGATCCAGAAGATACTCATGTACCAGTATCAAGTCTTGATTTATCCATTGCATTGCGTAAAGGAAAAAGGAAATGTACTTACCCTATTTCATCTGTTGTAACATACAATAACATATCTCTAAAGTCTTATGCCTACATTTCTACACTGGATTCCATTCCCATTCCAAAGACAGTTGAAGTAGCCTTATCAAAGAAAGGATGGTGTGATGCTATGCTAGAGGAAATACGTGCATTGAATCAGAATGATACATGGAATTTAGTTCAGTTACCAGAGAATAAAAAGGCAATAGGCTGCAAATGGGTATTTACAGTAAAAATGAACTTGGATGGATCTCTTGAAAGGCTGAAAGCACGTTTGGTTGCAAAAGGGTATGCTCAAATATATGGAATTGACTATTCTGAAACATTCTCACCAGTAGCTAAGATGACTTCAATAAGAGTGTTCATATCCTTGGCAGCACAACATAACTGGAGATTACACCAACTGGATATCAAAAATGCATTTCTTCATGGAGATCTAACTGAGGAGGTGTATATGGAGTAACCACTTGGGTTTGTTGCTCAGGTGGAGCGTGGGAAAGTATGCAAACTGAAGAAGAGTTTATATGGTTTGAAGCAAAGCCCGAGAGCATGGTTTGGTAAATTCAGTCAGGCAGTTGACAAGTTTGGTCTGTCATAGAGCAAAGCAGATCATTCAGTCTTTTACAGGAATGTGAAAGTTACACTAATTTTGTTAATAGTATATGTAGATAATATTATTATCACTGGTAATGATGAAAAAGGAATTTCTGCTCTCAAAGCATTTATTCATTCACAGTTTCATACAA
This sequence comes from Allium cepa, assembly GCA_030765085.1. Classification (NCBI taxonomy): domain Eukaryota; kingdom Viridiplantae; phylum Streptophyta; class Magnoliopsida; order Asparagales; family Amaryllidaceae; genus Allium; species Allium cepa. Next base: position 106,824,486 of record CM060946.1, read on the forward strand.
AAGAATTAGGAGAGTTAAAATACTTTTTAGGCATTGAAGTCCTTAGGAGTAATGATAGGATATGCTTGTCATAGAGGAAGTATGTTCTTGATCTGTTGAAAGAAACAGGAAAATTAGGTGCTATGCCTGGTAATACACCCATGTTAGTTAATACATCTTTTACAAAAGAAGGAGAATTATTTGAAGATCCTGATAAATACAGAAGACTAGTGGGTAAGCTAAATTATTTGGTTGCAACAAGACCTTATATTGCTTATTCAGTTAGTATGGTTAGTCAGTTTATGGGTTCACCTACTGTTGATCACTGGAATGCATTAAAGCAAATATTATGCTACTTGAAAGGTAATTTTGGACAGTGTATAGTATACACAAACCAGGGACATAGCAGAATTGAAGCATTTGCACATGTTGATTGGGCTGGTTCAAAATTAGATAGAAGATCTATTTCAGGGTTTTGTGTGTTGATTGGTGGCAATCTGGTCTCATGGAAAAGCAAGAAACAAAGTGTGGTTTCTCGACCAAGTGCTGAGTCGGAGTATAGGGCAATGGCCAACACAATTTGTGAATTAATGTGGATCAAGCAGTTTATGAATGAAATAGGATTGCAGTGTGATATGCCTATGAGATTGTGGTGCGATAATCACGCAGCTCTCCATATAGCATCAAATCCCGTGTTCCATGAAAGAACAAAACACATTGAAGTGGATTGCCATTTCATTAGAGAGAAAATACAATAGGGATTGATTTGTACTGGTTATGTGAAGTCAGAGGAGCATGTGGCTGATCTTTTCACCAAAGCTTTGCATGGAAATAGGATCAATTTCTTATGCAGCAAGTTGGGCATGAGTAATTTATATGCTCCAACTTGAGGGGGAGTGTTGTGAGTATTATGTAGATAGTTTATATTTTAGCATTTGTATGTACATATTATTTTAGTTTTGTACTGTATTGTGTTGTGTTGTGAATATGTACATATCATGTACACCTGGATTGATTTGGGCCTTATATGCTCGGCCTGGTTGCTTTGTATAAAAGGATAGTGGACTGAATAATAGAATGAGTTTTCCCTCCTTCATATTTTCGTGCAACCATTTGAATTAACAGGCAGGGTTGGTAGCGGCTACCATGGAGCAAAGCTCGAGGCTAGGGAAGGGACATGGGTATTGGGTAGGCTATGCTGTCAGGTCAAAGAAGGTTGTCTCGGTGGCAATGAAGGTTGGAGGTGGGTTCGGTTTCAAGTGAGGGAAGGTGCTATCATGTGACATGAAGTTGTCTAGGTCGAAGCTATTGGCTGGCGGCGGAGGAAGGATGGGTGCTCGGAGTTGCAGATGGGGTGCTTTCGGTGGTAGGGCTATCATGGCCGTCATAGTGGTGGGAAAGGGCGAGTTTGGCTGCTCTGGTGGTGGGTGAGGCGGAGCATGGTGTAGAAGCTGGGTTCGTGGAGCACATGTGGATTTTGGGCATGAGGCAATGAAGGTGAAGGGTTTGGTGACCGGTTGCAAACATAAAGTGACGAACAGTGTATTACAGTTAGGAAAAGTGTTGGAGTGGAAGGCGCTGGGTAGCAAACCGAAGGAGATTGCTAGGGTGGTCACTGATATCACGGTGGAGATAGGCTGCGAGTTTCAGTAAAGAATACGAGCAGAAAAAAAGAAAGAGGAAAATGGGGTGAATATTAAAATATAAGCTTATATAATTATTTATTTTCTCAACTGAAAAGCTGAGTGAACCGAGGGAAAGAGAATGAGCGAGCAAATAAATTAAAACATAGGGAATGGAAAAAGTCTGGAATTAAATCCTGGGGGATAATAAAACTGATTGCTATTATTTTCAGCCACTTGACAAATGAATGGTCACATGGAAAACAAAAAGGCAAAAAAAGGTACCGATATGGCTATTTGTTTTGTAGATATTGCCACGTACCGGATACCAAAATGCATAGACGAATATACTGCGGAGATCAGCACGACAAGACAAATACAATGGTGCACATATATCGGCGATACAACCATCCTATCCAAAGTCCAGATTTCACTGTTAAACTGCTGCAGATTCATCGAAATAAGATAAATGAGGCTAGAGAAGTCCAAACTTGAGGAACGAATTATGACGTCTCATTCAGAAAATGATTTACATTTTTATTATATAAGAATATTAAGATTTCACTAATATTTTATTTACATCAATATTAACTAATTTAAATTGAAATCAAAAATTACACAACAGAACTAACCTTCATATTTTCCAATAAAAATTTGCTAGTTGCTACGTTTAAATAGACGTATTTCAAATATCAAATTTTCATTGTTAGATTTAATTGTTTATTTTATATGAAAAATTCAGTTAATCATGTTATAAAAATCGTTAAAATTTACGGGTCGTTACATTTGTGAATATTCTTATATCTTTGAGATAAATATATGAATGTGTTTTGAAGTAGTTATAAGAGTACAAATGAATAGTGAAATAATAGTATACATGTATACCTTTTGCAAAGATAATTTTAAATATATATACAAGCAGAAAAGAAAGTGAATAAAAGCACTATAGATTTATATGGTTTGAGATCCTCTAGGGTTTACTTATTCGTATGAAATGTCTCTTGCTTTTAGAACGTATATATTCGAGATCATTTAGGGAGACTCCTATATATTTTTCGCTTACTTCTAAAGGAAGTATTATTTGATAAAATAAGTTTTAAATGATAAAAGTACTATTATTTAATAAAAGAGGATTAGAAGTTGCTTGTGTGACTTAATCGTGCTTTGTATGATTTAATCGTGCTTTATGTGACTTAATTGTGCTTTGTGTGTTTACTTTTCCATTGGAAGTATTTATCATGTTCTTAGAACTAAAAGCCAATAAATTAGGCATGTTCTATCTATGAGAGTTAAGAAAGATATTCGAGTAGGGGTTAAAAGCAAACAATTCTCTACCCTATCGACTTCACTCTTGACCGAGGGATGGTGTAAGTTGAGAAAGTCAGAAACGTGATAAGTATAGGAGAATTAGTTTCCATATGCGATCATTCTCATTGTTATTGAATTTGACCAAAATTAACTTAATAAATATTTAGAAGAAACATGAGAATTATAGAGTACAGTTATCCTTAATGATGTTAGATCCTACGTATAAACTCATCTTACTCTTTTAGGATAAGAGATAAGGAAATCTATCTGAATAGGAGAAGATCTTTCTAATGCGTTGTCTATTTATTTCTAACAGAACTAGAGTTAAACAAACCAAAAATCTATCGATTGTTTATGAGGCATCCGATGAGCGGGTGAGTGTACTTGTATTAGATGACTCGAAACCATAACTACATGTTCTATGTTTTGGAAGTGATTGTGAAGTGAAATGTTGTAGAGTTTCACTGTCTATCCTAAAGTTAAGTCAAAGGGAAAGGTCTACATTAACATTTCGAATAAATGTTGTAGAGTTGAACTGTCTATCCTACGGTTAAGTCCAAGGAAGAGGTATGCGTTAGCATTTGTCAAAGGACTTATTATAATATCCTGGAATTTCAAGGAATTTAAAATGTGATAATCTACTTATTAAATTATTTAAAATTGATAAAATTGTTATTTCCAAATATAAATAACCAAAATAATTAATAATATGATGATTTTAAATATAGTTATAAATAGATTTTTAAATGGAATAATTATTTTCAAATTTAATTGGTGTTGTTTTATAAACAGATATTAAAATAGATTTATTATTTTCAAATTTAATTTGTGTTTTTTTAAAATTAATATATATTTGAATTAATATTAAATTAGATTTTAAATTGAATTTGACTTTAGATTTAAATTTGAATTTAAATGGATATATATCTTGGAAATTATTTTAGATATAAAATGTATGAATAAGCTTTTTTTCTAAAATAGAATTTGTTTTTCTTAGAAAGAATTTATTTTTATTAATTAAGATAGTGTTTATTAAATTGTAAAATAAATACAAAAGCCTTATGTTAACATGTAAAAATGAATTAAATATATTATATATGATTTTATTTAAATTATAATCGATTTATACTTTATTTTCTTTAAAGTTTTTATTTATATATAAATTTAGAAAAGCATTTATTTATTTACAAATTTATTTATTAATTAAGATAAATTAGTATAAAAGATTTTAACATCATTATAAAATTTAATAAAAATTAAATAATATAAGTGTAACTCTTAAAAACCATGTTAAAAACACATGTAAGTAAATTAATAATGGTAGTGACAAGTGTTAGCATTTGTACACATGTGTCAAGATTTATTTTTATTTTTCTTTAATTCTAAAATAAACCCTAAAATACATTATATAAACTATCTTCTTCATCTTCTCATTTCTTTTTATCTTCTCAACTTCTAAAAAAAGAAACTCATCCATGTTAAACTCTTCTTCCAAAACCATGAATTATCATAAACCAAAACACTGAAAACATTTTCTCAAACTCCAATTAGTAAATTTTCCTCAAACTAAAATCATAATCCTATAAACTGTTTCCTCCTCAAACCTGTAAGCATTTTCTTTTCAAAACTTTAGCCAACCCTGTAAACCATTTACCTGAAAGCATGTGACAAAGGCTATTCTCAAATGCAACTCAACCTATAACCTTTTCAATCTCAAAAATAAAAAGCCTGGAGTGTTAAACCTGAAGCAATTTTCAAAACTGTGAGCAATGCAAGTCTGTAAACATTCAAAATGCAAAGCCTGGAGTATCAAATCTTACATTATCAGAGTGGTTTCAAGTGCTTGGATCATTGCAGTAATCCAAAGTCTTCAGTTTCAGGTATTCTCTTCAGAAATTCAAAGCTTACAGTCTCTGCCTTTTAAAAAAAAATCGATGAGTAAACACTTTTTAAAATTAAAATCTAAGTAGATAAACATCTGTTTTCTTGAGTTTGAGATGAATGATGCCTTGTTATGCATATATTTGAGATATATCTGTGTTGTGAATGGTTGTAAGTGTGCATGCCTGATTTTATTTAAATCATCTCAGTTTTTGGTTCAGGACATAAGAATTTGATAAAAATCCAAATTTTAATTACTTGATCTTTGTTAGGCTTAAAATTCAAACATTATATGTTTATTTAATCATAGATTTAAGATTGAAATTTATTTAAAACAATATAGGTTTGAATTTAGTTCTGGAACCAAGAAATGCAGCGACAGTTTTAAAATACATGTTAAATCAAGTGTTAAATTTTGATAATCCAATTACATAATTTGAAACATCTTTGAAAAATATGATTTTTAAGGTAGAAATCATAATTTTTTAGTTTAGGATTTCATGTGAAATTCTTAGATGACTGGAAATTGGTTTTTGGGGGATCTCTGATGATCGACTATTGTTGGGTGGTTGGAGCTTCGTTTGGAAGTAGAGGGATGTACGGCGAGGCTTGGAAAAATAGCCGGTGGGTTGTTTGATCATCGTGGCATCGACGGCGAGTAGATTTAGGTTTCTAAACCTAGTTTTGGTCGAGTCTGTAATTTGGGCGGTATATTTTCTATGGTGGATCGAGCTTCACCAGACCAAGGGGAATAGCTTCGAGAATGGAAGGAGATTGCGAGGCCGAAATGGCAACGACTCTGGTGGTCGGAGGAAGGGGTTCGAGGCATTTTCTGGTGGGTTGTGAGTTTCAATTTCCAATGGCCTTGCCCGTTTTGATTTCAAACTTGGGCGTGAGTTTGGATGATCGGGCAGTGATGCTATGGTGATGTTCGGTATGTCGAAGCTTACGGTGGTGATCATCGTCGTCGAAGACGACCGTGCATGTGCACGGGGATGCTTTGGTTTTTGATGATGGGTAGTAGTTTTGACTCGAAGGTGAAGTCGTGCCTTTGGGGTAGTGGCTCGAGTCGAAACTCGAGTGGTTTCGTAAGTGTTGCCTGTGAAGTTATAAAACTTAAAATAAAATCTAAGTTTTGGAAAAATTGGAAAGAAGGGGTTTTACTCGGGTTTGACCCGAGTTGTCTTCGGGATTGACCCGGGGCAGAGATGACAAACAGTTTTTAAAATGTTTTATAAAAATCAAATTGTTATTGAAATTGAAATTTAAATTTAAATCTAGTTTAAACTTTCTATTTAAACTTACTCTTTTTATAATTGTTTTCTTTAACAATTGATTAAGAGGTTTTGAAAATTTGTTAATTTAAATTTTGTGAAATTTAAAGTGATTTTAAAACTTAATTTAAAATGAAATTTAAGATTTTTATAAAGGAAAGTTTTAAAATACAAATTGAAATTAGCTTTTAAAACTTCTACTTGATAATGTTTTGAAATATTTTAAGGAAGTTAAGTTTGTTAACTTTAAAATTATCAAGTTAAATGGTTATCTTATTTTAAATCTTAATTAAAGGATTTAATTAAGTTTAGTTAATTATAATTTTAAAATGGTTTAAAAAGTTAATGGTTATTAAGGTATTTATAAGATAATGTTTTATCTTAAGATGATTAAGGTTATAATGTCTTGAGATTAATTAAGCTAATTAGGGAATTAAGTATAACTAATTAATTTAATTAATTAATTAATTATAAAGGATTAATTAAGAAATTAATTAAGAGTAATTAATTAGGTTAATTAATAATTAATTAAGGGCTATAAATTAATTAATTAAAGGTTAATTAATTGTAATTAAGGATTATTAGTTAATGATAATTAATTAATGATTAGAGATTAATTAATTGAGTAATTAAGTAATTAAGTATTAATTAATCAAGTAATTAAGATTGATTAATTTAGTAATTAGAGAGTTGTTAATTAAGTAATTAGAGGTTACTTAATTAATAATTAAGATGTACTTAATTTGTAATTAAGTTTTATTAATTAATACTTAAAGAATGGTTAATCAAAGGTAATTAAGGATTAATTAAAGGTAATTAAGGGTTAATCAAATGGTAATTAAGGATTGATTAATTGGTAATTATGGATTAATTAATGTGTAATTAAGGTTGTTAATTAATAATTAAGTTTTATTAATTAATAATTTAGCGATAATTAATTAGTTAATTAATGATTTCATTCATTAATTATGAAAGTAATTATGGATAAATTAATTTATATCAATAGATATTGATTAATAATTAAGGTTATTAATTAATAGTTAATGGATAATTAATCAGTTAATTAAAGGTTAATTAATTGATTATAAAAGTGATTAAGGATTGATTACTTTGTATTGATGGAGATTAATTAATAATTAAGGTTTATTAATTGATAAGTAAAGAATAATTAATATGTGATTAGAGATTAATTAATTGATTGATAAAGAGATTAATGAATAATTAATCAAGGATGGTTAATTAAGGGAATGGTTAATTAAAGTGAAGATTGATTAATTTGTTTGTAATTAATTAATGATTGTTTGAGCAGGATTAGGTGATTAATTCTTAAGTAATTAATTTAATTTAAGGTGATTAAATCACTACAAGAGAAACGGCTCTTTCCAACGGCGGGCAGCAGTTGGAGGCCATTGGACAGCCGTTGGAAGCCGTTGGAAAAGCCGTTGGTATACATTTCAACAGTTTCCAACTGCCTCCAACGGCATCAACGGGATTATAACAACGGCTTCCAATGGCAAGTTTGCCAACGTGGCAAATCCTGTTGACCAAACTACCGTTGTAAGCCGTTGGAAATCTGGGTCGATTTGGCCGTTGGTCGCCGTTGGAAGCCATTGGAAATCTGGGTATTTTTTTTTTTATAAAACCAGCAGTGCTTGCTTTCAGCCACACACAACCACAATTATATCAAAAAAGCTCCATTTCGAGCATATATATATATATATAACAACTATATCAAAACATATCCAAACATATATATATATAACCAAATCATGCATATATTTCAACATAAACCAATATCCAAACATAACACAACATAACCAACATCAAAAAATCCAAACCAACATCAACAAATCCAAACCAACATCCACAACCAAACCATCAAAATGTATCAAATCCAAATATACACAGAAACCATCAGAATGTATCAAATTCTCACCAACTCCAAAATATACATGCCAATAACAAAACACACCTAAATCTCTCCGCACCAGAACCACCAGATGATGGAGGCTGTCCATACTGTGCGATGAACTCCGCCATACGTCGGTTCATCTCCTCCGTCCTTGCTTCATGCAGCAAATTGCATTCCCGCATCTCGGCAAGCTCGGCTCGTAGCTGCGCAATCTCTTCCTTATCTTGAGCCTTTTGATATTCTCTTTGGGCCGTCTGAACCTGTAAACAAATTTAAATTATCAACTACACTAAAAAATTAGTATTAAAATAATTGCAAATTAACTAACCTATATATATTCACTAACAAATTCATAAAACAAACAAAATCATGATAGTCAGAAATATGAATGGAATACACTAGTGTAAGGATATTTACTAACTTAAACCCGAATTCAAGCCAATTAAAGAATTGATTAACACACACTAATAATTAACACACATATATGATTAACACACTAATTAATCAGAATAATTATTTTAAAATTTAACTTAAAATTACCGATTGGCTTCCATATCCGTAGCGTCTGCCGCGGGTCACTGGATCCATGACAGACTCAAAAATGGCGTTCTCCTCATCGGGGGTCAAGTGAGCTCGTCCCGTCTCCTCAAGTAAGGCTGTCCGCGCTTCCCGGAACTTTTGCTGTCATGCAAAATACAATTGAATTTAGTTAACGTTATTTCAATTAACTTGTAAGTTTTAGTTACTTATGTTATACTTACATAGGCAGCACGCACTTTGTCATCGTGGTCCCAAGAGTAAGAAACTGCGCCGGAATCATCGACCTGAGGCAAGGCATGCGTATGGGTAAACACATCCCCATAACTAACAGCCTCCCCACCCCCGCGTTGTCTCTCCTGAAATATGCATATATAAATATACATTATTTATATTTTAACAAATTAAAACTTAAAATAATTAACTATTTATCTTATTTATTAATTATACCAAATCTTCCCGGTGATGCTGGAAAGACTTGGAACCACCGCGATGTGTAACGGGGTTCCTGCTCCTATTTGCAGAATTCCTCTCGGACTGCCTCTGCAAATTTAAATTGAAAACAAAAATTGTTTTGACAGTTTTAATTATTTATATATTATTTGCCTCAAACAATTTAAATTAAATATATGATAGATTTACCACAAAATCCTCGTTGCTCCACCAGGTGGCGAACTCATCAAAGACAGCTTCACTCATCCAACGAGGCCTCTTTCCTGATGTTTTGATTTTGTTTATTGTTTCGCGATAAGTTTTTTGCAATTTTGCTGCTCCAATGGCGCCGGATAACAGAAACATCAAAATCGGCCAAGTCCATTTCCCCCTGCACGTTTGAAAAAATATGAGTTATACAATTGCTAAAAATAGTGCAAACATGAATTGACATAATGTACATGACTACATAATGCAATAATTTATATACCACACATACCAAAAAGTTCTCCCAGATAGCCTCCAGCACCCCCTCTGGTATCGCAGTCCACCTCGGCCAACACGAGGTCATACGAGCCATATACGCCCGTCGCGAGATCGTGAGCACTATGTTGGAAGGCTCCAACGAAAACTCACCGCTGTGTAAAACAGGAAAAAAACATTTAATATTCCATTACTACTATATATATTTGATAAAAGATTGTATGGAATAAAATTTAATTTTGAAACTTTATACTTACATGCCATCGGCTTTGGGTTTAAGCCATACCATAGGCCGAACATACGACTGTGAAGGACCAGCATCATCACCTCTCTGTGAGCTGGAAGATCGGGAGTGTGAACGTCTACGTCCCGACATACCTATATGAAATCATAGTATAAAGAAAAGCAAGAGTAACATTGATTAATTTAATATGCAAATGGTGTCAGAATAATGAACATGGCGTAACATACATTATGGCGTAACTTAAAAGAGACTATGTGATACATATCATATAAAATTACTTTGGAAACGGAAAAATGAAAAAAAATTACCTTCTCAAAATATTGATTAGTGATTAATCCTCATCGCTTTCAGATTCAGACTCTTCTTTGCACTCTATATTTTGTTCCTCTATACTCTCAAATGCTTCAATTAATGCATTTGATTCATCGTTTAGAGGTCCAAAATCTATTTGATCGTCGGTTACTATTATTCCTCTATTTTCCTCGATATCTGCTTGGTAAGCTTATTGTTTAGGAATATTCCGTCCATCAAATGTAAACCTTGGTTTGGTTTTAAAAACAGCCGACCAATCTATTTTATCTCTTATTAAAGATGGGTAAGGAGCGTAATAAACTTGAAGAGCTTGTTTGGCAAGTACAAAAGGATCGTACTTATAATGCCTCGAAGTATGTTTTATTTCTGTAAGATTATATTTTGGATCCACGTTTATTCCAGAACCTGGAACGTTGCTGAACCAGTTGCATTTAAACAAAAATACTTCTTCTGCGGGTCGGGTGAAATATGTCAACTGCAAAATCTGGGTCAGCACGCCATAAAAGTATTTTATGTGATCATTTGGATCATCACTACCTTTGACAAATACACCAGTATTGTTAGTTGATTTTTCGGCACCGTATTCTTTGGTATTAAATTTATATCCTTTGACAAAGAATATTGGATATGTCTTGACTATCCTTTTTGGTCCCATAGCTAAATGTTTGAATCCTTCATCTACAACACAATTTGTTGTATCAAAAACGTAGTTAGAAAACCAAGCAGCAAATTTTTTACCGATATCGTCGTTTGGATGTTGTGATTCGTAAATACTGCAATTATAGAACAAATGTTGCATTATGATTAAAATACATGTGTGCATATTTGTGTATACATATGTGTAGATGATATGCATGTGTAGACGTATGTGTATATATATTACCTAATAAATGGTGCAATTTCGGAACAGTTGAGAAGAATGTACATGTGTGCTACTTGATAATCTCTATCATTCAACCATACTTCCACACATTTACCAGCAGGCCGACCAGTTTTTTAAAAAATAGATAAAGTCGCTTGACAATCATCTTCATCAATGCCTTCATCATTACGTGTAGCACTTTCAAATGATATGTTCACATGGTCGCTGAAATAGTGAGACAAAAAAAATGAAGCTTCTTCTTCGATGTACGATTTGCAAATCGAACCTTCAACTCGAGCTTTCTGTCTAACTTTTTTCTTTAGATGATTTAAATACCTAGCAAAAATTATTTTAAATTAATTTTTTATACATTTAATTAAACCAATATGTAATAAACTAAATATTAATATACCTTTCAAATGGATACATCCATCCATATTGCACAGGCCCTCGAAGACGTGCTTCAAATGGAAGATGAATAGGTAAATTCTCCATAGCATTGAAAAAACCTGGAGGAAATATTTTTTCCAGTTTGCAAAGCAATATTGGGATTTCTTCCTCAAGTTTACGTAGACGATCAACTTTTAATGTAGTTGAACAAATCTCTTTATAAAACAGACTAAGTTCTGTTACAACAGTCCAAACTTTTACAGGCAATAGTTCTTTAAAAGCGACGGGTAACAAATTTTCCATCATAACATGACAATCATGACTTTTCATCCCGCTAAGTTTATTGTTCTTATAGTCAACACATCTACGAAGATTAGAAGATATGCCATCTGGGAATCTTAATCCTTCCTCCCATTTTAAAAGTAATTTAACTTGATTATTGTCTAGCTCATAGCAAGCTTTTGGCTTTTTTGTGTCATTTGGTTTTATATGAAGCTCAGGACGATTACATATTACTTCGATATCACGTCTTGATTTCAAATCATCTTTCGTCTTCCCTTTAATATTCAAAATTGTATTAAACAGATTATCAAACACGTTTTTCTCATTATGCATCACGTCAATATTATGACGAATCAAGAGATTTTTCCAATAAGGCAATTCCCAAAATATGCTCTGTTTGCACCAGTTATGAATCGATGATTTACCTTGAATTTCAATTTGTTCTTCGGTTTCATGTATCTTTGGATAATCCTCTACAAGTTCATAAATTTCTTCGCTTGACCAAACCGTAGGTGGTCTCAAAGTTTCATGTCTATTAGCTGTAAAGTTTTTTTATCTCTTCTAAAAGGATGATTAATATGAAGAAAACATCGATAACAGTCACACCACAAAACTTTCTTTCCATGAGGTAAAAAAATTGCTCGTGTTTCTTCCATGTAATAAGGACAAGCTAGACGACCGGCCGTACTCCAACCTCAAAGCATTGTATATGCAGGAAAATCGCCGATTGTCCACAATAAAGAAGCATACATGCGAAAGTTCTTTTTTTGGAAAATATCATATGTCTCTTCTCCCTCGTACCATAATTTTTTTAATTCATCAATCAATGGTTGTAAATAAACATCGATTCCTTATGTCGGATCATCGGGACCAGGGACGACAACTGTAAGAAACATATATGGAGTTTTCATACACATCCAATGAGGTAAATTATAAGGTGTGACAATTATAGGCCAGGACGAATATTTCGAACCTAATTGAGAGAATGGGGAAAATCCATCCGTACATAAATCAAGTCTAACATTACGAATTTCGGACGCAAAATCAGGATATTTCTGGTCAAAATGCTTCCATGCTTCCCCATCAGTTGGATGTGTTAGCGTACCTTCTTCCTGTGTTCTCACACCGTGCCATCTCATATGTTGCGCAGTTACAGAAGATGCATATAACCTTTGAAGTCTAGGAGTAATTGGTAAATAATGCATACGCTTATACGGGACTTCCTTTCCCTTTTTCTTTCTTGATTTGTATCTTTCCTGGTTACATATTTTATAATTTCTAAGGTTGATATCTTCTTTCCAAACAACATGCAACCCTTTAGACATGTATCTATTTTTTGATACGGTAAACCGAAAGCCGACATCAATTTTTTTACTTCGTAATGATTTTCGCACATTAGATTATTAGGAGGCATATGTCGTTTCGCAGCTTGTACAACAGCCGTAAATCCAGATTATGTGAGGTTCTATTTGGATTTCATCGCAATGTATTCAGCAGTTACTGATAATTAGGTTCCGCTTGTGCAGCCTTCCCAAAGGGTTTTTTCGCGGCACCTAACAAATCATATTTTTTTGCCTCAATATTTGGTTCTTCTTCAGCATTACCATCGTCATCAGTTAATTGAGGAACATGAAACATTGAACGTGCAGCATCTTCAACCATATGTTCTACAAGAATTGTCGTATCAATTTCATTACTCACCACCTCCTCATCTTGTACAGGATTAGATGCTAACTGTTCCCCATGACGACCCGAAATCAAATAGTTTGACACGAAACCGTACTGATGTAAATGAACTGTAACCATTTGTGGTATCAAATGCTTTAACAGTTTGCATTTACTACATCGATAATGGATTTCTCTGTAGTTTCCGTTATTACGTAAAGCAAAATCCATAAATACGCTAACACCATTATTAAAATGTTCACTTGTTGACCCTTCAGTATCGACCCTTCGTTTTTTGTACATCCAGCTCCGATCAGTAAAATAATTGTCCATTTACCTACGTATATAATTAAAAAGTACGATATAAATTTGCATTGACATTTTTTATTACAACAATTTTATAAACATTCTTCTTGTGTTTGTTATATCTGTTAAAATAATACTTAAAGCTTATTTTGAAATGAACATTATATTCTATTTAAACAATTTTATTAGCGAATTTGATATTAATTGATCATTGACACTTTGTTGATGGGTCATCCTACCTCCAATTACAAATACAATAACGTAATTAAATCGCATAAATCATTTCAATTTAAATGATTCAATAAAATTTCGACAGCACTTCGCTTTAGTTCCTTGAACAGTACACAATTGCTTGTACACAGGGAACATAAAGGGAAGCGCTGCCGAAATTTTGCGAACCGTTTAAACTGAAATGAATTACGAGATTTAATTATATTGTTGTTTTTGTAACTTGTCCAATACAGGGACAAATCCAACAAATATTGTATACGATGAATATAGATGTCTGTTCTGTCAAAAAACGAATATCCACACAACGATCATATACAATACTTATTAGACGTGGCCAAAAACACTCTAAGGGTTTAAATTTTAAAATTAGCGATATAAAAGTTTAAATTTTATTTTCATAAAATTTAAACTTTTATATCAATAAACAATTTGTTGAATCAACGCATGTATAATGATTTTTTCCAAAAAAAAAAAAATCCAGTGTGTGTGCGCAACGTATAAAATAAACAAACAATGTTATCCATATAATCGCATCACAAATCACATCCAGTCATGCACAAAATGTATCACGTATATATCATATCATAACATGTCAAAAGTGAACAATTTATATGTCAATATCATCACTTTCTACGTACGCTTTTACGCACTTCAATCACCAATATAATAACAAGTGAGGTTCATGCTTAGGTTAGTAATAATTATTAAGTTTGAAACTAATTTAATAATAAACCTAATTTAACAAATCATAGTTAAACATGCAATAATTAATTTAATAACAATAATTAAGGTCCAATATACTACACTACACAAACAATAGCACAATACATACACAACAGTTACCAATTTAACCTAAAATTAAAAATTTAACAAAATTAGAGTTTTAGCAAATAATACCTGATTTTGGAGGTTGTGAAGCTTGCAAACGAAGATGGGGATGCTAAAACGTGTATAATGGGATAAAATGGGGTTGGAAATTTTTTAGGGTGGGAAAATTGGGGTTTTTGGTTTTGATTTCAGGTGAAAGGGGAATGAGGAGGAAGAAGATTGATCTGCAGGTAAGTCGCGGTTTTCCAACGGCGTGCAACGGCCGCCAACGACAATATTCCAACGGTATGTGTTTTTTGTTAATAAAAAATTCCGGAAAAAAGCTAGTCGTTGCTCGCCGTTGGAAGCCGTTGGTCAAAGGCCGTTGGAGGCTGTTACCCCCCCCCCCCAGGCCATAAATAGTATTTCTTGTAGTGAATTGATTATAACATGAATTAATAATTCATGTTTATGGATGAGTGTTTGTGTAGAATATGTAGATTGGATGATATTTATTGGACTGATATCTATTGGATTATATCTATTGGATGATATGTTGTGATATTCTGTGATGTGATATTAGTATATCAATGATAAATGTGTGATATTTATCTATGTTAAATGCTGTGTGAATTCAAAAGTATTGAACTGAAATGAATTGTTTAAACTCTTTGAACAACTTGGCCTTTAAGATACGTTTGGATTTCGATGAGACCGGGATCGGGTATAAATTTGATTATCCGAAAACCACATCGATCCAAGTTAAATGATAGGTCGTGACATCTCAAAGTGAAGATCGAGATGGAGATTTTAGAGTTGAAGGGTTATTGTCGTTAACTCTGAGGGTGATTCCAAAATGAGTGTAACGAGATAATGCCTTCGGTTTCGTTCGAACCCGGAACGAATTTGTATGGATTGAATGCTTTCAGAACATCGTCAGGTGGACGATGAGCATTCTAAGATAGATGTGTTCTATAAAGGTAATCGCAACCTCATGTCTAATCAACCGGGAATGGCTAAAATAGGAGAGGTGGTAGTGATGATATTCGGTATCATGTGTTACAGCTGTGAACCAACTATGTATATCCTATGGTAAATTTTATCTATAGATATATGCTACTCGAAAGGATATTTATGTCCCTTGTTAGGAGGCCCATTCTTGATGTATGAAGGGCACCTCTAATAGAAATCCATATGCGAACGAAAGCGATTTTGATTATATACCTAATATTGTTGTATTGTGTATGTAGCACAACTATTTTTTGATTTATGATCTACACCGTGGATATTATTTATTATATCACCATATGTACTTATTACATGATTTGTTTCTTTTGAGAGGAAAACCATTCTGGTGATTCGGTTGGTCTTAAAAGATATTGTAATATAAATGCATCATGTTTCTTGAGTTTCCTGCCCTAGACTTATTCTGACTCATGATTTTATTTTTCCCTTATTTCCTTAAGTGCTCCTTCAAGCAGTTTGAGAAAGACAGGTTTTCATTGGATATTCTTTGAAGCTCGAGGAGACGAGCTGGATGCTTTCACCTACCGTGGTATTCTTATTTCCATAGCACTACTCGTATCTATATCAACAATTATGAGAACATGAGATTCAGATTTTTTGTTCTCATTTTTCTTGTTCTTTTTCTTTATTCCTTTTCTTTTTACCCTAATAATCTATTTTTTTGGCACTTGGGTATTCAGCACGTGAATATCGTATATGTATTAATGCCGACATTTGAAGGTCGAAAAGGCAGGTCGTTACATTTTTGTTGATTCCCTTTATGATATATATTACATCAGTGGTGTCACGATACGTTATTGAACTTCCAATGATGAGAATCACTCCCTGCTCGATTATAAATATACGCATGCATATTATTTTCATTGTGGAAATATTCAAGGTAATGACTTGGCCCTATAATCGATTCTTCCACAACCTCTTGTTTGATACCTTTTAAACTTAAAGCCCTTTTAAGGGTGAATATAAATTTAAGGCTGGCCTACCAACATCCATGTCACTTAGAAGGTTAGAGTCTGAACAATCCTTCCTAAATATTTCGTTGTTTTGATAAACAGCTTTCTAGTGTTTTGTAAACAATAATACTCTTAACTTTCATTAGTGATTTTCATTTAGATAAGATGCTTACTACACTAAGGGCGTAAGTAAATTTTGGTCTAATACATAGTGTAGCATATATTGAAGGATCATATTGCTCATGCATAAGAAACTATCTCATATGATTCGTTCACCTTTCGTAGACAAACATATCCTTTCTCGAAAGGACAATTCTATGTCGCATAGGAATGTTTCACATGAGAATGTTTCCACACTTCGAATTGTCCTTATTAAACGTTTTAATGAAATGTCTAGGCTTATTGATTAGGATTATTCCAACATCTTCATGTACTGAGTATAAAGGACACCTTTATCAAAACTTTTATTGGTCAATAAAAAAAATGTTTTCAATGATTATAACATAGATATATCATTACCAATTGGTAGCACATTACATATATTATTTGGAATATTTACGGTATCCATTATTATTTTTCTTATAGACACGAGCTTCCTCTACATTTTGATTAAACCAAACTATTTGCTGAAGAAAATACTCATCCCAACCTCTAGATAATTTTTTAAGATAATTGATCTTAAAAAATCCATAGGCCTTATTATTGCACCTAACAACTTCGAGACACTTTGATTGTGGCAAATAAATAGTCTATACTAAATCACTATTTGAAGAGTATCTTTTAACATCTATATGTTAGAACTTATATTCATATTATGTGGTAACTTACAAGTACGATTCGAATGGACTTAAGCACAACGATTTATGAAATTGCTTCATTAATTTCAATATTTGAAACATACGAAGGTGTTTCCCATCAATCTTTTTATTTAAAAGTTTATACTCTTCCAACCATATGAATCCTTTTGAATACTCGCTTGCAACTAATAAATCATATTCGCTCGGGTACATCATTCAGAATTAAATATTATAAGCGGACATGAAATTTATTTTGAATATAAAGCATCGTGCCAAATAGTCGAGTCTATAATCTCCTTGACTTGTCGACAACTAAGGGGATTATCATTATAATCCACCTTTTTTGCCATCGATAAGAAAGTCATGGTTTGTCTTCAATGCACGAGATTACCTATTAGACACTCTATTAAACTATGTCCATTTGAGCTTGGTTAAACTAGTATCATCTATACGATTGATTTGCTTGTTAGAATCTTTAATCACATTCAGTTTTGGTCCACTGCCACTAGTTTCCCTAGAAAAGAAATTCCTTTAGTTGGAAGGTGTTCTGTCTTGAAATAACATTTTTTTTCTCAGTGCGATGGAATATGCATCCATTAACTGCCTGCAAACTTGCACAAATTAAACTTAGTATTAAGTTCACGTGGCTTGCATTTTCCAGTGTACACTGGATAAACCCATATCTTAAACTTTTTAAAATAAGGTTTCTTCCAAATCTTTATCTTATACAGAACTGTAAACTAGCTTTCCACGAAATCATATTCAACATATGAGCTAATACTGAAGTGCATACCCCTCAAAAGAAAGAGGTAACTAAGCTTCACTCTACAACAGAATTCGATTATTCATTACCAAATCATGTAGCACAAAGAGGAGTGACTTTGGGTGAAAATCTTATTCTCTTTTAAGTGCCTTGGATCTCATATCCAAGATGCTCACGTTTTTTATTTAATTGAAGTGCTCGATTTTTTTGAAAAAAATTGGTACTTTATCCATTACAATTGAAAAGTTACACATACATATATATAGATATGTATTCAAATTGGTAATTGGAGAAATCTAGCAAAATTCACCTGTACGAATAGAACAGCGGTTTGAAAATTTATTTGCTAGACTAGTTCGTAATCTGTGCTTTGCATACATGTCAAATTTAAGGTAGTCGAAGCTAATAACACAAAAAATACAATGGGGAGTTCACAAGAATATTGTTATAAATAACTGTAAAAATCAGTAAATATATAAAGAAATTGAGCGAATATGTACTTCTAGTACAGACTAAATAGCAAAATGCTAAACAACAACCAAACATGATATATTTACAATTTAAATTACTGTCTCAAACAGTTTGGACTTTACGCAAACACAGATAGTCATGTGATTCTTCAATTTCATGCATCCACAACACTGAATTCTTGGATGTTTTGAACCCATATAACAATGGAAGCTTTCTCAATCATCAACCTGGAGATAGTCGGTCACAATTCCAAGTGCCTTAGAATTCCAAACAGTACTCTGATGTTGTAAATTAATTTCTCTAAGAAAAATTAAGTTAAACCTAAAGTCTGGGGATGTGTTCCACTTATGGAAAAGCAGCCTTCTTTAGGGTTGTGGTAGTCATGACATTCATATTGTAAGATAGTGTCATGGTAGTTTCACAAGCACAGTTGACTGCTTGCATCGTATTTCGTTACCATTTTGGAAGCAGTAAGGGATCAGATCTGTGTTGGAAAGGGAAATACCGCGATTGTGATTGTCCAATAGCAGAAAGACCCCAATGAGGTTTCAGAAAATCACGGCCTCTGTATCTGTGTAGCATGTATGCATTCACAAATGTCCAATAAAATGTTTTGAGTCCAAAACTAAAATTAATCCATTAAGTATTTATGAATTAGCTGTGAATGCAATATTCTATCACATCGGCATGTCGGTTGTGGTCATTCATGCCCTGCTTTGTACTATATTATTCTTTTGCGTGTGTGTTCAAAATTAGAGTAAAACTGATTTGAACATATACAATTTACAAGAAAAACAATTCACACGCAAAGCGCGTGCCATTACACTCGTATAATTAAATGCAGTTCTTATATCATGAAAACTCGAAGGAATAAGCAACCAATTAAACTACAGGTGCATATCGTGTTCAACAACCAAAAATAGATTAATTATCAAAAAGTATATATGTACCAAGTATTATACCTCCTTAAAAAAGAATGAACATGTCGTAGTGCAATCATTAGCGCTTATGTTGCTTTAGTGATCCACAATACATCACCTTCTTTTCACTTGCCTATACAGCCCATGGATGAAAGGGGTAGATTGAAAATTTTCTTGGTGGGTGTACTCAATCTCAAGTTCTTTGGTCATCTATCGATTGCAGATTCCAAGACAACTCTTTTGATTTAGATTCTTCAAGTGATCTCTGTAATGGTACTTGGATGCCACTTTTTCTTGCTTCATCTAAACTTCTAAAGATGTAGCCCCTCACCTATCCATGGAGAATATCATAATACACTTGCCCCATTTTCTAGGAGCATTCCCTGCAGCGAAAATATAAAAAGAATCGGAAACGATCCCCACTACCGTTCGAAAACTTGGAGACGAACGGAAAATGAAAATTTACCCTTTTTTTTTTAAATGACGATCCCTAAACAACTTTTTGAAAGACATTTAAGCCTTAAACGATTTTCAGAAAACTATTTAAACAAAATGGGTTAGATATACGAGTGTCACGACACGCGCTTTGCGGATAAATTATTTTTCTTATAAATTGTCTATGTTTAAATCAATCAAAAACAAATGTATTTTTATTTTCTAGTTATATTAAATATTTTGCATATTTGTAAAGAAGTATTCTTAATTTATTAAGAAAGTTTAATTTTAGATCCTGCTTTTAGAAACATTTTAAATTCGTAAAGCATGTTTAATGTTTAGATCCTAATTTTTAGGGCGTTTGAATTTGTAAAAAAAGTTTAACATTAGATCCGATTTTTAAACGATTAAGATTTTGGTAATATATAGAGAGACGTTTTTCGTAGCTCACGTTGATATCAAAAAAGTGTGGCACCAAAGTCATTACAACTATTATTAAAAGAAAAATATATTTTTGTACTTTTGCCCTAAACATTTTTAATATAAAAAAAAGAAACGGCGTCTCAATTGAACATCCCTTCATCGTTTTTCATAGGGCATATGATCTAGTCTTGGCGACACATTTTAACAAAAAGAAATTCAATGTTATATGTCACCAATCTCATATATATACTACGATTATTTCAAATATTCTGTGATGTGGGACTTTAACCCATTCAATGCACGCATCCACTGCATTTACAATGCGCGTGACATCTAACAATATATTTACTTCCTTCGGGTGTTATTAGGTATAGAAAGGGAAAAGAAATATGTTTGAGTGATCTTTAAACTGAATTATGATCTATCAAGAGTGTTCCTATGGAAACACAAAACGCACTCTAAATTACACACCACAGGATAACAATCAAAACAAGTAAACTGAGATCTCCGTGCTTCAGTTAAAAATTAAACAAATATTATTTGGTGCTAGTTTATCATATGCCAAGAACTATTTTCTTCATAACATTTATAATAAATATGCAAATATAAACTCATTTTTGTGTCGTCCGTTTTTATTTCAAAGCGCCCTTTAATCGTTTGGTTTTCCTTACCAAAGTCTTCCTCTTCCTCCTATACCTACATATAAACCCAATAAATGGTGTTAGCATTTGATGCTAATGGTAGATAACAATAGTACTCCAACTGATTACTCATAGTTAATCATGATCGATTGCAACACCACAAATAAAACTAGAAAAGTTTAAGTTGGACTATCTATAATTTATCATGTGGCCATTGACCCAATATAGCACAAAAGTACTCACTTGTTATATAAGATTATAAATGTAACATATGTGCACAGCAAAATCCTTATATAATTACGTATGTGCAGGGAAAGATATACATTAACATTTAGTTTAGTTTTGGTATAAAATAAAACAAAATACTTGTGTAGGGACTTAAGTAATGGAAATTCAAATAGTGGTAGGGACTTATAATTGAAAATTCAAACCGTGGTTAACGTGAGAACTCTAACAGTAGAGCACAATACATGTATTTAGGGTGCAGAACATGGTATTAAAGATTTAAAGGTGCCAAACATAATGCAAAACGCATGTGGTTTAAATTCAAATATATTAAGATACGAAATTAATTTTATTTGATTTAGTTTATACACAAATGTATGATATACAAATATGTGTGAGTGCATGTTTAATATAATAATCCGTAAAAAGTATAATAAGCCCATATGTGAATGTTGAGATTTACATCGCAACATACATATTAGTTCATTTTGTATGTGATATATATTATCCAAATATGTGTATGTATATATGTTACAAAATACACACACATGTATGTATAAATATATTATATATAATATATGAATATAAAATATATATATATATATATATATATATATATATAGAATGAAAGAAAACAATTATTAAAAATTATTTATAATTCAAAATTAACTTAGCTTTGCAAACATAATAATTTTAGTATTTTAATTTGTATATATTATGAATAAAATGATGTTTTCATCTATAAACAATTAACATAAAATAATCTATTGATGAAAATTCGAATTTTACAATTTTCAAAAATCTAGAATCATAAAATAGAGCATGGCAAAAATGTGGAGAATTTTCAAAGTTGAAATATTGTTTTCAAACACAAATACATTGATTTCAATGCCTTACTCAAACAAGTAAGCGTAGTCCGTCGCTACCAATAGTCGTGAACGACCATATTCGCCAGATTCGAGAATATCTAGTTCACTAGGAAAGGTTTGGAAAGCAGGGGGGCTTCCTGTGCTCTTTCTTCTACCCAAGAGTAGGCAGCACGACGTTAATTAATTAATATAAATAATATATTATCAAAAATTCAAATTTTAAAATTTTATAAATTTTAGGATCATTAATTAAAGGCTACGAAATTTTTTGAAGAACTTTTCAATTAAATTATTATTTTTAATAAATCATAAACAGTTTTTCCGAAATAATATTAATTATTTAAAATAATAAACTTTATAGAAAAAATCCTAAATTTTTTCTATACGTTTCTGGAATGATATAATATTTTTAAAAAATATAAAGTTGAATTTGGACAATAAAGTTGAATCTGGAGAATTTTAGTTTAATAAGCGTTACCCGGTTGTGACATTTGTTTACATCAATTCTCTTCGTCAAGACTATATTACTGTGGACTTATGGAATTTGGTAATGGTCAAAGTTCCAACCTCATCCACGTTCATTTTTATAGTCCAAATACAAAGTCCTTGGTTCAATAATAACAATTATTATTAACCGAAATGCTCTGACCAAAAACTTTGAATTTGAGTTGACTTGAGGATACTATAATACTAACCGCATATAACTAAGGAGACAAATCCTCTCTTGAATAGTACTTCAATTTCAATACTTCCACTCGACCCAACTATAGACACTCGATGGAAGTTATGCTATGATTTGGCTATAATCAAAGTGGAGCTTTCATATTGAAGTTCCGCAATATTCTCAAGTCGAGAGAACCGTGTAAATCAGTCACATCGACATTTTCTGTTTGTCCTTAGTTATGTTAACCAACATAAAACTATCGAATAAGTCGTTTCATAGTTATCCAATAATTATTAGTACGTAATCCCTAGGTTCCCCCAATAGTCATGAGTAATACACTACCCAACATTTGTAGAACGTTACGTACTCTAGTCTCAACGGATACATTGATGTTCAGTCTCAGTGAATCTTGACTAAAAACATTTTAAATGGTATAGTTGTTTCGTTGAGATAAATTACTCACGGTTACAACATTTTGTAACTACTATCACAAAATATACCATTTATGGATTCTTTTCTATTAAATATACTTTTAATTAAGTTAAATAATTAATATAATCACATTATATCAAGTATATAATCGGAAGGAAATACCTTTTATTTCGAACAAGATTGTCGACGAGTTAGATATATGTAACAAATTACATAATTACCCCAATGGCATACTCCTAACTTTTTCACAACATAGCATAGCCATGGGTAAATAGTAGATTAACAGTTGTTTGTTGAACTACTAAAACATTATCTTAGAATAGAAATGCCTAAATTTTTCGAAGTCGCAAAACAAATTTTGTGAACAAACAAAAATCACATATCCGTTATTGACATTAAAATGCTTCCACTTCTGTATGAGCCAAATACATTATCACTTGCTTAAATTGGTTTACTTTATGTGAAAGTATCAGCATAATGTGCATAATGTGGTGAAAAATAGATGAGCGGAAGCGGTTTACCAGAATTGGTTTAACCAGAATCGAGTAATACCTATTTACATACCAATGCAACTTAAAATCAACTATGAAATCACACAAGAACAAATAATGAAAGGAAAAAGTAAATGAGACATGGAAGATTTAACGTGGTTCAGATATAAGTATCCTACATACATTGAGACCCAACAACCCTTTATTATTTCTTCACTTCGAAAGAGAGTACAACACGAGAATAATATGAATCATTTAATAAATTTCATTCACCCTAAAAATTATAGGAATAGGGTTCTTACTGAGGATATTTAGGTGGAGAACACTCTTGTTAGTTGTGATGAAAAGATGAGAAAATATCTTTATATTTATAGCTGCAATAATGAAGACTTCCTTGGAGATAAGAATGAAATGTTTTCGGATTTGTTTGATTTGATTTTAACATAAAGTTAGCATATTTTTGTTTGTTTCCACATATATCCTTATTTGATTTCTCAAATCAATTAATTAATCGATTATCTTTCCAATTTGTTTTCTGTATTTGATTGATTATGAGAATCAATTAATATCTTTTCCCTTATAAATTTGAAATAGATTTAAATCGTCTAAATTTAACACCACCTCGATTTAAATATATTCACCAATCAACAAAATTGATTGTTGATCCAGCGCCCCATAGCGCTCAAAAGTTGAAATTAAACCGATCAAGTTTAAGCAACGCCCAAACTTGTCTTTAAGAAGTAACTTTGTCATCATATCTGAAGGATTATCCATAGTATTCACCTTCACCAACTCGATCTTGCTTTGTTATTCCTCAAGCATTAAAAAGAATCCTCTGACATTAAGGTGCTTCGTCCAAGAACTATAAGCCTGATTCTCTACAAGATGAATCACACTCTGACTGTACGAATATAGCTCTACTATCCGTTGCACCATAGAAAGATCATCCAATTTCAAAGTAGATACAATTCCTCCTTAGTCACTTCCACAATCAATATAGATTCGGTCTCGGTAGTTGACAAAGCTACTATAGATTTCAACTTTGATCTCCATGAAATCAGGCCTATGCCAAGTGCAAAAATATAGCTCGACACCAACTTTTGTGCGTCTTTATCCCCAGCATAATCTGAATCACATCAACCTCTAAGAGAGATGTCGCGCCCTCCTCTTGTAACGACCTACCTTTTTGGATGGTTTAAATCAATGATAAATCACATACATCAGACCAAACCATTCAAAAGGAAGGATTGTTATGGGATAAATAAGAAAAGGTACAGAAAAAAGAAAACAAATACAGAATCTCACAACGGAATGAAAAAAATATAATAATCAAATAAACAGTTCATGAAGCTGTTTTACAAACAACATGTAATTACACTTTTACAATACAGATCAGAGTAATATACAACAGAAATAAATAATAATACAGCGAAACAACATGATGTAGTGGAAATTATATAATAAATAATAATAGTACTAAATATTCGTCTTCATCCTCTAAGAAAGCTGTTTTCGATACACTGAAAAAATTAGAATGAATCGAGTGAATTGAAAAGACAAAACGTTCGAGTCAGAACTAAAAGATTTTATGTAAGTTAAATCAACAGTAAATAAATATGCGTGCGATGGCTTTGGAGATGTTTATGGGATTTGACATATCTTATTCAGTGTCCAACGTGAGTGTAATAAAATAAGAGATGTTAGAGATTTCCATCTCCTAAGAAACCGTTAAACTTCTACATACATAATACAATAAGCTATTATACTAGTGTCTACAGTAAAACAAAGTATTAAAATAGAGTTGAGACATTACCCATATCCCCCTTAACACAATTTATATATTCCCTTAGTCTATACAGATACCATAAGCTCTACCAAACCGGTGGTTTACTCAGGGAGCACTACATAGGTAAGGTACAATACAAACTCGTAGTGGACGCGATAAGGCATGTGACAAGGCACGCGAGGAAATGCCCAGGGAGGATACTACCATTTTGAGGATCCGGACTAGTGGGAACGCATAGCAGCTACTACCGCCTACCTCAGAACACATTCTCATAATCAAAATCGAAGGGTGGCCACCAAATCAATAACAAAGTCATAATATGGTATCGAAGTAATGTGCCCGATCAGAGGCGTGACCTCACTTGGCCCGGCATGGTTTTTGTTTTATTCACATCAAGATGACTCATGGGAGTCAGGGCTACGTAAATACCTCATACATAATCATTCAACGAACCAACCGACTTCATTTTAGAATCTCCATGTACACAATTGTTAAAATGGTTTTCGGTATTGGCAGAGAGTATGATAATATCTGATCCTGGTCTCTTTGATAACCAAACACTTATTTCACACCGGATGGTTCTTTTAAATTTTCAAAATCATTTAATAATTGATATCAAAATATCATATTCAATTCAAACCATATCACTTTCGAAATCATATTCTCGATAAGATAGGTTAATAAAATCCTTATTTCAAAATCAACATATTTACTCAAATATGTCATTTCATTAGCAACTATCAATTCAAATCCCTACTTAGGTTATAACATCATCTGACCATATCCGTTTTAAAAATCAAGGTTTTAAATATAAATACTTCCTCTTTCACAGTCTGAAATTTTGAAAATAGTTTAGATAGTTATGAATACTTTAAATAGTTAAGCATATCATAAAAATAAATTTCAAGTAGTTAAAAGCTAAAACTAGTTTAAAAATAGATTAAAATAGTTTAGGTGGATTTAAGATAGACTTAAAATGGATTAAATAGATTTACGATAAATTAAATAGATTTAAAATGGATTAAATAGATTTACGATAAATTAAATAGATTTAAAATGGTTTAATCATTTTAAAATATTTTAAAATAGATTAATTTGGATTAAATAGGTTAAAATAGATTAAATAAATTAAAATAGTTTAAATTGGTTAAAATGGTTTAAAATATTTTAAAATAAATTAATCTAGTTTAATAGTTTGAAAATTATAATAACTAGGATTTAAAATAACATTTTTAACAGTTTATATTAAAATAATAAATTAGAAATTATACCAAATTAACTATTTCTTCCATTTCAACACATCTGAACCTTTTTTGGTTTCCAAATCAGTAAACCCAATTTCAAATTTTTAATTCAGATTCTCAATAAACCATTTAAAACTATATCGACTTCAATTCCATGTTTGAAATAGCAATTTAAGTTAACTCAAATTTCGATAGATTTCAAAGTTTCATTTTTCAAACGTTTCAATAACACAATTTCGATAAATTTCATTTATACTTCTAATCCAACCTTAAATTTCAATTTAAATCCGTTAAACAATTCATTTAAACCAATTCAAATTTCAACATTTAAAACTTGGATTTCAAAATAATTCAGTTTATTTAAATCAAATTTCTTAAAAATATCGTTTAACAAAATTCAAATTTTAAAGGGTTTTAAATTGTTTAATCTAACCAATCCGGTGTTCGTATATAATTTTCCACCCTTTGGTCAAGTGACACGGATATTTATCAATTCAATCCGCAAATATTTTAAATTTACGGGTATATATTATTTCAACCCGCAATCCCAAATTTTACTTCAAACCTATGAAATTTCCTCAGTCTATCGTTTCAACCCATAACGATTTTTCTCTAATCTATCATATCGTTCGGGTATTCAACCCATAAGGAACTTGCAGTGT
Organism: Allium cepa; assembly: GCA_030765085.1. Lineage (NCBI taxonomy): Eukaryota > Viridiplantae > Streptophyta > Magnoliopsida > Asparagales > Amaryllidaceae > Allium > Allium cepa. The sequence continues at coordinate 106,851,815 of CM060946.1, forward strand.
TATAATAATATAAAAATATAATATCCAGTCATCCAATATCAACAATCAAACATTCATCACAATCATCATTCAAACCAGTCAATAAACAATAACAACAATTAACTGATCATCAATAACAGGTATTAACAGGCAATTAAAATTCAATATTAAATTAATAGCGATTAAATTTAATAAAAGTCAGATTTAACTGGAATGACAATTTAAATATACCAAACATCAACTAATCAATTTCTAATTACATCATAAATTCGATTTAACTAACATAAGAAAATCTAGTGATTGTTAGTAGGTTAAACATTCACCATTGATTTCAAATCGAATTGAAATCCAAAATAGGGATAAAAATATAACAGTCTTAGAATTCATCCAAACAAGTTTCAAAGTGTATGAAATTTCAATACGATCGTAGTGTAACAAACCGCGCATAAATCCGACCTTATATGTAAAAGTTATATACGTTAGAAGTTGAACGATTTAGATTATATAGAAATTTAATAAACAAAGAGAAGAGCCACCTCATCACCAGCGTAGAAGCCCTAGTCACCAGACACGATTGCATTCATATGCGGCCACCTCGTTTACACCTCCATTCTTCATCGAGCTGCCACCTAACCACGAAGAACTACTCAGATCTTAAAGCGCCACCCCGGCACCCTCCTTAGGTCAACCACCCCCTGCCCACACCATGACATACGACACCCCCAGACACCACCGCCGCCTCATCACTTCCCAAGGCCACCGTGGAAAATTCTGACACATCTAGCATGAGTGAACATCTTGAGACCTGCTCATCGTTCTCTTCCCAACGCCGCTTCTCGATCGACCTACAGTTGAAGATTCACCATTGGTCGAAACCCTAACAAATGGATGGCCGAAACTAAATCATTGATTTCAGGACAAACAATGACTCGATTGTAAAAACAAATTGCACCAGTGGGTTATGCTCACCGAAAGCTTCAAAACAAAATATAATATGATAGGGTTTGGAGGAGTTTGAATTTTTGAAATTGGTTTTGATTTGAATTTGGATTTTGGGAAAATAGAGTTTCTACCATTGAGAAAGAGAAGAAGAAACATGGAATTGTGTGACGATCCGGAATTTTCAAGCATTTAAGATCAGAATATTTGATTGATTTTAAGTATTCAATAGAGTAATTTTAACCTGAATTACGAATATCACAATTTATTTGATAATTTAATTATTAAATTAAATAATTTAAAGTTGAGTAAAATGTTGAATCTGGAACTTTAAGCCTGTTAAAAATAATTTGAAGGCTTGTAAAATTTATAATGATAGTACTGAAGATAGTAGAAGTGTTAAAATTGAATCTGGAAGTATTTTGTTCAGTTTTAAAATTTAATTGTTTAAATTGAATTTAAAATAGCCTTCCAAGGCACAGTTTCGGAATTTGACGAAACCAGTTCCATTGGGTCCGTAATATTGAATTATTATCGGATTTACAATTTCGTTTTGATCGGAATTAGTGTGTGAGTGTACGAAATATAAACATGCTGGAAATTTAATTGATAATAATCTAATAAAATTTAATTTAATTGATTAAGCTTCTTGTTTACGCCAACGTTTTCCCTTATCTTCTCGTGTACGCCTTTGTCCTTCTAACAGGAATCGAACCCTTGTTCTTTTAAACGAAGCCCTTCTTCTTGAAAAAACAAGAGAAAGGGATCAATGGCCGAAATTGACAAAGTCCTTAAAAAAAAAAAGAAACTAAAAGTAAAATCAAATTCTATCGGCAACAAGGGTCGACCGAAACTTCTCCTCTCTAGTAAATCATTCCCAAAATTGAAGCTTTCTCTCTTCGATACGACTTAGAAATCAAATTCGAGAATTTAGGGCTTTCGCGTGTCTACAAATCAGCGAGCGACGTCGCAATTGTGGGAGCGTGTTTGGGGGCGAGGCGATTCGATTGAGGTCGCGTTCGATTCAAGATCTTGGAAAGGGCTTAGGATAGTGCTGCAGCATCGAAGACGAGGCAAACAAGCGCTTGGAGGGCTCGACGTCATCGCGATTAGGAGCAGGCGGCGCAGCAGAGATTTCGCTTGGGGCCGAAGCGATGCAGTGGTGGTTGGCGGTGAGTTGGGTTGGGGGTTGTCTCATCGCGAGTAGGTGATGGGTAGTGATTCGCCGCCTTCGTTCCAAGCTATGAGGTATTAGTCTTTGTTTTTCTGTTAAATTTTTATTTACAACAGGAAATAGAAAGTTATATATCCAGCAGGAATATTCATTCGAGTTTGAATATGTTTTGATAAACAATAATATATATGGATAAGTTTTTTTAAAAGTAAAGTAACTTGGTCTGTTAAGCAGTTTTTAAATATTTAGTTAATCCTGATTCGATTTTGATATAGGTAAAATAGAAACTTTTACAGATTTTGGAAGAATATAAGAATTTATATAAAACAGATTTTTATGAAAATCAATATAGAATACATTTTTATATAGAAGTAGTTACGAAGGAAAATAAGTGCATATATACACACTTTTTAATTTACTAGTTCATTTTGAAAATAATGGATTTTGGAAATTTACTGGTTTATTTACTTATTTACTTTATTTCAGTTACTAAAAGATTTTTAAGAGGGAGGTTATGGGTTCAAATAAATTATTAACTAATTTAGATATATAAATGGTAAAAATAAATTGTTTGATTATCTCAAATATTTATGAACAATGTAATGTTATAAAGGTCTAAAATCGAGAAACAAGCTGGAATGGAATGAATGGCAATAGACTGCAAATTAAAGCAAAGGCGAGTTAATCTCACTCAGTTAATATAAATATAAATTTAAATGATTAAATTTAAATAATTGTTTGAATGGGTGAGATTGATTGATGTGCCATAGTATGGTAATTTTGGAATTGACATATTATATTGTGTTTAACATCTGTGGATGCAGGTAAAACAGGTTGGATGGATCCAACTGGATCCCTCAACATTTATTTAAATTATTCTATACCCCCTGTTGTGATTACTTGTTATTCTATGATGAACCTTATTGGAATACTGAATGATATGGTTCGATTGGTTATGATTGGGTATAATGAATTTCCAAAAAAAAATATTTTAATTAGATTTTTGAAAGAAACTAAAAGAAGTGAATTTGTAAATAAAATAATTATAGAATAAATTAAAAAGAAATGAATTGGAAAAGGAATGAAGTAACTGTAAAATTATAATAGATAGATATTGAGAATAGAAAGAAAATTTGAATAAACAGAAGTTAATGAATATCAAATCTTCAGTGATATTAATTAAAAGAAGAAAACATTTATTTAAAATTTAAGATTTAAATTATTGAAAAGAACAAAGAAGAAAATGGGAAAAGCCTGAAATTTTGTATATTTCAGTTAAAGGTTTAAAATTCAAACGGAAAATAATAACATTAATAATAAGTCCATAACTAATGAATTTTGAAAATAATTGAGAAATTAAAGAAACTTATTCCAAATAAAATAAATAGGAAATCAATTTGGGGAAAATTGATTTAAGTGCTTGAAGTTGGAGTTTTTCTCTGGATTGCCTTAGTACATGTTTTTAAAAGTAAATTTTAAAATATAAATTAAATGTTTTTAAGTTGTTTTTAAAGAAACAGGTTCAGTAAAATTTATTATTATTTCTAATATTCAAAGTCTAAAGTAAGTAATTTCTTTAATTTATTCTAGCAGTAATTTTTAAGAAGTAGCCTAGTATTTTGTTTTTTTTTAAAATAGACATCTGGTTTTATATTTTATTTAGTAACCTTATTTTCAAATATTCATATATTATGTATTTTTAACAAATTATTAAAGTAATTTTAACTTGAATATTGTAAAGTATATTTTTTAAAAGTAAAGTGTTTTAATTTATTTAGAAAATATAGTTTTGTGTTTGGTGGTTCCAGTGAAAATAGAAATACTTGAAATTTATTTTGAGAAAGGCAGATAGTTTTGAAAACTGTTTTCAAAGGAATTTGGAAAGTGAAAATAGTACCTTGGGAAGATATTTTGGAGATAAATAAATAATTTGAGAAATTATTTATTGTTTGATGGATGTTTGTAAATAGAAATTGATAGTTAAATAACCGACTATCAATATTGGCCAAATGCGTTGATCGTTTCGAAGAGTCCGGGATCGAGATTTATTTCTTGAAAACCACTTCGATCCGGTTTGTACGTTTCGTGAAAACGATTTTGAATTCGAAGATGGAGCAGTGAAGTGCAAGGGCTAATCGCTACTAATCCTGAGGATATTTCCAAAATGGACATAGTAGGAATAGTGCCTTCGGTTCCGTTCGAACCCGGGACGGACTTGTATGGATGAATGCTTGCGAAACATCGTCAGGTGGACGATGGGCATTCTAAGGGATATAGTCTAAAAAGGTAACGCTTAGCCTCAAGCCTCATCAAATGGGAATGATTGAAAATCAAGGGTTATGCAGCAAGGCTAGGTGGGTAGCACCCAAGCAGGGTGAGGTCATTCCAGTCTAGATGTCCCTTTTTATTTTGGCTTAGTGGGCGGTTGCTGATCCCAACCACGGGGTGATCTCACTCGGGATTATCCAGTAAGGGGTAGTCCCGGCCTTGTGTTGCAGGGGAGCGGGCGTACTCCTCGGTACAGTGATCTAGGCCCCGTACTGTGACAGGTGGTACCCCAGTGCCTAGTCATTAGTTGGAAATCCATTCTCCCTACGAGCCTTGTACGAGTTTTGTTTGTATCACCCACTCTGTGGCTAGTAGCTGGAATTTAATAATGTAACAATTTCGGCTATTATACCCTATTATAATATCAGAGGATTTCTATAAAAAATTGTTTTAGCTATCGTAAGGTAAAAACCCGACATGTTTATTTGTGGCGTGGTCTTACGAGATGCTTTTGTTTTCAAATAATTTTTGAAACTTTAATAATCAATTGGGTGTGATTTTCTCACGCTGGTATTCCAGACTGACTCGGGTATTATTTAACTATAATGCTCGGGTCAGATCGAGTATTATAGGATACAGGATATGATGTTGTGGAGCTCAGGAGACGAGCTGGATGACGTTACGTACTTACGTACTTGTTTATGTATATATTCCGCTGTGTTGAGTTGTTGTGTATTCATTGTATGATATTGATGTTGAGCCGTGATTGATGTATTCTGATGATGTAATATATAGATAGAGATATTTGATTTGAGTAAAGATCATTTATTATCTATTATATTTTACTCCGCTGCGATGGTTAGATTCTGTTGTTGTTTCTATTTTCTTCTTCTACCTCTTCTTCTTTAACCCAAATGGTTCGTATTTCTGTACAACTTGAGTTGATTTAGATAGAATAGTGTTGACTTAAGGGGTACGGATTTGCGGGTCGTTACACTTGGTATCAGAGCGAGGTTGGTGATAACCTTGGCTCTGGTGGGAATTACTCAATTAAATTAGAGTCTGAAGTACTCTAGAATGAGTTTGAACGTATTAATAGATATGAGCGCGTATTTGTTAGTGGATATAAATTGTTTTAATATTATGTTGATTGATTTATTGGGTGGCATATGAACCTTCGTCGGCACAGTCTGGACGACTATATCGAAAGGGTTTCTAAACGCTTGAATAGAACAATCGACACAGTATTGTTTTAAATATGGGTGAATGAAATAATTTTACCCAAAAATATATTCTTGATATATGAAAAAAAATTATAAACTATTTTAGCTAATATATGGTTGCTTGGATGTTAGAAATGATAATATTAAATTATTATCATCGTTGTGTAAAAATCTATCCAGAAATTGGAAATATAACCAAAGTATTAGGAAATAAATTCATTATAAAATAAAATTTATAAACATGAATTATAGTTAAAATTTGATTTAAATTAAAATTGAAAAGAAATAATACATATGTGAGGAATATTTATGAATGGGATGTGAAATCTAGAGAGATTTGAAATTCAAAAATACTTGAAGGGTTTTAAAAGAAAGAAAAGCATTGAACTCTTTACGGTCGCTGGAAAATAATTCCGATGATGATCGCGACATCATCGGTGTTCATTTTCGAGTTTCCAAAAGAGGGATTGCTTCCATGACGTTTTGGATTTAAGTTTGTTGGAGAAATTTGGTTGATTTTGAAAATGCAAGGAATTTTGGATATAAGTGATTTCACAAAGAATTTTGAAGTGTTGAAAGATTGTTTAAACCTTAGGATTTTAACTAAGAATGTTTATGGCATACAAAAAGTTTGATAACTTATAAATTTGAAATTTGTGGAAATAAAATTCAAATGGATTGAATTAATGACATACAAGCATGAAAGGCTTTTGAGCTTAAATAATATGGGTTCGTATAGAACCTATGCACTATGAAATAAAATACCATGTAAGCTAAAATAGAAATGAATTCAAAATAAATTGGGTTGGAGATCAATTTAAAATTTGCTATAAAACTTTAAAATAAAATAAAATTCTATGAACTGGTAAATGTAAATAAAATTGATTTTAAAATATTTTTGGAATGATGTCAAGTATAATAAAATGGTTTGGAATCAAATTTTTTTTGGATATGAAAGAAATGCAATGGAGGTTTGTGAAATTTCAAAGGAATATAAGCGTTGAGTGTTGGAAATTTAAATTTAAAGTAAAAGATAAAAATGGAATTAACTTGGATTGGGGAATAAAATTTAACTGGATTGAAATAAATTGGATAGGCTGAAAATAATATCCAGTTGTATTTGAATTTAGTTGAAATCAAATTGATGTAAATAAATCTGAGTTAAAATAAAACTGAATTGGATTAAGAATTCAATTGAGTTATTGGATAGAATGAATTAGAATAACTTATAAAAGAATTAGAAATCTATAGAAACAAAGATATGCTTGGTTATAAATAAGCATAAGGCTTGAGTTAAAAATAAAAGATGAATATATTCAAGCCTATGATGAATGGAATTGTATAAAAGTAATAATAATAGGTTGTGACTTATAAAATTTGAAAGGTGGGATAGGAAACCCAAAATAATTATTTTTGATGAATTGAAGAATAAAATAAAAACCAAAACTTGAAATATAAAATAAATTGAACTTAAGAAAATAAATGAAGTGATTTTTGAAGATAAAAAAAAATCAAATCCCGAATTAAAAGTGGGAAAATGAACTAATTTGAATAAATTAGTGATGGTTTGAGTTGTAGATAAAATCCAAGTGAATAGAAATAAAATTGAAATGGTTTTATTATTAATAAAATAAGATCGGAAGTGAACTGAAAATGTGTAATAAAGTTTAAAATGGATTGAATGAATATACTAATTGAATTTAATAGAAGGACAGCTATGTAATTCTGTAAATTGCTATATCAATCGCCCTATAGGTGAAGATGAGGCGGAAACATCAGTCCCTATGCAATCCGATGATACAGCTGATAATGATGATCTGTCATCTAGGTACTTAGCATGATCTGTTTGAGTAGGATTCGAAAGAGAAATTTCGATAATGATTATTCCATTATATATAGGAATACGTTGTGGAGGTCCAACAAGAAACACCCCCACACTGTTCTTTCTGCAAGTAAGACAGACTTGGAATATTAAACAAACAAAGTAGATCAATAAACTTTATGGATACCTCTATACCTTATTAGATAGAGTTCAAACCCTAGGTCAAGGTCAATCCTATGTATATCCACATATTCACTTTATGATATTCGCCATATTTAAGCAGGGTCATGGGGATCTGGAAAAGATGTTTGCTTCATCAAATTTTTTTTTTTATGTTCTTTTTATACAAGAGCAGCTTACATAAGCACTGGTTAATCCTTGTGAAATTATTACACATGCATTTCATTATTATGCAGCATCAACCTTGTTTGGTCAATGCAATCACGTGATGTATCAAATTCAGCCAAATAAAAATTGTAAAATTGCTAAAACTGTAAATAGATTTCTTACAATTGAGCTGCATTAAGTTGTGCAGTTACTCGAAAACAAATTCAGATTCTTTCTTCTACTATCATAGAATGGCAGTTGTTTTTGTGCATTGGCACTAATTTATAACAAACAGCACTGGAAATTGTTTCTTCTATGAGAAAATGATATAACTATAGTGATGATTTTGTACTTGACAGGACTTGCATAAAATAAATCGTCATTTAACGTGAACGGAAGTAATTAAAATTCTATGACTTGTTAGACGTTAAATAAATTGATTTTGAAATCAATTGAATTAAATATGAGTTTGTTTTGCTTAAACATAAAATGGAATGTAAGCATGTGAGTTGTTAATCATTTGGATTTAGTAAAATGATGTGTGATTTGTATTAGCAATTAAAATTAATGTTGCAGTAATTGAAATTGCTTATGAAAAGTGTTTGGTGCATGTTGCTTGCGAATTGCACGTGTTTAGTTACCGAAAGTAAGTGAAATGTTAATAAATTTCATATACGTAATACTTACATATTTAAATTGAGTAAGTACAGGTACCTGGAAGCCGTGTGGCTGGATTTGGGTTGCATTAACTGCTAAATAGATAAGCCGCTTGCTTAAAATGCTAAATAAGGTACGCCTACGCTATAAAAATAGGAAATATGAACTGTTTTTGGTTTTTCCGACCGTGTGGGTCGATGTATATATATTTATCTCTTTTGTCAAATTGCAAAAGCTCCACCGTACAAAGGGGACTCTGCCAAAAATTTTCAGAAATTTTGGGAGTTGGAAAATTGTGTTAACGACTATCGAATCCAAATTGGAAACTAAAATAAATTAGTAAAGGAAACCAATTTGAAATAATGACATGGATTAGTTATAAATGAAAAATAAAATTCAATATTTGGAGTGAAAATAAATTAAATTCATATGATAATGAAGGAATTAATTTGAATAGAAATAGATATAAATTAAAGTGGTAAAGTGAAAATAGGTATAAGAAACATATAAAATGCTTATATTAAACTTAAGTTCAAGGAATGGTGAATTCTTTATTGGAAATTGATATTACAAACATATTCTAAGTTAATATTCGAATGAATAGATATTGACATTATGTGAGGAAGTTGATAAAATGATTTGGGAATATTGTAATTGGATATTAGTGCTAAGCAGGATATGTAGGTATTATAAGGGAAAAGGAAATTGGATTTGATTTCAAAGGATAAATTTGAAATGCTCGACGAAAAGGTATGTATTTAAATTTGGTATGAAATCTGATTGGGATTTTGGATTGAGCCACTTGCTTTTTGTTTTCTTTTTGGATTTGGGAGGCCATAGAGCCATTTTGTAGTTGTACCGAGCTAGCCGCGCAAAGGAGACGCTGGCGTAATTTTTCGGAAATTTAGAGAGTTAGAAATTTTTTGAGAAATTTTGAAAATTTTAAACTTGATTTTGAATTGTAACTTGAACAGTTGAATAAGTAAGGTTGGTTGGGACTAGGGAAAAGTTTGAGAAGTTAATAAGAATGATTATGGATCTTCTATATAAAGGATAATTGGTAAGATGTTGAATTGTGAAAACTGTTTGGTTTTAGTGAAAGATAATAAACGGGTATTGGACCATTCTTCCTAACTAGTAAATTTCGGGGACGAAATTCTTTTAAGGGGGGAGGAATGTGACGACCCGGAATTTTCAAGCATTTAAGATCGGAATATTTGATTGATTTTAAGTATTCAATAGAGTAATTTTAACCTGAATTACGAATATCACAATTTATTTGATAATTTAATTATTAAATTAAATAATTTGAAGTTGAGTAAAATGTTGAATCTGGAACTTTAAGCCTGTTAAAAATAATTTGAAGGCTTGTAAAATTTATAATGATAGTACTGAAGATAGTAGAAGTGTTAAAATTGAATTTGAAAGTATTTTGTTCAGTTTTAAAATTTAATTGTTTAAATTGAATTTAAAATAGCCTTCCGAGGCACAGTTTCGGAATTTGACGAAACCAGTTCCATTGGGTCCGTAATATTGAATTATTATCGGATTTCAAATTTCGTTTTGATAGGAATTAGTGTGTGAGTGTACGAAATATAAACGTGCTGGAAATTTAATTGATAATAATCTAATAAAATTTAATTTAATTGATTAAGCTTCTTGTTTACGCCAACGTTTTCCCTTATCTTCTCGTGTACGCCTTTGTCCTTCTAACAGGAATCGAAACCTTGTTCTTTTAAACGAAGCCCTTCTTCTTGGAAAAGAAAAGGGTATCAATGGCCGAAATTGACAAAGTCCTTAAAAAAAAGAGAAACTAAAAGTAAAATCAAATTCTATCGGCAACAAGGGTCGACCGAAACTTCTCCTCTCCAGTAAATCATTCCCAAAATCGAAGCTTTCTCTCTTCGATACGACTTAGAAATCAAATTCGAGAATTTAGGGCTTTCGCGTGTCTTCAAATCAGCGAGCGACGTCGCGATTATGGGAGCGTGTTTAGGGGCGAGGCGATTCGATTGAAGTCGCGTTCGATTCAAGATCTTGGAAAGGGCTTAGGATAGTGCTGCAGCATCGAAGACGAGGCAAACAAGCGCTTGGAGGGCTCGACGTCATCGCGATTAGGAGCAGGCGGCGCAGCAAAGATTTCGCTTGGGGCCGAAGCGATGCAGTGGTGGTTGGCGGTGAGTTAGGTTGTGGGTTGTCCCATCGCGAGTAGGTGATGGGTAGTGATTCGTCGCCTTCGTTCAAAGCTGTGAGGTATTAGTCTTTTTTTTTCTATTAAATTTTTATTTACAACAGGAAATAGAAAGTTATATATCCAGCAGGAATATTCATTCGAGTTTGAATATGTTTTGATAAACAATAATATATATGCATAAGTTTTTTTAAAAGTAAAGTAACTTGGTCTGTTAAGCAGTTGTTAAATATTAAGTTAATCCTGATTCGATTTTGATATAGGCAAAATAGAAACTTTTACAGATTTTGGAAGAATATATGAATTTATATAAAACAGATTTTTATGAAAATCAGTATTGAATACATTTTTATATAGAAGTAGTTACGAAGGAAAATAAGTGCATATATACACACTTTTTAATTTACTAGTTCATTTTGAAAATAATGGATTTTGGAAATTTACTAGTTTGTTTACTTATTTACTTTATTTCAGTTACTAAAAGATTTTTAAGAGGGAGGTTATGGGTTCAAAATAAATAACTAATTTAGATATATAAATGGTAAAAATAAATTGTTTGATTATCTCAAATATTTATGAACAATGTAATGTCATAAAGGTCTAAAATCGAGAAACAAGCTGGAATGGAATAAATGGCAATAGACTGCAAATTAAAGCAAAGGTGAGTTAATCTCACTCAGTTAATATAAATTTAAATTTAAATGATTAAATTTAAATAATTGTTTGAATGGGTGAGATTGATTGATGTGCCATAGTATGGTAATTTTGGAATTGACATATTATATTGTGTTTAACATATGTGGATGCAGGTAAAACAGGTTGGAGGGATCCAACTGGATCCCTCAACATTTATTTAAATTATTCTATACCCTTTGTTGTGATTACTTGTTATTCTATGATGAACCTTATTGGAATATTGAATGATATGGTTCGATTGGTTATGATTGGGAATAATGAATTTCCAAAAAAAAAAAATTATTAGATTTTGGAAAGAAATTAAAAGAAGTGAATTTGTAAGTAAAATAATTATAGAATAAATTAAAAAGAAATGAATTGGAAAAGGAATGAAGTAACTGTAAAATTATAATAAATAGATATTGAGAATAGAAAGAAATTTTGAATAAACAGAAGTTAATGAATATCAAATCTTCAGTGATATTAATTAAAAGAAGAAAACATTTATTTAAAATTTAAGATTTAAATTATTGAAAAGAACAAAGAAGAAAATGGGAAAAGCCTGAAATTTTGTATATTTCAGTTAAAGGTTTAAAATTCAAACGGAAAATAATAACATTAATAATAAGTCCATAACTAATGAATTTTGAAAAAAATTGAGAAATTAAAGAAACTTATTCCAAATAAAATAAATTGGAAATCAATTTGGGGAAAATTGATTTAAGTGCTTGAAGTTGGAATTTTTCTCTGGATTGCCTTAGTACATGTTTTTAAAAGTAAATTTTAAAATATAAATTAAATGTTTTAAAGTTGTTTTTAAAGAAACGGGTTTTGTAAAATTTATTATTATTTCTAGTATTCAAAGTCTAAAGTAAGTAATTCCTTTAATTTATTCTAGCAGTAATTTTTAAGAAGTAACCTAGTATTTTGTTTTTTTTTTAAATAGACATCTGGTTTTATATTTTATTTAGTAACCTTATTTTCAAATATTCATATAGTATGTATTTTTAACAAATTATTAAAGTAATTTTAACTTGAATATTGCAAAGTTTATTTTTAAAAAGTAAAGTGTTTAAAATTATTTAGAAAATCTAGTTTTGTGTTTGGTGGTTCCAGTGAAAATAGAAATACTTGAAATTTATTCTGAGAAAGGCAAATAGTTTTGAAAACTGTTTTCAAAGGAATTTGGAAAGTGAAAATAGTACCTTGGGAAGATATTTTGGAGATAAATAAATAATTTGGGAAATTATTTATTGTTTGATGGATGTTTGTAAATAGAAATTGATAGTTAAATAACCGACTATCAATATTGGCCAAATGCGTTGATCGTTTCGAAGAGTCCGGGATCGAGATTTATTTCTCGAAAACCACTTCGATCCGGTTTGTACGTTTCGTGAAAACGATTTTGAATTCGAAGATGGAGCAGTGAAGTGCAAGGGCTAATCGCTACTAATCCTGAGGATATTTCCAAAATGGACGTAGTAGGAATAGTGCCTTCGGTTCCGTTCGAACCCGAGACGGACTTGTATGGATGAATGCTTGCGAAACATCGTCAGGTGGATGATGAGCATTCTAAGGGATATAGTATAAAAAGGTAACGCTTAGCCTCAAGCCTCATCAAATGGGAATGACTGAAAATCAAGGGTTATGCAGCAAGGCTAGGTGGGTAGCACCCAAGAAGGGTGAGGTCGTTCCAGTCTAGATGTCCCTTTTTATTTCGGCTTAGTGGGCGGGTGCTGATCCCAACCGCGGGGTGATCTCACTCGGGATTATCCAGTAAGGGGTAGTCCCGGCCTTGTGCTGTCGGGGAGCGGGCGTACTCCTCGGTACGGTGATCTAGGCCCCGTACTGTGACAGGTGGTACCCCAGTGCCTAGTCATTAGTTGGAAATCCATTCTCCCTACGAGCCTTGTACGAGTTTTGTTTGTATCACTCACTCTGTGGCTAGTAGCTGGAATTTAATAATGTAACAATTTCGGCTATTTTATAAGTATTTGTAGATAGACCCTATTATAATATCAGAGGATTTCTATAAAAAATTGTTTTAGCTATCGTAAGGTAAAAACCCGACATGTTTATTTGTGGCGTGGTCTTACGAGATATTTTTGTTTTCAAAGGATTTTTGAAACTTTAATAATCAACTGGGTATGATTTTCTTACGCCGGTATTCCAGACTGACTCGGAGTATTATTTAACTATAATGCTCGGGTCAGACCGAGTATTATAGGATACAGGATATGATGCTGTGAAGCTCAGGAGACGAGCTGGATGACGTTACGTACTTACGTACTTGTTTATGTATATATTCAGCAGTGTTGAGTTGTTGTGTATTCATTGTATGATATTGATGTTGAGCCGTGATTGATGTATTCTGATGATGTAATATATAAACAGAGATATTTGATTTGAGTAAAGATCATTTATTATCTATTATATTTTACTCCGCTGCGATGGTTAGATTCTGTTGTTGTTTCTATTTTCTTCTTCTACCTCTTCTTCTTTAACCCAAATGGTTCGTATTTCTGTACAACTTGAGTTGATTTAGATAGAATAGTGTTGACTCAAGGGGTACGGTTTTGCGGGTCGTTACAAATTGTATGTACTAAGATAAGGAATAAAAAAGGCTATTAGAGTATAAAAGGATCTATTTATATGAACAAAGGCCGATAAGAAAATAACACATATCGAATTGGTGTGAACGATAATAGCGCCCAAAAAGCCCATTTCGCTTGCGAAACGAAAGTAGGTCATTAAATATATCAAAATAAATGTTTTTGATATTTTTAAATTCAATGGAATAAGTTTCAAGTCCTGATTGCGTTGTATGAAGAAGTTAGCTTTTAAAATTAGCTTATTTCAATTGAACTCAATTAAATTGATTTTCATGCATTTTGAGCCCGTATGATCAAACGACAAGTCCGATTGCTACGCAACTTGAAATCCTGCAATAATTCACCTTTATGGATCCGACGGAACTGGTTTCGTCAAAATCCAAGACAGTGGCGCAAATGGCACTTTCACGTTATTTAAACAAATTATTATTAAATTGATTTTACCACTTTTCAAATTCAAATTTGATAACTAACAAATTTTATCATTTTTTATTACTAAGTAATTCAAAATCTTTTAAAACAAATTTCCATGACAAATGCAATTATTAATATTACACTAGTTACAATGTTTGGTTTCAACTGCAACAAAAATCAAATTAATTTAATTTGATTTAAATCTTATTATTCCATCAATCATTACTTTATGGACATAGTTAACATTGGTTTACCATTTATTACATTATACAATAACCATCTTAATTCATATTAACGCAATATTTAATTACAATTATTTGCAATTGATTTTTAGATTAAATTCAATAGATTAAATTATAAAAAATAACAATTGTCACCATTTACTTAATTTAATCATATTTATAAGTTTATTATCTATAAACAAATGTTATAACTACTTACACAACACTTATTTTATCCAATTACAATTAATTACATATTATTTCCCCAATTAATATAGCATTTGGTTTATTTCCTTATTCGCAATTTATAACCAAATTTTATGTTTACAATCATTTCAATTTATTGAAATTGCATCAAAATAATTATCAATTGCCTTAAATTAGCATTATTAAATTTCATTTTCGTTATTATTCTCATTAATAAATCACAAATTTTAATTTCTTACAATATTAAATTACAGAATCTTATTAAATTTAATATTTTAATTATCGAAAAAATTGCGGGTCATTACACTCTCCCCTGCTCAAAACTTTTCGTCCTCCAAAAAAAAAAGAAGGAAAAAAGAAGCAATCAAGGAATCAATATATCTTATTCAAAGTATTTAATTTATATATAATAAATTTACATAATTAAATAATTTAAATAAAATATATCAATTTTAAAAATGATTAAATCCTTTCACATTCAAGTTCAATAAAAATTTGAAGAACATTTCCACTTTCACAAAATTTTCTACGTCCAAAATTCACGAAAATTTTCGGCAGAGTCTCCTTTGTACTGAGAGGTCCGGGTGAAACAATAATATCAATAAAAAACACACACACACACACACACACACACACACACATATATATATATATCATATTTCAAAATATAATATCTCAAACAACGGAAAAGCAATATAATATTGCTATAAAACCATAATCGAAGAATGTACTTATTTGTTAGACAAACAACGCTTTAATTATGAATTCAAAAGCAGTAGCCATTGCTTCCATAACCTACATTACACTTATATAATCCAAAGAAGTTAATAATATGTAGAAAGAGAAATATTTAAGTTGTTTCAATCAATAACGAACAAATCAACACAACATACAATAGTCACAATCAAAACCATACAATCATCACGTGCAATCAAAGTAATCACGATTCATCCATAGTAACTAAACAAATGGTCTGTTCCGGTTCAGATACTTTTAATCGTATAAAATGATAAATAAACTACTGCGTATATTATACACTCAACAGTCTTAGATAAAACTTAACAGATTATTCATACATCTTATAAAATTAGAAGTTTCCTTTCCTAATCATCCTATAGCCAAAAAGAAATAATGATTTCAAGTATTATTCAAGTTCATTCTTATAAATCTTCTTTCACATTATTTATTGTTCATCTTTGTTTTTTGTTTTTTTCATTCATACAATGATATTTTCTTTAATTTACATTCATTGGTTACCAAAATTCATTTCCCAGTCATTTATACAATGTCACTTTCCATTAATTTATATTCATTTGCTTACATATGTCCTTTTCATTAAATTATTTGAAATAATCAATGAATTTATTATTAAAGAATTGCACGCATTTTTCTCAGTTTACTTCACACTTATCATGTACTTTGATTTCCTTTTAACATCAATATTTATTTGTGACGCAACTCATTCTTAGATTTTCATTCTTTTTTTTTTCACTTTTGCCTCTTTTATATATAGTATTCCATTTTACTATTTACTTTAATTATAATTAGCTTTAAACAACACCTAAGTTTATAGTCATTTACTTACAGTATCCACTTTTCTATTACACTTCATTAGTAGCATTTTATTTTATTAACTTAAGTTTATTATATTTATAACATTAGAATTTTTATTTATAGAAGTAATTCCATTGAACACTTTCAATTTTCGAGTTTAACTTGTATAATATTTCATTACATATTCTTATTAACATTTCAATTTTTAATGATTGGTAAGTTATATATGTTTTAAGAATGCAATTGAAAGTTAAACGAGTTTATCTTATTCACTTTAGTTAATAAAATGTTTAATAATTACATCTTTTAAATTTTCATTATTCCTTAATTTACAAGTTTCCAATTTCTCGTCTATTTCATTAATCACTTACTTATATTTTCCTTCATTTTAGAAACTTCCAATTATTAGAATAGTTAAAATTTCATTCATTATAATAATTGAAATTTCTAATACAAAACTTAAGAACTAAATATCGGGTTCAATTTTCAAATCATTTTTAAATTTATATATATAGACTCATAACTTATATTTATCCAATTATATTTAGGAATTTAAAATTTAATATTCGTTATCAAAATGAATGCATAGTAAAACTATTACAGTAGTCTTCCCACTTTGAAACTCATAAATGAACGTCGATATGCGTGCACTCATCACAGAAATTATTTTCCAGCGACAGAGTGGAAAGTACAGAACTTATTTCCTTTTTAAATTTCCTTTCAAAATTCCTGGAAAACATTTCTTTCAAATCATATGGAAATATTTATATTAGAAATACTTCAAAATAATACAAATATTATATTCCAAAAAAATTCGAAAGAAATTTTCAATATCCTGAAACTTAGGTTCTAAATTTTCAGTTTATATTCATTTTACTTGTAAATCCTATTTTTAACCAATATTTATCAAATCTCATTATCTAACAAACAAATATATCACATCTAACTATATCTGTTTATAAAAAAAATTCTATATACAAAATATTATACTAGGCAAAATTATTTCATTAACCTATATTTTAAAACAATATTGTGTCGATATATCGTATTAAGTGTTTAGAAATCCCTATCGATGTCATAGCGTCTCATGTATCAACTAGAATTTATAAATACTAAGCAGAATAAATTAAACACAATATAAAACATTTTTATAACACTAACAAATACGCTCTCATATATATACACTCAATGACTCGATCTAGGATATTACTACCCTATCACTAATGATTCAAACCCCATATGGCTAAGGTTATCGCTTAATCAAAGCTCTGATAACAAATGTAACGACCCACCTTTTTGGGTGGTTTAAATCAATGATAAATCACACACATCAGACCTAAACCATCCAAAAGGGGGAATTGTTATGTGGTAAATAAGAAAAGTAGAGAAAGAAAGAAAACAAACAAGGAGTCTCACAGCAGAATGAAAAATAGTAATCGAATAAACAGTTCATGAAGCTGTTTTACATGTAACATTTGATTACACTTTTACGATATAGATTAGAGCTATATAAAATAGAAATAAATAATAATGCAGCGGAACAACATGATGTAGTGGAAATTATATAATAGATAATAATAGCACTAAATCATCTTCTTCGTCCTTTAGGAAAGCAGTCTTCAATACACTGAAAAGCTCAGACTGACTCGAGCGAATCGAAAAGTCAAAACACTCGAGTCAGGACTAAAAGATCTTATGTAAGTTAAATCAACAGTAAATAAATATGAGTGCGACGGCATTGGAGATGTTTACGGGGTTTGACATCTCCTATCTAATGTCCAACGTGAGTGCAATAACTTAAGATATGTTAGGGATTTCCATCTCCTAAAAGCAACAACCTTAGTCACCATCTTCATGTAAGGTTTACTGGTAAGCTTTATGGGGTACGCCTCATATATTGCTTTTGGGCAACCCTCTCAACAACTGAGCGATCTACTTGAGGAACGTGGAGACTAGACTTGTTGAAGCAATGAGGCTCTTTATTGAATATGGTCTATGCTCGGTCCGTCAACCCCGGATGACAAAGACGTCCTTAGGACGATCTCGTAGTTCCTACGGGGTGGAGATGGTAGGGTTGGTCCATGGATTTTCCTTCCCTTTGCCACATTTCACTCAAAGCGAAGTGTTGAAGGGAGAAAGTGCATCTTTTTTAGTTGTTGAATCTCTGTTTGATCGGTCAATATGTGATATTCTGAATCCTTATTTCTAATGGAATCGAAATGATCTTTGTATGGATCAGAGGATCCTTTTGGTTGGTTAGAATCTGTTACTTGAACGAAAATAGACCTTATGGAATCATATTGAATATTTGACAATATATTCCGTACCTTGCTAAAAAACCAATATTTGTTTACCAACCATATATTATCTTCGACCAAGCCACTGCTACATCTATTTCACTAGGGGTTGATGATGTTTAACAATACCTTCTAAGGGATGATTAGTCCAAGATGTTGAACAACAAAGTTTTATTTTGGAGAAACACCATCATACGGGAATGTACATGCGGTAGAAAAACTACGTCAATCCATTGAGATATGGTATGCTACAAATGATTATTTGAGACAAGAAATGAATTTTAATTTCAGATGACTGCTCCATCAAATATGTGTGTGTGTGTGTGTATGTGCGTGTAGACAAACATATTGGTGTAACTATCATTATTTCATTACTCGAAAATTAAGTATGATTTCAGACCAAGATATCTATCTGTTTCACTACTGGTATTTTAATCGAAATTTAAAAATAAAATGCTTGAGAATTCATTATTTGTGATTTTTGCCAAAGTTTTCTGAAATCAAGTTTACAATGATGAGAAGATGGAAACATGTAAATATATGCCAGTTATCTATGTTTGTCAAAGTAGAGAAACTAAAAACATTAATAAAGTGATATTCGAAATGAATGTCCAATAAATAGATTAAAAAATTATGTGAAAGAATTCTCGAAATCCCAACTTATTTTATGCAATGGTAAAAATGACATAAATATTAAATAAATTTTCAGTCTCAATCAGTCTAAGAAATAGGTGTATTCATCAAATTTTATATAAAGATAGTTAAAAGAACAGAAATAAAAAATAAATTTTAGCTTCGATTCAGTTTTACGAAGGACCAATTATTTTTTGAAATATAACAGTGAAGTAAATAAAAAATTCAATCTCTCAGTAAACTGCAAAATTTAGCATTAAAGAGCATAATGAAGGAACAAATATAGAAATTTTGTTATAGAATTCTATGAAATAAACATATAGAGAATTATGGAGATCATAAGATATTTTAAAATAAAATAAATTTGGAGTGACACTTTTTTGAACTTGTTTATTGTGTATGCCTAAAGTATAGAATTAAAATCGCTGCCTACTCAAACTAAGTGCATTACCATTATTATCCGTGTCATTTGGCATATCATCAATATATGAATTTTACGTCATATTTTAGTAATAGTAAAGAAAATTGCATTGTAAAACGTCCATAAATAAATCATTATATTATACCATCATAACGGAGACAAGTGAATAAATATACTTACATTGGATTAGTACAATATTTGAAAGCTTGGTTATTATGTGGGATTAAACGTGATTGAATTGACAAAATAAAAAAATATTTGTATTTTCTCCTTCTAAAGAAAATGACATTTGTGAATATACAGTGAACTACTGTGGCATTACCCAACTTCAAGTTGGAATGGATATTGTTACTCTCATAAAAAGACTTTAATTACTTCATTTAGTTTTATAATGTGAAAGATATGCTCGTTATATGTATTTTTATGAACTTTTTGAATTAACGAATTTGGATCTGCCACACACATCCGCAACGATAGGTTGATTTCCATGTTTTTTTTTAACCTCTTCGCCTTTGGATAAGGGAGTGTGAGATAATTGACTTTGGTTAGTTGTTCTTCGTGCATGAAAATGGAGCATTAGAGTGAAAGTTATGATGATTCGAAGTTTGTTAGACTAATTTTGCAGTTATCAGTTGTTACAATGTTGCGATTTTTTGTGTTTTGGGTTTTGATCCGTGTAGGCATGTACCCTCGGCATGGTTTTGGTGTTTCTTATTTATTTTTGTAAGTGCATTTATTCACTGATTCCCTTTATCATGGTAGATTATCTTGGATTATTTTGGGATATTTTATGATGTATTCATGTATGTTTTATTTACCATCATTCGTCGTCATTGCCACATTGCGTAACGGAAGATGATTTTTTTACATGTACTTGAATGGAAAGAATACGAGTTTGGGAAACCATACTGAAGAGAGTTCAAATGGTTCTGGTAGAGGCTAAAGAGTTTAACTTGTAAACTTTTTCGAAAACTCCAGAACTTGTGGTATGAATGTTTTTCTTGTATTGCCGACCTACAGGTAGTGAGTGCTAGTTTTGTTTCTGCCAAGGATTCTTTTATAGAACAAATATTATTTTTGAAATGTAGGAACTTGTTAGTGATGGGTGAATTTATTTTGTATGAGCTCGCAGGTAGAATGCGGCGAGATGAAATTTGTTTTTTGGAAAGACATTTTACTTCGGGAGACTCCACTATTTTAAAAGCAATAAAAAGTTGTAATGAATCTAAATAACACATGTTTTTACATGAGTTTATAGAAAATGATGTCGATTATAATTTCAAAAATACTAACCCTAATTTTTTGAATTGCAGTGCTCTATATACACCCTTGTGTATATCGATATGGTAGGATGCAGCATGAGGTATATTGATAGGCCATTGATTTCCTAGCGGACAACTTTGATTTGGTTTTGAGTTGGGCATTAGAGCTCTTAAGATGGTGTTAACTGGATTTTTAACCCATCAAAATTCAAAAGGAGTTAGATCATCCAAATTAATCCTAAATGACTCGAAACATGACCAAAGCACTTAAAAGAGAAAAAGTTTAGCCCTTGAAGAAGATTCGCCATAAAATAATCAATCTATTCGCATCGGCATCGATCCAAATTGTTGAATCATGGGATCTTCAAACCTTTTGCATCGCGACTTTATGCCTATACTAATCTCACCTATCAAGTTTGGTAACATTCCAAGCAACCTAGTTAAAGAAATGAAGATTCATCTGATCCATTCAAATGTTTGCCTGCTTTTGGACCAAGCGACTTAAAATGGTCCTACAGAAGTCATAATGACTTGGATTGACTTGAAATTCTAAGTGAACATTTAAAAGACGTAAAAGAAGCCTAATACCAAAAATCAACTCAATTAGCTAAGATAATTTGGATCGGTACTGTTCCAAAATTTGGATTGGTACCATTCCAAAGTTTGGATCGGTACCATTCCAAGTTAAGGTTGTCCCTACCCCTGAGATTCATTATATGATCCTACCCATCCTCTAAAAGGTACCTGCAAAGTTTCCTCTATTTTCGACAAGTATCGAGCGAGTTATGGATGGATCTCCTCAAAATTGAGCTAGTTTGACGGAACTGGTTCGATCCATCTAGGATGGGATGTACCTCATAAGATCCGATTTGGAGGCTCTCCTACTCATGCTCATTGCATATATCAAGTTTTTTGTCATTTGGTTAAGTATTAAGTGAGCTATGGTTGAATCTCCTATGATCCAAAAGAAGAGATTCAAAAATAAGGTAAGGGTGTGGATCACTGCTGATCCGACTCAATCGGATCATCTTGATCCAAATACTTAGCTCGAATCCTCATGAGATCCAATTTGGAGGCTCATCTACTCATGTACATTGCATGTATGAAGTTTTGTGTCATTTGGTTAAGTACCGATTGAGTTATGGATGGATCTCATACAAATGGATGGATTTGATGATCCATGAAAATAGATGATGAAATGAACTCCAAATGACTGATATTTGGACAAGGCACTCAATTATAGGATTGTAAGACAACCAAACTGAGAAAACTCGAAAAATACTAAGTATTCAAATAGGTACCGAACCGAATACTTAGCTCAGATCACCACCAAACAACTCCTTCTACATGACGAATATAGGCTCCTTGCAAAGCGGCCCTAGCCCAAGTGGTCTCCAAATCCTA
Organism: Allium cepa; assembly: GCA_030765085.1. Lineage (NCBI taxonomy): Eukaryota > Viridiplantae > Streptophyta > Magnoliopsida > Asparagales > Amaryllidaceae > Allium > Allium cepa. The sequence continues at coordinate 106,874,095 of CM060946.1, forward strand.
TAAATTCCATCCCATATATAGCAAAAAAGGATCTGCTCTAATCTCTGCTGAAACTTTATAATTGTTTCTTCACCCTTCTTCTCCTTCACAACAGCTATTAAACGGCAACCGAGATCCTTCTGATTGTCTCTAACAATGTTGTTGATCTAACTTAGGAAAGAAGAATCATTTTGTTATCCGAACTTCTTTGTAATAGCAGTTGATCAATAAAAACTATAAAGTGGACGTTGGCTTCGTTAACGCCAAACCACAATAAAAAATTCTTGTCTCTTTACTTTTTTTGCGATAAATATGTTTTTTATATTTTATTTGCCTTGATAAACAGGGCTAGTGCTTTCACACTCAATCTAGAGTATTGATTCATTTTTTAGGTTAGCATTTTGGAGCTTTCATTGGGATTTAAACTCAGACTTAGATCTACTTTTCCTCTTTGCATCCACCAAATCCAAAAGTTAGATCTGCAAAATCAGCTTTAAGAAGTTGGAGATCTTACCATTGAAGACTAGTAGTGAGAAGAAAAAGGACTACTTTCGGAAGATCCATAGGAGCCGCTGTCACTAGAGAAGAGGCAAATCCCCAGCAAACTGAAGTTAACAACACTGACAACCTGCTAACAAGGGACAATACAAGGAATAATACTAGAGATCAAGCATTGGAATCCTCTACTCAACATGAGGTTGTTATCTAGGGGGAAATTGAACAAGATGGTTGATGAAATTAACCAGAAAATGTCAAATAGTCAATAAGCTCTTATGGACAAGATAAATGCTCCCTTAGCACTCTAACCACTAACTACTCTCAGAATGGTACCTAAGGACGTAGCTGTTGTGCAGTAAGAGAATTCCTTTGTTTCTAGCTTGAACGGAAGAAACAGAAGACATAAACAAAAAGTGGTGACGGCTGGAACTGTAGAAATTGTCATAGAAGAAAATGTAAACACTTCGCCTGTCACAAAATCATCTACTATAAACCCAATCTAGGAGTGAAAACTCTATGGGAAAACATAGCAATTAATGTTTATGATTCTAAAGATGACTTATAGCTTGAAGAATATGACTTGAATTTGGACGCTAATGTCCAGAGTATCGGAAGGGAAGTCCAAACTGCCTCTGTAAGACCGGCTTAGTCCAGAATACCAGAACTGTAGGAAAGGCACTCTCGAAGAATGGAGAGCCTAGGCTTCATCCACTCAACTGAGGTCGTTTGCGAAGTCAAACACTTGGCGGAGCTACTGACAGTCGACATGTGAAGTGCACGTGAAAGTGCATATTTTTACTTCCATATTTAAGCCACTTTTATTAAATAAATGAGCATATTAGAGTATTTATATGTTTAAACTAAAATTTAAAAAGTTTTCAAACCATCATATATTCATCTTCATTTGGAGTAAAATGATAATTTTTGTATGATTTAATTTGAGAAAATTTATTTGCACTTATATATTTTTATTTGTAGGAAATGAAGTGCAGATATGAAAATGGTTCATGGAAGAATGCATGCATATATGTTGAAGACAAATGAAGAAGGGAAATAAATGAATTCACATAACGTGGAGGAGCCCACTACCATATAGCGAACAATTAAAAGCACATGCACATAATAATGGAGGTTTAAAAGCATGTTAGTGGGGATTAATTAATTTTCTGATGATTACTTGGAGGTTACACTTACGAAAGGGCATTTTAGATAGTCCCCCATGAATTAGGGTTTTAAGCATGTATGAATCTCCTTTATGTCTCATGTAATTATCTTCTTACCTTCCATGCAAGTTGTAGTCACAAAATCAAAGATAAATAAAAGTTTCTTTCATGGCTTCTTAAGCTTTTTTTCACTTTCATGCAATTTATATTTATGCTTTCTTTTATGCTCTTTTAATCTCTTATGCTCATTTTATTTCATGTTAGTAGTTAGCTCTCTTTTACTTTAATAGCTTTTAATTTTCTTTTCTTTTCATGTTGAAATCCTTCTATGTTATCATGCTTTCAAATATGAGTAGTTAAACCCCTTCAATTTAGGTGTAATGAAGCTCTCATTAAAAATATTAAATTAACATATGATTTCATTGTTAATATCTCTTATATGCTTGATGGAAAGTATGAATGATGGTGGTTTATGTTTCCCTTTATTGAATTTTGATAGCCTATGTTGACATTTCAAATAAGCTATGGTTAACTCCATCTAAAAAATAAGCTATTTGTTCATTTGCCAAAGTGGGTTTGATGTGAAAGTTAAGCTAGAGTAAAAATTTGATAGCCTATGTTGCTAATTAATTGTACGCCCTGCACTTTCGGATCGACCCTTGCTCGCATACGTACAATGATTGTACGCCATGCGCTTACGGTTTATAACGATTAAATTTTTAACGATGGTTTTCTGATCGATAGAAAATTCGGCGTTTTAAAAAGTTTTTGGCACCGTTTCCGAGAAATTGCAATTTGATCTTAATTTTACTCTTCGAATTATTTCTGTTGTTTATTTTCATTTTGTGTTTTTCTTAAAAAATAGAAGAAAAAATATTGTTAAGCATTTGTCTTGTTCAATTTGTTTTGCTTTGTTTTCATTTGTCTTGACTTAGTTGTGTTTTTTTTTGTTTTGTTTTATTTCTATTGCATTTAAAAAAAACAACATACACAATTTTGTTTTAGAACAAATATAGTTCACTTCATTTGCATTACATTTTCAAAACAACATACACGTTAAATTTTCATTTACATTTGTATTTACTGATAACTTCATAAATATAACTGCATAACCTCCATTTCTCTGTACATTGCTCTATTCATTTTTCTGTTTCTTTGTTGCATTTCTTTGTGCACTTCTTTGTTGCATTTATTTGTGCATTGCACACTTCCAACTCCAACCTGCCAGACCCATCGCCTCATCAAACTCAATCCACCTTCCTCTGCTCTACAAAACTGCAACTTCAAACAAAACTCTACCATCACCTGCCATCTGCAACTGTCACATACAACCAGCAACTTCAATTACATCTTCGCCTTTAACCACCTGAAACACTTTCTTCCATTTTTCCTTTCTACATCACTTTCTCAATTAAACAGTACTTTCTCCATTACCCTGCGTCTCCAACCTCGCAAACTTCCCCAACCACACGGCAACATTCGCATGCAAATTCCAAATGTTCAATATACAATCACTTGCAGCAAACTCACATACAACCAGCAACCTTCAACATACAACCCACAGCAAGCCTGCAACATAAAACATCAACTAATCGCCACAACCACCAGCCATCAAACAATAACTGCTTTCAACCATCAACCCATCAAGCATTGCCATACAATATTACATCTTCATCCACTACTGCAACCATCCTCCTTGCATCTCCACAAACCATTATCCAGGCAACAACTATAACATTATCCATCTTCAACATTGCCCCGGTAACCACCATCATCCCAAACAACAACAGCCACAAACCTCCTCTGCCCGCACCTTTGCCTTTCCCGTCACTTACAAATGAGAATAAGAGGTTCGATAGTTTGCTGTAAAACATGATAAGTATATGCATTATCAACTGTAGCTTGCGATTAGTAGTATTGCGTTGTATCTACACCCAGCCCATATCTTTGTTTATCTTGCTTCTGTACTGTATAAATACAGAATTAAATACACTGTAATATCTACCAGTGCATAATACAAAAGATCATGTGATATCCTGGAATTTCTGGCATTATAAATTTAATAATCTGTATTTAAAATTAAATTGATTTGATAGTTTTTATAAATAAATTTGAATTGATTTAATAATCTTACTTTAATAAATATTTAATTGATATATTTTATCTTTTTAAAGATAAAAAAATGGTTTTCTATTTATAATGTATATAGAAAATGTATATATTGTAAATAGATAAGCCTTGTTTAAATTTAATAAATAAATCTTGCTTTCTAATATATGTCTTGGTAAATTGGGAATTTTGACTTATTTAAAGTTAAACTTTTAAAAGCTATTTTATAAATAACTATATTGTTTAAAATTGTTTAGATAAAAGTTTAAATTTGTTTAAATTGAATTTGAGTTTAAATTTGAATAAAATCAACAATAAGGTTTGTTTTATTTTCTTTTTAAATATAGTTTGATAAAATAAATAATTTATTAGTAAAGAAACAATTTCTTTTATAAATTATTTAAAGTTATCAAATTTGTTATATTCAAAATATAATAATGTATTGTTTTTAACAAATGGATTTTAATAAAAAAAAATAGTTTGTTGTTTCAAATTGAGTTTTAGAATTTGATTTGAATTTGAGTTTAAACCTTGAAACTTAAATTATAAATATATTAAATTATTTTGGATTTTAAAATATTTGTATAACTTTTATTTATAAATACAATTATTTTATTTCTTTTAAAATTATTTGTACATATGTAAATACTTATTAACTAATTAATTAAGCATAACCTATATTAACATACTAACTAAATAATAATTAACATTTAATTATAACTAATTAACCTTAAAAAGACATGTGTGGATTTATAAGCATACTAAAATGACAAATGTAAATATTTAGGACAAGTGTCATATTATTTTTATTTTTCTTTGATTTCTTAATAAATCATAAATCTAGTTATATAAACATGTACATCTTCCATTCTTTTATTTTTCTCATTTTCAATTCCAAACTAAGAAATGTTCAGCTGAAACTATTTACTCTAAAAACAATCCTCAAATCAAAATAAATCTGAGAATCAAAATCTGTAACCTTTCCATCTTCAAAAATACCAATCAATCCCTGTAACACACTTTCAGATCAGTAACTAACTAAGCATTTTCAAAACATATCATGCAAGTCTGTGCATTTTACTTTCTTCAATTTGTAAACACATTTCCTCAAAACTGAAGCCTCTACGTCATTTCTCTTCAACCCTGAAATTGTTTCCTGCATTATTCTAAAATTTAGAAATCAAGCTACCGGCATGCATGTAATTTTCAAATATGGTGCAAGCAATTCATCATTCAACCTAGAATTGTTGCCTGCATTTTCTTTTAAGTTGGAAGCATTTTAAAGCAACATTCAAATTTAAAGGTTTCAAAGCATCACAGCACTCAAGTTTTTTTAAAAAAAAAGCATGGGCAATTCTGTTTTAAAGATTCGAAAAAGACTTTTCAAAATCTGGTGCTCCACTCATCAAATTTTAGGCGAGTAACATTTCTTTTAAAAGCTTAAACAATTGAATGATTTGGTTGCATGCAAGTTGTTTGAAATAAATATGTTTGTGTATGTATATTGTTGAATTTCTTATGTATGTTGTATACATGCTTGTGATATCTGTAAGTCCTCTCTGCTTCCAGTTTTTAGTTTCTTGTTTTGATTTAAATTCAAAACTTCCTGATTTGACTCTGTTAAAAACTTAAGATTCAAAGCATACTTGTTTGTTTCATCACATACTTTAGATTGAAATTTTACTTAAGTTAAATAATAGTGTATTGTCTCTGGAAATTTAAAATAACCAAGCAAGTTTGAAAATAAGTGAAAAATTAAATACATTGATTCGATGTTTCAGGGTTATATTTTGAAACATCATACAAAATCATGAATTTTAAACCTAAAATTACAATTTTTAATGCTAGAATCAAAGAGCGGTTCTCTTTTGACTGTATTATGTATTTTGAGGCATTTCTGTTGCCACAAATGTTTGGAGGTGTCGAGAGTGCTCCTGGAGGTGGAGGAGTTATCATGGATGATGGCAAAATTATCAGATTATGGTGTATTTCATTTTGGAGATGGTGATTGTGATTTGAAGTGTGGAACCCTAGTTTTAATGGGTTTGAGTTTTTGTTTTGGTTCGACTTCCTCAGTGGATCGAGTAAATCAAGAACTTGGGTAATGGAAGTTGGTGGGTTGACGAGGACTTCACTGGAGTTTCAGAGGCAATGGTGGTCGGAGCTTCAATGGGAGAGGTTGACAGGTTTGGATGTTGTTGTTACTTCCTGTTCCAGTTCTTGTTCCAGGTTTGGGATTTTAATCTCGATTTTGATTTCGAGCATGAGTCGATTGGGTTGTCATTTGGATGATCTGAGATGATGATCGTTGACTGTGGGGAGGTCGCGAAGATGATCAAGGGTGGCCGGAGGTACTGTACACGTGCATAGTGTACTTGGGATATGCTGGTGAAATTTTGGGTTGGGATTTCGTTGTCTCGCGTTGTCTCGGGTGATTCGAGTTTTAACTCGAAGCAGATTAGGTATAGACTCGAAGTCATTAAGGCTTGTCTCGAGTATAAGGTTTGGTTACAGGTTTTTAAAAACAGAACCTGTTCTGTTTGTAAATTTTAAAAATAAAGTTTAAATTTGTAAATCAAAACTTTAAAATAAGTTTAAACCTGAGTTTGAATCTGGATTCAAGTAGTTTGAATCCTATTTTGGAATGATTTAAGTTTTGAATTTAAATTTGGTTTTAACAACTTTTAAGTGTTAAAGTATATTGGTTTGAAATTAAATTGAAAGGTTTAAATTGTAAATTAGAGATTTAAAATAAGTTTAAACATGGAATTTGGATTTGAATTTCAGTCTTTTAAATAAAATAAAGTTTTAAATTTAAATTGTTTAACTACTTTAAAAAAATATATAAAGATTTGAATTTAAAATGAAGTTGAAAATGTAAGTAAGTTTTGAATCTAAGTAATCTGGAACCAAAATTTGATATGTATTCCAGTTTAGAAATAAATGAAAGTTTTTAAAATTTAAAATGATTTAAACAATTTTGTTAGTTGAAGTGTATTTTTAAATTGATTTGAATTTAAAAATAAATTGGGTTTTAAATTTTTTCAAAACTTCTTTATAAAATGGATATTCCTTTAACATATGAGATAAAAAGGGTTTGAATTGGTTTTAAACTTTGTTTAGATAAATTTGTATTCATTTTAAAATCTTAAATTTAAAATGAAATTTAAAGTGAAATTTGAAGTAAATTTGAAAACAATTTGCTTTTAAATGCTTTGATTAAGTAAGAAATGTTTATCTTAAAGATAAATAGAATTTAATGATTTGGATTCATTAAATTATTAAGTTAATTTAAATGATAATTAATTATTTAATTAATTAATAATATGGATGATTGATTAAGTAATTAAGAGTTTTTAAATTGATTAATTAAGACTTAAGATTAATTAATTAAGGTTAATTAATTTGTAATTAAGGATTATTAATTAGATTTTAATTAATGATTAAAGATTTATTAATCAAGTAAATAAGAATTAATTAAGTTATAGTTAACACTTAATTAATTAAATAATTACGATTAATTAATGAATTATTAAAATTTAATTAATTTGAAATTAATAATGATAAAAGTAAGTTTAATTACTCAAGAAAAGTAGTTAAAGAATTGTAAATAGTTAATGAAGGTCATTAACTTAAGATTATTTAACAATTAATTAATGTGATTAATTTTGATAATTAATTAGATTAATTAATTAATAATAATCATCTGTGAAATTGTTAAAGTTTAATTACTTAATTGAAGTAATTAATGAATCAATTACTTAATGTAATTAATTGGGTTAATGTAATTAGTTTAGATTAATTAATTAAGTTTAATTAATTTAAACACTTGATGATTTGATAAATAATTACTTAATGTAATTAATGGAATTGTAATTACTTAGGGAAGTAATTAATTGATAATTACTGGATGTAATTAAAGATGTTTTAATAATGGAAGTAATTTGGATTAAATTACTTTGTAATTAATCAAGGGATTAATTAGAGAATAAATTAAGAAGTACTTTATTTAATGAAGCAATTAAGGGTAGTTAATTACTGGATGTTATTAATCAAGGTGATTGATATATGTGGTTTAATTGAAGATTAATTACTTAATTTAATTAATTTAAATAGAGAGATTAGTTAAAAATGTGAATAGAAATCATTAATTAATAAAATTAATGATGTAAATTTAGAATGGATTAATTAAGGAATAATTAATAAATGAAGTAATTAATTAATAAAGGATTAATGTAATTAATTTTAGTTAATTAATTGATTAAGTAATTAAAAGTTAATTATTGTAAAGGGTTAAGTATAATTAACTTGTGTAATTAATTTAAAGGCTAATTACTTATTGTAATTAGAAAATTGTTAATCAGGAATGATTAACTGAAATGAATAATGAGATGGTGATTAATTAATTGATTGTAATCAATTAATGGTTAAGTAAGCAAGATTTAAAATGATGAAGTAATTAATTTAATTTATTTTAAATTAATTAAAGATGAAGTAATTAATTTAATTCATTTTAAATTAATTAGAGATGAAGTAATTAATTTAATTCACTTTAAATAACTTATATGCATTGAATGCTTTCAGAACATCGTCAGGTGGACGATGAGCATTCTAAGTGATTTGTTCTATTAAGGTAATCGTTGCCTCAAGCCTCATCAGCCGAGAATGGCTAAAACAGGGGAGGTGCAGCAAGGCTAAGTGGGTTATGCCCAAGTAGGACGAGATTTACCCCTGTCTAGATATCCCTTTTATTTCGGCTGTATGGTGCGGTTGCTGATCACAACTGCGGGGTGGTATTCTTCGGAATTGTTCAGTAAGGAATGGTTCCGGCTTTGTGTTGCAGAGGACTGGGAGTAATCCTCGGTATGGTGATCTAGGCCTCGTACTGTGACGGACGGTACCCCAGTAGCCCTGCCATTGTATGGAATCCAAAATCCAATAAGTGCCCTGGGTTTTGATTGTATTACCCACTTTTGTGGCTAGTAGCTGGAATTTAATAATGTAACAATTTTGGCTATTTCTTATTTACTTGAAAACCCTAGACCTATTATAATATCACTGGATTTCCTATCAAATATTTTGGTTAGCATAAGGCAAAAACTTTTCCATGTTTATGTGTGGGAAGTCTTACGTGATACCTTTTGTTTTCAAAGGTTTTTGAAAGTTAAGCAACTTTAACCTGTTACTCACACCAGACCCATGTCTGACCCGGAGTTTATTTATGTTTTTCTTGAACTCCTGGGTATTCAAATTTTTACGAGTAGCCAAGGGATTCGGGTTCGCTTTGACGAATAGTGGAGAAGCAATGGAGCACGAGGCTTCTGCGTTGTAGTTATATAGTGTTCCGCTGTGTTGGTATCTCTGAGTGGTTTCTTTGTATTGTATTGAGTTGTAATAACTAGACAGGTGTTCATAACTGTCTAGTATGTGATGTATTGTCTGTGTAACTCTGATAGTTGTTGTATACTATGTAATACTTATATTATTAATATAATTTATTCTTTCCGCTATTGAGATTCTGTTGTTGTTTCTTCTTTCTCTTCTTTCTCTCTTTTCTATCCCTTACTTTCTTAAAGATGATGCGACTTTCTGGTCATTGAAAGTCGGGTCGTCACAGATCATTTTCTTCTCTTTACTTTGCACTTCTGAAATTCAAAAACAATCTCAAAATTCAATATGGTATCAGAGCAAACTACCTAACGACATTCTGTATTTTCAATAATCATCAGACAGTATTTCATCATTTGATTAAGAAAGATCTCATTAGATAATCATCACCATTTGAGATTTCAATATTCTTGTGCCTTGCCGAAGATCAATTATAAGATCTGGCTGCAACAAGATTGGTTTTTCAGAAAAGCAAGCAAGAAATCAATTCAAGAAATCATCAAACACCATCAGAAGATTCAGAAAGGAAAATGCCATGCCAGAGAAACCCATCAAAGCATCGTCACGTGGTTAATGGTTGCACTTACCTTCCTGTTTTGAAAATTCAAGATCAGGTGTTATTGCTTTCAAGCTTTTCTTTCTTTTTCTTGAAATATATTCTATTTCTTTCTGTGCAAGCATTCTTTGAATCAGTTAATCCATCATCTGTACCATCTGAATTCGCTGCTTGATCATGGCTGGTGAAGATTCTGCAACCTCCAACAACTCTTCAACATTTCAACAAATGGCCACTGAAGAATTGATTAAAACTATAATCAGTCCTCACAGCCAATTGATAACAACACATCTTGAAGGAAGCAATTATCTCCTTTGGAAATATCAAGTGCAAACTGCAATCAGAGGATATGGTCTCAACAAATTTATCTCTGCCGACCCCACCATTCCACCAGAATTCCTGAAAGACAGTGAAGGCAACTCAATGGAAAATAAAGAGTATATTGCTTATCAGAGACAAGATAGTCTCTTAAGTTCTTGCTTCTATCATCCATTAGTACAAACCTATTACCACAAATAGTGGGATGCAATACTGCTTATGAGATATAGTCTACTATAGCACTCAGTCTGCAGCAAGAATTATGCACTACAAAAGGAAACTTCAAAATTTAAAGAAAGAAGATATGTTAATGAGAGAATATCTATCAAAGATAAAAACTCTGTGTGATTTACTATGCACAGCAGGCCATAATGTTTCAGACACAGAACAACTTTTATCCATCCTCAATGGACTAAATGAGGAATATGAATCTATAGTAGCAGTAATCTCATCAAAGAAAAAGTTATCATCTATTCAATATGTTCATTCTACTCTATTGGCACATGAGGGAAGAATTGAGTAAAAGAAATCATTAGAAACATACTATACCATCAATTATGTTGCAAACTTCAACAACAAAAATCAAGATCAGAGACAATCTAATAGAAATGAAACAAACAACAGATCAAATCAATCTTCTCAAAGAGGAGCTCGATTTAGTAGAGGAAGAGGTGGCATATGGAACACTAACAGTAGAATCAAATGTCAAATATGTGGAAGAAATGGACATTCAACAATGAAATGCTATTTCAGATATGATACTCAACAAACTCAACAAAATCAGAATTTAGGAAATCAAAGAATTATGAATCCAAGTGCAAAGATGGATCAAATGCAAACTGAAGCAAAAATTACCTCTGGAAGTATTAAAGTTCATCACCTGGAAAATGATGAGATGGCAAGAACTGAAGACATCCTGAATGAGAGTTGGTACCCTGATTCAGGTGCCACAAATCATATCACTAGTAATTTACACAACCTGAACATAGGCGACAAGGAGTACAAAGGTAACAAATTAGTATACATGGGAAATGGTGAGTCTGTGTGCATTACTCATACTGGAAGTGGTATTATTCAAGGAAAAAGATGTCTGTATTTAATAAATTTACTCAGAGTTCCACAAATAAGGAAAACCCCTTATTAGTGTCTCACAATTTGCCAATGACAATAATGTTTACTTTGAATTTTATCCTAAAACATGTTTAGTTAGAGACATACTAACTAAAAATATTCTTTTACAGGGTAATGTGCAAAATGGGCTGTACAAATTCAATCTATCTAACTGCAAGCAACAAGAAAACTCAGGAAACTTATGCAATTATACCGAATGTAATGCAACAGATAGAAGAAATGATGTTTTGGTGTATGGCATTATAAACTTGGTCATCCAAGTGAGAAAATTGTAAAGAAGTTTTTAATAGACAATAATATTTCATTTTCTGATGTATCTCTACCTTACATATGTACTCGCTGTCAATTAGGCAAAAATCATAAACTTGCCTTTACTAACTCCCTTACTATGTATCACAGACCTCTTGAGCTAATAACATCAGATTTGTGGGGTCCAGCTCCAATTAGTTCTGACTATGGTTTCAAATACTACATATCTTTTGTCGATGCTTATTCCAGGTTTACCTGGATATACTTTCTCAAGACAAAGTCAGAAGCATGCAAAGCTATGACACATTTCATCACTCAAGCTGAAAACCAAACTAATTGTCTCGTAAAAACATTTCAAACAGATGGAGGATCTGAGTACAAGGCTCTCAACACATATTTTCAGACAAAGGGCATTTTAAAACAGAACCACATGTGCATATACTTCTGAGAAAAATTGCTTAGTAGAGAGGAAGCATAGGCATATTGTTGAGACTAGTCTCACACTTCTTGCCCAGGCTTCACTACCTCTAAAATTTTGGCCTGATGCATTTAATATAGTTGTTTATCTTATTAATAGATTGCCTACAAAGGTCTTAAGTCATAAAAGTCCAATTGAAATTATGTGCAAAATAAAGCCAGATTATCAAAGTTTAAAGGTATTTGGATGTCTTTGCTTTCCATATTTAAGACCATATAATGCACATAAACTCAGTTTTAGATCATCACCATGCACATTCTTGGGATATGCCAGCAAACAAAAGGGCTATAAATGCCTTGACAGTAAAGGTAAGATTTTCATTTCAAGGCACGTAGTTTTTAATGAAAGAATTTTTTTATTTTGTAGATAGCAAGGAAAAACCAACTAAGAAAGTATACAATCCAACTGCATCTATTCCAGCTATACCAAAATATTCAAAAGACAACCGTCAAAGGAGTACAGGTCAACCTCAAGACATATCAGATCATGATGAAACTGATATGCCAGAGAACATAGTCAACACTCCTCAGAATATTGAAAGCACAGGGCAAAGCTGTCATCATGGACATAGTGACAATCAAGAATCAAGCACACACAATGAACAGGAAACTACTGCAGTATCTGACAATCAAGCCAAACAAATACAAACTAGACATCACATGACAACAAGATCAAAGAGTGGAATATTTAAGCCTAAAACATACACAGCTGTTCTGGACAGTGATGAAACAGAAAATTATGAACAAGCCATACTTAATGAAAAATGAAAAACTGCAATGGATGAAGAATATAATGCACTTATCAAAAACAAAACTTGGGAACTTGTCAGTCTGCCCCAGGATAAAAATGCCATTGGATGCAAGTGGACATACAGATTAAAGAGGTATCCTGATGGAACAATATCAAAGTACAAAGCTAGACTTGTTGCAAAAGGGTATACACAACAGTATGGTTTTGATTTCAATGAGAACTTCTCACCAGTGGTGAAACCAGCAACTATAAAGGCTACTCTTACTATAGCACTACATAAGAAATGGAGCATCAGGCAACTAGATGTTAACAATGCATTTCTTAATGGAGAACTTAAGGAAGAAGTATATATGGTTCAACCACAAGGATACAAGCAGTCAAATAACTATGTGTGCAAGTTGAACAAAGCTATCTACGGATTAAAGCAAGCTTCAAGGGTGTGGTTTGATAAACTGAAAGCAACACTTATGAAATTGCAGTATCAACCAACAAAGTCAGATAAATCATTATTCATAAAAAATGATCAGGATGAAGTGACATACATTGGTATATACGGATGATTTCATAATTACTGGAAACAACAACAAGGCAATCAACAATATTATTCAGTATCTTGACAAGCAGTTCTCAATCAAAGACTTGGGAGAATTAAGTTATTTCGGCATTGAGGTGAAGAGACTGTCAAATTCAGTTTCACAACTAAGTCAGAGAAAATACATTACTGAAATCTTATGCAAGTCCAAAATGGACTTAGCAAAGCCTCTGCCTGCACCAATGACAAGCAATTTAAAACTATCCAAATACAGAGGTGAACCAATCAGCAATGATAAACAATACAAAAGCATTGTAGGAGCATTACAATATGCAACTATTACAAGACCTGAGATTTCATACAACATAAATAAAGTGAGTCAATTTATGCATCAACCTCTCAATGAACACTGGAAGGCAGTTAAAAGAATTCTAAGATATTTAAAGGGTACTCTAAACTATGGTCTAATGCTTAGAGGAGGAAAATCTCTTAATCTAAATGGATTTGCATATGCTAATTGGACCACAGACCCATATGATTGAAAATCAACCACTGGATACTGCATCTATATAAGTGACAACTCCATTTCTTGGAGCTCAAAAAAACAACCTACTGCTTCTAGATCCAGTACAGAGACAGAGTACAGAAGCGTGGCAAGTGCCACTGTAGAAATAATATGGCTATAATCCCTATTCAGAGAACTGCAAATCAACTTATGTAACAAACCAGTACTGTGGTGCGACAATTTAAGTACTGTATCACTAGCTGCTAATCCCATTCTTCATTCAAGAACTAAGCACATAGAAATTGACTTGTATTTTGTTCGTGAACAAGTGCTAAAAGACAACTTGAGTATTAATCATTTACCTGCCACTTACCAATGTGCCGACATTCTTACCATGCCTCTATCTGCTTTAAACTTCACAAGATTCAGAAAGGATCTGAAAGTTGAGGAGCTTCAGCAATAATCAAAACCCATTCAACAATGAACACCATAGTTCATGCCATATCATCATCGATTTCATCATCGACATGAAAAAAGGAAGTGCCTTTCCCATGCTGTTGCATAACTACTTGTCAGATCTATTTTTCTTTCATTTCAGATTCATGCCAATTCATCATTGATTTCATCATCGACATGAAGGAAAAAAAATGCCTTTCCCATGCTACTACACGATTACTTCTCAGGTCTACACTTTTCACTTCAGATTCATGCAAATTTATCATCGATTTCATTATGGACATGAATCTCAGTAAGCATCTTCGAGATCTCTTTTAACTCTGCTTGCAACTACTTATTAGAGCTTCAGATCTGAAGAATTTTTGAAGTAATTTCTGCATTATTCTTTCCAGACCAAAGGAAATTCGATGGAAGTGAAACCCTAATGCATTTGAAAGGGGGAAATAAAGAAGACAAATGAGAATAAGGATTTCGATAGTTTGTGAAAGTCTATATGAGTGGGTCGTGTATGATATATACACTACACCAAATTGATGATTTTGCAACATTTTGTATTTGTAAATTTCTAACACTTACAAATGTTACAAACTACTAACAGTTAATAAGTGTTAGAATAGCTGAAAAAGCGTTGGTAAAAATAAATAATTTTCTATATAAACTTTACAACACATTACTTATGATATATAACACAAATAAGTGTTACAATGATTGTTAAATTTGTAAATAATTCATGGCCAGTGCACTTGTTTGTAATTTAGCGTACATTTCATTTCCCACGCTTATCCATTCCCATTCTCATTTTTGGCCGCACTTTTTTTATTTCCAATTTAGGTTTCTCCTTCTCAGCTACTACCAAATTGAACCTAAACCCTAGTTACCCTCATTTCAACCATGGCCATGCCGTACTACCAAATCAAGTCCAAACAATCATGGCCATGTCTCATTCGCGTTTAAAGGAGGAGGTTGATTTGGGTTTGAGAAAATTCGTGGATTGAAGGTGGCCGGTCAGTGGTAAGGAGGCGATTCAGTGTTCCTCTCAGCTCTAAATGTCTCCCTATGCACCAATGGACGCATCATCTGCTCATTTATTATGCCGCCTCATCTCACTGTGAGTAATTCTGTTCCCAGTCTTGTCTAATACTACTTGGATTATTGGGATTAATTGGTATGGTGTAGGATGAAGAGGGGAATTGGGCGACGGGAGCAATCGCTACACTAATTGATGGACTTGGAGCTTTCACCATAAAAACAGTTGACTGGCATGCTGGGGTCTCAGTTGACCTTTCCATCTTCTATTTCTCTCCTGCTAAAATCAACGTATGTCGTTTTATTTTATTCATTTTCTCCAACTTTTGCATTATTGTCGTATAATCTTGTATATTCTCGACAATGGTATGTTGATTCTCTTTAATAAAAGATATATTGATTTATCAAGTGTAACTTACTCCTTTATATCAAGCCCAAAAATTGCACAAAATCCTATTTTGTTTGTTCATCTTATTTTATTTTCGGGTTGTTTGTAAAAATATTGATGGTCTGGTCTTCGTAAATAATAAGTTTTCTAACGGCATGTATTTGGGAGCCCAAACTGGGAATGATGCTTTATGGTTTATAAGTCTTAGAATGACTGGATATGTAGGTTTATAATTGGAGTCATTCAACCTATACATTACCTTTACTGAAAAGAAAATTTCCATTTGCTTAACTTTGGAGGTAGGTCGGTTATGAAATTCAAAAGGTACGTGCCCTAGCAAAATAATATCATAACAATGGAATAACTTGTTGGACATTTCACAAATCAAAACTCTATTTGGCTCAACTTCATGATAACAAATTGAGTACTCTCGTATAGGGAATCAATGAATCACAGAAACTGCTAATAGAATTAAAATTTCTATTGATATAGGAGGAGGTGGAGATTGATGCAAAAGTTATAGGGGAAAAAGGGTACTGTAGGGTGACATTAGTTATTGTAGATATTAGAAAGAAAGATGGTGGAGTCTTGGTTGCATCAGGGAAATTGTGGATGACATCGCCTGGACCTCATCTATGCAACAATCTTTAGTTTCCTTTATTTTTCTCTGCATTCTTTTGTTGCAGACTCTTATGTACGTTGTTTAAGATGCTTTGCTCAGTTGCATCAATCAATGTATATTAAAGTGGAAAGTAAGCACGACAATGTGGCTTGTTTTCACCTCAGGCTGACACTTTTTCATTCGGATTTGAAAATGTAGAGAAAATTTCATATGAACATATTTATATGTGCAAGTTTTTGTGTATGTATATGTCAATGATTTTTTTTTAATTAACGACTTTGTCATATATAAAAATTCTCACTAGGTGTAATGTATACATCACCACTGTCCACTGATATGTTTATCTGTCAACCACAAAAGATAAACGTAAACTAGAAAGTTCCTATTCAAAGATGTAAAAAGAACCAAGATTACATAGATTAATTAGAACATGGGCTGTGATAACACAAAATGAAAACGTAATAACCGGGAACCATTGCCTACAACTCCAACTTAACTATTCCATATTTTAACATTATGGGACCAAGTTATGAAGTCTGCACATCTAATGTATCGAAGAAATGAAGTCGCAACCTACTTATTTTTGTTGTAAATTCTATGGCGGACGCATAGGTAATGTAAACCGCCTTAATATTTTTTCTTTTATTGGTATTTGTTCATTTTTACAACTTTTATAAATATGAGTATATATGCAAGTCTACGATGGTTTTCATCCGGTCGTGATTTTTTTTGCTTCGAGATTAGGGATTTACTATCATCGACAACAGACTGATGGGGAAGAGTGGATTGATGTGAATCATATTAAAGCTGGATTGATACAGGTGCCTGGATACAGTTTTTCATCCTTCTTTATCACATCCAATGGAGTTCATCGATCTTATAATCGTGTAAAAGGCAAGAAAGGTACAAGAAAAGGAGTTCCTTGGACCCAACTGGAGCACAGGTATTTTTCCTTTTTCTGTACCACTATTTTTTTAAAAGGGAAGTTTATGACATAATTCTATGATATATGGAAAACTGCATGGTTATAGAACATATTCATAAGACATATATAGTACTGGTATGCTGCATGTTCAATTAATTAATGGTTGCTTTCAGTATTCATTAACTATGCAACTACGTAAAAGATTTTGGTCTGACATAGGATTTTTGTGATGTATTTACTGCAGACTATTCTTAGTGGGTCTAGAAAAGCATGGAAACTGAACATAGCAGACTAATTATAACTGTATCACTAATACAAACTGTTACAGAATAAGTTTAACTCTACTACTGTGACCATATAGCTGTAATTTAAATGAATTAAATTCCAATCTATCTTCTTCTGATGATCTTCCTAAGAAACAATTTTTCTATATAGCTTTCCACAATTGACAGCTCTAAATGTACCTGAACCCAGTTCTCTTATTTCTTTAACATCTACATTATTTTTATATCATGTTACATGTAACTTTACAGAATTCAATACCTGTCAATCACTTGGTGCATAAATATTGTACATAAAAAATATGACGAAGAAGATTTGCTTGAGATGATCCTACTAAAACCTATATTGAATAGAATATGGAATGCAACTTTTGGAAAAAAAATCAAGGTATGTTTTAACCTTTATATCACTCATTAACAAATGCACAACTAAAGGATATCTTATTAGATTACACGTCTGCGCTGAAATAAATCTTTAACTAAAAGCTAAGCATACTTATGTTGGAAACATATTAATATTTTTAGAACAGCAATAACTTACTCTTTTTTCAATTCTTTTTCTAACAGAAATGTACATAGTATGCATGACATACACTGTGTATATTTAAATTTCAGTCATTACCACAAACTAATGAATCAATTAGTTTTTTGAAGGTTGTTTGTAGAAGCTTGGTTATTAACAAGACACCCTATATGTTAAACAGGTCTGATAAAGATATTACATGCAAGCAATAATTTTCTCTGAAGTGATTCTTTTTTATCCAGAACTTATAAGTGTCCTTGTTAAAGTAGCGTCATCGTATCTCACTAACATTAAGTGTCTAGCTAGTGCCATCCCATTTCACTAACACCATCCCGTTTCACGAACATCAACTTTATATATAACACAAGTCTCATGACTTTAACCGGCAAACCAATGCACTTGCTTCTTTAACTGCTATAATAGCATTTGTGAAAGGCTCCTCCATCGCTTATTCTGCAACATCATACATTGCATAAATAAATCAAAAGAAACCCCACTTCAATGAATTAACCAAAGAGTGCTATCGGTCGTGAATAAAGGATCATCCATATATTCCATATATAGGAAAGTTTTGAAGATGCCCAACAAGTACTTAATGATTGTTAAACGTGCACATCATTTTATAAAAGGTGTATTGCATTGACTTGAACCGAGTAAACACTAAAGGAGTTACATGGTAACCAGCTCAAAACCCACTAACAATATGGTTATAGTGATACCACACATTTCACCCCACTTAATGATCAATTTGTGTAATAAAATTATGCAAAATTGGCAAAATGACCACTTGGATGTATACAATAGAATAAAATATTTAGCGAAATAATATAAGATTACAAATAATATGGTAAGTTCATTTTATATTCTAGTAATATGTTGTTAGTTTAGCATGGGTAAGCTTCAAGCTATGGATGATTAGGAAGAAGAATTATTCATAATGGAGGAATAAAATATCCATTTCTTAGGAAGTAAGCTCTTACACTTGTATAACTGTAGCTAGATTTAATGTAACAACAAAGATTTTAAGATTAGTTTAGTGCATGGTAGGATATTCCACTGCAAAAAGCAATTTGACTATCCTCCAAAAAGAATTAAAATTAATTAAAAGTCAAGTCACTAATGTAACTGAAGCTATATATAAAGTTACACACAGCATCTATTGCTTTATACAGCAAAAATTTCTAAAAATTAACCAGCATGGCTAAAATAATCATCTCCTACATAATAAATTTGTTGTTAGTTTCATTTATTGTAAATTTCAACTTAAAAATAGAAGCTTTGTCTATGGAGTACTACATACTGAGATGTCCATTTGCAGAGATGATAGTGAGGAACACTGTCAATCAAGCTTTGAGTGATGATCCTACTCTTGCTGCTAGCCTTCTAAGAATGCATTTTAATGATTGCTTTGTAGAGGTTTGTATTATCAGTTAACCTTTTATGTGTGCGTGCACGCACAAAATTTTGAAAGAATTTACTAAAATTTGTTGAATAGGGATGTGATGGGTCAGTTTTGCTTGATTCAACAAAAGAAAATACAGCTGAAAAGGACTCACCTGCAAATCTAAGCTTGCGAGGATACGAAATAATCGATGCAGCGAAGGAAGCCATTGAAAATCAATGTCCAGGAGTTGTTTCTTGTGCTGATATTATTACCATGGCAGCTAGAGATGCTGTTTTCTTTGTATGTTTTCATTATTATTATCATCTTCTTTTTTTCTTAACAAAAAAACAAGAAAATAAATAAATAGCAGTATGGTACTAAGTTATTGTTATGAATTGGAATGATAATCAGGCAGGAGGGCCATTTTATGATATGCCAAAAGGAAGGAAGGATGGAAGAAGATCGAAGATAGAAGACACAATCAGATTGCCTGCACCAGTTTTCAATAGTACTACACTTATCATAGTTTTCGATCAGCATGGATTTAGTGCTCAAGAAGTGGTAGCCTTCTCTGGTAAGAATCGGATATTACATGCTAATTTTTTCCTGAAAAATTTGCAATACACCTTTTATAAAAATGATGTATATGAGGATGTTGGATAGTTCATTGTAAAATTGACAAGCTGTGTCATGAATAATCCATCATTTAATGTAAGGAAAGATTTGTAATAATGAACGGTTAAATATTTGTAATAGAGAAAGAACCATATAAAACAGACACGATTTCAGATATTAATGATAATATTTACTACAAATTCTATTTGCTAACATATACAAGTATGTATCCCTATAGAATCTACAAAATTCGACTTATCCATTAGACAATCCTCCAAACTTGGATTGTAATGGTTCATTTAAGCTAAAGAAGTCACAGATCTAGAGGCTGATGATGTTTAGAAGAGAAACTCTATTTCGCATTAGACGCTTGAACAATACTGCTATATTTGGGGTAGATACTCACAATCAATGGCTTTTATGCAAGTTTCTTGACTTAATTTCACAATTTAATTTAAACAGAGACAAAACAAATTCTATAGGTAATGAGCATAACATATAAGGTGTGTTTCAAATCTTTACATAATAAGATAAACTTAATTTATATTTAACTAATGATTCAATTGTTTCCATAATATAATTATGCATAGAAATACATAAGTGAACAAAAAAATTGTAGGATATCTCCTTCAAACTTAAAAAGTGTGGTGGGTACTTGGATATTGTGCCAAGGACGAATGCTAGTTTATTGGTTAAACATAAGTTACTATAAATTCACATAGAATATAATTTTAAAAATGCACTGAATAGAAGTATTGGATAATTACATATAATTTCTGTTAAACCTTAATTAAACAGCTCCTGACATGAATAACTGATAACAAAATAGGCAATTACAAATGCAATGAAGTAAACTGCTTGGTTTAGCAAATGTATTATTGCTGCATATTAACCAACCTATGAATGTGTGAATTTTCTACCTAAATTAGCCAAACTAAAGTAAACTTCTTGTTTTATGTGATTACGTATTACGAAATATATATACATGGAGTCTGCTACTAATCTTATTGATTGGATCTGCTATTAATTTTGTTTGAAATTTCCATGTGATGCTCAGGTCCATGTGATTGTGTGAAAGATATATAGTCTTAATAATTACATTGAAGAGGTAAGTATCATAAATGTCAACAAAGGCTTTCAATAGACTATTAGTGGTATGCTGTGTTCTATTTTTCCAAGCGTATGTTGCACTGACGTTCAATACTGAACACTGAATAAAGAAGCACCCTAAATACAAGACCAACAATGCAAATAGTGTAACTTTAGCACACAATATACTGATATTCCAATACAAAAAAGGGGCATGTATACGATGCCTGCCCACACTATCGTATGTGTTTCCGCTGATGCCAGTTTTTGGTGTGGTAAAAAAGAGAAAATCGTTTAGTATGTCATTCAAAAACCTTTAGTGTATTTAGCATTGAAAATTTTATTTACTTCTAAAAGACTTTCCTAAAACTGTCTAGGAGCATGGAAAAACTCACTATTTCAATATCTTATTCTCTTGTTTTGTTCCAAGTTTCCAATTTTTTTTTAATTCTTCTAAATTTTATTATAAATTTCTAAATACCACTTCCCTAAGTAAAATCTAATAAGATGATCACTACATAATCTGTTGCCATATGCCAAATATTGATATATCTGGAATGTATCCCCTTTCCTTGAGCACCTTGTGAATGTAGTTTAACGATGATAGGGTTATGATCACTAAGTGTTGATGTAGTGGTAGTAGCTATGAAATCTTGGAAGTGGAAGTGTTGCAGAAAGGTGTCAGTGATTAATACTTTGTCTATACGTATGGCTACCCCATTTTATCTTCATGTAGTTTGATTAACATGTATTTTTCATACTAAGTGCTGATGTAGTTTGATTAACATGTATTTTGCATACTAAGTTTGCGAATTCATAAATACAAAAAAAATTAGAACCTGAGTTGTAACTCAATCTTTAACCTTTTGATTTTGAAGGTATAAGTTTTTATCGAGTGTTTATATTAAATGCAGGAACTTGAAGAATGATGCTTTGGATTGTTGTATTGGACGTTGAAGAATATTCAAAACCATTAGAGTTTGGAGTGGACGATCAGGAATGGTTAGGTTAGCCGTAAGTTAAACTTTAAGTGTATTTTGAAATATATTTTTTGAAGCTTATGTTGCAATAATATCTGAATATATGACATTGTGGTATTTTAGATATGTAAATAATTGTTTATGATATATTATACTACATTTGCAGAGCGTTTAAACTTTTCATTGAATATGTATGATGAATTATTTGTGATATGGAAATCGTTATTTGCAGTGTGTTTATATTTAAACTTTGCGTTTAAGTTTTGGTATATATATATATATATGTGTGTGTGTGTGTGTTACTAAATAATCATTTTCCAACACTTATAAGCATTACCGTATATTTCTGTACCAACACTTATAAGTGTTACCGTATATTTCGTTACCAACACTTATAAGCGTTACCGTATATTTCTGTACCAACACTTATAAGTGTTACCGTATATTTCGTTACCAACACTTATAAGCGTTACTATATATTTCTGTACCAACACTTATAAGTGTTAGCGTATATTTCATTACCAACACTTATAAGCGTTACCGTATATTTAGGTAGCAACACTTATAAGTGTTAGTAATACGTATGTTTGTAACACTTATTAGTGTTACAAATTTGGCCGCTCCATTCCTCACAGTCCATTAGCAACACTTAAAAAGTGTTACTGAAATTATCTGTAACACTTATAAATGTTAGAATTTGCCTGTTTTGGTGTAATGATATGCAAGTATGAACAACTAACTATAAAATATAACTAGATAGATAATAATAGCAACGTAGATTAAAATAATCACACCAGGATTTAATACTGGTTCGGACCTCCCGTCCTACGTCCAGTCCCCAAGCTCCTCTTCGGATTTTCCTTTCAACTAACCCTCACTTGACCCGGAGGAACATGTTAATAATAGCAGAGTTTTTTTGTCAAGAATGTGTTCTATAACACTGATGTTGACTATTGAGTACAAGTGCTTCCAATATATATATATATATATATATATATATATATAGGATATTGAATGATGAATTCTGAATATATGGAAGTGTTAAATACAAGTACTTGATTGCTAGAGAACAGGTATAAGTCAGAGTATAGGAAATAAGAGCATAAGTAAGCAAGGCGAGAAAATTCTTTGCATTCCTGATGCTATTCATAATGATGAAGAGTTTTCTTGTATAGTTGCATCTGTTGTAATCTTCCTAAAGTCGCTTCTGATGGTGATGAAGGGTTGCGATAGAGAGAAGCAGATGTGTCCTTTCGAATGTGACAGTTGCTCTTGAAATTGCTCAGTCGAGTTCAAATTCAGACGTCTGGAGGAATGTTTCAGACGTCTGGTCTTCATATGTTTTTTTGTGTCTGGTTGCTATTCAGACGTCTGAGTTTATTATTAGATGTCCGGTTCCTTCTAAATTGTGAACCAGAGAGTTTAACCAGACGTTTGAGCATATGTACCAGGCGTCTGATTTTCTCTGATTTGCAAACCAGAGAAAACATTCAGACGTCTGGCTATTGCACTCAGACGTCTGAAAATGTATATGATGCTTTATTTGTGTCGGTGCCATGTCTTTTCAACTTTTACCGATTTTACGTCTTTTGATACTTCTCTTGAGTCTTGTTTTTGTCTCTTTGGTGATGTTACTTTATCATCTACCTGTAAATATAGCTATATATATATACATTCGATTTCTATTGTATAGTTGTTATCATCGAAACCATAGAGTTGATTTCCTAACAATCTCCCCCTTTTTGATGATGACAACTATTCAATGTACTTATATATAGATTAAAAATCTCCCCCTGAATATGTGCTTATTTTTATTGTTTTATGCTTATATTTAAATTTCTCCCCCTTTGACATTATTAAAAAGAATTCGTAATAATTAAGATAATCATCAAAAAAGAAAATTTTCATTAATAGCATAAAGGAGTTACATTCAAGGATGTGTACAAAAACATAAACAACTACGATTCCTAATTTTTAGAGTTTCTTTGGAGAAGATTGATTTGGATCATCCTCCTTTGGTGAAGCTTGATTTGTATCACCCTCCTTTGGTGAAGCTTGATTTGTATCATCTTCCTTTGGTTCTTCTTTGGTAGAAGTGCTATCTTTTGAAGGAAATGTTAAAGCTTCCTTTGGAGCTTCGTCCTCAAATAATATAGAATGTTTTGCATGAGGAGAAGGTACAGGAGTTGCCCAATCGTCAGAAGGTGGAGTTGGACCACGAACCATTTGTAACACTTCTTTAAGAACCGATAGAACAGTTGAAAGAGAATCTTCAACTGTGGCTAGTCGTGTAGCAAACGAATTTTGAAAGCTCTCAATTCGGTTAGCCAAATACTATTGATTTAGAGATAGTATATGTTGGTTCCGGAGAGTGAGATCTCGAATACTTTCATTTGGATTTGTTTTTAGTCGAGTTTTTAAAATTTCTTCTTGTCTCGGATAATCAAAAGGTTTAGGAGGAGGAGGAGTAATTTCTCGTTGTTGCTCTTCTTGTTGAGATGGAACAATGGGTGGTTGAGGAGGATTTTCAACTCTTCTAGATTGTCGATGATGCGTCCAATCTTCAAAGGACATGAATTCTGGAGGAATTTCAGGTAAGTGCATCAAGGAAAAGAATTTTGTGGAAGTTTATTTTGGCGAAATTTCTTTGAACGTCAAGAGATAAGAAGGAATATTATGTGAACGAAGAAGTCTCATAATATAGGTAGGATAGATGATCGACGTCCTTGATCGAGTCCAAAAGTGTTTGAGCTCGTCGAAGATAAATTTTGCCCAATTTACCGTTGTCCTACTAAATATAGCATATAATGCTTTATGCTCCAATTCAGTAATTTGCTCGTGACTACCAATTCTCGGAATAATTGTATTAATTAACATCCGTGTTAGGAGTCGAGCTTTCGGACGTAAATACCTTGAAGCAAACTTGGGCATTTCGTCTTCCCAGATTTGGTGAGTAATAGTTTTTCGAGGCTTGAATCTCATATCTGGTATGTTGTGTAAGTCTTCCCCAGTGTCGGAGCAACCTAGGGTTCGTCCTATCAAACCAGGGGTCAATCGAATAGTATTCCCGTATATACTAGACCAAAGCCAATTGTCTCGTCTTCAGTGTTCCATACCGAGGTACTATCTAGATTCGCATAAAATAGAAAAGTGGCTAATTGGTCTGTTTGGATATCATTTGATGTAAAGTTAATTAGAGTCTCTAATCCGGCATCTTCATATAACTCATCCAATTCATACATAGAGAATTTTAAGATATTGTAAAAAGGTCCTATGTGAAGTTTCTTTTTCTGGATACCTTCATACCTTTTTATAGAATGCGGAGCTCTATTCATCCACCGTTCAATTTGGTCATCCGAGCAAACCTGGGGATTCAAAGATGTAGTCGGTTGATCTTGCTTTCTTTTAGACATTTTAGGATTCTTAGTACGAGGCGGCATCATGGTAATATTTGGTGTAGGATAGTGAATTGGAGCGAAAATTTTCTTTGAGAAAATCGTAGGAAGTAATAACTTTGAGATAAAAGAAAAAAAGTGACGTTATCTGATCGATTTTAAATGGTGGATTGGGAATCAGACGTCTGGATTAGAAATCAGACGTCTGGTTTGCCATAATTTTTGTCCAGAGGATAAAATCAGACGTCTGCTTTGTGACCCAAACGTCTGGTTTTGAGCATAGTTATAAAACTGTAGATACAGTGAGATTTTTCAGACGTCTGGAATTGAAAACAGACGTCTATTTTTGTTTAATTTCGAAATAGAAAACTAAGACAGACGTCTGGATCTTATTTCAGACGTCTGGATTGTTCTGAATTTTAATTGGAGGAGACAGAACAACATTTCAGATGTCTGGGGGTATACCAGACGTATGATATATGCACACTCCCAAATTTTGAATAGTATATCCTTGTGTCAGACGTCTGGAAGTTGTTGATAGACGTCTGAAAATTGCAGATGGACTAAAAATGACTTAAAGTGTGATGATTTCACTTATATATAGAATGTAGGTAACAAATAACTTTATTGTTGTAAAAATATAATAACAAATAAGTAGATACATTCGATAATTAATACAATTTATTTATTTAGATGGAGATGGAGCTTTTGGATTTTCTGACTCGTTATCCTTCCATGGTCTAAGTGGAGACCATATATTTCCACGTTCGTGAGTCCTTGGAGAGCCAGAAAATCATCTTGGTGAGGGATCTGAAGAAGTACGATACGAAGAAGATGGATCCAATGCACTACAAGGTTTTGGTAGCGGTTCATGAACATCTTTCTTTCGGGACGAACAAAACTTCATCGCCACTTGCTCGAGAAAGCTTAACCTTCGTGCTGTAACTTTTTGTTCGAAATAAATCTCTCGTTGAAGATCCATCTGTTGTTTTTGGTAATGATGGATTTCATCAATTTTATCCTTTGTGTTAGGAGAAATAAATAGAGAACTTTTAGTTTTCTTATTATCCGGAGTAAAACCCGTACGATACGAAGACCACTTATATGATGGCTCTTGCTTTGGTGTAGGTGCCGGAAGTCGTTGTGGGGTGTCAACCGAGATTTCCGTTGTTGGTGTTAAGACGGAGATAGATATATAGGAATCTTCTTACGACATTGTTATATTTTGTTTCTTCCTTTTTATTATTAAAAAATTCAATTGTTTGAATGTAGTTTTTCTGTTTGGCTATATTTATATGCTGAAAATATTATATATAGGCAAACTAATTTTCTAAAAGTTTAAAGGTGCAGAAATCAATGATATAAATTGTGGTGATTACTTTGGTGACTAATTTTAGCCGTTAAATAAAGTAGAGAACCAATCATGCTACGATATAATTTTTGATCAAAATCTTTTCCGTTTTCATCTTTTTCTAAGTGAATAGTGGTGCTCATTAGTGTTGGTTTGCTTGATGTTTTCTCCATTTCAAATCATCGTAATAAATCGTTACAATATTTTTCTTGATGAATGAAGGTTCCATTTCGAGTTGTTTTATTTGTAAACCTAAGAAGAAATTTAATTCTCCCATGTGTGACACTTCAAATTCATTTTTCATAATATTAGAAAATTGATTACATAGTTTTTCGTTGGTTGAACCAAAGATGATATCATCAACATAGATTTGTAAAACCAAAATATCATTATCTTCTCTTTTAATAAATAAAGTTGTATCTATTTTTCCTATATGAAAACCAGATGTTATTAAGTGATTTTTAAGACGTTCATACCATGCACGAGGTGCTTGTTTTAATCCATATAGTGCTTTATGTAATTTAAAAACATGATCAGGATATTTTTCGTGAACAAATAGTAGTGGTTGTTCGACGTATACATTTTCCTTAATAAAACAATTCAAAAAGGCACTTTTGACATCCATTTGAAATAGTTTAAAATTGTTATAAGTTGCAAAGGCGAGTAATGTACGAATGGCTTCTAATCTTGCTACTGGAGCAAACGTTTCATCGTAATCTATGCCTTCTTCTTGATTATAGCCTTGAGCAACCAAACGTGCTTTATTTCTATCAATATTTCCATTCTCGTCTGCTTTGCTTTTAAATACCCATTTTGTTCCTATTACCGATTGATCTTCAGGTCTTGGTACTAATTCCCATACGTTATTACGTTCAAATTGATTTAATTCTTTCGCATAGCTATTATCCAAAAATTATCGTTTGATGCTTCTTTATAATTCTTTGGTTCAAAGTTTGACACAAATGCTATATGGCTTGTATGATTGAGTTGATTTCTAGTTACTCTTGAATTAAGATCTCCAATAATATTATCTATTGGATGATCCTTAAGAATTCTAGGAGATGGTATCAAAGTGTTATTTTGACTATTTGTTTCATTAGTAATAGAGTTTATTGAATTTGTTAGTGGAATAATTTCTTCTTCATCATTAGTATGATGTTTAAAAAGATTTTCGTCGAATGAGACATGTAATCTTTCTTCAATAGTATTATTTCGTTTATTAAAAATTCTATATGCTTTGCTAAATTCCGAATATCCAACAAAGACACCTTCATCGGCTTTTGGATCAAACTTTCCTAAATTATCTTTTGTATTTAATACAAAACATTTTGAACCAAAAGTTTTAAAGTATGATACTTTAGGTTTTTTACCAAAAAATTTCAAAACAAGTTTGTTTAGTCATAGGGCGAATAGTTACTCGATTTAGTACATAACAGGATGTTGCAATGGCTTCAGCCCAAAAGTGTTTTGATAATCCACTACTATTTAGTAATGTTCGTGCACATTCTTGTAATGTACGATTTTTTCTTTCTACGACACCATTTTGTTGAGGTGTACGAGGAAAAGAAAAATTATGAGTTATACCTTTCTTATTGCAAAAGTTTGTAAAAAGATCATTTTCAAATTCTCCTCCGTGATCACTTCTAATATTTTTAATTTTTAAATTCATTTGAGTTTTAATTTTTTTAGCAAATATTTTAAACATACAAAAAGTATCGCTTTTATGCTTTTAAAAATAAAGTCCATGTATATCTTGAAAAATCATCGACTATTACGAACACATATTTGTTGTGATTTATAGACCGTACTTGTGTTGGACCAAATAAATCTAAATGTAATAATTCTAATGGTTGTTTTGTAGAAATATTATTTTTAGATTTAAACGAGCTTTTCTTTAGTTTTCCAATTTGATAATCATCATATAAAATTTCTACTTTGTAATTTATTTTAGGCAATCCTCTTATTAACTCATATTTTGCCAATTTATTAATACTTCTAAAATTGATATGACAAAATCGTTTATGCCATAACCATGGATCATCATGTTTGACGGTTAAACATAAGTTTGAACTTTTATTTATATTCATGTTTAATACATAAATATTTTTGTTTCTAAATCCTTCAAAAATGAGTTGTTTGTTATTATCTAAAATATTACATCTATCTTTTTCAAAATTTATTTGAAAACCTTTATCACATAATTGACTAATGCTTAGCAAGTTATGTTTTAAATTTTCTACTAATAAAACATTTATAATAATAGGAGAGTTAGATATACTAGAGTTGATGACTTCTTCAATTCCTATGACATATCCTTTTGAATTGTCTCCAAAGGTTACCGTTCCACCATCGATGTATGTTATATTTGATAACATTTTTGAATTTCCGGTCATATGCTTGGAGCAACCGCTATCTAGTATCCATTTCTTCTTATTTTTTATTTTGGGTACCTGCAAAATAGAAAATGTTTTAATTGGTACCCATATATTTTATTAGGGTCCTATTTGTTAGAGGAAGGTAGTCATACCCAAGATGGTTTGGTACCTTTATAAATATAATTTTTATTATTGACTACATTTTCTAAGTAATTATTAATATCCTTTTGTCTAATCAAATTATTATTTGTTTTAGGAATCCAAATTTTCATATTATTGGTATTCAATTTAGTCTTAGACAAACTTCTAGCTTTTATATGTCTACTATTTTTAGCATTATTTTCTTTTTGTTTAAAAGAATTTTTGAATCCTATTCCATTTCTATTACCTGATGGTTTTGAGGTTTTGATAAGATTTTCCAAATCTTGTTTACCTTTATTAATTTTTGACAAATTATTGATAATTTTATCTAATTTTTCTCTCAACTCTATATTTTCAATTTTCAACAATTCAATATCATTTTTAAAATCAACATTTTCTTTTAACAAAATTTCTTTTTCTATAGAAATATTCTTACTTTCTATCATATTATTTTTGATTTTTTGTCGAGATATTTCAAGTTCTTCTTCTAGAATAATTTTTTCATCTTTCAACATTCCTACCTCAAGCTCTAATCTATTTACTTTGACTATATATTCTTTGTTCAATTTTTTTATTTGTCTAAATTTATCGTCTAGTTCCATGCTAAGTTCTAATAGTTCATCATAGCTAAGTTCAGGACATACCTCTTCAGTTTGTGCCATAAAACATATATTAGCTTGTTCTCTGTCACTATCGCTATCACTTTTAGAAGATGAAGAATCCGAATCATCCCAAGTTACTTTGAAAGCCTTCTTCTTCTTGAATTTTTGAATTTTGTTATTCTTTTTGTCATTATTGAGTTTAGGGAAATCCTTCTTCATATGTCCGTATTGATCACATTCATAGCACTTGATTTGAGATATGTTTGTTGTGTTGGACTTCCCTTCTTTTTGAAACCAGGTCATCTTTCTAAATTTCTTGAATCTATTATAATTCTTGGCAATAAAAACTATTTCTTCTTCATCTAGATCAGAGTCATCATTTTTTATTGCTGGAAATGCTATATTCTTTTTCTCCGAATTAAGTTCTTTTCGTGCCTGCAAGTTACCTTCATAGGACATTAAATTTCCTATCAACTCTTCAACATCAACTTTGAGAGTGGAAAGATCATTAGCTTCTTCTATAGCTAAAACTTTCCTTTCCCAATCTGATGTCAAAGAGTTGAGTATTCGAGATATTAAATCAAAATCAGTGAATTTAACTCCTAATGCCATAAGATCATGTTGGATAGTTTGAAATCTAGAATACATGTCAACAATAATTTCCTTTTGCTTCATTTTGAATGAAGAAAATTGGTTTTGCAGAATCGAAATCTTAGTTTGTTTGACCTTTGTTATACCCTCATGTGTAATTTGTAAGGTACGCCAAATATCGAATGAAATGGTGCATAACATGACACGTGAAAATTCATTTTTGTCTAAAGAACAAAATAAAACGTTCATAGCTTTAGCATTATTTGATGCTAAGGTCTTTTGTGCATTAGTCCAAGTGTTCATAGCAGTGGCAAGCACTTCATATCTATCTTGCGTGGCTGATCAAATTTCAAGACCATTAGCTTCCATAAAAATTCTCATACGTGTTAACCAGTATCCATAGTTAGATCCACTAAAAAGTGGGGGTCGTGCAGTGGATTGTCCTTCTTGAAAAATACTTTCCATATTAAATTGATTCAAAAATGTGTTACTGTTATTTGATCAAAAGCTTGCTCTGATACCAATTGAAAGTCTATATGAGTGGGTCGTGTATGATATATATGCAAGTATGAACAACTAACTATATAATATAACTAGATAGATAATAATAGCAAAGTAAATTAAAATAATCACACTAGGATTTCATATTGGTTCGAACCTCCCGCCCTACGTCCAGTCTCGAAGCTCCTCCTCGGATTTTCCTTTCAACTGACCCTCACTTGACCAGGAGGAACAGGTTTACAATAGCAGAGTTTTTTTGTCAAGAATGTGTTCTATAACACTGATGTTGACTATTGAGTACAAGTGCTTCCAATATATATATATCTATCTAGAGGATATTGAATGATGAATTCTGAATATATGGATGTGTTAAATACAAGTACTTGATTGCTAGAGAACAGGTATAAGTCGGAGTATAGGAAATAAGAGCATAAGTAAGCAAGGTGAGAAAATTCTTTGCATTCCTGTTGCTATTTATAATGATGAAGAGTTTTCTTGTATAGTTACATCTGTTGTAATCTTCCTAAAGTCGCTTCTGATGGTGATGAAGGGTTGCGATAAAGAGAAGCAGATGTGTCCTTTCGAATGTGACAGTTGCTCTTGAAATTGCTCAGTCGAGTTCAAATTCAGACGTCTGGAGGAATGTTTCAAACGTCTGGTCTTCAAATGTTTTTTTGTGTCTGGTTGCTATTCAGACTTCTGAGTTTATTATTAGACGTCTGGTTCCTTCTGAATTTTGAACCAGAGAGTTTAACCAAACGTCTGAGCATATGTAACAGACGTCTGATTTTCTCTGATTTGCAAACCAGAGAAAACATTCAGACGTCTGGCTATTGCACTCAGACGTCTAAAAATGTATATGATGCTTTAATCGTGTCCATGCCATGTCTTTTCAACTTCTACCGATTTGACGTCTTTTGATACTTCTCTTGAGTCTTGTTTTTGTCTCTTTGGTGATGTTACTCTATCATCTACCTGTAAATATAGATACACACACATACACATTCAATTTCCATTGTATAGTTGTTATCATCGAAAGCATAGAGTTGATTTCCTAACAGTTTGCTGTAAAACATGATAAGCATACGTATTATCAACTGTAGCTTGCGGTTAGTGGTATTGGGCTGTATCTATACCCAGCCCATATCTTTATTTATCTTGCTTCTGTATTCTATAAATACAGAATAAAATACACCGTAATATCTATCCGTGCATAATACAAAAGATCATTTTCTTCTCTTTACTTTACACTTTTGAAATTCAAAAACAATCTCAAAATTCAATAGCCTTGCCTGTCACTTACAACTAACCATCTACACCATCTTCAAACTTCACCATCCTCGCTACAAATTCATCAATCACCACATCCCTGCCTACTCAGCCAATTTAATCAATTTACCAAACCACCTATCAACACTGCCACAAATTCATCAACCACCACTACCACAAATCAACTACTCTTTCCTTCACCTTCCTTATACAAAGCCTTAAACAACATAAGCTCACAACATATCAACCACCCTACCTCCAACACATTTCCATACACTTCAACCTGCTTCATTCCACAACCTGCCACAACTTCCCACAACATATGCACATACAAACCACAGCCCATACAAACCATTAGAAACCTCAACAAGTACCTCCTCTCAACTCCACACTTACAAACTTCCCCACTGCCACTATCATACTCACAAACTTCACAAATAACCAACCTACCACTGCCAAAGAAACCCATCACAACCAAGCCTGCACCACACTCCCCATATCATCAACAATCAATTTCCACCAACCAACCTTCACCTATTGCAACATAACCTGCGGCACTTCAAAAACCAAAGCAACTTCCCACAACAAACTAGCACATTGCTTCGGGCACAACTTAAATCAACTTACCTCTACGTTTCGAGCACGAATTAAACCTGCAAACCCGCAAGCTTACCCGAACCTTGCTTCGCCTCAAACCATTGCGACATCTTCTCTAGATCCTCGCAAACCAAACAACCGCAAGCAAAGCATCCTCGCATCTTCTTCAAACTGCAATACTCCATCTGCAACTTCTAGCAACCAAACTCCGCAAAACGCTAACCCAAAAACACCCCGAATCAACAAACCAAACATCGCTTCAATGACTACGAGCATCGACAGCAACCACCCAAAATCCCAACAACCCACCGCCACTTCACTTCAATCAATCCTCAATCGCCGATTCCGTTTGTAACTCGAACCAATTCGCGATCTTTTTTCGAATTTGCGTTTCCTTGTTTTAAATTGAGAAAGTTGCGTTTTTTCCGTTGTTTAGTTTTGCGTAGCATGTTTTAATGGAAGAGAAAAGGGTTGGTTAATTGCTAAAGATTTGCGAATTGGGCCTCCGATCTTGTGGGCTGAAGTTTAATTTTAATTTATTTACTTATATTTTTTTTCCTTTTCTTATGTGTAAATTCATTTTGCTTTGTTTACATTTGTTTACTTTTGTTGTTTTGATGTTTTCTTCTGTTTAGGGTTTTTTTTCGCTTAAAAAAATATCTTCAAATCGTTTCCTTTTAAAAAAAGAAGAAAAAAATTCAAACAAAATCAAAATTGAAAAACAAGCA
The DNA here is from genome assembly GCA_030765085.1 of Allium cepa. NCBI lineage: Eukaryota > Viridiplantae > Streptophyta > Magnoliopsida > Asparagales > Amaryllidaceae > Allium > Allium cepa. The sequence goes on from CM060946.1 coordinate 106,907,590, forward strand.
TTTTTACTTAAGTTAGTTTTTTCTTTAGAAAAAATTCCAAAATAAAGTCTTTTCAGAAAGAAAAAAACAAAAACATATTAAAGAAAGAAAAAAAATTTGAAAATCCAAATTCCAAAATAAAAATCAAATCTCATTTTTTTTTTAAAAAAAAATTTCTTTGGTAAATACTTTTCCTTTTAAAATAAAAAAAAAATTATAAAAAAAGAAAAAAATTTCACTTCATTTTCCAAACCTTGTTTCGTTCTCTTAACTCGATTCTCACTTCTTTCTCTTATTGACTTTTATTATGCATGAGTACTTGGACTCGTGATACAACATAAATTGTTTAATTCGAACGAACAACCCTCCAACGATGGTGAACGAAAACACCCCATTAACTCTTATGGATAAAATCTTTCAGAATAGAGTTTCTATTCCTTCTTATATTACATTACCCATCCCAATGGGTAACCATTTCGAAATTCACTCCAATCATATTGCCATGCTTCTAAAATTTGGCAATTTTTAACACGATTACCCATACATTTTCTTAACGAAATTTGAACAAGTATGCGCAACCATTAAACTTAAACAACTTTGTGATGATGGAATCAAACTTCGGTTAATTCCTTTTTCCCTTACCGATTATGCTGAAAAATGGTTGTATAGCTTACCATCGAACTCGATCAAAACTTGGGAAGAATTCGTTAAAGTTTTCGTGAAAAAGTTCTACCCCTTGGAAAAAACAACTAAATCCGAAATGAAATTGTCAATTTTCATCAATTCATATGTGAACTTTTCGAAAAATATTTCGAAAGATTTAGATAGCTTTTGATAAAATATCCACACCAAAATTTTGGAAAATGGACTCTTTGCCAAATCTTATATGATGGACTTGAAATCAGCTCACGAACCATGCTTGAATCGATAGGCCAAGGCAATTTTTTTGCCCTACATCACGACGATGGTTCTTGGAAACTTGGTCAAAAAATCATCCCAATGGGAATGTTCTAACAAAAAATCCATTTATTCACGATCGAGCGCACATTCGATAGGATCATCATTGGCTTTGGAAGCTAAGATCGATACAATGATCAATAAACTCGACAACGTTTTCTCATCCAACGAATGTACCAACCTTCACAACCAATGTGTTATAAATGCAACGATCCGAATCACATAGCTGATCAGTGCCCTAATTTGATAGAACAACTCAATGCTTTCAATAAGGTTATAAAGGACCCGTTTTCACCAACGTACAATCCTGGTTGGAGAGATAATCCTAACTTTGCTTGGAACCAAAATAATCCCAACATAAATTTGGTTCATCCTAACTTTCGAGCATTTCCAAACAATGGTTCAAATCCTCCTTTTCAACCTAATCAATTTCAACAAAATTTTGTGCCTCCATTTTAAAATCAACCGCAACAATCGTTTGCTCCTTAAGACGATAAACGATTGACTTCACTTGAGAAAAGTCTTGAAACTTTGGCTAAGGAAACCATTTAAAATATCCAATCAAATAGCAATTTGCAAAATTTATTAACCTCATACATGCAGAATACGAGTTAATCAATTGCTAAATTTGAGACGTAAATGAGTCAATTAGTCATGTCTGTATGTGAACGTGAATAAGGCACATTCCTATGTCAGCCAATTCCGAACCATCGAAATCAAAATATGAATTCGAACCAAGCCCATGTCGTTCAAGATAGCAAAATAAATGCTATCACAACTTTGCGTTTCGGTAAAAAAATCGATAATCAAGTTGTTAATCCAAACGATTTACCTAAAACTCTTCTTGACACTTCAAAAACGACAAGTGAATCTGAACAAAACATTGAGCCAAACATTGAATCAAATGCCACTCCAATTTCTTTTCTACTCAAGCAGATCGACCTACTGAGCATCTTGTTCCATTTCCACATTGCCTTCGACCCAAGAAACATTTTGACCAAATGGAAAAGATGTTGCAAATTTTCAAACAAGTGAAAGTAAACATTCCTCTTCTTGATATCATTCAACAAGTCCCAACTTATGCTAAATTTCTTAAGGACTTGTGTACTCAAAAATGACACACTCATGTACCCAAGAAAGTTTCATAGCTGCCGAACTTAGCGAAGTCTTGTCCCAATCAATTCCTGTCAAATAAAAAGATCCTGGATGTTCGACGATCTCGTGCACGATAGGAGACAAAACGATTAACAATTGCTTACTAGACTTGGGTGGGAGTGTCAATTTGATTCCTTATTCCGATTACTGGCAACTTGGCTTGAGTGAACTTAAACCAACAAAAGTAACTATTCAATTTGCTGATCATTCGATAAAGAAACCTATGGGAGAAATCGAGGACGTACTCATCAAAATCGGTCAATTCATTTTCTCCGTCATCATCCTTGGAACACAACCCGTGACCAATCCGATGAGTCAAATTCTATTGATTTTAGGCCGACCCTTCTTAGCCACATCAAATGCTCTAATTAATCGTCGAAACGGTTCAATGAAAATTTCTTTTGGAAATATGACTTTGGATCTTAACATTTTCAATCTTGAAAATCATTTAAACGAATCATGTGACCAAACGTTGGAAGTTAGCTCCATTCAAGAAAATTTAATGAGAAACGGTTGACCTAAACAACGAACGGGAGACCGAATATGAAAAATTGTTTCAAGATGAGCCTAATGAAATTGAAAATGTGATTCCATCTTAACCCCTCACCATTGAATCAGAACGTCAACCAAACTCTTTAATTAAGTAAGCCCGGAGGTTGGACCTCAAACCCCTTCCCGATCACCTTAAGTATGCATACTTAGGTAATAATGAAATGTTTCCCGTCATAATCTCTTCAACTCTCTCTCTTGATTAAGAAGTTTCCCTTCTTTCAATTTTGTCAAAAAACAAAGAGGCGATTGTATAGTCAATTATCGATATAATGGGAACCAGTCCTGCTCTTTTTCAACATCTTATCCATTTAATTGACGATGTCAAGCCTGTTCGTGATGCACAATGAAGGCTTAACCCAAAAATGAAGGATGCGGTTTGTAACGAAATTCTTAAACCTCTCGATAACGGAATCATATAACCAATCTATAATAATTTGTGGGTTAGCACAATACATGTCGTGCCTAAAAAGTCTAGACTTACCGTTATCAAGAACGACTCAAATGAACTAATTCCAACTCAAATGGGTTGGCGTGTTTGCATTGATTATGAAAATTAAATGTTGCAACACGTAAAGATCACTTCCCTCTTCCATTCATCGACCAAATGCTCAAACGTTTAGCCAGCCATGAATTCGGTTACTTTCTTGATGGTTATTCTGCTTTTGAACGTCTCAAAAATGAACTCATTTCCGCTCCCATCATTTTCTCACCCAATTGGGATCTTTCTTTTTGAATAATGTATGACGCTTCTAACTTTTCAGTTGGTTCTATCTTAAGACAATGCATCAACAAAATTCTTCACATCATCTACTACCGTAGCATGACTCTAAACGATGCTTAACTCAATTACATGACCACTGAAAAAGAGCTTCTAGCAGTAGTTTTTGCATTCAAAAAATTCCGACCTCATTTGATTGGCTCACACATTACTGTTTACACCGACCACTCCGCTCTTAGGTACCTTTTCGCTAAAAAGGATGCTATGTCGCGTTCGATCCGTTGGCTCCTTTTACTCTAAGAATTTGACCTTACGATCAAAGACAACAAAGGATCCGACAATGCCATTGCCGATCATTTGTCACATCTTCTAAATGCACCACCTTCATTACCAATCAACGAGAACTTTTGTAATGAGAAAATCCTTTTTGTTTTGTTGATCCATGTTATGCCGACATAGTGAACTATCTAGTCACTAAGGAAACTCTTTCACTTTGGTCGAAATAAGATAAATATAAATTTATTTCCCAAGTCAAGTACTTCTATTGGGATGATCCATATTTTTTTAAGTACTATTCTGACCAAATCATTTGACATTGCATTTCAAATTACGAAATCAGAAGTTTTCTTCCATTTTGTCACAATCAAGCTTGTGGTGGGCACTTTAGTTCTAAGAAAACCGCATAAAGATGCTTCAATATGGCTTTTGCTGGCCTACACTTTTCAAAGATGCATTCGATTTTTGTAAAACTTGCGATCGCTACCAAATATTAAGAAAAATCTCTCTACGAAATATGATGCCTTTGAATCTCATTCTTACAATCGAAATCTTTGATGTTTAGGGTATTGATTTTATGGAACAACTTTCTAATTCTCATTGAAATTTATACATTCTTCTTACTGTAAATTATGTCTCTAAATAAGTTGAGGCCATTCCTTTTAAAACAAATGACTATAAAGTTGTTGTGAAATTCATAAAAGAAAACATCTTCTCGAGGTTTGGAACACCTCGCGCAATAAAAATCAATATTGGAACCCATTTCTGTAGTCGTTTATTTGAAACTCTAATGAAGAAATACTCGATAACCTACCAATTATCCACTCCTTATCACCCTCAAACTTGTGGCCATGTTGAATTTTTAAATCGACAAATTAAACAAATTTTGGAGAAACCGTGAATAAATATCGTAAAGACTTGTTGTAAAAATTGACATATGCGCTTTGGGCTTATGGAACTGCATACAAAACCAATCTTGGGATGTCTCTTTTTAGGCTCGTATATGGCAAAGCGTGTCATTTTCCTGTTGAACTTGAACATAAAGCGTTGTGGTAAATTAAGAACATAAAAATTGACCTTGAAAAAGCTGGTGAGAAAAAAATTGCAACTCAACGAATCAGAGGAGATTAGGAAGGACACACATGAAAATGAGAAAATCTATAAAGAAAGAACAGAAATTTTTCTTGACAAGTCAATCCTAAGGAAAATACTTTTTCCAAACCAAAAAGTTCTTTTGTATGACATTCGACTTCATTTTCTCCCTTGGAAGTTAAAATCAAGGTGGATAGGACCATACATTATACGAACTGTTTTTCCACACGGTGCCATAAAAATAGAAAATCCTAGGGATGGATTGATTTTTAAATTCAATGGTCATCGTTTGAAACTTTACTTGGAGTTGGCAAGTGATCGATAGGAGAAGCTCATGATTCTTCATGAGTCATATAACGTCTAGTAAGAAATGTTAACCCTTTCTTGTAAATATGTACATATTTTTTCCCGTTACACTCGTTATATCATGTATTGACTGTGGGGACACAATCAAAATTAAGCGTGGGGGGAGTTTCATGTTCATTTTTTATTTTTCATGGTTTAGTTTTTGCATTCTCTTTCCAAAACTCAAAACTTGAAAAAAAGTCCCAAAACAAATTTTCTTTTAATATATTGATTTACTTTTGAAGAAACACTATAGGATAACTATATATTCTTGGTTATTAAATTGAAACTTATGCAAATTTATTTATCTCAAAATAATAATAATAATAATAATAATAATAATAATAATAATAAAGTTTGATTACAAGTAACTATGGTTTAACTAGTATATAGGAAGGTTCATAGGTGATAATTATAAAGTATATCCTAATTGAAATTTTTGTTTAAAAGAGGTTGATTTAATGTAAAGGCAATAACATTTTTGATCTTCTAAGTTAAGTGGTGCTAAGATGATTTTGCAAAACTCTCTCTTGATAGAAAAAACACAAAAAAGAGCTTTTATAAAAATTAAAAAACACCTAGAGTTAGGTGGGCAAACGTAAGTGTGTACACTCACCGTGCTCTATACCCTTCTCACGTAATTCCGAGAGACAGTGCATGATCGGTATATCTGGCCTCAATTTATCTGAGTTAGGTGTATGTAAATAAATTTAATAAAAATAACCATCTAGAGTCATGTGTTCATACACAAGTGTGTACACTCGTCAACCCTTCTCACGTAAGTCTGAAAGGCAGTGCATGATCAGTTTGCCGTACCTCGATTTATCTGAGTTAGGCATGTAAATAATAAAAATGTTAATACTTTCCCAAAAAAATAGAGAGAGAGAAAGCAATTGAAATTCAAGCATATTTTTACTTATTTGATTCAACTTGTTATTGAAAGAAATAAAAATATCATTTTGAAAAACTTTGATAATCGACTAAGAATCCATTTCATAGTTGCATTATGTTATCAACTGAAATAACTAGCCAAACTAGAGTCTAATTGTGAAGACAACTTAATTTTTGTAGGAAGCTTTGAAGAGTAAATGGACTAAAATTCTATATAATGACCAGAACTTAATTAACAAATTAATTGAATAATAAAATAAGTTTGTGAAATTATCAGAATTGAGCCACAGGAGTTGCACCATTGTGTCCGTGGTAACTTTTTGGTCAATTTTCATATATATTTTGTCAAAATCCGAGTTGAAAAGAAGATGTTACAAAATAAACAAGAAGTGAAGAAAAGGAAAATAATAATAATAACAAGGGTCAGATCGACCCATACCGAGGCTAGGTCGACCCTAGGGTCGACCCCCAAAGGCCTAGGTCGACCTGTAGGGTGACCTACATGTTGACCCGCCCTTCTTTGTAGACGTAAATTCATCCAGGTTAAAACTATGACGTGTTTTTCCAATGTCTTTCAATCATGTGTGTTTGTGCTTCCATCCGACGGTTCCCGGTTATCCAATGACGTAGTTGCACCAAATTTAATCTTCAAATCCAAATGTATGAGATCCCCAAACTATGCTATAAATAAGACCCTATGCCTAGCTATTTTTCTCATCCAGATTTCCTTATATTTGGATTCATCGCCAGAGGCTAGACCCTAAATAGAAAATTTTCCTAAAAAGGAATTCTTTTTGATAAAAATAATCTATGCTCTAGAAGTGGATAAAGGAAGACCAAGGAATAGAGCTAAAGACCATATGCGAGTGTTTGGTAATTATTTTAAATTTTTAAGTAATTCAAAATAATATGGTTCCCAATAGTTGTAGTTTTTCTGCAATTTTGAGATAATTTCTATATAAATTATTTACAACTAGTTTGTAAAGTTCTTTTCAGTCTATTTTATTCAGTTATTTTTATTCAGCTATTTTATTCAGTTGTTTACTGTTATTTGCATTTATTTACATCTGTCTTACGTTAGAATTTATCCTGTAAATGTTAGTTCCTTTTTATTCCTCTTTAGGTGGATAAATTAAAAAGAATAGAATTCGCTAATATGAATTAAAATAGAATAAACACTAGATTTGCAGCAATTAGATGTAAAACAAGAAGAACTGTAATAAAAAGAAGATAGACCGAAATAAGCGAATTTGAGACATTTGCAAGTATGTTTAAAACTAGTGGTTATAACTAAAAGATAGAAAAGAAGAGTAAAAATCATAATATAGGTTATAATTAAGAAGAAAGAATAGAAAAGGCTTATTTTAAAGACTTCGATTAAGCTAATAAGCAAATAGAGGAGAGATAACGGAAGGGGCTTATTTTAAGAACTTACATTAAGTTAATAAGCAAGAACAAAAATAGAGCCCATACCAATAGTGTTAACGCTAAAATTGAACGCTAACACCCCGGTGTGAGTAGAGATTAAGCGAAAGCACCACCCGTCAATACGGGAATTAGGAGTAAGTAGAAAAGTCACAGAATAAACAGTAAAGAGACAACAGTTTTATAGTGGTTCGGCTTCAAGTTAAGCCTACGTCCACTTTAATCTTCTTTATTGCTGAATCGATTACAACTTTACAACGATCTTCGATTACAACACTACTAAGACAAATAGTTAAAACTTCGATGTAGAAGAACTCCTTAAATCCATGTCGAATGTGTTAGATTTCTTCTTGAAGTTTGTTGAAGTGTCTTTCGTGTTTGAAGTGTTGGATGAGTCGAAAAATCAACAGAGTATAGGCGTTCCAGAAATGAGCCAAAAGGTCCCCCCTTTGATGGAGTAGGCATGGTATTTATAGGAGATTTCTGGAGTAAGTCGTAGGTCGTAGGTCGTAGGTCGTATGTCGTAGGTCGTAGCGACCTAAGGGATGCGAGCTACGGCTCATCTTGGTTGCACTTGGTCTTCTCTGAGTGGGTTAGTAGGTCGTGGGCAACCTAGGGAACATGGGTTACGGTCTAACAGGGTCGGACTTGATCTCCTGAACAAACTGGTAGGTCGTAGCGACCTAGGAGAGAAGCGGCATAAGAAGTTACGGCTTATGGAGTTATCTCGGTCTATTTAGGTCGTGAGCGACCTAATGAATAAGTAGCATGCATGCGGCCTCACACTGTCTTAACCCGTTAGGTCGTTAAGTTATTAGGTCATTAGGGGTCTTTAGGTCGCTAACTCGTTAGGTTGAGCATCCATGTTAACCCGCTCATTCTTCAGGTTGTTAGGTCGCTGGACCTTCTAACCCGTTAGGGCGCTGAGTCGCTTTATTCCTTAGGTCGTTGGGTCGCGTTAACTTTAGGTCGTTAGGCCGTGTTAACTTTAGGTCGCTAGGTCGTGTTAGCTTCGTCCCTGCTAGCTTGTTTACACTTTTAATTCCTTCGGTCGCTTATACCCTTAGGTCGTTGAGTCATGAAATAGAGGAGTTAACATTTTCCCCTCGAAGTACACGCCTATGCCATAGGTCGTGTGCTTCGACCTAATTCTGCTAGGTCGTGAGCGACCCAAGAGATAAGCTAACTCGCGTGCTCATCCGTCCTCTTCTCTTTGCGTTATATAAACTGTTAGCTCGTTTCTTCCTCCTTACTTAACTGCATTGACAACCTGCTCTGCCATTAACGAACCTTCGAGCTTCCAAGGGCGAATTCAATCCAACAAGTCGTCAATTCATCTTTATCATCATATTACGTAAGTAATCTCAGTCAATATCCAACCACGGCCATCATCGAAACGCGAATCCCCCTTTTTCCTGCCTTAATCCAATTTCATGTGTTGCGTTTTACCATGAATCATGTTACAATCGATCTTTAGTCGTCATTGGACACATGATGTTATAATTCACAAGAATGCAGTAATGCACTGAATCCATGGTGGATCTGAGGTGATTCGAATCGGTTTTAGGTGATTTGGTGGTGTTGAAAGATGATGGACTCTACTGTGGAGATGATAGAGGGTTATCGGGTCACAAATTAATGGGTTATCGAGTTTGTGAGTGAAGCAAAGTTAGCGGGTTAAGGTGAGTGAGGGAGTGACTGGCTTAGGAGCTTCGAACGACCTAAGGCTTAACGGTTTAGATGTGAATTACACGACCTAACTGACTTAACCACCTAACTTTTAAATTCTGAGCGACATAAGAGACGGCGACCTAAGATGTATAGTATGCCGTTTCAGATGAAATACACCTTTAACGATCTAACTTTAGGTCGCACTAAGATTTGGGCGAGCCAACTCTTTGTCATACAACTTTAGGTCACGGACGAGCTAATACTTAGACAATTTTGGACTGCCTTGAACTCTTGGCTCGAACAATGCGACTTAAGAGAGTTTGACTAATGTTAGGTCATTGGATTTGATCTGGACGACCTAAATAATCCCCGAGCTAGCTTGAGTCATTCCTGCGACTTAAGGACTTGAACACTTTTCAACTTGAATGAACATGACACTGTTGAATTGAATTCTCAACTTGAACTGCCGAGATAACATGCCTGAACTTTTTGTAGTTCTTTACAGATTATATTAACTTTAATGCTAATAACCTGTTAAACACAACATTTGCAGAGAAATGAGACGAATATACTGCCACTGATCGCCCACATCGAATGACAGATTAGTCGATAAAGGATAATCAACTTAAAGAAATTATATGAAGTGCCATGAATCAACAAATTCAAGTGAAGTATTAAAGCAAAGCAATATTAATCAATTAAAGCTGATTTGTTTGCATTAACACTGCACTTGTATTCGGACTTAAAGCAACAAGCCCTGAAACTTTATAATTGACAAATGCCTATTAGTTTAATTTCAGTCATATTTGCTTGTCGTTTTATTAGTTTTGCACAACACTTCACACATTTAGGAAACGTACACCTTCATATTTGATTATCCAGTTCCTTGTGTAGAATGACTTCTCGACAAGAAGAAGTAATAGGGAAAGCTGGAGAGGCCTTCCCGATAGCTAATCCACTGGATAATCCCCCGGAAAGGACATCAACTACCCTGAATCAATGGGTGTTCAACCAATTACGCATTCAGTCTGGTATTGCTGAAGCAGATGCTTTACTTCCTGGGCCAAACGATACTGCAGATAGGCCACCTCTCGGTTTTATCACTGTCAACCGCCAGATGTGCTTGAGTGGAGCTATTCCTCCTTTTAATGAATTTCTTCAACAACTCCTTCTCCGATTAACCATCTCTCCCTTCCAATTGCATCCCAATGGCTATGCCATCTTGATGGGACTGTGCGTACTATTCAGGAGGACACTCGATCGTCTTTCGAGCATTGAAGAAATCTGCTACTTGTGCACATTCGCAAAGAATAAAGATCATCCTTCTTTTATTCTCGTGAGAAGTTCCAGAAACTGTAAACTTATCACCGATCTTTCTGAAAGTGCTCACGGTTTTTTGAATCAATTCTTCTTCGTTCGCTGCCCCCGATCTTTCCATTTGAGCTTTTCAAAGTCCGAGGTGCTAGGTGCTAACTTCATTCTTTACTTTTACAGCACTTCCTCCTCCCTCTAAAGATCCCAGCCACAAGCCGACTTTTGAAAGACTAAACGCTGTGGCGGTTGAGGAGAGAAGCATTAAATTTTTGCTGAAAGACAAGTTTCTTCACCAATTCGGACTTCTGCACTCTTCCCGTTCTACCCAGCCTCATGAAGTCCCTGATTCTCCAGCAGAGAAACCAGATGCCCCAGTGTCCGTCGAAGAATTTATACCGAAAGAACCTACTGCTGAGGCTTCACTGGTGAAGTGTTCTACTCCTATTGACGTTGCGGGGTCATCCGAAAAATTTGCACTTGCCCCGGTCATTGAGGAAGAGGAACCTCCTCACCAATCCGGGAAGATTGCTGATGTAGGAGCTGAGGGGAAGGGTCCCGTTGGGCACGATGGTGATGACATTTTCGAGGGATTGAGCGACTTGATGATTACTTCACAGGAGCTCTTTAAAGACGATACCACTACTACTAAAGTTATTTCTCCAGTAGTTTAAGAGACATCTGTCTTGCAACAAAATCCATCAGCCCAAGAGTTGACACTTGCTGTAAAACCCGTCATCACCCCCCAACCGAGGAGTGGTTCGTAGTTTGACGCGCGTAGTTTGCACGTTACACACACTTAGGATTTTTCGGCACTTATATGCATTTTTCTTCTTTACTTCAAAGATTCTTAAGTTTTGTCTCTTCTTCATTTTCAGGCTCTCCAATGGGATGTAGCGGCTCTTATTATGATGACTTCCAGCGCTACGGAAGACGCGGCTCCTATGACCCCAAGAGGTATCGTCCTGCCTCCTGGGAGACTGACGAAGAAAGAGCTGCAAGAAAAGCTCGTGAGAGGCGTGCTTATGAAGAACGCTACGGGAGAAGGGACGAACGACATGATTCTTCCCAGAGAGAGGATGATTCTCACAAATGAAAATCTCGTGATGACAAAGGGAAAAGTCATGTCGCTGAAGATCCGAGTAAACGAGCCAAACTTGGCGAAAAGCCGACATATGAAATTTCTGAAAAGCCCGCTGCTCCCATCTCTTTGGAAATCCCTTCCAGCTCTCCTGCCCTTCAAAGAGCTGATATTCAAACAATCATCAGTAGGCCCCCGTATCAAGTTGGACAGGGTCCGGCTACTCTTCAAAGCCGTTTCCGCACTGGTGCTTAAAAGGAGTGTGTTTCGATCTTGATTTGGTCCCGATCGACAAGCAAGCTATGTTGCGAAATCTTGATGCCGTCAAACTCGATATTAAGAGAATGTCTGGTTGGCAAAAACTTGTTGATGAGCTTCATAGAGTAAACCGCGCAAATCTCGAAGCCATGCTGACTATGGAAAACGATAAATACGAATGATAGAAAATTCTCGATCAGCATGATGCAGAGATGACGAGCATCGCTGCTTACAATGAGAAGCTTGAAGTGGAAGTTGAAAAACTTAAAGAACAGCTTGCCACTTCTTCCACTTCCTATTCTCAAAGAGAAGAAGTGCTTCAAAAACAGGTGAGAGATGCTCACGCCGGGCAAAGAGATGCTGAAGCTAAATTCGAAGCACAACATCAAGTTGTAGAAAGCTACCGAACTGACATCGCTCAGTTGCGAGAAAAAACCAGCTCCCAGAACTTGGAAATCGAAATGTTAAAATCTCGACTTTCTAAAGTTGAAAAAGAGCATGATGAAGTTGTCGCCGGCAAAGCAGCGGCCGAAGAATCTCATACGGCAACTAAAGCCAACATCGGCTCTACTTTATTCGAGTTTTACATACATAGTGTTCTGGGGCGCGGTAGCCTTTTGTTTTGGGTTCGAAGCACGAAATCACATTGGCAGAAGTGTGGGAGGCTGCAGTTGATATGCTTGGAGGTGCTGGCTATGCTGAAGCAGATTTAGCGGCACACTATCTAGATGACGATGCACGTGGGAAAGGAGCAACTTGCTAAACAGCGAGCCGGAATGGCGGAAGGTGAACATTTAGGGAAGGCAACCTCAACCGACCCAGTTCAACCTTCGATTTGGGCCGACATCGGTATTGTTGGCTTCAGTTCCCATTCTCCACCTCTTGCTAAAGCTGTCATTGAAAGTGCAACCGCTCGCACTGGAGATGAGACTCAAGAAAGCACTGAAGCACAGGACTTTGAACTTGACGTAGTAAAGCCTACTTCTCCAGGTAACCTCAGTGTTGATTTTTCTCAAGTGGGCTGCTAGTTTACTTCACATGAGCTTGATGAAATTTTTGATTATTACTTTAATCTTGACACGCCACTTTCTCCTCTCTTTACGAGAGATACCGACTTTAACTTCTCTTCTCCTGTAGTGAAAGCGCCAAGTGTTGTTCAGACTTCTCCTCTTCCAGCTGTTCCCTCTCCGCCTCTTCAGATTACTCCTCCTTCCGTTTCTCAACCGGGGTCACAAGAGGAGCAGATAGAAGCTCTTCAAGGCTTGGATGACCCGGTCGCTTCACAAGAATAGAAGGCCAAGGAACCTGAAGAATGCGAAAGAATTTCGGAGCAAACTATTTCTGATGACATAAAGTTATCTGCACTTTTCACTCCTGGCAGTGAGTCTTCTTCGAGGAAGAAGGGGAAGCGTGGAATCTCAAAGAAAAAGAGGGAAGTTTCTGCCAGCGAAGAAAAAGCAGAAGAAGATCCAATTGCACCCCTTTCTCCTTCTTCCCCTACTCTTACAAGCCGACCCAAAACGTTAATCATCCGACCAAGTGAGAGCTTCAAAGGTGGCAGGAAGAAGAAGTGATGGGTTTGGTCTTATGTTTCTCGTCCTGCTTTTTGCTTTTTGCTTGTATATATAAAGGCTTGTGTCGACCGGAGATTGTGCGGGTACCGGTCCCCGCCTTTTTTTATTTTGAAACCTGCACATGTATAAAATTTTCATAGTATGGAATAAAATTATTCTTTTACTTGTACAAACTTCTGTCTGTATTTGAGAATGCATTTATTCCTCTTTTTCATACAAGTTTCTTTATTTTCTTTGTGTGATGTTGCAGTAAGCCTGTGGTATGTTGCTTGAGCATTGCTTTTATGAATGTAACTATATTATATTGCCCCCATACCACGGTTTATTGCAATCTCTTTCACATGGGCAAAATTTTGGAGAACAACTCTTCTGTTTTGAAAAGACTTGTACTCTTTCTTTGGAGAACAACTTTTCCATTTTAAGGAGGCTTGCATCCGTACTTTAGAGAATAATTTTTCCATTTGAAGGGAATATTTCTTTGATTTAGTAGAATGCACCTTGTATTGGAGAAGTCTTCTATTTCCTCTTTTTTTTTAGGAAAAATTTCTACACTTAAACTTTTGGAGATGATCACTCTTTTTCTCTTTTTTTTTAAAAAGAAAAGTAGTGAATTCTCCTGTGCGGCGAAGTGGGCTTCAAAAGAAGGCTTTGATTTGGTACTTCAATCTTCGGAGAAAAATATTCTCATTGTGGAGAGATTGATCTTTTCTTGAAAGTAGAAGTACGCCTCCAAAGAGGGCTTTTCCCTTTCTTTCTTTTTATGCGGGGTAGTGGGCCTCCGAAGGTTTTTTTTTGACATTTCAACTCTGGTGAAATGGGCCTCCGAAGAGGGCTTTTCACATTTCAACTCTTGTGAAGCGTCTACTTCAAATCTCGGTGAAATGTGTGCCTCCGAAGAGGTCTTTTGCATTTCAACTCTGGTGAAATGGGCCTCCGAAGAGGGCTTTTCACATTTCAACTCTTGTGAAGTGTCTACTTCAAATCTCGGTGAAATGTGTGCCAGCGAAGAGGTCTTTTAGCATTTCAACTCTGGTGAAATGGGCCTCCAAAGAGGGCTTTTCACATTTCAACTCTTGTGAAGTGTCTACTTCAAATCTCGGCGAATTGTGTGCCTTCGAAGAGGTCTTTTTGCATTTCCACTCTGGTGAAATGGGGCTCCGAAGAGGGCTTTTCACATTTCAACTCTTGTGAAGTGTCTACTTCAAATCTCGGTGAAATGTGTGCCTCCGAAGAGGTCTTTTAGCATTTCAACTCTGATGAAATGGGCCTCCGAAGAGGGCTTTTCACATTTCAACTCTTGTGAAGTGTCTACTTCAAATCTCGGTGAAATGTGTGCCTCCAAGTAGGGCTTTTGCCTGGAAGTTCCTTTCTCATGGTTGGATGGATTCATAGGGCGGACGCAAGTTACTTGGATGTTTGTTTGCACAAACGATCGCAACTAGTTAACAAGGGCCCTCTTCCTTCCACTTGGGAAGGTGCCTCCGGTCATTCCACCAATCTTTTTTGGTTGAGGAAGAGAACTTTCTTTTTCTGGCATGCCCCGTTAGAGGTCTTTATCCTCCGAAGAGTTGTGCCTCCGAAGAGGGCTTGTGCCTCCGAAGAGGTCTTTGACTGTTCCCTGCCTGCTCGCCCATGTCTTTTTGCCATTTTCTCATATCAGTGATTCCCTGTTATCATTTTCAAGCACACATTCCTTTCTTTTGCAAGTAATTTGTTTTATCCAAAGAAGTGTACTTCATTGTTAAGTGAGTTCGCAGGGGCAGACACAGGCCACTTAATCGGATGTTCGTTTGCATAAACGATCATAATTAGTTAGCAAGGGCCCACCTCCTGCGGAATCACTAACTGTTTGCTTGAAGCACTTCTTATATAGGATTTGAATCTAGAATTTTTGTGGCTTAACATTCGTTTGTTGAGTGATGTCAGGGATCGCTCGGTCTTGTGATGGGTAAGCTTTGTTTTAATGGCCTGCAATATTAAATCGACATTTTAACAACACAATTAAAGTACTTTACATATCGAAATAAAACAGGCATTTTGTAATAGTAGAGAACACAAGATTTATAGTGCTTCGGCCAAGAACGGGGCCTACGTTCACTTTATAGTTCTTATTATTCACTTGCACTGGCTTTACAATGGCTTTCAATATAAGAATCATACATCCATGGTTCTTTTACAGTATTTCAGCAAAGCTTTTAAGTAAAATATGAGCGCAAGTGATTGCTGTTCCAAGCCCTTGGAATTGGATCTCCTTCGACAGTTGTGAGTTTGAATGTGCCATCAAGAAGTTTTTTGCTTATGACATACGGCCCTTCTCGGTTTGGCCCAAACACACCTGTTGCTATCATAATTCTTTTCAAGACTAGATCGCCAATTTCAAAGCTGCGTTGGCGAACTTTGGAATTGAAGTTCCTGGCTATCCTTTCCTGATGGGCTGCAATTCTGAGCTTTCCTCAAGGAGGTCAAGTGCTTCAAGTTGCAGCTTTTCATTTTCATCTTGATCGAAATGGATTCTTCTGTGTGAAGGGACTTCTATTTCCACCGGAATCATTGCTTCTGATCCATATGCTAACGAGAAAGGAGTGTTCCCAGTCGTAGTTTTATGGGTAGTTCTGTATGCCCATAGTTCTAGTGGTAGCTTATCGACCCAACCACCTTTTGCTTTTTCCAGCTGTTTTTTGATGGTTGACTTGATAATTTTATTTACTGCTTCCACTTGTCCGTTTGCCTGTGGATGAGCCACTGCTGAGAAGCTTTATTGGATCTTGAATCGCTTGCAAAAATCTTGGAACTCTTCACTTTCGAATTGGGTTCCATTGTCTGTGATTATCTTTTGAGGCACACCATGCCTGCAAATGATATTCTTAGTCACAAAGTTTATAATCTTTTTAGAGGTGATAGTAGCTAATGGTTCAGATTCAGCCCACTTAGTAAAATAATCAACAACAACAAATGGCATATCTGATTCTGGACTTGGCAGTTGGCAAAGGCCTGATGAGATCTAGTCCCCAAATAGCAAATGGCCATGGACTGACCATCTGTGTTATCTCAGTGGAAGGCGCTCTTGGGATTTTTGCAAATCTTTGGCATCGGTCACATTTTCGGGCGTAGCTAGCAGCATCACGATTAATGTCTGGCCACAAATACCCATAACGGAAAATTTTCTTTGCTAGTGTTTGACCACCTGAATGATCTCCACACTCTCCTCCGTGTACTTCAGCTAGAATTGTCTTAGCCTCTTCCTTGGTCACACATCGGAGTAATGGCATTGAGAATCCCCGTCTGTACAATCGGCCATCTTGAATTATATATCTAGAGGCTTTTCTTAGCAGCTTCTGTCGTTCTTTTGAATTTTCTGGTAGAGAACCGTTGAGTAGATATTCCATTATCGGAGTCATCCACGATTCTTGCTCTTGAGATATAGTTATGATCCAGTCAATATGCATCTCATCAGTGCTTGGAGCTGACAAGACTTCCACATGAGCTAATCCCAATAATTGAGCTTCACCAGTGCTGGAATACTTCGCGAGAGAATCTGCCTTCATATTCCCTTCCTAAGGTATATGGCTTATCGTGTAATGGTCAAAATCATCAAGAAGTTCCCAGGCCTTTGACAAGTAGGTAGGCAGATTTCCTCCTTTAACTTGAAACTCTTTCCTGACTTGGCATACAATAAGCTAAGAATCACTGAAAATTTACAATACTCTGATGTTCAGTTCCTTAGCAATCTTCAAGCCAGCAATAAGAGCTTCATATTCTGCCTCATTGTTTGTCGAAGGGAATTCTAATCTCAATGCATAGCACAATGACCGCCTTTTAGGGGTTTCAAGCACAACCGCAGCTCCGGAACAGTAATCGTTTCTCGCACCATCAACATAAAATTTCCATCGAATTGGGGTATTATCAGTCACCACTTCCTCACTATCACCTTTATCTGTACATTCTGCGATGAAATCTGCTAAAGCTTGTCCATTGATTGCTCTCCGGGGATGATAAGTGATGTCGTATTCGCTGAGTTCAATATTCCACTTCAGAAGACGACCCGAAGTCTCAGGGCGAAACAGGACTTGCTTCAGAGGTTGATCAGTGAGGACTTTGATAGGATGAGCTTGGAAATATGGCCTCAATTTTCTTGATGCAATCAGTAGACAATATGCGAGATTTTCCAACTTTGAATAATTCATCTCTGCCCTAGTGAATCTTTTGCTGATATAATAAACCGGGCGCTGAATTTTTGCGTCTTCCCGTACCAACGCTGCACTGAGAGCATGAGATGAGATTGCCAAATATACGAAAAGATCTTCACCATTGTCGGGCTTAGAAAGTATTGGAGGTGTTTCCATATGACGAATCAACTCATCGAAAGCTTTCTGGCATTCAGGAGTCCAGTCAAAGTTTTTCCTTCCTCTCTTCAGAGCATCAAAGAACGGAATGCATTTATCAGTGGCTTTGGAAATGAACCGACTCAAGGCAGCGACTTTTCCATTGAGACTTTGCAATTCCTTCTTCGTTCTAGGAGCTTTGACTTCTCCTAAGGCAGCAATCTGAGCAGGATTAGCTTCAATGCCCCTAGCACTCACAATGAAACCCAAGAACTTTCCGGACTCCACCCCAAATGAACAATTCAAAGGATTAAGCTTCATTCCATACTTTCGGAGGACTGCAAACATTTCTGCCAAGTGATCCATATGGTCTACTGCCTTCTTTGATTTCACCAGCATATCGTCAACATAAACTTCCATAGTCTTGCCAATCTGTGGTTTGAACATAGCATTAACAAGTCTTTGGTAAGTTGCCCCTGCATTCTTCAGTCCAAAGGGCATGACTCTGTAGCAGTAAAGACCAACATCGGTGCTGAAGCTAGTGTCCTCCTGATCTGGCTCATGTATCATGATCTGGTTATATCCGGAGTAAGCATCCATAAAAGATAACAATTCACGCCCCGCTGTTCCATCCACCAACTGATCTATCCTGGGTAACGGGAAGCAGTCTTTGGGGCAGGCTTTGTTTAAATCTGAAAAGTCGATGCATACTCTCCACATTCCATTAGCTTTCTTAACCAGTACTGGATTTGAAACCCAATTCGGATAAGTAGACTCCCTGATGAAGCCATTCTCCATGAGCCGATCTACCTCTTCCTTCAATGCTGCTGACCTTTCAGGACCCTGGGTTCTTCTTTTCCGCTTTACAGGTGTAAACTTCAGATCAATATTCAGAGTATGTACTGCAACTTCTGGAGATATTCCACACATATCAGCATGAGTCCAAGCGAATACATACAGATTTGCTTTCAAGAATGATATCAAAATATTCTGAACCGTCGCATTAAGTTGCGAACCCACATTCAGCACCTTGTTAGGGTCTTTCGGGTCAACAGGTATTGGCACCGTTACCTCCACTGGCACCACTCTATTCTCCCCTGCACTGGCTTTTCTAGGATCCATTTCTTTTCGTGCACCACTATGCTCGCCAGTGCAGGGTCCACCCTGTAATTGCTACAAGGTTGATTCTTTGATGCGGACTGGGGCCGTCGCATCTTTTTCCATCTCTCTCTTCCTTGCTTCATGCAACTCTACAAGATAACATTCTCGCCCAGCATTCTGATCCCCTTTAATAACACCAACTCCATTATCCGTGGGGAATTTCATCGTAAGGCACCACGGGGCAAGAATTGCCTTAAATGCCGCAAGAGTTGGTCGGCCTAGGAAGGCGTTGTAGGCAGAAAATTCATCAACAATTACAAAAGTCTATTTTTGAACCACCTTTTTCTGCCCCTCCCCAAGCTCCACAAACAAGTCAATAGTTCCAATTGGCTGCTTTGGCTCCCCAGTAAACCCAGCAATTTTCTGCGATGAAGCTTGGACATCAGCCATCGTAATTTTCATTTGATCGAACGTATTTTTGAAAAGAATATTGCAAGAAACGCTGCAATGAACAAGCACTCTTCTTACAATAGCCGGCCCAATACCTGCAGAGATGACCAAGGGATCCATGGTAGGAGCTTCAACACCCATAGAGTCCCTGGCTCTGAACACAATATCATCATTAAAAGTTTTCTGCTGCTTCAAAGGTGCAGCATCTTCCAACACAAAAACACTCTCTTCTGTTGGTGCATACTTCAAGGCACGGGCATATCTTTCCATCTCATCCCAGCTTCTGCCTGCTGGGTGAGGACCTCCTGTAATCACATTAATAACAGGCCTTTCTGATTCATGTGCTGCCGCCCTCTTACTTGAGCTGGGTTGATGAACAGAAACTTCTTGCCCCTGAGTTGACGAAGTTGGGTCGTTCCTGTTCCTCTTTACATACTGTTGAAGTTTATTTTCTTTCAATAGTTCCTCAATCAAATTCTTCAAATGACGGCACTCATTAGTATCATGGTCGGGTTGATTGTGGAATCGGCAAAATCTTCTAGTTTTCTCAGCATTTTTCCCAAGCCTTAATTTAGCTGGTGTGGGTTATTCGACAGTGTCCTTGGTTGCAAAGAAAATGTTTTTTGGTGTATCGGTTAAGGGAGTGAAGTGAAAAGGACGATTTTTCTTTGCATTTCCCTGCTTCTTCCCTCCTCGTTCTCCCTCTTCTAAGTACTAGATTCTTTTTTATTCGAAGCAGCATTATTGTTCCTAACCTCTGTCAATACCACTTTCGTCGGTGTTTGAAGGCTTTCCAAGCGCATGAACTCATCAGCTTTCTTGTAGAATTTCTCAAGCGAGTTTGGTTCCTTCATCTTCAACCATTTCCCAAACTCACTCGATTTGTCGATAGCCCTCATTAAGTAGGTCAAGACCATTCATGGCTCTGCATTGTCCACTTCAGCCAAGGCTATGTTGAAGCGGTTCAAGAAAGATCTATAGATTCTCTGGGATTCTGTTCTAGGATGGACAGTGACATAATATCCTTCGCCTTTGAAGCATACAACCTGAATTATTCTTTAAACTTCCGAGTTAAATCAGAGAACTGGTCTATAGATCGGACTGGTAGCTTTGTAAATCAAAGTAGAGCCACTCCCTCCAAGTATATTGGAAATGACTGGCATTTGATCTCATCCGATGCCCTGGCACCAGTCATGTGCCAGTCATACTTGTACAAGAATTGATTAGGGTCGCTTGTCCCCTTATAAGTCGGAATGGTGGGAGGAACAAACTTCCTTGGAAATTCTGCTTTCAGAATTCTCTCGGTGAACGGAGTCTTGCTCGAAGCGAAGCCCCATTCTTTTTCATCTTCTTCTCTCTGCATGCTCTCTTCCATGATTTGTCGAACCATTCCAGAGAAGTATTCCTCATCATTTAGAGGCTCTACAGGACAGACATCAGCCATTTTCTCGGAAGTTTGTCTTGACAAGCGTTCGCGGAGGATTGGCTGCGGCCCTGATCCTTCAGCTTGGGGAGGTGTCTCTCCAACGGGGCCAGCTGCCCTTTGAGGAATATTTCTTGCTTCAGCATTATGAACATCATCGGCAAAGTTTTGTTCATTATTCACCGGTTGATGGTTAGCTCCGAGGAAAGCGTTCAACCTTTCCAACATTAAAGTGTTTTGGGCTTTCATTTGCTGGTATAGCCCAGACACCGCAGCATCTAACTCCGCTCGTGTAATTCCAACACTTGGATCTGTTTGACTTAACGGAGGAGAAGTGACGGTATTCTCTTGGACATCACCGGATCTAGAAGATCTGCGCTTTCTTCTAGGAGCCATTATCTCTGATAGACTTCTGGTTTTGAGAGAGATTCTTTCAACAAACTTTTGCGAAGTAATGATGAATACAGCCTAAGTTGGGTTCTCAGCGAAAGCACCAAAAATGTTAACGCTAAAATTGAACGCTAACACCCCGGTGTAAGAAGAGATTAAGTGAAAGCACCACCCGTCAATACGGGAATTAGGAGCAAGTAGAAAAGTCACAGAATAAACAGTAAAGAGACAACAGTTTTATAGTGGTTCGGCTTCAAGTTAAGCCTACGTGCACTTTAATCTTCTTTATTGCTGAATCGATTACAACTTTACAATGATCTTCGATTACAACACTACTAAGACAAATAGCTAAAACTCCGATGTAGAAGAACTCCTTGAATCCATGTCGAATGTGTTAGATTTATTCTTGAAGTTTGTTGAAGTGTCCTTCGTGTTTGAAGTGTTGGATGAGTCGAAAATCAGCAGCGTATAGGCGTTCCAGAAATGAGCCAAATGGTCCCCCCTTTGATGGAGTAGGCATGGTATTTATAGGAGATTTCTGGAGTAGGTCGTAGGTCGTAGGTCGTAGCGACCTAAGGGATGCGAGCTACGGCTTATCTTGGTTGCACTTGGTCTTCTCTGAGCGGGTTAGTAGGTCGTGGGCGACCTAGGGAACATGGGTTATGGTCTAACAGGGTTGGACTTGATCTCCTGAACAAACTGGTAGGTCGTAGCGACCTAGGAGAGAAGCGGCATAAGAAGTTACGGCTTATAGAGTTATCTCGGTTATGGGCTCGGTGAAGAAGTAGCATGCATGCGGCCTCACACTGTCTTAACCCGTTAGGTCGTTAGGGGTCTTTAGGTCGCTAACTCGTTAGGTCGAGCATCCATGTTAACCCGCTCATTCTTCAGGTTGTTAGGTCGCTGGACCTTCTAACCCGTTAGGGCGCTGAGTCGCTTTATTCCTTAGGTCGTTAGGTCGCGTTAACTTTAGGTCGTTAGGTCGTGTTAGCTTCGTCCCTGATAGCTTGTTCACACTTTTAATTCCTTCGGTCGCTTACACCCTTAGGTCGTTGAGTCATGAAATAGAGGAGTTAACAAATAGCATTCCCTTTCAAACAAGGACTGATGGTGACACAATAGATTAGGTGAGGCTGGGCAGGACCCTTTCAGACTAGGACTGATGGTCTCACAATAGTTAGGTGAGGCTGGAACATAGGGTAAATAAGAGGCCAATAGATATAAGTTCAAATTGGGGGATTTGAGCAAGGGGCGCAACTAAATTTTCTTTGTTAGGACCCATACCAACAGCATTCCTCTTCAGACTAGAATTAATGGTTTCACAAAACACTTAGGTGAGACTGGCAGGACCCTTTCAGACTAGACTGATGGTCTCACAACAAATTAGGTGAGGCTGGACATGCTTATGCCGAGTAGGGTAAGTAAGAGGTCACAAGAGGGGGTGACAGTTAGCATGTACCGGAGATGACCGAGCGTGCAGCATTGATAAGGGTAGATAAGTCGCTATTGCGTTCCAAGCACTAAACATGTGTCTTTTGCTATGGGACCCATAGGATGGGACTAGCTCACAGTGGCACAACAGAGATAGAAGGACGATCAATGGTAGAATTAGGATTCAGCCTGATTAAAATAGGATTAGGATTTCAGCCTAATCATAGCAATCTAAGACAAGTGCAAACAATCACAATCAAAGCAAACAGTTAAACCGTATTTTATCCCAGTTTTAACTTTTCTTTATTTCCTTTTATACTAGAACCGTTGCTAAGTCTATTATCTTTATCTTGCTTAAAAATACAAATAGTTACTTTCATTCTCCAGGCTTATAGTCTGACCCACTCCTCTATTTTCCCTTTTCCTTCATAGGCCAGCAGAGTTAAGGACAGTAGATTCAGATTTCTTGAAGATTCAGTTGCGGAGTTTTTCTTCATGTATTCTCGTACTTTTCAGTTTCCTTTTCATTTGGCTTTTAATGTACTGGTACTTATGAGAGGGATGATTATTTTTATTGTACTCTGATTTTATGAGACTGAGATCTATTTTTCATAAGACATTTGTATTTGGTATTTGAGACATGTAATGTTTCTCATACTTATTTTATGAAGTAATGATAAGTATTTTAAATGTTTCCGCTATTATTATTTATTTATCTTTTGAATCTTTGTCTCTGTGATGCTTTAGTTATATCTATAAAGCACCATATCCTTTAATATGTCTTTTTTGCGTATAGTAAAGGGTGTGGGGTGTTTCAACAAAGATAAGTGTGGGGTGTTTGATGTGCGCGTAAAAAGTGCATACTTTTACTTCCATATTAAATCTATTTTTATTTAAATAAATGAACATATTATGTTATTCTACATGTGTAAACCAAAATTTAAATTGTTTCCAAATCATTTATTCATCTTCATTTAGAGGCTAAAACGGTAATTTTGCGTATGATTTAATTTGAGAAAATTTATTTGCATATTTTTATTTTTATTTGTAGGAAATGAAGTGCAAATATGAAGAGGGTTCATGGAAGACTACATGCACAAATGTTGAAGGCAAATGAAGAAGGGAGAATTCATGCAACATGGAGGAGCCTACTATCCCATTACCATATGGTCCATAATTAAAAGCATATGCATATGTTAATGGAGGTTTAAAGGCATTTTGGTGAGGATTAATTAATTCCCTAATGACTATTTGGAGGTTACACTTCTTAAAGGACATTTTAGGTAGTCCCTTAAAATATGAATTACGGTTTTAAACATGTATAAATACCCCTTATGTCTCATGTAATTATCTTCTTACCTTTCACCCAAGTTGTAGCCATAAAATCATAGATAGATAACAATTTCTTTCATGGCTTCTTAAGCCTTGTTTTTACTTTCATGCAATTTACATTTATGCTCTTTTAATTCTCTAATGCTCCTTTTATTTCATGTTAGCAGTCAGCTCTCTTTTATTTTAATAGCTCTCATTTTCCTTTTCCTTTTCCTTTCGTGTTGAAATCATTCTATGTTATCATACTTTCAAATATGAGTAGCTAAACCCCTTCAATTTAGGGGTAATGAAGCTCTCATGAAACATATTAAGTTAACATAATGATTTTATTTATAATCTCTCTTACATGTTGATGGAAAGTATGAATGAGGGTGGTTTATGTTTTCCTTTATTGAATTTTGATAGCCTATGTTAACATCTCAAACAGACTATGCTTAACTTTATTTAAAACATAAGCTATTTGTTGATTGCTTAAGCGGTTTTGAAGTGAAAGTTAAGCTAGAATCAAAATTTGATGGTCTATGTTACTAATTAATAGTAAATAGATTGTACTTAAAATAGATTTTATTTTTCATATCATGTCATGATTAAGAGAGTTGATATGTGGATTGAATGATGTGTTAGAGTTTTATGGTTTAAGTGGTGTTAATTATTAGCTCAAATAAACCATACTTATAATAAGCATATTAATTATTTCTACTTAATATTCTTAAAGAATGGATACAAGTAAATTTTGTGTTGATTTATGTGAATGATTGGATGTGGATTTGCCTATCAATTGTTCTTATCATCATAGTTTCTTCACCTTTTCTCTAGTTTAATTTTTGCAGTTTTTCTTAGTTTGAAACTACTCCAAAATTTTGGGCTAATTGATTGAGTATTATTAGAATTTAATTCATTCCTTGTGGATCGACCCGTACTCGCATATGTACTAAAATTGAACGCCGTGCGCTTACAATTTATAAAGATTATATTTTTAACGATATTTTTAATCCGGCGTTTTAACAACCTGTGGATGACCAAACTTGCGAGGCATACATTGCAAATATGGTCAGGCGCTTAACTATTATTCAACATCGTGTAATTTAAGTCATTAAAAACAACTCATGTCATACAATGATTGTGTTTCAAGCCATCATATCTCATGGTGGAGATCAACTCACCATCTACTTTGGATTCTATTATCCGGAGATAAGATCCTGATTTCTATTTATAAAGTTTCCTACTCTATTTAGACTTGGAAAAAGCCTACAATGAAACTAACTACAAAGCCTCTCAGGAAGGAAAATGCCATTGCTACCTCCTTACGACCTACAGATGAAGTAGTAGAGAACATATAGACCAGTTACAAATACTGGATTGGACTATTCACTAGAAGTGCACCCACACCCGAACCCGTGCAGTAGCATAGTTTGGACAAGGAACTATTACTCAAACGGTACTCCTAGAGGCAAGAAAACCTTGGAGATATGACATAAACCGAGATCGATTACCGAACCAAGCTCCTATTGTAGATTGTGATCACTCTCAACTGACCAGCCTCCAATCCCATCATGGAACTCTCATCGTCGAGTCACACATGGTCGTTGTCGAAAATTATCAAAAATCATCGAAACAGTCGATGAAAAACTCACTTCAGGTTGACTCGAAGTCGAACTTCGATAATCGCTGATTTGACTCAAAGCAAATTCTAGGGGCCTTGACTCGAAGTCAAACATTCCCTTTTCAGAGTTATGTTTAATTAAAAATAATCATGATAAAGACACAAACAACATCCCGCATTTGAATTCCAACCAGTGTCCAGAATATAATATGGAGAGTGAACCTCCATCAGATAATGCTGCAGAAGTTGAGGACAATGTTGGCATCCACTCAACATTGCCTCGCATTGCTGAGGAATTTGACATCTCCCGCATTCAAATTCTAGAGAGTTATATTGCATCAACATCTGATAATGCTATGGAGGAATCTGAAAAGCAATTTGATATATCAGAATTACATATTCCCAAAACCAAAGCAATTGGTAAATACAAGAGCACAAATAAAGAGAAGAAAGCTTTTGGGAAAAAATACATATCAATCAATCCAGACTGGAATGAAATGACCACAAGGCTTAAAGCTAAAAGCTCTGAGAAAAAGAAGAAGGGTAGCAGTGTATCAGGTTCAATCTGAAACCCTGTTTACTTATTTCACTTTATCCTTTTATTATTTTTTATTATGTCTACCATGGCCTGGAATGTTAGGGGTGTGAATTCCCCTGCTAAACAAACTGACATTTTAAATATGGTTAGAATTTACAAACCATCTGTAGTTGCCCTTATTGAAAACTAAATGGATGATACTAATATTGAGAAATTCTGTTTCAAACTCTCCAATAACTGGAAATCCATAAACAATAATGATTGTGGTAATAAAGGTAGAATCCTTGTTACATGGGACTCTAACATTTGGAATTTGGTTTATTTAAATAAGGATATTCAATTTATTGATTGCAATTTCAAAAATGTTGGTGGTTTCTCCCTTCAAATAACCAATATATATGGTAGTAATTTTGAAAATAAGAGAAACAGTTTACGGTATAGATTAAAAGCTCTTAGTCAAAGCTATGATTTCCCTTGGATTATTTTAGGTGACTTTAATACTGTTTTTCACGTTAATGAAAAATTTGGTGGTAATAAAATCCCACACAGTAAGCTTGAAAAAATTAATAAATTTTTACTTGAATCTGGGCTTATTGAACCTAATATGATTAGCAATAAATACACTTGGAAATCTGGAAAGGAGGAAAATATTCATTTCAAGCTTGATAGAGTGTTAATTAATGAAAAATTTTGTTCTACCTTTCCAAATTTCTGTTGTTACTCTATTGATCAAAACACAAGTGATCATACCCCTTTACTGATAAACTTCTTTCAAAATCAAACTAATAATAATATTAAAGCCACTCCTTTCAGATTTAAAAATGGATGGGTCTTAAGCAATGATTATAATGATATTATTAAAGATTGTTTTACTTTTTCAAATAATGGTTCTTATCAGTTCCAGTTCAGCATGTTTCTTAAAAACACAAAAAATAAAATTAAAAACTGGAACAAGAATAGCTTTAGTAAAAATGACTGTTTAAATAAATTAAGAGAGGAAGGGAAATTGTTACAAAAGCTTGCTGATGATAACCCTGACAATACTAATATTTTTGATAAATTCTTTTATAATCAAGCTAAGCTTTCTCAAGAACTTTATACAAACACTATCAATTTCAAGCAAAAAACTAAAGTAGATTGGCTTACTATGGGAGATGAGTGCACCAAATTTTTTCATGCTAAAATGAGCTGCAGGAAGCATATCAACAACATAGGTAAAATTATTAACAGTAAAGGTGAATGCATAAATGACATTGAAAGGATTGTCAATGAAGCTATTAATTACTACTCTCAGTTGTATTTTTCTGACTCAAATGAAACTAAATTTCCTAATATTGTGTGTAAGAATGTGTTAAATGATAATGATGCAGATATCTTTTTAGCTCCTGCTAGTATAGATGAAATCAAAGCTATTATTTTTAATGCTGGTGATAAAAAAAGTAATGGTCCAGATGGTTTCAATGCAAAAAAATTCAAAACTCATTGGGAGAATACCATAGATCATATTCTAAAGTAGTTAATGAATTTATGAATGAAGGTAAATTGCTTAAAGTTTTAATCATACTTTTATTACCTTAATTCCAAAAAACAAAAATCCATCTTGTATTGAAGATTACAAACCAATATCCAATTGCAATTTTGTTTACAAAATCATTGCTACTATTTTAAGTAATAGAATAAAATTGTTTCTCCCCTTTTTAATTTCTAAAAAGCAATGTGCTTATATAGCTGGCAGATTAATATATGAAAATTCCTTGCTAGAACATGAAATGATCAGGGATTTCAATAATAAAAAAGGGGATAAAATGTGTCTTAAAGTTGATCTCCAAAAAGCATATGACAAAGTTAACAGAAAATTTATAATTCATATCATGAAATGCATGAATTTTCTTGCTAAATTTTGTAGGTTAATTTTTGAATGCATTAATACACCCACCTTCTCAATATTATTTCAAGGTAAACCTGAGGGTTTCATCAAGAGTAACAGGGGTATCAGACAGGGAGACCCTCTTTCTCCCTATCTTTTTACCTTAGCTATGGAATATTTTTCTATTCTTATTGATATTGAAACTATCAAAAACAACATTTCTCCAATAAATAGAGTGCAACCATGCATTACTCACCTGATTTATGCTGATGACCTTATGTTGTTCTCTAAAGCTAACAAAGATAATGAAGAGGCAATTAGTCAGGTTTTTGAAAATATGTACAAATATGCTGGTCTTAAAATTAATGAATTTAAAACAAAGGCATATTTCAGCAAATAATGCAGGTACAAAAAAGAAGTTCTGGATGTTCTTAAAGTGAGTGAAGGCAATCTTCCTATTAAATACTTAGGCCTTCCTCTATCTGGTAATCAAATCAAAGATAGTGACTGTTCCTATCTGATAGAAAAAATTCAAAACAGAATGGAAACTTGGTCATGCAAGCTTCGATCTATTGCTGGTAGAATTGAGTTAATTAAGACTGTTGTTTATGCCATTATTTTATACTGGTTTTAAACACATCATATTCCTATTGCTACAATTAAAAAAATTGAAAGCAGATGTGTTAAATTTCTTTGGAGAGGAAAATACCATAAAATCAGTTAGGACAAAGTATGTAGACCCAAAAATGAAGGTGGGCTTGGTATCAGAAATATAAATGATCTTAATTTAACTTGTCAATTAAAACTTTTTTGGAGGTTTATAAGTAGCGATTCTTTATGGAGAAAATGGATGACTTGCAAATATCTTAAAAATAAAAACTTCTGGACCACTTTACCAAAAAATAATCAATCCAATGCTTGGAATCAAATTTTAAAATGCAGAGTTTTAGGAAAATCTTTAATTCAAAGAAATTTTAAAGCTGGGCATGAAACTAGTCTATGGTTTGACCCTTGGTTTCATAATGACTCTTTTATTAATAAGGTTGGTTGGGATAATCTTGATATTTGTGGTGAAGCTAATGCTAGTGTAAATATCATTATTAAAAATAATCACGGGCAACCCCAGCTTCATCCAATCACTAATCCTCATAAAAATTCTATTATTAATATCCCCTTAGATCATGATGTTGAAAGTGATTACTGGGAATGGTTAGCTAGGAGTAATGGTAAATTTTCCTTCAAAAAAACCTGGGAGCATATCAGAAACAAACAACCTATTGTAGAATGGTACAATTGCATTTGGAACAGGGTGAATAATCCGAAGATGGCTATCTGCACATAATTTGCTATTAAAAATAGATTGCCAACTTTGGATATAATCAATAAGTGGGGTAGAAATAATTCCTCACTCTGTTCCTTATACAATTTATAGAATGAAATAGTGACTCATTTATTCTTTGAATGCAGCTACAGTTACTATATTTGGAGTCAAATCAAATCTACGTTGAGGATGAATAATACAAACATCATGGATCTTAATCAAATTATCAGAGATCAACAACCATTTCAGAAGTAAAGCCCTTGAAAGAGATATGGTGCATGTTCTTTTAACTACTGCAGTTTATCATTTATGGAAAGAAAGAAACAACCGTACTCACAACAATATTAAGCTGTCCAAAGAGCAAAGATGGAACATAATTGAAAATGATAGCGAAATCATTCTCCAGAAATCTAAAAAAAAGATCAGAAATCAGACCAGATTCGATTTCCTTTCGGATTATTAGAGCAAAGAGGCTGGCAGTAAGCATATCGAGCATTATCTTCACAATCCGAAGACTTATCAAGTTGATACTAACATTCATCAGAGTATCAATCAAGTCAACTTCGAGCCTCGAACCAGCAATTGCTCTGTTAATGGCGAAGGTAGCTGCAAATCTACAGATCTGGATTGTGTTAGCACCAGATCTGTAGATCTTAGCCACGCAACGCACAACGTTGCCTCGAGAAATCATCTCAACTCAAATAACGCTGATAGCAGCATAAGAAGGAAATTCAAGTAGAGTCTTTCATACTGGGAGAGGGGCGAGAGTAGTAGGAGTGAGAAAACGAAGTAGATCTACCTTCGCTTTCTGTTTTCATTGTCGCCATTGTTTTAACTTGGTTTGAGAGTGTTGTCGGCTGCTCTGTGTGTTGTTTCTAGGGTTTTTAGGTTTGTTTTCGCGGTTCGGGTTTATCTTTTGATACCCGCTTGTTTGTTGGGCTGGGCTCTTTTACTTTTTTCAAAAAAAAAATATTCGAAAAATTAAGTAAAAACTTAAAATATTCATCGATATTTAAACCAAAACAAAATTTTGTAGAATTTCCATTAGAAATCTTCAATTTTTGAGAAACATCATTTTTCCATAAAAACCAACAAAAGAGTTTGAATTATAAGAATTATGTTTTCTTTTACGTTATCAATTCAATTAACGGAACTAGTACTAGTTTATTGTATAATGTTATCAGCTGTTTATTTTGTGTCCTAGCCATGCTCTAATTTTGTATATTGTATCAAAAATTTTTAGCAATCCTCTCAATTTAGGGAGATTTAGACTATTGGTACATAAATGGAATTTGCTATATTAACATGGTTTTCGCTGTCAAAAAGAAAAAGAAAATGTTGTTTGGTTTTTCCTTCTTTCTTTTCCTCAACTAAGATTTTGTTAGTAGATACTGTTATAATTCAGTTTAGTTAATATGTTAGCATCTTTTCCATTAATTTATGTTGATGTATCACAACCAGTCACCGTGTCTGGATTAAACCATTTTTTACACTAGAATTGGCTCATGCTTTGCACACAGACTGTTTATATTATTATAAACGAAAAGCAAGGACATTTTCAGAATTTCAAAAAGACGTCGAGTAAATTAATTCAATGAATTTTCTTTATTAGTAGTAGAGATGAAACGGCCATGCCATGAAACAATATGTCTAAGCACATGTAGTTACCGTTGTTTGCATTTTCAATGAGTGGGTAACTCGTCCAGTCGGTGTATGCACGACCATATGTAGCTTAATCGTAGCCTTTCAACCTTTTCTCCTGTATCTAAATGTCACTACATTAATTTATACATGAAAATATGCAGAATGCTCTGTTTTCATTTACATGATATATGCAGGTTACGCTAGTGAAAAAGGTAAATGAGGCAACAACTAACCTTCCTGGTGGGGATGATTTGGGACAATGACATATTCTTAGTTTCTTATCGGTTATGTACGTATGCATTACTGTGTATGTATGAAGTTAACATTTTCGAGAGAAGACAGGAGCAAAAGAACCAACAATTGTGCTAAATAATAATCAAAACTGCTCGATAAGCAAATTGTTGGAGATGGAATTTTATGCAAGGCATTTTGACAAAAAGAACAAACGGTTGGAGAAGCTCTTGTAATAATGCCTTGTAGCTAATCCGTTGGTATTATAAAACCTTGCATTATCAAACCAACAGATGAGAAATTTTTCTGTTGCAAAAATTAGTGATAATTAAGTCTGTTTGGGACCTAAAATAGGTAAATGTTTTAAAAATATATATGATAACCGTGTGTAACACCTACGTAGCACGCACTAATGTTGTTAAATACAATTCAAAGTTATATTGTCAATGTAAGGCATATAGCATCTTAATTTGCTATTCTAAATGATCTTGAACTGAATCCACAAAACACAACGATTAGGGATTTTTATTTGAGAACATAAAAAAGCAATTGCAAACTATTTTTTTTTAAATCCGAAAGTAAAATATTTTGTTTATAAAATGCATAACTTAAAAAAAGTATTAGTTTAACACACACGTGTGTTTAAGTATATGTATGTGTGTATCAAATTAAAATTAATTCAGCCGCAAAAATGTTTTGTAGTATTTAAAGTCCGAAAGTAAGTTTTTATTATTATTTATAGATTACATAACTTAAACAAATATTAGTTTAACACACACACCCATAGATGTGTGTGTGTATAATTTATTTTAATTCAAAATTAGTTTGGTCGAGAGAATTTCATTTTTAATTTCTAAAACATTTTAATGAATAATAAATTATTTACATATTATCTAATTTAATTTTAACTCACAAACAAATCATTTAAAATACTAAACCATGTTAAAAATTAATAAACAATATCACACACACAACATGCATATATATGTTAAAATTAATATAAACAAAAGATTTTTTATTGGCCGAAGTACAAATATGTGCATACAATTTTTAAAAAATAGCACATCATATTAAAAAGGATGAAATATACAGACTAATGTTAAGCGTTAGGTTGACACGGTATAACAAGCTATAATTTATATATGCAAGGCTATATAGTTAAAACCCTGCTGAAGGCAAGGCTATATAGTTAAAACCCTGTTGAAGCCCGCAAAATCCCTACTATACCGCATAGCGCTCTTCGACCACAATGCTATTAAATAGTAGATTTTCTTTAAGCCCCATCGTATTCCGCTACACCCGCTAAATCAAGCCTTTTTAGCATCCGTTTTAGCAACAATAATATACAATGATTGGTTTGACTAGTTCTCTTTTAAACCAGATTACCAAAGTTAGGATAACGACCCAATTTTAAGGAAAAAGTGTTCAATATAAGTAAGAAATCTATTGTAGTCACCACATCTAGTCAGTAAAAATCATGATATTCTTCGATTTTGTTATATAGGATTAACAATATTTTTTTCTACATAAATGGTGTGAGAATGTGAATAAATTAACTTTAAATGTTTGATTTTATATCTAATGAAGCTCTTTTCATCTATTTTACGCTAAATCCCCGCTTTAACTTTTTGCATCTCTACCGAATTGCACAGATGCAGTGTGATATAAAAATTACAATACGTAAAGATCATTGTATAAAAATAGAATGAATTTTACCGGCCGCCGATTCACATCTTGATCTAGTTAGCCTCCTTGATTTATCAGATCTACACTCTCTACCATAAACATATGATGTGCTAACACCAGATTATATTATTCGGTTGGGGATGAACAAAGTTAGGAAGTGAGTGGGGTTGAGGGGAGGAGCTTGCGGCTTAAAGATGGAGAAGAGAGTATAAAAATCATCCAGAAAATAGAGGCCAAAATCTGAATATATAGTGTGGTATAGAGGGAAATATCTTGCATAATTCTTTCTTACCAATTAAAAACAAAGTCACCCTTTGCCTCTTTTTCATCCGCATGGAACAACGTCCATAATGGACCAAAACACCCACTCAACGCATTAACAATTTATTCAATTTAAATCCAATTAACATTGTTGATATCGTATATTGATACACATGTATATAACTTTTAAATACACATCCAATAAATTACTAATAACACGCCAGACAATTCTAGAGGCACTTTATTATACTAAATACACCCAACATAATAAATACAATAATATTTAGTATTTCATAAATACTAATTAATTATGTTAATTATAACTATTATAAATCAGTTAAATTAAGCGGCGTTTTGAAGACTGAATAGATTCGACCGTGCGAATCACGGGTATGAATTCAGCCAGCAATTAATATCTAAACAATTTAAATACTAATTTTCACTGTCACTTTAGCTAGTGGCGTGACAATTTGACTTCATTCATCGCTTACAAATCTCATCGATAAAATCCAACTTTACAAATTCAAGCGGTACCTCTTATTAACGATTATTTACACTAATTCTCTTCATCAACACTATATCACATTAGGATTTATGGAATATGATTTTGGTCAGAATTCCAATATCGTCAATGTTTAATTTGGTTAGTCCATTATTAGAGTTCTTAGTTTAATAATAACATTTATTACTAAATGTACTACTTTGGCTATAATTTGACTTTGAGTTGACCACAATACTAACCTCATACAATCGAAGAGATGAATTCTCTATTGAATAGCATTTCACTTCAATGTTTCAATTCAGACCCAACTATAAACATTCGATGGATATCATGCCAAGATTAAGCTATAATCAAAGTGGAGTTCCACATTGAAAACTAACTGTATTCTCAAGTCGAGAAAACTATGTAATATCATCACTTTAAGTTTTTCCATTTGACCTTGTTGTTATTAACCAACAGGAAACTCTCGGATGAGTTGTTTTATAGTTATCTAATAACTATCAGTACATAACCTCTTGGTCCTCCAAACAGCCATAGGTAATATAGTACCCAACATTTGGAGAACATTACATACTCTGATCTCAACGGATGTATCTATGTTGCTTTCGAAACATCTT
The DNA here is from genome assembly GCA_030765085.1 of Allium cepa. Taxonomy (NCBI): domain Eukaryota; kingdom Viridiplantae; phylum Streptophyta; class Magnoliopsida; order Asparagales; family Amaryllidaceae; genus Allium; species Allium cepa. Next base: position 106,941,594 of record CM060946.1, read on the forward strand.
GACCAGGAATATTTAAAATAACATGTTATTTAATTTTGTGATAATTTTATCATTGTTAATACTCCTTGTAATTATTATTATCACATAATATATCATTTAAAGATTATCTATTAAATATATTTAAATTAATTATTTAATTAATGTATCATAATAGGATAAATATATAAAAGAAATAAACACCTTTTATTTCGAACTAGATATTAGTATAAAATAAATAATCCCATAGAGCCTGCCTCTCACTCCATCAATCTCCCATTTGGACTTAGGGTCGATTATGAAATGTCAAGCACATCCTTTGATCAGTTTGCTTTGTACCAGTCAAGTAAGTCCCTTCATGAATGAATCTGTTATGTATCCTTAGTCCCTACTCTTTCAGTTACAACTTCTTTATTACTGATAAATTCTCTTATAAAGTGGAACTTTCAAAGAATGTGCTTTGACTTTTTGTGAGCTCTTGGTTCTTTTCCGACTTGCATCGCGGCTTTGTTATCACATAAGAATGTTTTGGGTTTCTCAACGTTTGGAAACACGCCTAGCTCAATCATATACTTGCACATCCCGACCACTTCTTTAGCTGCTTCGTTAAGGATGATATACTCGTCCTCTATCATTAAATCAGCTACTGTCTCTTGCTTGCAACTTTTAGAACTAACCACTCTACCATTTAACTTGAATACATAACCCAACATTGACTTACTATCATCAATATAACTTTGACAACTTAAATTTGTATACCCCTTTGTAAGGAGGAATTTATTCCCCTACATAAGAAATAAGTCTTTAGTATTTCTTAAATACTTAAAATATATTTTATTATCGTCTAATGCTTTTCGTCTCGATTAGACTAATATTGGCTTACGCATCTTAATGCATAAGCTGCATCTAGTCCATTACATAACATACATGATGGAACCGACTATGGATGAATATGGCATCCCCTTCATATGCTTTTCGTCATCAGTAAGAGGAACGTCCTTCTTAGAAAGGACAATTTCCAATTGAGTCAGAATAATTCCGTGTTTGGAATTTTCCATACCGAACCTTTTAAGTATGATATCTATGCACATGGATTGAAACAATCCCAACAACCTTTTGGATTTATCTCTGCATATCATAATATCTAGTAAACTGTTGCTTCTTCCAAATTCTTCATTGAGAAGTTCATGGACAACCATTCTTTCATCAATTGCAACAGTGCAATGTCATTTCTAATCGGAGAAAACCATCGACATGTAAGACTAAGAATACGATAGCACTTCCTTATTCGTTCTGATACATGCATGCTTCCTTTGTACTCTAGTAAAATCCAAACTATTTGATTACTTTAAGCGCTTATTCCAACTCTTTGAAGCTTGCTAAAGACCATAAATTGATCTTAACAATTTGCATGCCTTTCCCTTGCTCCCATTGACCTTGAAACCCTTGGACTACGACATGTAAATGGTCTCTTCTAAATCACCATTTAGAAATGCTATTTTCATATCCATCTGCTAATATTTCATAGTAAGAGAATGCAATGATAGCAAGCATTATTCGTATGGACTTTAGGCATGGATACAGATGAAAATATTTCATCAAAATCAATGCTTTGAATCCGATGAAAATCGTTTTTAATCAGCTTTCGTTACATGTTTCTACCTCTCCATCTGCATTTAGCTCTTTATTTAAAATCCGTTGCAGCCGATGGATTTTATCTCCTTGGGTAAGTTAGCCGAAGCCCATCCTTTGTGGTCATACATGAAATTCATCTCAGATTTCATAGCATCAAGCTAAAATGCAGAGTATTTACACTGCAGTTCTTACTAAAATGAGGGGGGAGTGCCATTTATGAAACGCAGTCCTCTTTCTCGCCATCCATGAGAAAACCGTAGTATCTCTATGGTGCACGAGATTCCTTATTAGACCTTCTAATAGGTTGCATGTTTCTGTATAATAGTGAATTTGATTCTTCTATCTATCAAACCTCTTTGTTTACTTCTCGTATATCCAAGTCTACAACTTCGTTGTTAATTTCTTTTGATAAAAATTCCTTTTCCAAAAAGACAATGTGCTTAGAAATAATAACCTTTTGTTCCTTGGTATTATACCCATAAACGTCTTGGGATATCCTATAAATGTACATAGTACCGATCTTGACTGAAGTTTACTAGAGCCAACGTTCTTAATATAGATTGTACAATACAACACTTTCAAATAGCGGTGGTAGGGTTTCTTTCCATGCCGCATCTTACATCGTATCTTAGGCATCAATTTAGTAGGCATCATATTCAATCTATGCATTGTCGTTTCTAGCGCAATTCCGAAGTAGAAAAGAGGTAACTCGGCCTTACACATCATGGAATAAACTATACCCGATAGAGTTAAATTCCTTCTTTTCAAAGCACCATTGTGTTGCAAAATATATGGTGGAGTAATCAGAAAGATAATCCAATTGTCTTATTAAATACTATTAGAGCGCTTATCCAATGTACTCACCTCCTCAATCTGGTTGAAGTATTTTAATTTTATGGTTCATCTAAATTTTTACCTCGTTCCTATACTTTATAAATTAATCATCGACATCAAATTTGTTCTTTATAAGGTATACATACCCTAGTCTTAAGAAATCATAAGTAAAAGTTACAAAGTAAGTTGAGTTATCCTTTGCCACTATAGGCATTAGGCCACATACATCTATATGTACGAGAACCAAGATTTCGTTAACCTTTTTGTTTCTCTCATTAAAGGGATGCATAGTCATTTTTCCTTTGGGACATGACTTGATTAATAATCAGACGATGGTTAAAAAAAACCTTTGGTTTTAAGTTTGTGCAGTCACTAATATGACCTAGCCTAATTGCAATAAATAATTATTATTAATGTTAACTAAAAATTTGTGAACAACATATATATGACTAAAATTAAGTATATTAATGCCATTATCTAAAACACCATTGCAGCTTTTATTTCCATTAAACAAAATGTTGATAACAATGTTATCACAGTTAAAACTATATTTAGTCTTAAATAATCTAGTCATCGATATTATTCCATAAATAATTTTTTTAACATAATAACAATTATTCAAAATCAAATCAAATCCATTTAGCAAAGTCAATTGGTAGTATCCTACTACAATTTCATCTACTAGAGATCCATCAACAACTTGGAGTCTTTTTTCACCCTTCACCACATGTCGTTTTCCTTAAGTTGCTGTAACAAATTACAAATATGAGTTCTAGATCCATTATTCAAAACCCAAGATAATTTATTGATTGCAAAATGGTTTAGAAACATGAACATACCTCTAGGAGTGGAAGAACTATTTTCCTTTTGTTTTTTTGACCATCTTCGAATAGTAAGGATAATTCCATTTCCAATATCCCTTCTTGTGATAATGGTGACATTCACCTTTGCCAGTATGCGCATCCTTGTTATAGTTCTTAGGGCCTTGCTTTCATTTCATCGAATTTTTCAAACACATGGCCTTACCCTTTACAGCTAACACTATGTTTTATTCTTTGCATTAGGAAACCTACTCGTGAGTTTTGATGATAAAGACCATAAAACAATGCTATTGATGTTTTATATCAAGTTATATATTTCTCTAGGTAAAAGATAACATTACTGAAATACACTAGCAAAAGAGAAGAATAAACTCAAGTCAAACAACACATATAATATTAATACAAATGGTAAAGTAGTGATATCATGCTTATAAAGTCAATTAAAGACACAAAGCAAAGAAGCAATCAAATAGATTACAAGGGTGGCTCAAGTGATTGTGCGTCAAATTTCAATCAGGAGGTTAGAAGTTTGATTGCTAGTAAGAACATTTTTTTGATAATGGTCAACAAAGAAAATCATTTGGAGAAATCACATATGAAGACAATGAAGTAAAGATTTTGAAACTTGTCGAGTCATATATATGTGTGTGTGTATGTATGTATGTATGTATCTGTATATGTGTGTTAACAAGAAAACTTGTCAACATCCCAAAAGCTAAGAGGTTAACAAAAAATGTTGTTTACAATCAAAAGAAGATTTTTAAAAGTGACTGCTTCCTTCGAAACCCCTTTTGAATTAGTTGATTTGGACAAACTGCTTGCGGAGGGTGATCTTATGAAAATATTATTGTAGTTAATAGATTTCATCAACCCTATTGAAATGAAGGTTAAGGAAAAAGCACCCCCTTCGAAGCCTCTTTTTGGGTGAGTCGAAAGAGGTTATTCATATCGAACATTTGTCTAATTTGACTGTGCCGAATGGACCATTCTATCCTTAAGGATTATTTACTTTCGATAACATTGTCTATGCTCTTTTGGAAAGAACTCCTTCGAAAAGGTTGTGTGTATTATAATGTGTGTACACTTTTCGAAGGTATTCGTCCAGCTAGCATAGCTTTGTATTTTCACATCAAATCCCTTCTGAAATAACCCTTTCGATCAGGTTGAAAGGGTGTTTTCTCTTTTAAAGTGGACTCATTGTACAATATATAAGCTCTATGGTCTATACGCAATGGGATAACATCTCAGACAATATAAGTTCCACGAACTTTTTAATAAAGAAATACTATCATCATCTTTGTTTAATATTTGACATCATTAAACACGATGATAACTTGATTCGTATACATATTATCTAAGTTGATCCTTTTGCATTGCATAAGCCAAATAGGAATTAAGAAGATAAGCAAGCATCATGTGCAATTGATTTTTAGTCAAGCTAATGATAAAAATGAACTTTCTTATGATCGAAATCTTTATTGAATCCATGCACTTCCACTTTTAGCATTAATCCAAATTGTGTTACAAGTAAGAGAGATTTTTCCAAATTGATTTAGGGTTACAAAAATTTGATATGCTAAGAAATAGAAGAAATAGTTTAGGATTCCAAAATTTGGTCCCTAAACTTGAACCCCTAGGGTCGTATTTGTAGATGCAAGTTGGCCCTCTTTCGTGCCCATCCTTTCGCTTTAGCCGAAAGGCCTTCCTTCAACCTTCCATGTGCATCCTTTCGACATTGTTGAAAGGCTTTCCATCATCCTTGTGCATGCCTCATTTCGATGCAGTCGAAAGGCTTTTCTTTTGACCTTTCTCGTCCATTCTTAAGCCTCCACCTTTACATTTCAAACCTTTTTACCCATTCGAAAGGATTGCCTTAACAACCTTTCGTTGCCGTTGAAGTTTGAGTGCCTCGTTTATTTTTCTTTTTTCCTGCACTACTTTCGATTTCGTTGAAAGGGAGGTAGGAGCTTCTTTGCTTTGTCTTGCTATACTATTGCAAGTGAGAGAAAAGTTGAGCTTTCACATAGCTTCGTCGAAAGGAATGGTGAGCGATAGTTGGGTTTTAGCAAAAGGACTCTAGGACTTTATGTAGGGTTTCATCATGCCTTCGAAGGGTTCCAACTGTTTCAAAAAGCTTGTTCCCACCTTCGAAAAGTGTGTATTGGAATCATTTCTTCAAGTAGTAGATTGAAAACGATGAAACCCTCTATTTTGAAGGAATTGATTCTTGCGTTGGAGCCTATCATTCAACATCTTCGAAAGGTGCTTCGGACCTATATTAGCTTTTCTAATATATGTGAATTCATCTACGTCGAAAGGTTAAGATGAGGCAGAAGAAAACCTTGCCTTCTTTTCTATGCTTTCGAAAGATTTTTTCTACTTGTCGTTTGTAATGGCACCTAGCACTTGCGACTCCTTCAAAAGCCATCTCAATACTTTCAAAACGTTGTCCTTTGAACTTTGGCAAAACCCATGTTTCAATTTTTTTAGAGCCTATCGCCTTTATAAGCCTTCTTTCATACCTTTTTTCTTAAGTGAATTTTTAGATTAACATTTTGCCCTCCCGTATGAAAGAAGCTTTTGTTTTTTAGGAAGAAATTTAACAACTACTCTGTCTTTATTGACCTCGTTTCCCTGCAAAATTCAAGGTAAATAACAATTTTTATAGTTAGATCATGACTTGTATGAAAATATGCATTGTGATTTGAAAATGATGTAAGTATAGTAGAGTTTTTGAACCCTAAGCTCAGAAGTAATAAAAATTAGGTGGGCCTCATCTAGAGTTAATAAATGATAAGAAATCTGTAGTTGTAAATAATTGGAATCAAGAACTCTTGTCTGGCAATATTAAAAGTCCCACTGTCCAACTTTTGTAGTTACAAATGAAGTTCATAAATTGAACTTTTATGAAATTAGTAGAAAACCAGGAGTATAATAATTGAAACCCAGGAACTCTCCGCTAGTGACAACAAATGTTTGGTAATAAAAGACCATGAGCTATCATCTAGAAATAAGTCATTGAAAACCATGAATCCTTATTTGGGGATAAGTATTAGGTATTTAGAATCTTGTATTGGAAATAATAATGATCTAGGGACCGAGATTTAGATGTTGATAAATATTGTTCAAAAGTTAATAGTAGTAGACCAGTGACCGTAATTTGGGTATTAGGGAGACAAACTCAAAGTTTTAATTAAAGATCAGAAGTCCATTGAGATCTCAATACCAACTGTCTTGGAACCTAAATTAGAAAATGGAATCGAAAAATTGATAGTAATCGACCTGAAACCCAAATTCAGGTGTTAGGAAAACCAGAAATTTGAAACCCTGATTCGGGCATCAATTAGTGAAGTACAGAAGTTAATGGTAAGAGATCTGAAACCCAATTCGTGTTTTAGTAGATGATAACTAAAATAACCTTCATAATATAAATCTTAAGCCCAAATTCAGGTATTTATGGATGATAACCATAAATCTATAATAATAATCTTCATAATAGATATATTAATCCCAGATTCGAGCATTAATAATTGAAGTCCAGTTCAATATAATAGTCCCGAAACCCAGGTTCCGGTATAATGAAGTCCATAAATTATTAGTAATGACCCGAAACCCTGATTCGAGTATTAATGAAAAGATATGAAACCCAGATTTGGTATTAGTGAGTGAAGTTTAGAAATCTTTCTTTGATAATTAGTTGAAAGCTGTAGATTCTTATTTGTGCCTTATGTTCTGTACTGCACCTCGGGTTTTGACTCTTTTGACATATGTTACCCTTTAGACTTTGTATGTTGTCGCTGTTTGATTTACTGCTTCTCGAACTTGGTGTCTTAGTCCATTGTTTGGTGTGCCACTTCTCAGGCTTGGACATCTTAGTCCGCTGTTTAATATGCCGGTTCTTGGGCTTGGACGTTTTAGTCCGTTGTTTGATATGCCGCTTCTCGAGCTTGGACGTCTTAGTCTGCTATTTAATATGCCGCTTCTCGGGCTCAGATGTCTTAGTATGTTGTTTAATATGCCGCTTCTTGAGCTCGGACTTCTTAGTCCATTGTTTGATATGCGCTTCTTGGACTCAGACGTCTTAGTCTATTGTCGTCTGGTGCGCTTGGTTAGCTTATCCACAAGTAGGACCCAAGGACTTACCCAACCTCCCTCCAAGAGGCACCTTGACCTAGCCATAGCATGGTGCGATCAAGGGCTTGTTGGGTGCCTTGGCTAGGCCACAGCATGGTGGGATCAAGTGCTTACTCCGTCCTCCCTCCAGGAGGTGCCTTGACCTAGCCACAGCGTGGCGTGATCAACGGCTTGTTCGGTGCCTTGGCCAAGCCATAACGTGGCAGGACCAAGGGCTTACTCCGTCCTCCCTCCAGGAGCTGCCTTGACCTAGCCACAACATGGCGTGATCAAGGGTTCGTTCAGTGTCTTGGCTAGGCCATAGCATGGCGAGACCAAGGGCTTACTCTGTCCTTCCTCAAGGAGGCGCCTTGACCTGACCATAGCGTGGTGCAGTCATGGGCATGTCGATACTTTAACATGGCCATAGTGTGGCACGGATAAAGATGTACTCTACCCTCTCTCCAGGAGGCACTTTGACCTGGCCAACTCGACGCAGACGAAGGCTTGGACCATTGAAGGTAATGTCCAAGTGCAAGGAGAATTTCATTCCCAACCAAGTAGATTTTTCTTTTCAAGGAAGAGGTGCTTTATTCATTCATTGTAAGGAAATATGGTTTCAAGTGTTCTGCATTCCATGTTCTAGGAACCATATTGTCATTCGATCGATCTAACTTGTAAGCTCTAGGGGGAATTACTTTAATTAGGGGACCTTCCCAATTTGGTCCTAATGGTCCATCCATAGGATTTCTTGTGTTTTCCATCACCCTTTGAAGTACTAAGTCTCTCTCTTGAAATGATCCTGTCTTCACTTTCGAATTGTAATATTTTGAGATTCTTCTCTAATATTCTACAATTCGGATAGCTATTTCACCACTTAATCATGTATTAAATCTAATGATTCTTTCTTTAATTCCTGATTTGGATCAATGGCATATGCGATTCTTCGATGCGAGGGTATCTCAATTTCAATTGGCAACTTTGCTACACATCCATATGTTAGAGAGTATAGGGTATGTCTCGTTGCAGTTATGGTGGATGTTCGATAAGCCCAGAGTACAAGTGACAATTTTTCTACCCAATTCCCATTGGTTTTATTGAATTGCTTTTTCAGGATTGTCTTAATATTCTTATTTGCAGCTTCAATGGCCCCATTGGCCTTTGGATGTAACATAGAAGAAAAGCTTTTAATGATCCCATTCTTATGGCAAAATTGAGAAAACTCCTCACTTTCAAATTGTGTTCCGTTAACCGATATAATCTTTATACGGGATTTCGAATTCGGTAATAATGTTTTTAATGACGAATCTAAGCATTTTCCCAAAAGTGATTTTGGGGAGTGGTTCTGCTTCTACCTACTTAGTAAAGTAGTCTATGGAACTGTAATATATTTTTCTCCTTCTTTGGAAAGTGGTAATGGTCCAATCTGTGTAGTTAATTCCCCGCTATTACCCCACTACAACCCCGCTATATCTCATAGCGGATTTCAACCGCTATGATTTTTTCATGTAGCCCCAAAATATAGCCTTTCCGCTTTAAGCCCCGCTATTTCCGCTATATCCCGTTATTCCCGCTATATTCCGCTATTTCCGCTATATCTTCTTTAATAAAATGAATTGAAAAAGTGCATTTATACATCATAAAAATTATGAAACTAATTTATTTGATTTAATTTTTAATATATTTTTAGAAATGAAAATACTCTAATATTCTACTAAATTTAATTATGTTATATAACAGTTTTACGTTTATTTAAAGTATATTCCCATACATTTTTATTTAAAATTATTTATGTATTAATTATAATTCAATTGAATGATAATTTTTCATTTAATTATGATTTATATATATTTATAAAAACATTAAGTACGAGTTTCATATGCTATTTTAGAGCCATATGCTATATCCTGCTATATCCTCGCTGTATCCCCGCTATGACTTTTTGCACCTCCACCGCTTTGAATCTGCCGAGCGCATTAACTGCACAGGGTCCAATTATGTCGATTCCCCATATATCAAAAGGCCATGGACTTGAAATCGAAGTTATTTGACTTAGGGGAAACTAAGGAATGTTTGAGTATTTCTGGCATTTTTCACATCTCCTTACATATTCAATAGCTTAACTTGCCATTCAAGGCCAACAAAATCTTTGTCTTATTATTTTCTTTCCCAACTTTGCCCCATTGGAGTGGTCTCCTCAAAACCCTTCACGCGCTTCCATTAACAATTTCATCCCATCTTCCAGACTCACACATCTTAAGTAAGGTAATGCATATCCTTTCTCATAAAGGATTCCATCCACTATTGTGAAAGTTGGAGCTTCTCACCTGAATTTCCTAGCCTCATCTTTGTCAGACGACAATATCCCTTTAGAAAGATATTTGACAATATTCAACATCCAAGTGTCGCTATAACAGTCATCTGCCCTTGGATGATTGATCCTCTAATTTGGGACTTCTTTGTTAATTTACCTTTCTTATCTCTCTTGTGCCATGGCTTGGGATCTAGTTAGGGCTAACAATTCATTTCCTTGTTTAGGTCTTCCCTCTTCAATACTTGGATTTGCTTCGTACCATACTAGCACGATTCGCGTTTCTCGATCTCCCTTTGTACTAGCAAAAATCATCAAATAAAGCGAGCATCTTCAATTTTTTTACATACAAAGATAGTTTAGCATCTTCAGTCTAATATACTTGCTTTGCCTAGTTTACCATTAGTTGCAAATCACTAATGATTTGAATGCATCGGATTTTGAGCTCTAAAGCCAGAGTCAATCTTGCCACTATTGATTCATATTCGACACCATTATTTGTTATGGGAAACCCTAACTTCATTACGTACTTTAGGCGGTGTCTGTCTGGTGTAACTATCACATATCCCGCTTTAGCTCCTTGCTCATTCGATGCGCCATCCACAAATACTTGGCCTTTAATGAATTTTATACGCTCATTAGTAAAGTCCATCGATGCTTGTTCTTTGATAGTTGTCCGTGGTTGGAACTCAATGTGATACTGGCTTGGTTCAATTCCCCACTTTACTAGCCTACCTGAAGTTTCAGGTTTACTAAAGACTTGTTTGTATGGAAAGTTAGTCAGTACTCTGATTGGATATGCTTGAAAGTATGCCTTAAGTTTTTGTGCGGTAAGTATCAAGTAGTAAGCTAGTTATCTATTACTGGGTATCAAACCTCTGCATCCTTTAACCGCTTGCTCATATAATAAACAGGAAGTTGAGTCCCGCTTTCCTCTCTGGTCAAAACTAAACTAATTGCATGTTCCGAGACTGCCATGTATGTGTATAAGACTTTACCATTCTCGATGCTAGATAGTATTGGTAGTTTTTGCCAAATGATTTTTCAACTCTTGAAAGGCTTTCCTACAGTCTTCTCTCGATTCAAAGTTTTTCTTCTTCTTGATCACATTGAAAAAGGGAATGCACTTATCAGTCGCCTTGGAAATGAACCTAGTTAGGGAGGCTACACTACTATTTAAACTCATTACATCTTTGCTGGTTTTGGGCTCAGTCATGTCTTTGATCGCCTGAATCTGGTCTGGACTGGCCTCAATCCCTTGAGCGCTCATAGTATAGCCTAAAAACTTCCCGGAATGAACACCAAAAGAGTATTTTTGGGGTTCAGTTTCATCTGATATTTTCGTAATATTTCAAACATTTCTTTTAGGTCTTCATGGTGACTCTCAATCTCACTAGATTTCACTACCATGTCATCAACATAAACTTCCATATTTCGACCGATCTGTTCTTTGAACATTTTATTGACTAATCTTTCATAGGTAGCCCCTGCATTCTTTAATCCGAAAGGCATAGCTTTGTAGCAGAAAGCTCCCGAATCAGTTATGAAACTTGTATGTTCTTCATCTGGTTTGAACATGGGTATCTGATTTTATCCTAAGTAAGCATCCATAAGAGATAACAATCTATGTCCACTAGTTTCATCAACCAACTGATTTATCCAGGGCAATGGGTAACAATCTTTTGGACAAGCCTTGTTTAAGTCAGTATAATCAACGCATGTCCTCCACTTACCGTTCTAATTCTTTGCCAATACTGGGTTCACTAGCCATTTTGTATAGTAGATCTCCCGTATGAATCCATTTTGAAGGAGCCTTTGAGTTCTTATTTTAGGGCGTCGGACCGCACTTTGTCCAATTGTCTCTTTTTCTGTCTAATGGGCATCGTCTCTGGATTGATGTTTAGTGCATGGCACATAATCGATGGATAAATCCCAACCATATCTGAATGAGACCTTGCAAACACGTCTTTATTGGATTTAAGAAACTGAATCAAGTCTTTCTTCAAACTGCTTTCCAACTCCATTCTCACTTTGGCTATCTTGGTTGAATCATTTAGGCCTATACATGTCTCCTTACGGTCTTCTATAGGTTTTATCCTTTCTACTTCTCCATGGAAATCAAACTCTATGATGATTTCTCCTTCTTCCACAGAATTAGCATAGATCCTCTTTCTCTTGCTTCTAGGGGAAATGTACCTTTTATACATATGTTTGTTGGTTTTATTAGATCTTACTTTAGCTTCGAATGTTGGATGTAAAAATCCATCATCTGAAGGCTGATAAATAGTAGAAGAATCAAATTAAGCAGAATACTCCTTTTTGTATTGATCAAGCATTGCAAAATACATTCCACAGGAGTTGAATTGTTCTCTGTGGATAGTACCCTAACCCCTCTTGGTTAATAATTTTACCATAAGATATTTTGGCGAGACAAAAGTATCCACCTCATTAAGTGCAGATCGGCAAAAAAATGCATTGTAGTATGATGGTTAATTGATGATTACGAAGAGTGTATCAAAGGTTTGGTAGCATGGCAGTACTCCCATTTGCACTAGCAACTTTACTTGTCCCACTAGGGTCGATCCTTTATTGTTGAACCCAAAGAATGGTTCAAGGTTGGGTTCTAACTTATCTTTTAGGATGCCCATTTGATCAAAGGCATTTTTGAAAATAACATTGACCGCGCTGCTAGTGTCTACAAGAATCTTAGGCAATATTGATGGTCCAATTCAAGCCGTGATCATTAGAGGGTCATTATGAAGGTAATGGATCCCTTTCTTCAGCTCCTGGGGAGTAATAACAAGATTTGGCATCGAAATGTTGAGTCGTGGATTTTTCAGCGGGGGCTCTTCTTGAATGGAGAACACTCCTTCTCTAGCCTCTTTATTGTATCTGTTCCTCGCACTCTTGCTAGTCCCCGCTGAATGCAGTCCCCCATGGATTACATCAATCCTATTTAATGGAGGACTCAAGCTCAATGGATCTTCTTCCTCCAAGATATTGACAGCATTGTTAGGAAACTTCCACGGACTATCACTAGCCTCTGGTGCCTTTTTTGTCTTGGATGAATTCCTTCAAATGCCCTTCATGAATTAATTTCTGAATGATTCTAGCCAACACCCTACATTCATCAGTTTTTCGCCGTTTGCTTTGTGATAAGCACAATAATCATCCCCTTTCCACTATCAAGGTAGTTTTTGGCCTTAAATGAAGTCGAGAAGTTAACCTTCTCCTCTGTCATAGCATTAATATAAGACAATGATTTGTTTAAAGCGACCGAGTTATTGTTAGGCTCCTCCTATCTTGCTCTATTACGTCCTCGATCTAAACTAAACCTTCCATTTTCCCTTTTAGGATGGTTTTCTTTTTGGCGTGATATAATTCATCCATTGAATGAATTTGTCAGCCTGAAAGTGGAAGTCCTCCAGATCCTTACACCCATAAATAAAGAGTTGCTTCTAGAATTGTATATTCTCTATCAACCTGGAATGTACTACAACGAGCTTATCCCTGTTATTCATATCTTTAGCTTTTAATGCTTCTACATTGAACCTCTAGAGGTAAATTCCCAGTGACTCTCTATAACATTCCTGATTTTTAAGCTAAATTGATTTGGAAATTAATATAATATTTTGGTTAAATTATGAATTAGTAGAGGATTAATTTGAATATTTGGGAATGAATATGTATATAAAATTGATTAAAAATAGAATTTGAAATTGGGATTAAAATTTAAATATCTTATAAAATAAAATTGTGTTTGGATTTTCCAAATTAAATAAGATATATTTATATAAATGGATTATGATTTGATTTTTGAAAATATGAGATCTAAATATAAAATCAACGTGATTACTTATTTATGTATAATTGGTTTTAAAATCCTTTTTCTTATAAAGTTGTAAATAATTGAAAATGTATGTAAAGTGTATATATAACATTAAAACAAGAACTAATAAGAGTTTTAAATATACATGTCTTTGAAAATTTATAAGAAAGCATATATATATATATATGTATGTATGTATGTATGTATGTATGTGTGTGAAGAAATTAGTTTGTGAATTTACGAGATTTGATAAAAATTTAAATTTCTTTTCTTTTATACTTGAAAATGAATATAGTAGTGCATATGGAATTAAATATAAAAGCTTTGATTTAGATATGTATATTTCTTTTAAAATAAAGAAGTTAAAGATAGTTTGTATACACATGTAAACATAAGATAATGAGGGTTTAAAACTAAAATTTTAACTAATTAAATCAAGGGGTTTAAACGTAAATAAACATAGTTAATATATATATAAGAAAATAAAATTTGTAAATATAAAATTAACCAAGGATCTAAACATAAAATAGATTGAATATATTTGAATGTCAATATATAAATAAAAACATGTTAGATAAATAAGAATCATTTTCTTAAGGTTGTATTAATAGTTATTGTTATCCCGCTTTTTAGCAAAGCCGTGATATCAAAGGATCGATCAAAAACAAAAGACAATTCGTCTCAGAGATTGGTTGTACTTCACTTCGCTATGGATATCGATGAATTTTGTCCGAGTCCGGATCAGGCCACAATTGATAAGACATGACCAGAAAGGTCGTAGGAGTCATCATTTCAAATTTCAAGTCAATCCGAGTTCTATGCTCAAGATATGATGGATTCAATTTGAGAAAGGTAGTCAATGTCTGGTTCGAACCCATCACGTTGAAGTACTTCGAAACCATCACCCTCGGATCCATCACAATGGCCTGCCTTTGAACCCATGACTTCGCCCAGCTTCGTATCCACCCTGCATTCCTACCTTCGAAACCATCCTCTCGAAACCTCACATCGAATCCATGCATCGGTTCAAAGCCATGAAATTAACCTTGCTTCGACTCCAACATGCAAGCCCTTGCCTCGAATCCATCCTCACAAGAATGTTCGAATCCATTAAAAACCCTCTAGCTTCGAACCCAAGTCACTTCGAACTGATCCGGTTCGAATCGATCAGCTTCGAACCCATAGGAACTCCTCGATACGAAGTCGGCACAATTCACGGAGACGAAGCGTTCAACCCGGAGAGAAGACTGGATCGATTCGAGAAACACGCGCCACCTCATCACGAAGCCACGTGAGCCAATCGATTCGAAGTACGTGGTTTCGAAGTGATCGGTTCGAACTCAACAGCCAACCGAGAATCATCATTTAGAACCGATCATATCTCCTTAACCACTGATCCAAATGCAACGAAATTTTCACAGTAGCTTCCATACAAGGTAAAGATTGTTCCTGACAAGTTTCAGCTCGATCGGACCATTTCTTGATGGGTTCGAAATCACTTCGAATCGATGTCAGATCGAGACGAAACTTGGTGGGGTCGGTCGCGTGGGCCCACTCACGTGCCAGAAGAAGTCTCCCGAAGTTTGAGCGAGATCTGGGCCTCCAACGCCTATAAATAGCACCCTGAAGCCTTCAGAAAAGGGGATCTTCCAGGAACTTCTGCCATTGAACACCAAGACTCTGCCGGATTCCATTCCATCCATCATAATCACCGTTGTATTCGGATTTCAAAGCTATTATCAACTATAATTCATTGTAATCGATCTATCAAGCAAAGCAATAAAGAGAAAACCTTCAAAGTGGACGTAGGCACGAACGCCGAACCACTATAAATCCTGTGTTTGTGATTGTTATCTGCGAATTATTGTGATTTGTTGCTTAGATCTGAATTCTATATTGATTGTCGCTGAGTTCTGTGTTGATTATTATCGATCTAAGTACGTAAACAGGCGCTTTCGCGGTATTGGGTGTTTGTGACCAATTTCGGCGCAAACATTTTGGTGCTTTCACTGAGAGCTGAACTCAGGAATTCTACCAATTGATAGTTGATTCAGAGAAAATTTGAAAGTTTAGATTTGAGAAATTATGACGAGACAATCGAGTAGAAGGCTAAGGCCAGAGAGAAGCGAACAACAAGGAAGTCAAGAGGCTTCCTCAGGAGCGAATCAACCATCGATCTTCATCACTAGGGACGAGATGGAGACTATGATGAAGAAGCAAGAGGAGTTGATTCAGAGTTTATTTCAACAGATAGGACAGCTTGGAGCACAGAATAGAGGAGCCAATGGAGTCCAGAACGAAGCAGGACCATCCGGCGTCGCACCCGGATTAGGGGGCACACCCATGGAGAACGTTGATCCAGTATCGGTGAGAAAAAGAGGAGCATCTGCGCAACCCGGTAGTAGTAAAGGGGTGAACGCTCAGTCATGGGGGCAGATCCCAGAGTTCCCTCATGAACTCGGGGGGCAGGTTGAAAGTAGTGAACGAAGATTACATCTTGGAGACAACGACAGGTTGGCAGAGATGGTTAGGCGAGCTTTGAGAGACGGTTTGGTGAACAAAGATTTGGAGGATGTTAATAGGAGTCCTTTTACTTCAGCAATCAGGCAAGCTAGGAACCCACCGGATTTCAAATTACCATCGTTGGATATGTATAACGGGAGAACGGACCCCACGGTCCATCTGACGAAATATATGAGGCATATGGAAGTGCTGGGGGCATCAGAGGAGGTTATGGCCCGGTGCTTCCCATTGTACTTGGCGGATATTGCGGCGTTATGGTTCAGGCAACTGGAGAGTGGATCCATCGGAACATGGAATGATTTAACTGAGAGATTTATGAGGCAATTCAGGGTTCACATTACAAGACCCAAGAATGTGATGACGTTGGCAACTTTAAAACAGAAGGCTGGAGAAACATTGAGAAGTTTCCTGACACGGTTCAATGCGGCAGCAGCTTTGGTGGATCGACCGGATCCATCCATGGTTATGATGGCGGCCGTGTCTGGAATAGCTGATGGAACGGAGTTCAAAAATTCATTAACTAAGGATCCACCTGTGGATCTGGGAGAATTCTATCATGAGGCAGAAAAGTTTTTACGATTGGAGGATGCGAATGCAGAAAGAGAAGAAGGAGATGGGATAGAAGTTTATGCACTTAAAGACGAAAAGCCTCCTAAAAGGGACTCGGACAAGGATAAAGGTAAAAGAAAGACTGAGAATGACGGAGACAGATCAAAGCGGCAATGGAGGGAGCCGCGATTCACCACCTACACTGAGCTGAATGAGAGCCTGGAACGAATTTATCAGGATACCAAAGATCAGATTCCATATCGTAGGCCAATGCGAAGGGATCCAACCTCTGACGAAAGGAAATCAGATAAGTTTTGTGTATTTCATGAATTAAACGGTCATAACATTAATGATTGTAGGCACCTGAAGGACGAGGTGGAAGGGCATATCAGGAACGGTATGCTCCTTCAATATGTAAGGAGGCGAGCTCCTGCGGCGGAACCAGAGCGACTATCATCCACTTCAGCTAGAGGCGACCCTGAATCAAGGCACCGTTTGGTTATCAATTGAGTGAAATAACGATGAACAAGTTGTAAGCTTCCACTAACGCAATTAAATCATTTACACATGTGCGAGATCGCGAACGATCTCCAGGCATGCTCTGAGTGATCATTAACCGTTTCGTAGTGGGAACTTACACTTTGACATCCATGCTTTGCTTTCGTTTCATTTTGATTTGAACATTTAGACTTTGCTTGTTTGGACATTTCTATTTTAAAACTCATCCGTTTAATAGATATTTGATTCTGATAACTCTGGAATGGCTAAGCTACTTACACATGTATGGGGTCATTAATGATCCTTAGGCATGCTCTGAGATGGCGATGAACCGCCCTGACAAACGATCCAGGAACTCACTCGAACGTGACCCTGGCATCGATAACATCAAGCCCTCCCGGGCACACTTTATCGCCTCGAACGGCATCCGACCTCGAACGGTCGCAATCCGACCTCGAACGGTCACAACTCTCCTCACCTCAAATGGCTCGATCGCGAACGGTCGTCACTTGAGGTCCAACACTCGACCACGAACGGTCACAAATTCGCCTCGAATGGCACACGATCGCGAACGATCACTCTCTGCCTTGAACGGAACCGACCGCGAACGGTCATGATTCACTAATTATGAAATCCGACCTCGAACGGTCACCATTCGCCTTGAACGGCACTTGGTCGCGAACGATCACCATTTGCCACGAACGGTAATCGACTGCGAACGATCCCATCTCATCATTTGCCGCGAACGGCATCGACCGCGAACGGTCTTATTCCATCCTATGTCACGAACGGCGCAGACCGCGAACGGTCCTGATTCACCTCAAGCAGCATGCGATCCCGAACGATCGACGCATGGATTTATACGCTCGACCGCGTACGGTCGCACTTCACCTCGAATGACTCGATCACGAACGATCGTCATTTGAAGTTAAGCGCTTGACCACGAACGGCCGCGCTTCATCTCAAATAACTCGATCCCGAACGATCGTCATTTGAGGCCATATGAAACTATCAAGTTCTTTGCAGGTTGATAATAGGATACGAACATCCAATTCAAGGCATTACAAAACACACCTTCCTACCGCAAGGCATGTTTTGGGGGGCAAATGTTATCCCGCTTTTTAGCAAAGCCATGATATCAAAGGATCGATCAACAACAAAAGACAATTCGTCTCAGAGATTGGTTGTACTTCACTTCGCTATGGATATCGATGAATTTTGTCCGAGTCCGGATCAGGCCACAATTGATAAGACATGACCAGAAAGGTCGTAGGAGTCATCATTTCAAATTTCAAGTCAATCCGAGTTCGTATGCTCAAGATATGATGGATACAATTTGAGAAAGGTAGTCATTGTCTGGTTCGAACCCATCACGTTGAAGTACTTCGAAACCATCACCCTCGGATCCATCACAATGGCCTGCCTTCGAACCCATGACTTCGCCTAGCTTCGTATCCACCCTGCATTCCTACCTTCGAATCCATCCTCCCGAAACCTCACATCGAATCCATGCATCGGTTCAAAGCCATGAACTTAACCTTGCTTCGACTCCAACATGCAAGCCCTTGCCTCGAATCCATCCTCACAAGAATGTTCGAATCCATTAAAAACCCTCTAGCTTCGAACCCAAGTCACTTCGAACCGATCCGGTTCGAATCGATCAGGTTTGAACCCATAGGAACTCCTCGATTCGAATCAATCGCGCTTGAAACCAGGAACGATCGAGTCAACTAGTCACTCTATCGATACGAAGTCGGCACAATTCACGGAGACGAAGCGTTCAACCCGGAGAGAAGACCGGATCGATTCGAGAAACACGCGCCACCTCATCACGAAGCCACGTGAGCCGATCGATTCGAAGTACGTGGTTTCGAAGTGATCGGTTCGAACTCAACAGCCAACCGAGAATCATCATTTCGAACCGATCATATCTCCTTAACCACTGATCCAAATGCAACGAAATTTTCACAGTAGCTTCCATACAAGGTAAAGATTGTTCTTGCCAAGTTTCAGCTCGATCGGACCATTTCTTGATGGGTTCGAAATCACTTCGAATCGATGTCAGATCGAGACGAAACTTGGTGGGGTCGGTCGCGTGGGCCCACTCACGTGCCAGAAGAAGTCTCCCGAAGTTTGAGCGAGATCTGGGCCTCCAACGCCTATAAATAGCACCCTGAAGCCTTCAGAAAAGGGGATCTTCCAGGAACTTCTGCCATTGAACACCAAGACTCAGCCGGATTCCATTCCATCCATCATAATCACCGTTGTATTCGGATTTCAAAGCTATTATCAACTGTAATTCATTGTAATCGATCTATCAAGCAAAGCAATAAAGAGAAAACCTTCAAAGTGGACGTAGGCACGAACGCCGAACCACTATAAATCCTGTGTTTGTGATTGTTATCTGCGAATTATTGTGATTTGTTGCTTAGATCTGAATTCTATATTGATTGTCGCTGAGTTCTGTGTTGATTATTATCGATCTAAGTACGTAAACAGGCGCTTTCGCGGTATTGGGTGTTTGTGACCAATTTTGGCACAAACAGTTATAAAAGGAAATATAAATAGAAAATAATATAAAGATATTTGAATTTAATGGATTTTAAAAGTTGTATAAATATAATGTGTGAATGCAAATGTAAAATAAGAAATGAAAGTTAAGATATACATATCTTTTGAGAACTAATAAGATCTGAAATAAAATATTAATAAAGGTATAATGTTCTTTCTTTTGAAATTATATATATGAACTAAGTACAATTTGTTTAGAATCTATAAAAGGTTTAATACCTTTTCTTTTCAAAATGAAAATATATTCACATGAAGGGTTAAAGCAAAAAAAATTTAATATATATGCGTGTGTGTGTGTGTAATTTGAACCAAGGTTATAAACACAAATTTCCTTCATGTTAATAAGTGCAAGGCAAGTAATCACAAAGATTAACAAGTGTAAACCATGCAATAAGAAAGTAGACAAGTGGCAAAGGGTTTATTTCTTTTGAATTTAAATTTGAGAACATGCATAGAAAAAAAATGGTCAGGCTGTTTTCATATTTCTGAAGCTTGAAAACCAAAGAATTTGAAATCCTCCTCAATCTCAAAACTGAAACTAAGTTTAAAACCTAAAAAGAAAATTCTAAAGCTCAGATTTAAAAGCAATCACAGCCTGGAATCTCAACAATATCTTCAACAAAGAACAAATCTGGAATTCAAACATTCTTTTGAATTCAAAAGTTGAAACCTGGAAATCAAACTGAGATGTAAAATCAAAGCCTGCATCATTTTATTCAACCTGAGATTATCAGTAACAAGCAAACTCAGGGAGAAAGATCAAGCAGCTCATCTTTGTTTCATTGCTGAGTCGTCTCTACAAATTTCAGTAAAAAGCAAGTCAAGCTCTAGTCAAACAATTCAGTTTTCATGTAACGTCCCGCCTTTTTGCACGTTTTAAATCGACGATAAACCACACATGTCGGACTTAAACCATACAGAAGGGCAGATTGTTATGGGGTAAATAAGAAAAAGCAGAGAAAGAAAGAAAAACAAAATAGAATCTTGCAGCGGAACGATAAAATATAATAATCAAATATACAGTTCATGAAGCTGTTTTACAAAATATTTGATTATATTTATACAATACGTATCAGAGTTGCACATACCATTTAATAATAATTGATGCAGCGGGATAAAGTGTGTAGTGGAATATAATAACAAATAATAATAAATCTTTGTCTTTGTCCTCCAGAATACGGTCTTCCAAATCCTGAAATGCTCTGGCTGACCCGAGAGAATTGAAAAGACAAAACACTCGATTCAGAACTAAAAAATCTTATGTAAGTTAAATCAACAATAAATAATATGAGTGAAACGGCGTCAGAGATGTTTACGAGATTTGGCATCTCCTATCCAGTGTCTAATGTGAGTGCAGTAACTTAAGAGATGTTCGGGATTCACATCTCCTAAGGATCCGTTAAACTATCTACTAAGTAGTAATATACGCTATTATAATAATGTCTACAGTAAAGTATAATATACTGAAAATAACGTTATGGGGTTACCAATATAACCCTTAACTGAAACGACCCGTCTTCCATTCCACAGAAAGACACATCATTTTTAAGAAAGAAAGAGGTAGAAACAGAATAGATAGAAGAAAAGCACTCAACCAAATCAGAATCTCACAGCGGAATGAAACAAAATATAATATATAACATAACTATTACATAGTCTATTACATATCAGAGTTACTCAGATACAACAACACAGAATAGACAGTTATACAAGTCTGTCTATTATACAACTCAATACAACACATATATCACAGAGATACAACACAACGGAAAAACATCATATAACTATAAGCACTGAAGCCTCCTGCTCCATAACTCCTCCGGTATTCGTCAAAGAAGACCTGAATCCCTTGGCTACTCGTAAAAATTTGAGTACCCAAGAGTTTAAGAAAACAGAATAAACTCCAGGTCAGACATGGGTCTGGTGTGAGTAAACGGGTAAAAGTTGTTTAACTTTTAAAAACCTTTTGAAAGAAAGGTATCACGTAAGACTTCCCACACATAAACATGGAAAAGTTTTTACCTTACGCTAACCAAAACATTTGATAAGAAATCCGATGATATTATAATAGTGTCTAGGGTTTTCAAATACATACGAAATAGCCGAAATTGTTACATCTATTAAATTCCAGCTACTAGCCACAAAAGTGGGTAATACAATCAAAACCGTAGGGGCACGTAGGAAGAATGAGTTTCCATCAATGGCAGCGCTACTGGGGTACCGCCCGCCACAGTACATGGCCTAGATCACCGTATCGAGGAGCCACCCTAACTCCCCTGCAACACAAAGCCGGGACCATTCCTTACTGAACAGTCCCGAACAAGACCACCCCGACGATTCTAGCTAGCAATCGCCCCACACAGCCGAAATAAAAAGGGACATCTAGACAGGGGTAAATCTCGCTCTCAAGTGGGGGCTACCCACGAAGCCTTGCTGCACCTCCCCTGTTTTAGCCATTCCCGGTTGATAAGACTTGAGGCTACGATTACCTTTAGAGAACACATCTCTTAGAATGCTCATCGTCCACCTGACGATGTTCTGAAAGTATTCAATCCATACAAGTTCGTTCCGGGTTCGAACGAAACCGAAGTCATTATCTCGTTACACTCATTTTTGGAATCACCCTCAGAGTTAACAACAATAACCCTTGCACTCTAAACTCCATCTCGAACCTGAAAGTACTATCTCCGTTATACTCGTATTGGAATCACCCTTAGAGTTTTTAACGACAGATAGTTCTTACACTTCGAGTCTTCAACTCAATCTTCACTTGAATTCACGACCTAACGTTTAACTTGGATCGATGTGGTTTTCGGATAATCAAATTTGATACCCGATTCCGGTTTCATCGAACCAAACGTGTCTTAAAGGCCAAGTTGTTTAAAGGTTTAAACAATTCAATTCAATACAATTCAATGCTTTGAAATCACACAGTATTAACATAGATAAATATCACACATTTATCATTGATATAACCTATATCATCTCACAGAATGTCACAACTCATATCATCAATACATATCAATCCTATAGATGTCATCCAATTCAGACATTCAACAACCAATCAACCATAAGCAAGCATTATCAATTCATATCAAATTTAATTAAATTCTTAAATTAATCCCTTAAGAATCAACCCCTAAATCTTGCTTATACACTCATTCATTAATTACTAACCTTAATTAATTAATCACTCCTTGATTAACTTACTTAATCAATTAATTAATCCTCAATCCCAGATTAATTATCCTTTAATTCATTAATTAATAAAGCTTAATTATTAATTAATTTCCTATAATACAAAGTAATAAATCCTTAATTACTTCCATAATAAATTAGTTAACTTTTAATTAACTGAATAATTATCCATCAACTATCGATTAATAACCTTAATTAATAATCAATATTTCTTAATACAAATTTATTAAACCATAATTAATTTTAAAATTAATTAATTAATTAATTAACCAATTAATTATCTCTTAATTATTAATTAATAAACCTAATTATTAATTAAGAACTTAATTACAGATTGCTTACTCCTTAATCACTAGTTAATTAATCATTTATTATCCCTTAATTAACTGTTAACCCATTCTTAATTAACAGATAATCAATCCTTAATTATCATTTGATTAATCCTTAATTACAATTTATTAACCAATTATTACCATTTAACAGCTTCTTAATTAATCCTTAATTACAGATTAATTATTATCTAATTATTAATCAATAAAACTTAAATTATTAATTAATAAAATTTAATTACAAGTTAAACATTTCTTAAATACTAATTAAGTAACCTTTATTACTTAATTAACAACTTATTAATTACTTAATTAACAACTTATTAATTACTTAATTAATAAATCTTAACCACTTAATTAATTAAGTTTAATTTCACTTAATTACTTGATTAATGAATCCTTAATCATTAATTAAAAATCTAGTTAATGATCTTTAAATAACCATTTAATTAATCTTAAATTAATTAACCTTTAATTTTTAATCCATTTATTAACCAAGTAAATCATTTTTCCTTAATTAATTTCCTAATTAATACTTTTAACTAATTAATTAAACTTACTTCTTCAAATTAACTCATTCAAAATTTAAGATATTAAAACCTTAATTAAGATAAACATTTACCATATAAATGCTTAAATTTGCCTTAACATATTTACAATCTTTACTATACATCTTTTCCTACATAATTAAATTATTAATTAAGTTTAAGTCAAAACAATCTTTAGCTTGATAAACTAAAATTATCAAACACAATTTTAAATAACTTAAATATTTATCAATTTATAGTTTAAACTAATTTCAACTTGTATTTTAAAACTTGTCTTTATATAAACCACTAAAATTAACTTTCAAAACTCATTTTCAAAATCATTCAAACTTTCCTAAAAATGTTAAATTTAACAAAACTTAAAAACATTTTAAAATATGTCAAATAAAACATTTGTTAAATACATCAAGTAATTTATATAAGTTTTAACAAATTTAAAATTTCTAAATTTCAAAAACAAGTTTTAATTTTTTTTTTTAAAAAAATCTTTTAAAAACTGTTTAGTTTACAGCTTCAGGTCAAAACGTTATTTACTCGGGTCAAAACCCGAGTTCCTTCTTCCATTTTTTTTTAAAAAACTTGATTTAATTACAGTATGCAAAAACACAGATTTCCCACCAAACACACCCGAGAACACTTCGAGATTTTCCCAACCAAACTCGAATGCCACTTCGAGATTTTCCCACGAGGCTAAACTCGCTGACACCAACCACCAACACGTGCACATGCACGCCACCGTTGGTCACCACCGACCAACGCCACCGCCTCCAGCAACTTGCTCGATACCCTCGTAACCAAAAACGAACACTAAAACACACAAACTCCTCTCGAATCAAAATTGGGTTAAACTGCAGAACCCAAACCCAAACAACCCCACACAAACTCCCTCCGACCGCCAAGCTCCGGTCACCATAAAATTCACGACACCGACCATCTCTTGCCAAGCCCTTTTGCTACCTCCAGAAAAAAATTCAGAGCACTCGATCAATGGTGCTTACGGGGAAAAATCAAAATCCAACCCAGTAAAACCTAGGGCTTAATTCCCAATTTCGGCCATCGCCATCGCTGCCGCCCCTTACAGCCACGATTACCATTTTTCCCTAAAACTCCATGACGACCTCCATCTATAGTAGCAACCCCGACCCGCCTAATTGCTCCATCATCCAGAAATCACCCAAATTCATACCTCCAGAAAAACCCAAATTCCTAACTCGATATTATTTTTAAAATCTGGATTTTTGTACTAAAAATCATAATCTTGAGTGATGATTCAATATATACACATGAATTAATAAAATTCAAAATTTATTTTATTTTCCTCATTTTATAGTTTCACTGCATATTTAAGCTTACAGGTAAATCCCAAACATAATTTGATTAATCATGATTTCATAAACTAGATGAATTACAACTTAACTAATTCGTTTTAGATTCAAAACTTCAAGGTGTTTATGTGAAAGCTTGAATTTGTTTATTTATAAAAATTCTGTGAACATGAATTATCAGAGGCAAATCAATTTACTGGCCTGTAGAAACATAAATACTTTCATGATTACAGAATTCCAAACATACAAGAATCAATATTTCTTAAGTAACAAATTATATCCTACTTATGATTTAGATTAATTGTTTTAAATCCAAAGTTTCAAAGTTTTTATATAAAAAGCTTAAATTTTGTTTATCTAAAAGAACTCTGTGATCTAGTATGAACAGAGAGCTAAATTTCAAAAATGCAGATCCTATTGCATTCTTACTTCCAGATGCACGCATCATCAAAGAAACTTCCTTTTAATTTTTTTTCATTTTACAATTTAAATCTTGCTGTTTGATCAACCTGTGCTTGAACATCACAATCAAGAAATCTAACTAGAGAAGTACAATTGGTTTTGTATTTAATACACACTGCAGTTTTCAAAACAAAAACAGAAAGAAATTAACATGCACATTCAATAACACATCCTATATATATACAGCATCATCACAAACAACTTCATTATCACAGAAATTATTTAAAACAACAATTTATAACCTACTTAAATTTTGAGTTAGTTATTTACTCACCTCATTATGACTTAGCACAGAATTTGGAACAGGAATTAAAACCCCCATTTGTTTTTGAAAACTTGTTGTTGCAATTTTCCAAAAACTATGAATATTACTGACACATGCCTTTGCTATAAAACTTGATACTAGATTCCTTTAAAACTGGAACCATGGTGGTGCTCAAAGCTTTTGAAAATGAGTTGCTTTTTAGATTACATTGAAGCTTTAAAATTGGTTGGCAGGTTGCATTTTTGAATTTTGATCTCAGGCATGCAGTTGAAACTTGCTGCATGCATGATAAAATACTGCAGATCTTTGAGGGTTTGGGTGAAGTTTGCTACAGACTTGATTTTCTAGTTTCAGATTTTGATAAAAACAACATTGCAGGGTTTGTAAATGAAGAGTTTTGAGGAGATGTACATTTCTGTTTCAGGCTTGAGAAGAAATTTCAAGGTTTGTTTCTTTTTTTGAGGATTTGGGATGAATTTTTTTTACTACAGGTTTCAGATTGAACTTTGGCTATGGATTCTTGTTTGAATTCAAAGAAAATGAAGGATGAAGATAATAGGATTTTATAAATGAATTTTAAGGTTAAATAAAATTTAAAGAAAGGAAGAAGAAAATTAAGAAAAAGAAAACACTTGTTATCTTGATTACATTTGTCATGACCCAAGTTTAATCTCTTAACACATGTATCCTATGATGTTTTAAAATTGAACACATGTCACTCATATATTTTAAATTATTTTTAAATTATTTTTTAAACCCTTTATTATCAATCTTCTTAATATGTAAATATTTTACTAATTTATGAATGCTTTTATAAATTTTTAAATCCATTTTTTCAAGTTAATTTAAATGCTTTGCATTTATTTACTATTAAACAAACATTTTCCAAATTTATATAAATAAAATTCTTTTGTTTTAAATTAATACAAAAACAAAACTTATTTTTAAAATAAGACTTTATTCATAAATCTTTTATATACAAATGTATTTCAAAATACACATTCCTTTTTAAATTACAAATTCCCATTTAAATTTCATATATAAAAATTCAAATTCAATTTAAACTTAAATTTCAAATCAAATATGTTTTTATCAAATTAAACAAACACACTTTTAAATTAAGAAATATTGAATTCTAATTTTAAAGATAATTTTTAAGTAAACATATATTTAAACAATACTTATTAAATTAAAATGTCAAACTTATCAAAAATCAAATTTATAAAATAACACAAATTAAATAATTATTCCATTTAAAATCAAATGATTTCTAAATTTAAAAACATCACATAAATTTCATTTTGGTTATTTATATTTGAAGATACAGTTTTATCAATTTTAAATGATTTAACATAAGAGATTATCTCCTTTTAAATTCTTCGAAATTCTGGGATATTACATTCCTTCCCTCTTAAAAGAATTTCGTCCTCGAAATTTAAAATAAAGATAATCCAAAATCTTTTATTTCATTTAACCATTCAAGCATTCCTATCAACCAAACATTATCAACCAACAACAGTCCATACAAACAATTATTTAAACCACCAATTCAGTCTACCAAACAATCCTAGCCATTCGGACATAGATTCAGATAAGTTTCCTTAAAATTATTCAGAGTTTCCCAAAACAAACCCTGAAATCCTAACCCTACAACAAAAGATAGATCACTCACGTATTTCCTCAGAAGAGATACGTGAAAAACAATGTGAATTCCAGTCATCCAAACTGGCAATTCATCCTTAAAGATTTCAACACTAAACTTCTCCTGATAAGCTCCACCATCGCAGATACTCCACAGACCAAAACTGAACAAAGAACCAGATGATCTTCCGACTCTACTCCACAAAATGGAAGTCTACAAGGCATACTAAACAAAACTTCACAGAACGGCATCCAAATACCTGCCTGATAAATTATACGAGAATTCTAATAGATGCAGATGATCCTCCTAACATCCACAAGAATTCAAAACACAAGCTCCCTCAAAAATCTAAGATTTGAGTCAGCCTTTCCGTTGGTTTGAGAATGATAGGCTGTACCAAATTTAATCTCAAACCCCAAGCTGATCACAAAAACTTCCAAACTAGCTGGAGAAGATAAGATCACAATTGCTAACAATGCTGACTGAAACACCAAGCAGTCAGACAAACTTTCAAGAAAAACTCAACCAAAGATGTTATAGAATGGACTTCCTCAACC
This sequence comes from Allium cepa, assembly GCA_030765085.1. Lineage (NCBI taxonomy): Eukaryota > Viridiplantae > Streptophyta > Magnoliopsida > Asparagales > Amaryllidaceae > Allium > Allium cepa. The sequence continues at coordinate 106,969,580 of CM060946.1, forward strand.
AGAATAAAATGGGCGTTCTTGGTTAACCAATTCAAAATCACCCATATTCCTATAATTTCCTCTTTGGTCCTTGGCAAACCTTCGAAGAAATCCAAAGAAATCACTTCCCATTGGAACTTCCACTTCGGAGCCTCCAAAGATTACAACAAACCGGCGGTCTTCTGTTGATCACCAACATTTGCTGACAGATCGCACATCCAAAGATGAAAGCAGCTACATTCTACTCTGTACTTGGCCACTAGAAGATTCTCTTCATATCCATATATCTCTGAACACCCTGGCTGGACACTCAACTCGGAACGATGACTCTCTGCCAAAACTTCTTTCTTCAAAATCCAAGAATTCGGAACACAAATCCTTCTGATGATCCTCAATGTCCCCTAGACAAATCCATCTCAAAACTGGAACACTGACCACCATTGACTCACCACATCCATCTCAGACACACACAAACGTCCAAGCAGATCTCAAATTTATTCTTGCCATCAGAGATAGCTAGAACAAGCACACTAGTCAGCCTTGCCTTCAAATCCGATAAAATCTCTTCACACTCGGTCCACTTTTACTCCTGTAGAACTCTGCTTAACCAGAAAACTGCGGTTGCTTCTACTCCTGAATAGTAGCTATCCAGGCTGGATCTACAAAAATACCATCACCAAAACAAAATGCTTCCTCAAAGCCTCTAACACTAACTCCAAATGTCGCTAGCTCTCCTCTTCGGACTTGGAGTAGACAAGAAAACCATTGATGAATATGAGAACAACTCACATCACAAATCTCGATTTACCAAATCCACACAGAATCTCAAAAGACTTATCAGTCTAGGCCACAAAACAATAGCTGAACTCCTACTGGGAAAAATTAGGCTGAACCACAGACACTGCTTCTGAAACTAACTACGATTCCAATTTCTATCTCCCGATGAGGAAAACCTTCGATCCTTCGAAACATTCGGAAAATCACTGACCACCCAATGGACTCTACACCTCCTCGAGATACCTCACTCCAGGTAGAATATGACTCAAAAGAATTCCAGCACCATCGCAAGTCACTTTTGCGATTCTTCTCAACTCAGCTTCCAAAGATACAATCCTTGCTTCTTACATCAAACAGCTCAATACCATCCAACCAATCCAAACAAGATCAAAACCCTTTAGATCAAATAAAAGGTCTCTAGAAAAACTATGGGGAAGATAAGGAAATCTTAAGCTTTCACATATCTGATCTATCTTGGTTCTCCATCAATAGGGCTTGGTAGGAGGGCTAAGCAATCGAAGTTAGAGAGATAAATTCCTCTAGAACTCATGTTGGAAATCCGAACAAATACCCAACAAATTTATATAAGCATATAGTTATATAAAAATTACGAATACGCGCTCTCAAGATAGACACCACTCCAGAGACTAGGTATTATCTCAACCTATGCTTTGATACTAAGTGAAACGACCCGCCTTCCATTCCACAGAAAGATGCATCATTTTTAAGAAAGAAAGAGGTAGAAATAGAATAGATAGAAGAAAAGAACTCAACAAAATCAGAATCTCACAGTGGAACAAAACAAAATATAACATATAACAGAACTACTACATAGTCTATTACATATCAGAGTTACTCAGATACAACGACACAGAATAGACAGTTATACAAGTCTGTCTATTATACAACTCAATACAACACATATATCAAAGAGATACAACACAACGGAAAAACATCATATAATTATAAGCACTGAAGCCTCCTGCTCCATAACTCCTCCAATATTCGTCAAAGCAGACCTGAATCCCTTGGCTACTCGTAAAAATTTGAGTACCCAAGGGTTTAAGAAAACAGAATAAACTCCAGGTCAGACATGGGTCTGGTGTGAGTAAACAGGTTAAAGTTGTTTAACTTTTAAAACCTTTTGAAAGAAAGGTATCACGTAAGACTTCCCACACATAAACATGGAAAAGTTTTTACCTTACGCTAACCAAAACATTTGATAAGAAATCCAATTATATTATAATAGTGTCTAGGGCTTTCAAATAAATATGAAATAGCCAAAATTGTTACATCTATTAAATTCCAGCTACTAGCCACAAAAGTGGGTAATACAATCAAAACCGTAGGGGCATGTAGGAAGAATGGGTTTCCATCAATGGCAGGGCTACTGGGGTACCGCCCGTCACAGTACGTGGCCTAGATCACCGTACCGAGGAGCCACCCTAACTCCCCTGCAACACAAAGCCGGGACCATTCCTTACTGAACAGTCCCGAACATGACCACCCCGGCGATTCTAGCTAGCAATCGCCCCATACATTCGAAATAAAAAGGGACATCTAGACAGGGGTAAATCTCACTTTCAAGTGGGGCTACCCACGAAGCCTTGCTGCACCTCCCCTGTTTTAGCAATTCCCAGTTGATGAGGCTTGAGGCTACGATTACCTTTAGAGAACACATCTCTTAGAATGCTCATCGTCCACCTGACGATGTTCTGAAAGCATTCAATCCATACAAGTTCGTTCCGGGTTCGAACGAAACCGAAGGCATTATCTCGTTACACTCATTTTTGGAATCACCCTCAGAGTTAACGACAATAACCCTTGCACTCTAAACTCCATCTCGAACCTGAAAGTACTATCTCTGTTATACTCGTATAGGAATCACCCTCACAGTTTTTAACGACATATAGTTCTTACACTTCGAGTCTTCAACTCGATCTTCACTTGAATTCACGACCTAACGTTTAACTTGGATCGATGTGATTTTCGGATAATCAAATTTGATACCCGATTCCGGTTTCATCGAACCAAACGTGTCTTAAAGGCCAAGTTGTTTAAAGGTTTAAACAATTCAATTCAATACAATTCAATTCATTGAAATCACACAGTATTAACATGGATAAATATCACACATTTATCATTGATATAACCTATATCATCTCACAGAATGTCACAACTCATATCATCAATACATATCAATCCTATAGATGTCATCCAATTCAGACATTCAACAACCAATCATCCATAAGCAAGCATTATCAGTTCATATCAAAATTAATTAAATTCTTAAATTAATCCCTTAAGAATCAACTTCTAAATCTTGCTTATACAATCATTCATTAATTACTAACCTTAATTAATTAATCACTCCTTGATTAACTTACTTAATCAATTAATTAATCCTCAATCCCAGATTAATTATCCTTTAATTCATTAATTAATAAAGCTTAATTATTAATTAATTTCCTTTAACACAAAGTAATAAATCCTTAATTACTTTCATAATCAATTAATTAACTTTTAATTAACTGATTAATTATCCATCAACTATCGATTAATAACCTTAATTAATAATCAATATTTCTTAATACAAATTTATTAATCCATAATTAATTTTATAATTAATTAATTAATTAATTAATTAACCAATTAATTATCACTTAATTATTAATTAATAAACCAAATATTAATTAAGAACTTAATTACAGATTGCTTACTCCTTAATCACTAGTTAATTAATCATTTAATTATCCCTTAATTAACTGTTAACCCAATCTTAATTAACAGATAATCAATCCTTAATTATCATTTGATTAATCCTTAATTACAATTGATTAATCAATTATTACCATTTAACAGCTTCTTAATCAATCCTTAATTACGGATTAATTATTATCTAATTATTAATCAATAAAACTTAAATTATTAATTAATAAAATTTAATTACAAGTTAAACATTTCTTAAATACTAATTAAGTAACCTTTATTACTTAATTAACAACTTATTAATTACTTAATTAATAAATCTTAACCACTTAATTAATTAAGTTTAATTTCACTTAATTACTTGATTAATGAATCCTTAATCATTAATTAAAAATCTAGTTAATGATCTTTAAATAACCATTTAATTAATCTTAAATTAATTAACCTTTAATTTTTAATCCATTTATTAACCAAGTAAATCATTTTTCCTTAATTAGTTTCCTAATTAATACTTTTAACTAATTAATTAAACTTACTTCTTCAAATTAACTCATTCAAAATTTAAGATATTAAAACCTTAATTAAGATAAACATTTACCTTATGAATGCTTAAATTTGCCTTAACATATTTACAATCTTTACTATACATCTTTTCCTACTTAATTAAATTATTAATTAAGTTTAAGTCAAAACAATCTTTAGCTTGATAAATTAAAATTATCAAACAAAATTTTAAATAACTTAAATATTTATCAATTTATAGTTTAAACTAATTTCAACTTGTATTTTAAAACTTGTCTTTATATAAACCACTAAAATTAACTTTCAAACCTCGTTTTCAAAATCATTCAAACTTTCCTAAAAATGTTAAATTTAACAAAACTTCAAAACATCTTAAAATATGTCAAATAAAATATTTGTTAAATACATAAAGTAATTTATATAAGTTTTAACAAATTTAAAATTTCTAAATTTCAAAAACAAGTTTTAAACTTTTTTTTTAAAAAAAAATCTTTTAAAAACTGTTTAGTTTACAGCTTCAGATCAAAACGTTATTTACTCGGGTCAAAACCCGAGTTCCTTCTTCCATTTTTTTTTAAAATCTTGATTTAATTACAGTATGCAAAAACACAGATTTCCCACCAAACACACCCGAGAACACTTCGAGTTTTTCCCAACCAAACTCGAATGCCACTTCGAGATTTTCCCACGAGGCTAAACTCGCTGACACCAACCACCAACACGTGCACATGCACGCCACCGTTGGTCACCACCGACCAACGCCACCGCCTCCAGCAACTTGCTCGATACCCTCGCAACCAAAAACGAACAATAAAACACACAAACTCCTCTCGAATCAAAATTGGGTTAAACTGCAGAATCCAAACCCAAACAACCCCACACAAACTCCCTCCGACTGCCAAGCTCCGGTCACCATAAAATTCACGACGTCGACCGTCTCTTGCCAAGCCCATTTGCTACCTCCAGACAAAAATTCAGAGCACTCGATCAATGGTGCTTACGGGGAAAAATCAAAATCCAACCCAGTAAAATCTAGAGCTTAATTCCCAATTCCGGCCATCGCCGCCGCCCCTTACAGCCACGATTACCATTTTTCCCTAAAACTCCATGACGACCTCCATCTATAGTAGCAACCCCGACCCACCTAATTGCTCCATCATTCAGAAATCACCCAAATTCATACCTCTAGTAAAACCCAAATTCCTAACTCAATATTATTTTTAAAATTTGGATTTTTGTACTAAAAATCATAATCTTGAGTGATGATTCAATATATACACATGAATTAATAAAATTCAAAATTTATTTTATTTTCCTCATTTTATAGTTTAACTGCATATTTAAGCTTACAGGTAAATCCCAAACATAATTTGATTAATCATGATTTCATAAACTAGATGAATTACAACTTAACTAATTTGTTTTAGATTCAAAACTTCAAGGTGTTTATATGAAAGCTTGAATTTGTTTATTTATAAAAATTCTGTAAACATGAATGATCAGAGGCAAATTAATTTACTGGCCTGTTGAAACATAAATACTTTCATGATTACAGAATTCCAAACATACAAGAATCAATATTTCTTAAGTAACAAATTATATCCTACTTAAGATTTAGATTAATTGTTTTAAATCCAAAGTTTCAAAGTTTTTATATAAAAAGCTTAAATTTTGTTTATCTAAAAGAACTCTGTGATCTAGCATGAACAGAGAGCTAAATTTCAAAAATGCAGATCCTATTGCATTCTTACTTCCAGATGCAGGCATCATCAAAGAAACTTCCTTTTAATTTTTTTTCATTTTACAATTTAAATCTTGATGTTTGATCAACCTGTGCTTGAACATCACAATCAAGAAATCTAACTAGAGAAGTACAACTGGTTTTGTATTAATTACACACTGCAGTTTTCAAAAAAAACAAAAAGAAATTAACATGCACATTCAATAACACATCCTATATATATACAGCATCATCACAAACAACTTCATTATCACAGAAATTATTTAAAACAACAATTTATTAACCTACTTAAATTTTTAGTTAGTTGTTTACTCACCTCATTATGACTTAGCACAGAATTTGGAACAGGAATGAAAACCCCCATTTGTTTTTGAAAACTTGTTATTGCAATTTTCTAGAAACTATGAATATTACTGACACATGCCTTTGCTATAAAACTTGATACTAGATTCCTTTAAAACTGGAACCATGGTGGTGCTCAAAGCTTTTGAAAATGAGTTGCTTTTCAGATTACATTGAAGCTTTAAAATTGGTTGGCAGGTTGCATTTTTGAATTTTGATCTCAGGCATGCAGTTGAAACTTGCTGCATGCATGATAAAATACTGTAGATCTTTGAGGGTTTGGGTGAAATTTGCTACAGACTTGATTTTCTGGTTTCAGATTTTGATAAAAACAACATTGCAGGGTTTCTAAATGAAGAGTTTTGAGGAGATGTACATTTCTGTTTCAGGCTTGAGAAGAAATTTCAAGGTTTGTTTCTTTTTTTGAGGATTTGGGAAGATTTTTTTTTTACTACAGGTTTCAGATTGAACTTTGGCCATGGATTCTTGTTTGAATTCAAAGAAAATGAAGGATGAAGATAATAGGATTTTATAAATGAATTTTAAGGTTAAATAAAATTTAAAGAAAGGAAAAAGAAAATTAAGAAAAAGAAAACACTTGTTATCTTGATTACATTTGTCGTGACCCAAGCTTAATCTCTTAACACATGTATCCTATGATGTTTTAAGATTGAACACATGTCACTCATATATTTTAAATTATTTTTAAATTATTTTTAAAACCCTTTATTATCAATCTTCTTAATATGTAAATATTTTACTAATTTATGAATGCTTTTATAAATTTTTAAATCCATTTTTACAAGTTAATTTAAATGCTTTGCATTTATTTACTATTAAACAAACTTTTTCCAAATTTATACAAATAAAATTCTTTTGTTTTAAATTAATACAAAAACAAAACTTATTTTTAAAATAAGACTTTATTCATAAATCTTTTATATACAAATGTATTTCAAAATACACATTCCTTTTTAAATTACAAATTCCCATTTAAATTTCAAATATAAAAATTCAAATTCAATTTAAACTTAATTTCAAATCAAATATGTTTTTATCAAATTAAACAAACACACTTTTAAATCAAGAAATATTGAATTCTAATTTTAAAGATAATTTTTAAGTAAACATATATTTAAACAATACTTATTAAATTAAAATGTCAAACTTAACCAAAATAAAATTTATAAAATAACACAAATTAAATAATTATTCCATTTAAAATCAATTGATTTCTAAATTTAAAAACATCACATAAATTTTATTTTGGTTATTTATGTTTGAAGATATAGTTTTATCAATTTTAAATGATTTAACATAAGAGATTATCTCCTTTTAAATTCTCCGAAATTCTAGGATATTACATTAACACACTTTTATATTCCCATAGTCTATACAGTACCGTAATCTCCCCCGTACCGGGCATCGTCAGAGGGCACTCCATAGGTATGGTACAAAACAAAATCGTATAAGGCGCGCTAGGGTAGGTGACACAGCACAACTTGGCAATGCCATGGTAGATATACCAATTACGCTTCCGAGTCGGCGGTAACGCATAGCCGCAGCTACCACCCACCTCGAGCCACACCCCCAAATCAAAGAAATTAAAAGTGGCCACCAAATAAATCCAAAGTCAGAGTAGAATATTGAAGGGACGTGTCCGATAAAAGGGGCCACCTTCTTAACCCGTCGATCGCTTCTGTTTTAGCCACGATATTCCAACTCACGGGAGTCGGGTCCACGTAATTACCTCAAAGGAAACGCCGCCGCCATCCTACTTCATTCTGGAACCTCCACCGCGTACACGGTTGTTAAAGTGGTTTTCGGAGTTGGCAGAAAGTATGATAACTTCTGATCCCGGTCTCCTCCAAAAACAAACGTTATGATAACACCGCGGTCTTTTCAAATAATTTATACTTCTAAACCAGGACATAATATTTATTTCAAAACCATATAAATACGATATCATTTCCCCTTTTTAAAACCAAATCAGTATGATATCATTTTCAAATATATCCTTTTCTAACCCAAACATTTCAAAGTTGTATATAACTTTGAAATATAAATACACCACTTAAATGGTTTAAATATTAAATTGCTTAACATAATAAAATAGCTTCTTCACCTTCACAAATAAATTCCAAATATAGGTTTAAATCCCCAAATAAACAAATAAATTTCCATATATTTCAAAGCTTAAATATTCCACCATTTCAAAACAAAATCTTTGATAATTTCATATATCAATTTCAATTACTATTATTTAGATTTGAAATGTTTACTTGAAAAAAATCAAATATCATTTAAGTAAAACCTTTATACTTGAAATAACCGGATATTCTTTCAATTAAAAAAACTTGATAATATTCAATTAAATCAACTTGATATTCATTTAAGTCCTCTAAACCAAAATCAAGTTATAAAAGTCATACCTTTTAAAATCTCAAATTTATTTAAATTCAAATCAATTTTTTTTCGAGAAAAATTCTTATATACTTTAATTCAAATCAAATTCACATTTATCTTCCCACCTTACCCTCATTTAATTTATTTTAAACTCCAGAAATAAAATTTAAATAAACACTTAACCATATTATATTCTAATAAAATCAAACTTTATTATTAAACTTCCTTATACTTTAAACCAATTTTATACACAGCTTAAAACCAAGAATTTTACTACATATAAAATAACCTTAATCAAATATCTGAATCAATATCTCATAAAACCATATATATTTCTTTACAAAACCATAGAAAATCGTTTCAAAATATTTCTATATATATACCGTGGTGTCTGTATAAAATTTTCTATCCTATGGTCAAGTGATACGGATATTTATCACTTCAATCTGTAATTTAAAATAAAAATTACGGTTATATATCATTTCAATCCGCAATCCCGAATGAAATGAAAATGCATAATAACTTGCAGTTTATAACAATATAAAATACAGCATCCATTCATACAATATCAACCATCAACCATTTATCACAATCATCATCAAATTCAAACAATAGCATCAATATAGAACGGATAATAAACAACAGGTATTAAATAGCAGTTTATATTCAATAATAAATTAAATAACTGTTTAACTGGCAGTTAATGTGAAATGAATAATTAATTAATAATTTAACTGGCAGTTTAAATGCAATGAACAAATTAAATAGCAATTTAATTTAAATAAATGAAATTAACTGAGATGATGATTAAAAATATGCCAAACAAGCATAAATAAATTTTAAATCACATCATATATCAATTTAACAAACATAAGAAATCTTAGAAGTTGTGAGTTGGTTAAAACACTCACCTTTTGAATTTAAATTGAATTTAAATTCAATTTAAACCCAAAATTTTGATAGTCTTAGAATTCGTCCAAACTAGCGCCAAAAAGTTAAGAATTCAGATACGATCCTAACAAAAGAAACCATGCGTAAAACAGATATCGTATGCAAAAGTTATGACGATAAATGCGATTGAAATCAATTAAAAATAAATAAAATAAAAGAAAATAAAATAAAACACATTTACCTAAACTAGAATTTGCCACGTCACTATCATGAGACCTTCCTCCAGAACCTAGTACGCACACACAACCCTACAGCTCCTCTCAACTATCGTTCGCACTGCCCCCGCCCCCCTGACGTCACGTTCGCACGCACGCAGAACGACTCCAGCACGAAATAGTAGTCTCCGGCCGGCTCTCTCTCTCTCGCGACCCCCTCCTCCATGTTTTGCGCGCATGCGAAAACCCAATAATGCACAGCAGCCGCCGCTATTTGATAAAACCCTAGTGAATTTTCCATGTCGATCCAACCGTCGATTTGCCAAATAAACTGCATAGATGCATTCCCCTTGGTCCACTCTACAATACCCAGAAACGATTTGACGATCCGACAACGTTCATCGACGCGCGATGAACGGTCGTGAATGTTTCCACTGATTCTGGATGCATAGAAATTGCAATCGAAAAACAGACAGTGGATCTAGATTGCTCACTTCAAGAGCTTCGAATTGATATATAATTTGCTATATATTGTGGAGTTTGAAATTTTAGCTTTTGATTTGGTTTGGAATTGTATTTGGATCTAGGATTTGTTCATCTGCCATTGAGGAGGAGAGATAATTGAAATATACGTACAGAAAAATGAGAAATAGGAGTAGGCTAAGGTTTATAATCGGTTATTTATAGGTAGGGTTGAAATAGAATAGATGGATCGGGTTGAATATACGAGCTAACGACAAAGTGGTCAAAAAAGCCCGTTTCGACTCCGGAGTGAAATAGGATCAACCCATAAGTCAAAAAAGATGTTTTTAAATATTTTAAACGCGATGGAACAAGTTTCAAGTCCAAATTCCATAGTATGAAGAAGTTATGCTCAAATCAATATTTTTCAAATTGATTTCAATTAATTTCAGTTTCATTTATATCAAGGCGTTTCAAGTCCGTACGATCAAACGACAACCCCGATCGCTACAAACATTGAAATCCTACAATAATTCACCGTTACGGATCCGATGAAACTGGTTTCGTCCAAATCCGAGTCAGTGGCCAAAATGGCTACGTTTACATTAATTAAATAAATTAAAAATTAATTAATTAAATCAACTTCCAATTTAAATTCTATAATTGACGATTCTTATCATTTTAACTTTTTTAAACAAATTCAGTATTTTAAACAAATTCAGATGTCACTTTAATGTCTATTCAATCATAAAAAAATTTGCGTTAAACTTTCAATTTCATTATATTCAGAAAATATAAATTAAATTTTCAATAATTCCCTTTAATTGACTTTTCATTCAATTATTCAATCTATTAGTATCAAATAGATGAAACTAACATTGGATTCATACTCTATTATGTAAATATCTCCAAATTTCATCTAAATTTATATTTACATAATATTTAAATATTTAATTTCATTTTATTGCAATTAAATCCAATTATTATAGTTTGAACCTCAATAAATTTATAAATCTTTATTTCCATTCTTGCATGCAACCAGTTATCATATTATAAATAGAATTTAATTCCAGTTACTTACCATTAAATTCATTTATTATTGATTACATTCCCGTTAATTAAAAATTTATTCCGAAATTTGATTTGATTTAATTTCCATCTTTACTAGGTCCATTATACTTAATAAACCTTGTTACATTTAGTTTTATATCCTATTACACCAATATCCCCTATATACATCTTAGATTTGTATAAATGGTTATATTTCAAAATGTGAAATCTTGTCTATTACCCATATTAATTAAGGTTTTAAAACAAATTAATAAAATTTCCTTAGTCCAAGCCTTTTTACCAATTATTTACCTTATAAATAAATTCATGTTTCTATTAAATTTACATTTACACTTCTGTTGTTATTTTAACAATTTTAAAGCAATGCTTATCCTCAACAACAAACATTATGATAAATTATCTAACATTGATTGTATAAAATTTCCATTTATTACGTATTATTGTACCAATGGATAAAATTTTAAATCTATTTCCCAAATCTACTACTTTCAATCAACTAAAAATTCACAATTGTTCAAATCAATTGGGATTACACTACATTTATTATTTATCAACTTGTTTTAACCTTATTACCTAAATTTACGTTCAGTTACTATTGAGCAATACTATTTCATTTGATTCAAAAATTCCACTTGTTTTACTCAAATTCCTGTTATTGTAAACCTTTATTTGTTCATTAAAATTTAATTTCAATTCCAATTAAATCAACAATTTCAACATGCAACTTATAATAATTGTTTACAAGTATGAATGGAATTAACATTAATTTCAAATATTATCTTAACTTATATTAACATAATAATTAATTACGTTCAATGAATTTTATTCCCCAATTTATTAAATGCAATCAATTTGACCTTACATACTTCAATATTCCCATTTTTATCTTAATTCCAATTCCCTATAGTATCAAATTTCAATTTCTTGCAATAAACTCATTTATTATAATTTGCATACCAATAAATTAGTTTCCAATAAATAGGACTGATTCAATTCAAACTTTTTAATTAAGTCTATATTGATCAATATAATATTTCATAGGTTAATTCTTAACATTTACTTCATTGTAGATTATAGAAATTTATTCCTTTATAAATTAAATTCCAAAATCTTATTAATATGACAAATTAATTAACCAAATTTACTGGTCGTTACACTCTCCCCCACTCAAAACTTTTCGTCCCCGAAAAGGAAAAGAAGAATTAAGAAATCAACATATCCTATTCAAAATATTAACTTTATAAACAATTAAATTTACAAAATTATACACTTTAAATAAAATATACAAATTTATAACCATTAAACCTTTTTATACTTCAAACAAATAAAGTTTGGAAAACATTTTAAAATATTTTCTAAGTCCAAAATTTACGGAAAATTTCGGCAGAGTCTCCTTTGCACGGTGAGGCTCAGGAGAAAATATAATATCAAATATACAATATACAACATATATTTTTCAAAATAAAATATCCCAACACAGGAAAAACTATATAATAATGCTATAAACCGTAATCCCAAAACGTACCTATTTGTCGGGCATTTCACGCTTAATTATGAAACCAAAAGCAGTAGCAATTGCTTCCATAACCCGTATTTCACTTATATAATCTAAAAGGTTAACAATTATATAAAATGAAATATTTAAAGTGGTTTCGGCCATAAACAACCAAATCAACAACCATCACTTGCAACAAGCAAATAACCATCACATAAAATCAACACACATTAATTTTCCATTCATATCAACAAAACAAATAGTTGTTCGGGTTCAAAACTTCAAATTGTACAGGATGGAAAAATAACTACTAAGCGCACCATTTACTGAACAGTCTCTGATGAATCTAAAAGGATTATTCATACATCCAAACAAATTTATGTATCCTCATCCAAACAACCATAAACCAAAACAAAAAACAAATCAACCAATAGATCAGTTTCACTCTTATTAATTTCGTTCACATAATAATTTATCTTTTTAATTTACATTTTATTTCTTACAGTTTCATTTACTTTTTATTTATTTCTACCAAAATCTCAGTTTCACCTATTCATATCATGAAATTTTCTTTTTATTATATTACATTCATTTATTCACTGCTTAACTTCATTTATTTACTGCTTAACTTCATTTATTTACAGTATTCATCTTTCTGCTTATTTTTCAAAATAAGTAACTTCAACATTTACTTAAGTTTGTAATTACTAACTTACAACATTTACCTACTATCATATTTTATTATAGTAAGATTTCCATTATAACTTAGGTTTATAACAATTACAACATCAATTCTTAAGAATAAAAGCAATTTATTGAACACTTCATTACATACTTTTACTTGTACCATTTCCTTTACAATTTCTTATTAAACATTTCAACTTTTAATATTTGGTAAGTTATATATATATACTTTTAAGGATGTAATAGAAAGTTACCCAAGTTTATTTCTATTTCTTTTAATTAACTAAATGTTCAACATATTATTCTTTGTTTCATAGGTTACATTTTAAAATTACCTTTAGTTTCATTCATAACATAGCATTAAATTACTTATTTTAATTAAAGGCTCCAATTGTTAATTAACTTTCATTTTACTATACTAATTGAAACTGTAAAATAACGGAAATTTAAGAATTTAAATACCGGGTTTTATTCAAAATCATTTTAAAATAACAGATAAATATATACTTATAATTTATATATCCAATTATAATTAAAACAATTTAAAAATTTATATTTGGTTTATCAAAACAAATCTGCAGTAAACTACTACAGTGGCCTTCCCACTTCGAAACTCGAAAATGAATGTCGATGATGCGGCCGCCATTACCGAAATTATTTTCCAGCGACAAGGGGGAAGTACAGACTATTTTTTTTAAAACATTTCTTTCAAATCATATTCAAATAATTATACCAGAAAATACTTCTAAAATATTATTATTATATTCCAAAATTATTCGAAAGAAAATTTCAATATCCCCGAACTTAAGTTCTAAAATTTCCAATTTTATTTATTTATTTTAAATCTTATTTCAACTATTATTTATAAATTTCATTACCTAACAACCAATCTATTACAACCAAATATAATCTTTATAAAATTTATTACTTTATATATATAATATAATAGGCAAAATTATTTCATTCACCTATATTAAAAACAAATATTATGTCGGTCTGTCCTATTAAGTGTTTAGAAATCCCTATTGATGTCATAGCGTCCCATGCATCAACCAGAATTTATAAATAAAAGACGGAACAAATTAACATAATATAAAAACCTTTTATAACACTAACAAATACGCTCTCTCATATATATACGCTCAACGACTCATCATAGGGTATTACTACCCTATTAATAAAGAGTCAGACCCCACAAAGCTAAGCTTTATCGATAAACCAAAGCTCTGATACCAGATGTAACGGGCCACGCCAGTGAGGTAACGCCCACCATAGCATACATTGGTACCTGTGTTCTGCCTTTACGGCCAGCCTCTCGACTGCACCACCAACCCCCGTGAGGACATGTAGGAGTAAGAGTCAACCGTTCGCTACCAAACCAGGAAGCAAGAATCCCCTATCATGCTACACCCTCTAAGTGCAATGACAGAAACACATGTCAGACTTAAACCATACAGAAGGGCGGATTGTTATGGGATAATTAAGAAAAAGCAGAGAAAGAAAGAAAAACAAAATAGAATCTTGCAACGGAACGATAAAACATAATAATCAAATATACAGTTCATGAAGCTGTTTTACAAAATATTTGATTATATTTATACAATACATATCAAAGTTGCACATACCATCGAATAATAATTGACGCAGCGGAATAAAGTGTGTAGTGGAATATAAAAATAAATAATAATAAATCTTAACCTTCGCCCTCTAGAATACGGTCTTCCAAATCCTGAAATGCTCAGGCTGAACCGAGCGAATTGAAAAGACAAAACACTCGAGTCAGAACTAAAAGATCTTATGTAAGTTAAATCAACAATAAATAATATGAGTGAATCGGCGTCAGAGATGTTTACGGGATTTTACATCTCCTATCCATTGTCTAACGTGAGCGTAGTAACTTAAGAGATGTTCGAGATTCACATCTCCTAAGGATCCGTTAAACTATCTACTAAGTAGTAATATACGCTATTATAACAATGTCTACAGTAAAGTATAATATACGGAAAATACCGTTAAGGGGTTACCCATATAGCCCTTAACACACTTTTATATTCCCATAGTCTATACGGTACCGTAATCTCCCCCGTACTGGGCGTTGTCAGAAGGCACTCCATAGGTATGGTACAAAACAAAATCGTATAAGGCGCGCTAGGGTAGGTGACACGACACAACTTGACAATGCCAGGGTAGATATACCAATTACGCTTCCGGGTCGGTGGTAACGCATAGCCGCAGCTACCGCCTACCTCGATCCACACTCCCAAATTAAAGAAATCAAAAGTGGTCACCGAATAAATCCAAAGTCAGAGTAGAATATTGAAGGGATGTGTTCGATAAAAGGGGCTACCTTCTTAACCCGTCGATCGCTCCTGTTTTAGCCACCTTATGCCAACTCACGGGAGTCGGGTCCACGTATTTACCTCAAAGGAAACGCCGCCGCCATCCTTCTTCATTCTGGAATCTCCACTGTACACGGTTGTTAAAGTGGTTTTCGGAGTTGGCAGAGAGTATGACAACTTCTGATCCCTGTCTCTTCAACAACCAAACGTTATTATAACACCGCGGTCTTTTCAAATAATTTATACTTCAAAACCAGGATATAATATTTATTTCCAAACCATATAAATACGATATAATTTCCCCTTTTTAAAACCAAATTAGTATGATATCATTTTCAAATATATTCTTTTCTAACCCAAACATTTCAAAGTTGTAATATTTCGAAACCAAATGCTTGAATTATAGCCTTTCAAAACATAAACCTTTGAATTTTATAACTTTGAAATATAAATACACCACTTAAATGGTTTAAATATTAAATTGCTTAACATAATAAAATAGCTTCTTCACCTTCACAAATAAATTCCAAATATAGGTTTAAATCCCCAAATAAACAAATAAATTTCCATATATTTCAAAGCTTAAATATTCCACCATTTCAAAACAAAATCTTTGATAATTTCATATATATCAATTTCAATTACTATTATTTAGATTTGAAATGTTTACTTGAAAAAAATCAAATGTCATTTAAGTAAAACCTTTAAACTTCAAATAACAGGATATTCTTTAAATTTAAAAAACTTGATAATATTTATTTAAATCGACTTGATATTCATTTAAGTCCTCTAAACCAAAATCAAGTTATAAAAATCATACCTTTTAAAATCTCAAATTTATTTAAATTCAAATCAATTTTTTTTCGAGAAAAATTCTTACATACTTTAATTCAAATCAAATTCACATTTATCTTCCCACCTTACCCTCATTTAATTTATTTTAAACTCCAGAAATAAAATTTAAATAAACACTTAACCATATTATATTCTAATAAAATCAAACTTTATTATTAAACTTCCTTATACTTTAAACTAATTTTATACATAGCTTAAAACCAAGAATTTTACTATATATAAAATAACCTTAATCAAATATCCGAATTAATATCTCATAAAACCATATATATTTCTTTAAAAAACCATAGAAAATCATTTCAAAATATTTATATATATATACTGCGGCTTCTGTATAAAATTTTCTATCCTATGGTCAAGTGATACAGATATTTATCATTTCAATCTGTAATTTAAAATAAAAATTACGGTTATATATCATTTCAAACCGCAATCCCGAATGAAATGAAAATGCATAATAAAATGTCGTTTATAACAATATAAAATACAGCATCCATTCATACAATATCTACCATCAACCATTTATCACAGTCATCATCAAATTCAAACAATAGCATCAATATAGAACGGATAATAAACAACAGGTATTAAATAGCAGTTTATATTCAACAATAAATTAAATAACTGTTTAACTGGCAGTTAATATGCAATGAATAATTAATTAACAATTTAGCTGGCAGTTTAAATGCAATGAATAAATTGAATAGCTATTTAATTTAAATAAATGAAATTAACTGAGATGGTGATTAAAAATATGCCAAACAAGCATAAATAAATTTTAAATCACATCATATATCAATTTAACAAACATAAGAAATCTTAGAAGTTGTGAGTGGGTTAAAACACACACCTTTTGAATTTAAATTCAATTTAAACCAAAAAATTTGACATTCTCAGAATTCGTCCATACTAGCGCCAAAAAGTCCGGAATTTAGATACGATCCTAACAAAAGAAACCACGTGTAAAACGGATATTGTATGCAAAAGTTATGACGATAAATGCGATTGAAATCAATTAAAAAAATAAAAGAAAATAGAACACATTTACCTAAAATAGAATATGCCACGTCACTGTCATGAGACCTTCCTCCAGAACCTAGTACGCACGCACAACCCTACAGCTCCTCTCAACTATAGTTCACACTGCCCCCGCCCCCTGACGTCACGTTCGCACGCATGCAGAACGACTCCAGCAGGAAATAGTAGACTCCGGCCGGCTCTCTCTCGCGACCCCCTCCTCCATGTTTTGCGCGCACATGAAAACCCAAAAATGCACAACAGCCGCCACTATTTGATAAAACCTTAGCGAATTTTTCACTTCGATCCAACCGTCAATTTGCCAAATAAACTGCATAGATGCAGTCCCCTTGGTCCACTCTACAATACCCAGAAACGATTTGACGATCCGACAACGTTCATCGACGCGCGATGAACGGCCGTGAATGTTTCCACTGATTCCGGATGCTCGGAAATTCCAGTCGAAAAACAGATAGTGGATCTGGATTGCGCTCTTCAAGAGCTTCGAATTGATATATAATTTGCTATATATTGTGGAGTTTGAAATTTCAGCTTTTGATTTGGTTTGGAATTGTATTTGGATCTAGGATTTGTTTGTCTGCAATTGAGGAGGAGAGATAGTTGAAATATACATACAAACAAATGAGAAATAGGAGTAGGCTAAGATTAATAACCGATTATTTATAGGTAGGGTTGAAATAGAATAGATGGATCGGGTTGAATATACGCGCTAACGACAAAGTGGCCCAAAAAGACCGTTTCGACTCCGGAGTGAAATTGGGTCAACCCATAAATCAAAATAGATATTTTTAAATATTTTAAACGCGATGGAACAAGTTTCAAGTCCAAATTCCGTCGTATGAAGAAGTTATGCTCAAATCAATATTTTTCAAATTGATTTCAATTAATTTCAATTTCATTTATTTCAAGGCGTTTCGAGTCCGTACGATCAAACGACAATCCCGATCGCTACAAAACTTGAAATCCTACAATAATTCACCGTTACAGATCCGATGAAACTGGTTTCGTCGAAATCCGAGTCAGTGGCCAAAATGGCTATTTTTACATTAATTAAATAAATTAAAAATTAATTAATTAAATCAACTTCCAATTTAAATTCTATAATTGACGATTCTTATCATTTTAACTTTTTTAAACTAATTCAGTATTTTAAACAAATTCAGATGTCACTTTAGTGTCTATTAAATCATAAATTTTTTTGCGTTAAACTTTCAATTTCATTATATTCAGAAAATATAACTTAAATTTTCAATAATTCCCTTTAATTGACTTTTCATTCAATTATTCAGTCAATTAGTATCCAATAGATGAAACTAACATTGGATTCATACTCTATTACGTAAATATCTCCAAATTTCATCTAAATTTATATTTACATAATATTTAAATATTTAATTTCATTTTATTGCAATTAAATCCAATTATTATAGTTCGAACCTCAATAAATTTATAAATCATTATTTCCTTTCTTGTATGCAACCAGTTGTCATATTATAAATAGAATTTAATTCCACTTACTTACCATTAAATTCATTTATTATTGATTACATTCCCGTTAATTAAAAATTTATTCCAAAATTTGATTTGATTTAATTTCCCTCTTTACTAGGTCCATTATACTTAATAAACCTAGTTACCTTTAGTTTTATATCCTATTACACCAATATCCCCTATATACATCTTAGATTTGTATAAATGGTTATATTTCAAAATGTGAAATCTTGTCTATTACCCATATTAATTAAGGTTTTAAAACAAATTAATAAAATTTCCTTAGTCCAAGCCTTTTTACCAATTATTTACCTTATAAATAAATTCATGTTTCTATTAAATTTACATTCACACTTCTGTTATTATTTTAACAATTTTAAAGTAATGCTTATCCTCAACAACAAACAGTATGATAAATTATGTAACATAGATTGTATAAATTTTCCATTTACTACATATTATTGTATCAATGGATTTATTAAATCAACTGGGATTACACAACATTTATTATTTATCAACTTGTTTTAACCTTATTACCTAAATTTACGTTCAGTTACTATTGAGCAATACTATTTCATTTAATTCAAATATTCCACTCGTTTTACTCAAATTCTCATTATTGTAAACCTTTATTTGTTCATTAAAATTTAATTTAAATTCCAATTAAATCAACAATTTCAACATGCAACTTATAATAATTGTTTACAAGTATGAATGGAATTAACATTAATTTCAAATATTATCTTAATTTATATTAACATAATAATTAATTACCTTTAATGAATTTTATTCCCCAATTTATTAAATGCAATCAATTTGACCTTACATACTTCAATATTCCCATTTTTATCTTAATTCCAATTCCCTATAGTATCAAATTTCAATTTCTTGTAATAAACTCATTTATTATAATTTGCATACGAATGAATTAGTTTCCAATAAATAGGATTGATTCAATTCAACCTTTTTAGTTAAGTCTATATTGATCAATATAATATTTCATAGGTTAATTCTTAACATTTACTTCATTATAGATTATAAAAATTTATTCCTTTATAAATTAAATTCCAAAATCTTATTAATATGACAAATTAATTAACGAAATTTACGGTTCGTTACATTTCAACCTTCTCAAGCCTACTTCTCTGCTTCTCGGTTTTGCCAGGTGAACAAACTAACTTATTTAAGGGCTTAAATCTGTGTTACGCTTGTTTCTGTGAAATGAAGTAGTGAAAATTGTCTGTTTGGGTGAAAATGTGCTTGTATGTATATATGTATGTGTAGATTAGTTTATGCATGTCTGTTGTACAGGCAGACATCTCTGTTCTAGGTTTTTAAGGATTAAAACCTATCCAAAAATCAATATTCCTTCTCTGATCCTTTCTAAGCTTAAAGATCTAAACAAACTATGTTCATATAATCAGAATCTAACTTCTAAAAATAGGTTTAAGTCAAATTGGAAGATAACCTTTACTGGGAAAAGAATATACAGGGAGACTCAAATTAATGTCGAAATTCATGTATCATAAATTATTGATTTACCTATATGATATGTTTTACTTTAGAAAATCATGATTATTAAAAGAAGAACCACGATTTTTAATTCAGTGAATCATGAGAACTTGCTAGTTGAACATAAATTGGGTTTTAACGATATTCTGATGATCAAAGGATTTTTGGATCTCGAGATTGAAGTTGTTGTTTGCTGGAGGGTTGTCAGTCATTAGAAAAATGCTCATTTATTTTATAATTCGTTTTGGATGATGGACGAGAACGATTTAGGGTTTAGTAACCCATTTTGTTCGACGTTGAATTTGGGGGTCGTGTGGTGTCATCGAGGCACCGTAGTCAACTGGTGTGGTAGGGATCGAAGCGTAGTTGTGTGCTACGTCTCGAGGTGAAATGCCATGGATTCTGGTGAACTGGACCATCGTTGGCGAGCCGTTTTTCGTGGGAAGCTTGGTTCCAGGTTGAGGAAGGAAGCTCGATTTTGATTCGTGGGGGTTTTTGGCGATCTGGGTGGTCGATGGGTGTTGAACGATTGTTGATGACCTGAAGGTAACAACGGCGATGGCCAGAGCATCGTCGGCCCGTTGTACACGTGCACACTCGCGTGTGTGTATCTGAGTTTAAAAATGAGTTGGGGAAGAAAGGTTAGTCTCGGGGTTTGTCTCGAAGTAAATGAAAATTGGCTCGAGGGAAACGAAGAATAATAAGGAACTCGAAGTGGTGCTCGAGGTTTAAGCAATTTGGCTCGGGTTTTATTGAAACCGGTTGATTTAAGAAAAAATAATAATAATAAATTTCAGGTAAACGATTGAACAAGTTTTAAAGTTTATTAATTATTATAAGTTTTTAAAGGGAAGATAAATCAGGTTTTCAAAGGAAATTTATTCACAAGGTTTTAAACAATTTTCCAAGTTTTATTCCTAAAGGATGAAGTGTTTTTAAAAGTTTATTAATATGGTTTGTAATAAATTTTTTTAGAGACGATTTAATAAATTTCCAAGTGTTTCAAAATGTAATGAAACGTGAAATCAAGAAATGATTAACCAAAGATTTCTTAAATCAACATTAAGCATTTTAAATTAATTGAGTGGTGTAATTTAAGTAAAAATAAAGATAGAATGGTTTATCTCTTAATTATTAAGTAATTTATGATTTGTTAATATAAGTAATAAAGGTTAATAAATTGCTAGATTTAAGAATTGATTAAGGAAGATGATTAAAGGATAATCTCTTAAAGAATAATTAAGGTTAGTTAATTAAATTGAATTAAGGTCAATTAATTTTTAATTTAAGATTAATTAATTCATAATTGAAGGTTAATCAAAGGTTGATTAGAGATCAATTAAGGTTAATTAATTAATGATTAAAGGGTTAATTAATTTGCAATTAAGGATTAATTACTTAGTGATTAAGGTTGATTAATTCATTAATTAAGGTTGATTAATTTATTAATTAAGGATGATTAATTAATAATTAAAGATTGAATCAATTTATTATTAAAGGTTAATTAATAAATAATTAAGAATAATTAATTAATGGTAAAAGTGAATTAAGTAATTAAGGATAATTACTTATTTTAAATTAATTAGGATTAATTAAGGACAATTAATTAAGGGTAACTAATTAATTAAGATTAATTCTTTAATAATTAAAGGTTAATTAATTCATTAATTAAGGTTAATTAATAAATAAATAAAGGATAATTAATTAACATAAAATGTACTTAATTAATGTTAATCAACCATAATTAGCGATTAATCTGGTTTTAATTAATCAAATGATCAATTAACCTTATTATGGATGATTGTCTTCTATTAAATGCTGTGAATTGTTTTGTCATCTCTGTTGCGTGATGCTTTGTGATTTGAATTGTTTTAATGCAAGCTGCAATGAATGTAATTTCTTTATTTATAATGCATTTATATTATCTGTCTGTGATTCTGTGTATATAGATAAGCGTTATAGGATATACCGCTTATCGATATCGCTGTGATTGTATCTGTGATGATTAATGATGTTGCACTATTGTGTGTAAAACCCCTGGACTACACCATACACACACAAATATGGATTGCACGAGGAAATTGGTTAAGTCACAGATCTTTAGTGATTTTAAAGATTGAATTTTTGAATCCAAAATAGTTTTGGAATTGGAACCGAAAAGTTTTTGAAAATGAGTTTAAAAAATAAAGTTAGTTTGAATAACTTGATTGAGTTTTGAAATTTTAAATAATTCGATTTAAATTTGAATTCAATATTTGAAATTGAATTCAATGATTTGGAAATGATGGTTTAAAAAAAAGATTATACAAGTTATAAAGGTGTTTATATGGGTTTTTAAACCACTTATAAAGCATTGTTTTGGGAATTTAAATTTAAACCCAAGTTTTATACTTGAATAGCTTTAGCTTATGTAAATGTAATCAGTTTTTCCCAAAACGAAAACTATTTGTTTTCAAAAAATAAAAGCTTTCATATAAGGAAAGAATTTCTGATGTGTATCCAAAGATTTCAAGTTTTAAATGAAAATGTGAATTGTTTTGGGAAGCTATAATTGAATCTTTGTGAAACGTGAGTGAACTTTGTGAAATGAATCTTTTTTATTTAAAAAGGTTTGAAATGGTAATTTGTTTTAAACCATTTAAAGAAATGTTTTTGATAATAAGTTGTGACTTAACTGAAATCTTATATCCATATCTTTTTAAATATTGCGCTCATTATTCGGTTTAGCCGGGAGAGGACCTTGTGTCATATAACCGATTTCGAATAATGATACGTCAATATGGATAGCATTTGAAGACTAGTGGTGAAGACCGGGTATTTTCGAGAATGAAAGGATAACCCGTCGATTGTCTCTACGCTGAGTCGCGCCGGTATAGAGATTCCCTAAGTGATGGGAAGTTCGATCCTGTGCAGTTAATGCGCTCGATAGATTCAAAGCGGTGGAGGTGCAAAAAGTCATAGCGGGGATACAGCGAGGATACAGCGGGATATAGAGGATGACTCTAAAATAGCATATAAAACTCGTACTTAATGTTTTTACAAATATATAAATGGTAATTAAATGAAAAATTATCATTCAATTGAATTATAAATAATACATAAATAATTATAAATAAAAATATGTGCGAATATACTTTAAATAAACGAAAAACTGTTATATAACATAATTGAATTTGGTAGAATATTAGAGTATTTTCATTTCTAAAAATATATTAAAAACTTAAATCAAATAAATTAGTTTCTTAATTTTATAATGTATATATCCAATATTTCGATTCATTTTATTAAAAAAGATATAGCGGAAATAGCGAAATATAGCGCAAATAACGGGATATACCAGAAATAGAGGGGATTAAAGCGGAAAGGCTATATTTTGGGGTTATATGGAAAAATCGTAGCGGTAGAAATCCGCTATGAGATATAGCGGGGTAATAGCGGGGCATTAACTACACAGGTCTGATCACGATTGTGAATACTCGAATTTGCAAGGGCTTCTTCGAACGCGCCTTCGGTTCTGTTTGAACCCGGAACAGACTTGTATGGATGTGTGTCTTACATTACACTTTGAGCTGTAAAACCGGTTTCTATCAAATACATTTCTGTTTGGTGGCGGAGATTTATTCTCTTAGCTTAACACCCTTCTCTGAGACATACAAGCTCAGAGGTTATGTAGTTGATGGTTACTAGTGATATATTCCCAATTTGGTAATGTGGCATATGAAGTGCTGCTGATCATTTGTTGATCAAAGCATGAATTTGTGAAAAAGTGTAGCTTTGTGGATGAGATCTCATCGAGCCTCATAACCCGGTAATGGTCGAAACCGGAAAGATGCGGCAAGGTTTCAGGGGTAGCTCCCCTAGGGTATGTCCATTCCTTTTGAAAAAGGGTGGTATCATGGTATGGAGCCCAGATACTTACTCATGTGGACACTGTATATTATTATTGTGTGATGATGTTGGTGTAGAGGATCATCGGATAAAGGTCGCATACGACCGGGGGTGGCATATTTTAGGTTTTACCCTCGAGAAAGGGGTAGACCGGCCTTGTGTTGTCAGAGAGTCGGGTAGGTTCTCGGGGCGTCCCTCTAGAGGCGTTCCCATGTGGCAATAGGAAGTTCCTTGGCCTGACCATTTGTTGGAAATCCAATCATCCAATACGCGCCTTGTACGGTTTTAGTTGTATAACCTGCCATCTACTTATGGTGAGGCCCCACTGTTTGGGTGGTAGCTATAGCAGGCATAGTTCGAAATGTCTATGCTGGCTAAGATTAATATTATACTTTTGAAATATTTTCCATTATGAACTAATAATAATATCAAAAAATGGTTTTCGCGCACCAAGCATTTTTGACTATCATAAGGAGAAATCTCCTCCAATTCTGCGTTTGCATGGTGTGTGTGGTGGGAGGCCTTATGGTAGTTTCATTTTCCAAAAAAATCATTGCGTATTTGAAATTTAAAAGCTTTTGTTGTTTGTTTTAAAAGATAAAACTGTTTTTGTTTGCTCACACCAGTCCCATGACTGACCTGGAGTTTATTGTTCCCTTCCTAAACTCTGTGTGCCCATAATTTTTCACACGGACAGTCTAGAGTTTGGTTTTTCAGATAGTCGGATAGTAGATAATGATTTGGTAGCTTTCAGCTTTCTCTTTGGTATTCTTCGAAGCCCTTTGGATTTGTGGATCGCATTTGCTACACTTCAGCATTCATGGACTACACTTGCTTAGCTTTGTGCAACTTGATGGGAGTTCGAGCTAGCTTTGGATTGAAGATGGAGTTTTTGGAGTTTGGCATTGAAGACGTTATCTTTCCGCTGCTATTTTTTGTATCTCTAATAGTATTAATATCTATTGTATCATCATTGTATATGAATATTGTATCAATGTTGTACATCAAATGTATTATTCATTTTCTTCCGCTGTGTTGTACTTAATGTGTTATAAGTTCCGACGAACCTGATTCGACGTTTGGATCTGCGGCATTTGAATACGAGTGACGTATTCAGTGCCGATTTTTGAAGGTTGAGTCAGGGTCGTTAGACTCTCCCTGTCTCTACTTAATGATGGCTAGCACAGTGTCATCAATTTTTGGATCCTTAAATATACCGAATTGGGCAGAGAACCCATAAGAAAATTGTTTTCGTGAATAGATCGTCTTTTCATGGTATCGTCGATACCATTTAGCGGTGGCCCCTTGAAGCATTACCAGAAACTGTCTGCATCGAACGACTCCTGAAGCATTATACAGATCCATTTGACTATCGAAAGCAATGAAATGATCATCGAGGTCAGCAGTTCCATGATACTTCAGGGTTGGGATTTTTACATAAGATGGGATAACCGTTGACATGATTTCGTCCATGAAAGGTGTCGTTAATTCATTATCATTTGCTTTCTCATCCAAAGTCCTTTTCCCCTTATCATTTAGCATGCCCTTGATTGCCTTTTTTGCCACGTCTTTTAGAGAAGCTTCGGTATCGTGATAGCTTTTTCGGTTTGGATTGTATTCTTTTGATGTCAAGCTTCCAGATTGCTCGAGAGATATGTCCAACACCCTTCCTTAATGATCGATTTTAGTCAAATAATGATCTTTCTACTTTGAAGATGTCAAGTCTATTTTACTCTTGTCTTCATTGGTGTAAGCTTTTAAATTTCTTCTTAGAGAGATCATCTCATCTCTAGTTGTTGGTTTTGATGTCTTGGAAGACTTATGAGACACTGCTGCTTTTAGAAGCTCTTGCATTCCAGCAATTGTTGTTCCAAGTGCTTTATTTTGGTTGCATTGTCGTCTTGTTGAGTTGGGGATTGACGGTTGCCCTTCCACAACCCTCTCCAAGTTTAAAGTTGTTGTTATGTTTTCTTCTAAACTTGTAGTGTGTATGGCCTCTTCATCCATTCGGCTAAGCCTTTTGGATTTCATTTTCCTACACCAAGCCAAACAATTCATAATTAGTCTGTAAGGTAGCCACAAGGTCGGAGGTTCAGGCCCTACTTCTAGCTCAAAAAATGTTAATAAGAAAAATTGTCAACATCCCCAAAGCTAAGTGGTTAACAAAAATATTGTTTAAATTTCAGAAGAAGATTTTTAAAAGCGACAACTCTCCTCGAAACCGCTTTCAAATGAGTTGATTTGGACAAATTTCTTGCCAAGGTGGTCTTATGAAAATATTAATTATAGTTAATAGATCCAATCAACTTTATTGAAATGAAAGTTAAGGAAAAAGCACCCCCTTCGAAACCTATTTTGAGTGAGTCGAAAGAGGTTCTAAATATCAAACATTTATCTCTTTCGACAGTGTCGAAAGGACCATTCTGTCTTTAAGAAGAAGTATTTACTTTTGATAATATTATCTATGCTCTTTTGGAAAGAACTCCTTCGAAAGGGTTGTATGTATTGTAATATGTGTACATCTTTCAGAGATATTCGTCCAGCTAGCATAGCTTAGTGTTTTCACATCAAATGCCTTCTGAAACATCCCTTTCGATCAGGTCGAAAGGGTGTTTGCTCTTTCGAAGTGGACTGAATGTACAATATTGTTACCTCAACTTTTGGTCAAGGCCGGGATATCAATATATTGGCTGGAAAGGATGGATATTAGCATTGGAGGTTTATTGGAAACAAGGCTGTGATCGATATCATCAAAATTTGACCAAGCTTCAATTGAGACGGGATCGATTGGGAATGACGAACAAGGCTAGGAAAGGCCATATTTCGAAATTCAGGTCAATCGGAGGTCGTACACCTGAGTTATGGATGGATCAATGTTAAAGAGGAATGGTTAGCATCGATATCGTTCGTATCGCTCGATGTGGAAGACTTTGAATCGGTGGATGTTGTTCGAATCGATGCTTCTTGTATCGATCAACGTGGATTACTTTAGACTAATGAATGTCGTTCGTATCGATATAGTTTATATCGATTGAAGGGTGTCAGTGGATGGATGCGAATATGGATAACAAACATGGTTTCAGACCGATAGTAATTCGTATCGACCAGGGATGGACCGAGCATGGACGGTTTCATATCGATCAATACGAGCTTGAATAAGGGAAATGCAATTGGAACTCAATCACAGTGCATATCGAACTCATTCCTGATTGATATGAAATGCTAGGCCTGGAATCGATAGGAACAAGGGAAAAACCGATGGGTACGAAGGAGAAAAGTTCGGATCGATGCGAAGGATAAATATGAATGGCATGGATACGAAGAAGGGTTGGTCGACGGATACGAACAGCGCATGCCGATGGATACGAATGGGATACAAATAAATGGATGACTCGGTCGAACTGCACGAAAGGTGGATCTTCCCTGGATCTTCGAGACACGTCATCGATGCGAACTATATTGATATGAAGAGATGAGAATGGGGAGCTTTAGATCGATACGAATGCGATGGTTGACTTGTGAACACAAACTTGCATCGATCATAACTCACAATCTACAAGTCCAAATGCTATGAAATTTTGAAAGGGGGTTCCACTCGAGAACCTTTATGAACGGTCTCAGCTCGATTGGACCACTTTTGGATTGATAAGAATTGAACACGCATCGAGCCAAAATAAATATAGATCAGTGTGACGGGCCCACCTGCGCAGGAGAAAAGATATTCCAAGTTTTGAGGCGGATATTTTTAGATCTACACCTATAAATAGGAGTGTTATGGCAACTAAAAGTGGGATCTTCTCCTTCTCTAATGCTAAAGCTCTGCCATTTTTGTAATTGATACTAAAGCCTTGTAATTGAAACTATAGTACAAAAGGAATAAAAAGGATTAATTCAAAGTGGATGTAGGCTGGATTTCTGAACCACTATAAACCTTGTGTTCTTTCCTACTTTCTTCCATTTTAACGATACTGTTTCTTCGTCTTTATTCTCTACTTTATCTGGATCTGAGATCTGTGCTAAAATACTGTGAATCTGTGTATATACACTGGTGCTTTCACTACTTTTGGAGTGCAAACACTTTGGTGCTTTCACTAAGAACGACGGGCATCCGCAATACCGGATTTGGAGTTTAGATTTGGAGAGCTAAAAGATCAGATCTAAAAGGAACCATGACAAAGCAGTCAACAAGGAGACAAAGAGCGAAGATAAGTTAGCATGAAGGAAGCCAGGAAGCATCTTCAGGAGCTAATCAGACTTTGGCCTTCATCGCCAGAGACGAGATGGAGATGATGATGGGAGTTATGCATGAAGAGCTTCTGAAAAGACATGAGGAAATGATGCAGAACCTTCTCAGACTGTTTAGATAGGCAGGAACAGCTAGAGCTGCTAGAGTTCATATCCATGGAGTTAGAATGGAAGGACTCAACATACAATCGGATGGAGCAGCTCAATAGGGCGGAGCTCCTAATCAGCACACAACTGTTCATTTGGAGGGATCCAGGCTTGGGGGCACACCACTTGGCAACAATGGACCGATTCACGAAGGAATTCCAGGTGACACCACACAACAAGATGCTAGCAGGAATACAAGAGTACATGATGAAGAGTACATACTAGAATTCCCTCGAGGACTTGGGGGGGGGCAACTCTTGGTGGACAACGCTGGATTAATTGATATTATCAGACGAACTATGTGTGGAGGTTTAGCAAACAGAGATCTAGAAGGAGTAAACAGGAGTCCATTTACCCGTGAAATCAGAATGGCCCGAAATCCACCGAAGTTTAAGCTGCCTACTCTGGAGTATACAATAGCAAGGCTGATCCTACCGATCATCTGATGAGAGACATGAGACACATGAAGTGCTGGGGGAATCGGAGGGAGTTATGGCCCGACTTTTCCCCCTGTACTTGACAGATATGGATGTTATGTGGTTCAGGCAGTTGGAAGAGGGATCTATCAGGACATGGATGAAATTGGTGGATAAGTTCCTAAAGCAGTTTCGGGTTCATTCAAAAGGCCGAAGAACATAATGACGCTAATGTCGGTGAAGCAAAGGACAGGAGAATCGCTCAGGGAATTCTTGGCTCGGTTTAATGCAGCAGTCGCTTCGGTGGATCGACCGGATCCATAGATGGTTTTGATGGCGGCGGTGCCGGGAGTCAGGGATAGCTTGGATTTCAAAGTATCATTGATACGAGATCCTCCAATGGATCTTGGGGAGTTCTTTCATGAGGCCGGATGATTTCTTCCATAGGAAGATGCATATTCGAAAGTGAATTTGAAGGAAGTAAATGCGGCTAAGGATGGAGAACCATCCGACGGAAGCTTGGGTAATGATAAAGATAAAGGAAAGAGGAAGTTGGATGATGAATCTGGAAAAGCGAGGAAGCGATGGAGAGAGCGATGGAGAGAGCCAAAATTCTCCACTTACACAAAATTGAACGAACCATTAGAACAGATATTCATGGAGACCCGGAATCACCTTCCTTATGAAAGCCGACTAGGAAGGAACCCCCGAAATGCAAGAGGGCATCCGGAAGGCACTGTATCTTTCACGACCTGGATGGGCTTGATACCAACAGCTGCAGGCATTTAAAGGATATCGTCGAGGAGCATGTAAGGAGTGGCCAGTTGCGACAATACGTCGGAACTCGGAATGCGGTAATTGAATAGGAGCAGCCACCATCTACCTCAAACGACAATGGCACGAGGCATAGGAATGATGTTCGATTGGTTATCGACTAACAGGAATGATATGGAACACGTAGCAAACTCTGGACAAACGGCCAAGTCACTTACTCATGTACGGGGACGAAGATAGCCCCTAGGCATGCTATGAGATGATGATGAACCGTGATGCTATAGTTTGTGTGATCTGTTTTTTCTTTTTTGGATTTGGACCTTTGCTTTTTTTTGGTTTGGTTTTGGAGTTTGGTTTGAACTCCTGGTTTTGTTTGTTTTCTGGTTTGGACTTTAGTTTGGATGCTTGCTTTCTAGTTTGGATAGTATGGATTTTTGGTTTTCCGATTTGATCTGGATTTTGGATTGGATTTAGATTGGTTTTTTATCTGGCTTTTAGTAAATGGTCGTCGGATATGGATTATGCCTGGCAAGGGGTAAGTCGCTTCGTCCGAGCGTAGCATATCGACGTATTAAGATCGCTGAGTATGGACTATACTCGACAAGGGTTCGAAGTGACTGGGATTCGGCCTAGGACTTAGGCCCTATATTATCGATTACTATTTTAGGTCGTCAAGTGTGGACTATACTCGGCAAGGGTCCGTAGCGACCAGGATTTGGCTTAAGACTTAAGCCATGGCATAACTTAGCGTTTAGGGACACTGGACCACGGAAACTAAGGCATTGCTTAGTATAGGTCATCGAGTTTGGATTGCGCTTGACATGAACCTAGAGAGGCTATGAATTTGGATATCGACTCGGAGTAGTCGCGGATTTGGATGAGGATATGGCTGTGGCACTCGGATAGGATAGCTTGGTAATGGATGGAATATGGATTTCTCATGTCAGATTTGGAGCTATTCAAAATACGTCTTCCTACCACAAGGCATGTTTAGGGGGCAAATGTTACCCCGCCTTTTGGTTAAGGCTGGGATCAACATATTGGTTGGAAAGGATGGATATAAGGATTGTAGGTCGATTGGAAACAAGGCTATGATTGATATCGTCAAAATTTGACCGAGCTTCAATTGAGACGGGATCGATTGGCAATGGTAAAACAAGGCTAGGAAAGACCACATTTCGAATTTTAGGTCAATCGGAGTTCGTACACTCGAGTTATGAATGGATCAATGTTAAAGTGAAATGGTTCGCATCGATACCATTCGTATTGCTCGACGTGGAAGACTTCGATTCGATGGATGTCGTTCGAATCGATGCTGTTCGTATCGATCAACGTGGATTACTTTGGGCCAATGGATGTCGTTCGTATCGATATAGTTCGTATCGATCGAGGGGTGTCAGCAGATGGATATGAATATAGATAACACTCATGGATTTGGACCGATAGCAGTTCATATCGATCAAGGATGGACCGAGCATCAACTGTTTCGTATCGATCAATACGAGCTTGAATAAGGGAAATGTAATTAGAAATTAGTCACAATGCATATCGAACACATTCCCAATCGATATGAAATGCTACCCCTTGATCGATATGGACAAGGGAATAACCGATGGGTATGAAGAAGCAAAGTTCGGAGGGTTGGTCGGTGGATACGAACAGCACATGCCGATGGATACGAATAGGATACAAATAAGTGGATGACTCCGTCAAACGGCACAAAAGGTGGATCTTTCCTGGATCTTCGAGACACGTCATCAATGCGAACTATATCGATACGCAGAGAGGAGAATGTGGAGCTTTAGATCGATATGAATGCGATAGCCAACTTGTGAACATAAACTTGCATCGATCATAGTCACAATCTACAAGTCCAAATGCTATGAAATTTTGAGAGAATTTTCCTGATGCACTCGGGAACCTCTATGAACAATCTCAGCTCGATTGGACCACTTTTGAATTGATACGAATTGAACACGTGTCGATCCAAAATCGCTACAGATCGATGTGATGGGACCCACCTACGCAAGAGAAAAGGTATTCCAGGTTTTGAGGTGGATATTTTCGGATCTATACCTAAAATAGGAGTGCTACGGCAACTAAAAAGGGGATATTCTCCTTCTCTAACGCTGAAGCTCTGCCATTTTTATAATTGATACTAAAGGCTTGTAATTGTAACTACAATAGAAAGGGAATAAAAATGATTGATTCAAAGTGGACGTAGGCCGAATTGTCGAACCACTATAAACCTTGTGTTCTTTCCTGCTTTGTCCCATTTTAATGATACTGTTTCTTCATCTTTATTCTCTACTTTATCTAGATCTGAGATCCGTGTTGGAATATTGTGAATCTGTGTATATACACTGACGCTTTCACTACTTTTGGGGTTTGTGACCAATTTTGGCGCAATAAAAAATATAAGCTCTATAGTCTATACGCAATGGGATAACATCTTGGACAATACAAGTTCCACGAACTTACTAATAACGAAATACTATCATCTTTGTTTAATATTTGACATCATTAAACATGATGATAACATGATTCGTATACATATTATCAAAGTTGATCCCATCGCATCACATAAGTCAAATAGGAATTAAGAAGATAAGTAAGCATCATGTGTAATTGATCATTAGTAAAGCTAATGATCGAAATGACCTTACTCATGATCAAAATCTTTATTGAATCCATGTGCTTCCACTTTTAGCATTAATTCTAATTGAGTTACAAGTAAGAGAGATTTACCCCAAATTGATTAAGGGTTAAAAAGATTTGATTTGCTAAGAAATAGGAGAAAGAGTTTAGGATTTGGAAATTCGGTCCCCAAATTCGAACCCCTAGGGTCATATTTATAGATGCAGGTTGGCCCCCTTTAGTGTCCATCCTTTCGCTCCAGTCGAAAGGCATTCCTTCAACCTTCAATGTGCATTCTTTCAACATGGTCAAAAGGCCTTCCTTCATCCTTGTGCATGCCTCTTTTCGATGCGATCGAAGGCTTTTATTTTGACCTTTCTCATCCATTCTTAGCCTTCACCTTTTTGTTTCAGACCTTTGACCTTGTGTGGGAGTCTATCGTTCAAAACCTTCGGAAGGTGCTTCAAAACCTTCGGAAGGTGCTTCGAACCCATACTAGCCTTTCTTATACAAGTGAATTCATCTGTGTCGAAAGGTCTAGATAAGGCAGAAGAGTAACCTTGCCTTCTTTTCTATCCTTTCGAAATCTTTTGTTCTGCTTGTCATTTGCAATGGCACCTGGCACTTGCGACTAATTCGAAAGCCATCTCAATACTTCCGAAACGCTCATCTTTGAACATTGGCGAAACCCATGCCTTCAATTTTTGTAGAGCCTATCACTTTTATAAACTTTCTTTCATATCTTTGTTCTTAAGTGAATTTTTAAGGTTAATAATGTGTGTGTATATATATATAACTTAGAGATAAACTTTTTTAAAACGACTCAAATTCAAATCCCAACATTCTAAATGTTGCCTCTTCTTTTTCAAATAAAGTATGACTATTACCTCTTTCTAAAAAAATTCTTTTTCAAAATATGACCGTTACCGTTTTCTAGATAGAATATTTCCCCTTTTCAAAATATGACAACTACCACTTTCTAAATTGAAATATTCTTTTTCTATTAAATAAGAAATATGACCACTATAGCATTCCTCACCGATCTATCACTCCACCAGTATAAAAAACTCCTTATCTTAGAGATTAGAATAACATACATTGAAAGATCAAATACAATGTTCTCTAATTTATTCTCTCATACATTTTTAACCTCTGACCTCTTACAAAAAACTTAAACTCCTTATCATACCGTAAGATCCAATTTCCGTAACCTTACACTTCTCGTCCATATTTATTTGAGTGGTTATAGGAATTCGTAAAAGGCATAAACTAGAAAATCGGTATTGTTAAAGAGTACACTAAGCCAGACCTGTAAATATTATTTCCAGAGGGACGTCCCATGCTGCACTGTAGGCGGAGTCAAAGTCATGTTAGGAAGTTCATCCATAGTTTACAAGATACCTATTACTTCGATTTAAGTAAGGGATGTAGGGAAAATCGAAGGGGAAGCTTTGGGACTGGATGTAGGATGAGTGTCAGAACCAGTATAAATTCTAGTGCGATCTTTACTTTACTTTACTTTTATTATTCTATTATTATTATCTTTTACTTCTTATAATATTCTAAATCATATCTAAAAAGGTAAAAATAAGAGAATAAATCTGTAAATTACACCATCTTTCCATAAAACCGATCCTTAGAATATTTTTCAATTGGCACTAGTGTATAGTTGTTTGATTTTTCGTTAAATACCAACATCCCAAAGTTCGAAGGTTAAACTTTAAATACACATTCTTTTGTATACTTTAATATGTTGTTAACTAAAGGGTTGAGATAGCCGTTGGAAGTTTTATTGGAATTCTTAATGATAGAGCCAATGTAAATGATGAAATTGTAACTAAGCGTTGTAAATAGGCCGAAAGTAAAAGTGTTGAAGGTAAAGACATGGAGAGTGTATAGTGATTTGGGCTAAAATTCTCTGCGTCCACTATCATTGACCCATTTAGAGATCTCTTATATAGTTGAGAGGCTTTACAACATTGAGCTGGCCAAGTCCTCCATTAATGAGTTTTTGTCTAAGCTTTAATATGGGAAAGTACAATTAATGTAGTATCTGTATTATGTAGGTGCCCAAAATGGTCCTTGCTATATTGTGACCCATGTCTACTTAAAGGCATCTTGCTATGCGGTCATTGGAGGGGTCCTTCTTGGATTGATGAATGGACCTATTTATAGGGTTGGGATTGGAACGTTCATTGATATCTGGATGGCTTAGCATACAACATGGATTATTGACCTAACCTTTTATATATTGCTTTTAGGATGTGGCAATCCATATGCATGGCTTATACTTTTCATTATTTGAGTTGTTAATGCTTCTAGGTGCTATCTTTTCCATTGGTCGTGGTTGCCATATAGACATCATTTAGGTTTGGAGTCTTGTCTTTACTTTAGCTTTTAGTTAGTACCCCTTTGTTGATCTAATCCTTTAGCCTTTGACTAATCATGTAGCCATTCCTTTTGGATACTTGTTTATACTTCAACAGAGGGACTTACACTTTGGTTTTATGTGCCAAAGGTGTAACATCCCGGAATTTTTAACAATATCAATTTAATAATCTGTAGTTAAAATTAAATTGATATTGATAATCTGTTAGTAATTATTCAGATAAATTTAATAATCTTCTTCAATAAATATTTAAATTGGTTATTTTATCTTTTAAATGATATAAATTGATTTCTATTTTCAATATAAATATATGGTTCATATTTTAAATAAATTGGTATTGTTTTAAATTTAGAATAAATTTAACAAATTGGTTTTATGGCTTGATAAAAATATAATTTCTTGTAAAATGATTTTAATTTAATAAAAAGAGATTTATAAAAAACAATATTGATATGGTATTGTCTTTATAAATAAGTTTTGAATAAGAATTTGTAATTTTTAATTTCAAATTGAATTTTTATTTATAACTTAATTTGAAATTGTTTGGTTTGAATTTAAATTCAAAAGTATAAATTTTAATTGTTTAATTATTTTAATTTTAATATGTGTAAGTTTTGTAAACATAGTTTGTTCTTATTTCTTTTGTAAATTTATACACATATTCATATAAACTAACAAATTTAATCTAAGTTAATACACACATTAAATTATAATTAGATACTAATTATCTTAATGAAACAAGTGTTCAAAATTTGTCTTTACAATTTGACAAGTGTTGTAACAAATGGACATGT
The DNA here is from genome assembly GCA_030765085.1 of Allium cepa. Lineage (NCBI taxonomy): Eukaryota > Viridiplantae > Streptophyta > Magnoliopsida > Asparagales > Amaryllidaceae > Allium > Allium cepa. Next base: position 107,005,399 of record CM060946.1, read on the forward strand.
GTTAAATTTTTAGTTTTTAATTATCTTTGCTTTCCTTAAAATCTGAAATGCATTTAGTTAAGTTTACATCTTCATTCATATTGAATCTTCATTTTTCTTTAATCAAAGAAATCTTCAAAACTTCTAAGATCAAATGCATTTCATATTAAAAATTCAGAAACCCTGCAATCCACAGTTTCAATTCTGCATACACAAACTCATCTTCAAAATTACAACACTCTTCATAAATTTGTATACATATATCCATAATTAAATCTACATATACAAATTACCCAAAACCCTGTCCAAAATCTGCACTGATTCACCAACAATTTGTATACTCAAAACCATATTCAAGTCTGCAAATAACTCAAGTGAAGAACCTGCATTGTTTCTTCTGCGCTCTGTTTCAAACCTGCATGTCATAAAAATAAAAAAATAAGAGAGAGAGCCTGAATTTTCCTGCACTTTGTTTTGAACCTGGGGATGAAAGACCATCTGCATGTTTGTGAAAAGTTAGCAACTGCATCATCTTCATCTGCATGCCAACATTTAATCAGGATTTCAACAGAGGAAGTCAGTCCTGCATATGTTTGTTTTCTGCAAATTCAAATGATCAGTGGTCTGCATCATTAAAAAGGTGAGTAACAATTTATTTTAAAACTAATTTAAAGTTATATGGTTGCTTGAATTGTTCCCTGATGAGTATGATGTATATGTCTGTGTATATATGAGATTGAATGCTTGCTTGCTAGTGATAAATTCTTTCCTGATCTTGATTTCTGACTTAAAGATGTAATTTAAAAATTTATGAACTCAAAATTTAATCCCTGTTAGATGCAAATTTTTAACAGAACTTGTAGTATATCCTAATTAAAGTATTAGATTTTATTTAGGATAATAAACTTGTTTCTGGACTCTGGAAACTGTAAGAACATCATGCATGTTCAATTTTATTCAAACCCAATCTAAATAATATGGTAATTCAGTAATACAAATCAAACATATAAACTGAAACTTGAGTTTTAAATTAAGTATCAGGATTTTTAAGTGCATGTGTCAGTATCAGTTTGTTATTGAACAATAATATGAACTTGTGCAAATGCATGTAATCTGTAGTATAAGAAAACCCAAATTTCTTTCTGAGTTAATAAGTAAGGATCATAGATCCTTGTAAAAATCATAGAAGTGGATATAAACTGTTAGATTGGTAGCAGTTTGAAATTTTTTATTTAAACCCTAGTTTGAATAAGGGATAAAGCTTGGGTCAGTTTGAGGTAGAGGAGTGATCGAGTGTTCTGGTTTTTGGTGGAGGTGTAGTAGATGTGTGGGTTGTTTCATGTCCGGAGAGGTGGACTTCCTGGTGGCCAGAGCGACTTGCAATCGCCGTTGACGGGTTTTGTGTAGAAACCTGTAAGCAAATTTCCAGGTTTTTGAATTTTGGGTTTTCTGAACTTATTTTTGAAATCTTGTTTATTTGTTCAATCTGATGGTTTCTGTGAGTATTCTTGGGTTTATGTTAGTTGTTGGATCATCACTGATGATCGCCAGAGGTGGTGCGACATGTTTTATGGCAATTGAGTGGAGGTGTTGAATGTTGCAGGGTATTTCTTTGTATTTGCTCGAAGCGAGTTGTTTGAAAACCCGAAGTAAGCAGGTTTTAGACTCGAAGCAAAATGGTGTTTTCTCGGGTCAACCTGTAGATTTCAGGGTACACAGTAAACTGAGTATGTTTTTAAAATTTGGTTTTAAAATGTTAAAAATCTGGGTTTTCAAAATTTAAAATCTGCAGTTATAGGTTTTAAATAGGGTTTAGTTTTAAAATTTAATTCAAGTTTGAATTACTAATTTGAATTTAAATTCCAGGTTTTGAGTTGAAACCTGTTTTTCTGTTTTCTTTAAAATCTGGGTTTTGAAGTTTAAAATCTGGGTTTTAAACATTGGAAATTCTGCAGATTTAGTTAAAGTAAGGATTAAGTATAAATTCAAATGTAAGTTTGAATTTTAGATTCAAATTTAAATCCCCGATTTTGAAATAAGAGTTTAAATTATTAACTCAATTAGCTATTTCAATTTGGTAAATAGTTGAAATTTTAAATAGTGAAGTTTTTAAAATATAAAGCAAGGTTTAAAGATAAATTTTAAAATCTGGAAATCTGAGTTTATAATGAAGCTCAGTTTCAAATTTAAAAGAAGATTTAAAGTTGAAAGTTTTAAACTAAAAATGAATTGAAACTTCTAAAATTTTGAAATGAATTTAACTTCAAGTTCTTATGATTTGATTTTTAAGACAAACTTTTGAATTGTCCTGAAATTTAAATAAGTTTTAAAATTTTCAAACTTTAATAAGTTTAAATTACTTTTAATTTAAACTTGTATTTAAAAATGGAGATTTAAGGGTAAGTTCAAAAAAAAAAGTACCTTGTCTTGAATTAAATTGCTCTAACATAATTAAGTTATGTTTTTTTTGAAAATTTGATTAAGATTTATGTTTTAGAATTTAATTAACAAGGTAATTAAGGTTAATTAATTAATGTGATTAATTAATTAAATTTGGAATTAATAATTGATTAATGATTAATCAATTTAAAATTAAGATCATTAATTAAGTTATTAATTAATGATAAATGAATATTAATTATGTAATTAAGTTTTAAATTTAAGGATAATTAATTTAATAATTAACTTTAATTAATAAATGATTAAAGATAATTTAGTTGGTAATTAATTTAAAGTTAATTACCTTATAAAATAATGTGAGGATGGTTAATGAAGGTTACTAACCAGGATTATTTAACAATTAATTAATGTAGTTAATTTTTATAATTAATTAGATTAATTAATTTAATAATAATCAATTGTAAATGGTTTGAGTAATTACTTGATAAAGTAATTAAGAAATTAATTACTTAATCTAATTAGATTGTTTATTTTTAATTAATTAAGTTTAATTAATTGTAAACACTTGGATTAAGGATAATTACTTTATGTAATTAATGATTTGGGAATTATTTAGTTAAGTAATTGTTAAATAATTACATGTTTGTAATTAAGTGGAGATGTTAAGTGTGAGGTAATTTGGGTTAATTATTTAAAGATTAATCAAGGGATTAACTAAGAAATTAATTTAAGGATAATTAATTTGGTTTAATATATTAATTAAGTTAATAATTACTTAAAGCAATTAAATTATGGAATAATTAAGGATCATTAATTATTTTAATTAATGATGTAATTAAAGTTGATTAATTATGATTAATTAATCAAAAATAAGTAATTAAAGGTAATTAATTAATGTAATTAATTAAGGATAAATGTAATTAATTATGATTAATTAATTAATTGAAGTAATTAAAGGTTAATTACCGTTTAGTTGAGAATAATTAATTTTGTTAAATTAATTAAGGATAATTAATGGAATGTAATTAAGGATAATTAATCAAGAGTGATTAATTAAAGTAATTTATGATTGATTAATTGATTGTAATCAATTAAATGATTGAGTAAGCAAGATTTGTATTGATGAAGTAATTAATTTAATTTATATTAAATTAATTAAAGATGAAGTAATTAATTTAATTCATTTTAAATTAATTAGAAATAGAGATATTTAATTTAATTCATTTTAAATTAATTATAGAGATGAGTAAATCATTGCTTATGGATGAATGGTTGGACTTGATTGTCTTGGATGCTTTAAGATCTCAGTAGTGAGATAAATAATATTGTGTGGTATGGACATTGATTGTATTGTGACGATAACATAGGTTATCTATTGTGATGATGACATATGGAATATCTATTTGATATTGATAAAGTAGATTACCTGTTATGTGATAATGATTTATTATCAGTTATGATTTATGTGTTATCTATCTGTGTGTATATAGATACTGTAATTGAATTGTTTTAAAACCTTTAAAACAACTTGGACCTTAAAAGACACGCTTTGGTTTTCGATGAGACCGGGATCGGGTTTCCATATTTGGATATCCGAAAACCACATCGATTCCAAATAACGTTAGGTCGTGAATTCAAAGTGGAGCATTGTGAAGACTCGAGGTGTAAGGACTATGAGTCAGTATACTCTGTGGGTGATTCCGTAATGAGTTGACGGAATTAGTTCTTATAGATTCGAGATGGTGGTTTAGAGTGCAAGGGTTATTGTCGTTAACTCTGAGGGTGATTCCAAAATGAGTGTAACGAGATAATGCCTTCGGTTTCGTTCGAACTCGGAACGAACTTGTATGGATTGAATGCTTTCAGAACATCCTCAGGTGAACGATGAGCATTCTAAGTGATATGACCTATAAAGGTAATCGTAACCTCAAGCCTCATCAACCGGGAATGGCTAAAATAGGGGAGGTGCAGCAAAGCTTCGTGGGTAGCCCCCACTTGAGAGTAAGATTTACCCCTGTCTAGAGGTCCCTTTTATTTCGGCTGTGTGTGGACGGTTAAGTAGCTACAACGGTCGAGGTTGTCTTATTTGGAACTATTCAGTAACGAATGGGTTCGGCTTTGTGTTGCAGGGGAGTTAGGGTGGCTTCTCGGTACGGTGATCTAGGCCACGTACTGTGACGGGCGGTACCCCAGTAGCCCTGCCATTGTATGGAATCCAAAATCCAATAAGTGCCAACGGTTTTGATTGTATTACCCACTTTTGTGGCTAGTAGCTGGAATTTAATCATGTAACAATTTCGACTATTTCTTATTTATTTGAAAACCCTAGACACTATTATAATACCATCGGATTTCCTATCAAATGTTTTGGTTAGCGTAAGGTAAAAACTTTTCCATGTTTATGTGTGGAAAGTCTTACATGATACCTTTCTTTTCAAAAGGTTTTTGAAAGTTAAGCAACTTTAACCTGTTACTCACACCAGACCCATGTCTGACCCGGAGTTTATTTTTGTTTTTCATAAACTCTTGGGTGCTTAAATTTTTATGAGTAGTCAAGGGATTCAGGTTAGGATTCAGGTTTGCTTTGACGAATTGTGGAGGAGCAATGGAGCAGCAGGCTTCCGCGTATAGATATATATATATATAGTATTCCGCTGTGTAGTTTTCTCTGAGTTATTGTATTGAGTTGTATAACTAGACAGGTGTTTATAACTGTCTAGTATGAGTTGATTATGCTGTGTATCTCTGATGTATATGATACTATGTAAAGTAATATGTGATTAATATAATTTATTCGTTCCGCTGTTTAGATTCTAATGTTGTTTCTTTCTTCTCTTCTTTCTTTTCTCCTTTCTATCCCTTTCTTTCTTCTTAACGATGTGACTTCCTGGTATTTGGAAGTCGGGTTGTGACATTTGGTATCAGAGCATTAGGTGGATTGAATACCTAGGCTCTGAAGTGTATCTTTCTTTAGGGAGCGTTAGGTTGAGTGAATACCTAGGCTCTGTAGTGGCGTCTTTCTTGAGAGAGCGTATTCGTAATTTTTATATATTTATTTCTACCTATCTGTTGGGCTACCTGTTCAGGTTATCCAATATAAGTTATAATGGTAGATGGGGTAGTATTGTGTGTAACACGATTACTACCATTGGTTGGAGTTTGAATGTTTGAGGTTGGAGGTGTTTTGTCGAGACTATAGACCTAATACCGTCTCGAGTGGGTTTTGTAGTGATGAAAAACTTCATTGAGCTCTGAAGGAAACCTGTTAAGGTTCGGAGTTTATTTCTGAAGTTGATGAGTAGTGTTTGGATCTGTTGGTTGGCAGAAGGATGTGATGGTATTTTGAATACCTCAGGAAGTAGTAGCTGCGTGTTGAGATGCAGTGACTATGGATGTTCCCGAAGATGTTTTCTTTGGAACAAGTTAAGGAAGTGAGTCTGCTTCAGTAGTGTGGCTGTGGTCAGCTTGAGTTTCTGTTTGCTTTGAAGTTCGAGTTTCTCGGAGAGCTATGTTTTAGAGTTCTTTGGCATCTGTGGCAGTAGTGCAGTTTGGAATGTTCTCGGTGTTTGGAAGAGATCTTTTGGTTTAGCAGTTTTCTGAAGTAGAGTTCAGAAGCAGTTAAGTGGACCCGTTTCTTTGATAGGTTGGCTAATTGGGTGTAAGCTGTTCTATTTGGTTTAGAGAGAACAGTTTTTCTTTAGATTTGGTTTGGTGGATCGCAAAAGTGACTTGCGATTGTTTGAGTGTTCTCTTGGGTTATCTGAATTTTTCTGAATATCTTCAGGAAGTCGGAGTTTGGTTCACATATGGAGATTGAGTTGGTGTAGCAGCTCGGAGTTTTGGAGGAACTCCTGAATGATTCTTATGGATTTGTAGAACCATATCTCTGGGGTGTGTTGTCCAGTTTATGCTTGTGTTCTTCTTCAGCCTTCTCTTCTACTTCGGATCAGAGTTGAGCAGCGGAAGCAGTTTGGAAGTGTATCTGCTTTTGTTTTCCCGGATAGGAGAAGCGAGTTGTTGCCTTCTGATATTGAGGAGTAGAGTTTGAGTTCTTGATCTTGGTTGACCTTGAGGAGATCATTTTGTTGTGTTGATTGGTCTAGTTTGTTTCTAGAAGTATCAGGAAGGTTAAGCTGATCAGTAAGGTTGTGGACAGCCAGGATATGTCCGAAGAGTTTTGTGGATAAGTGTCGGAGTGATTTGGACTCTGAAGTCGGAGATTTAATTTTGGATAAGTTTTCTCAGATAGTAAGTGAGCTATAAGTTTGGGTAAGTCTGAGAAGTTAGCTCTGAAGTGTTTTGGATCATTGCTGTGATCTGAGAGATTGAGAGATTGATCTTCAGGATTGGATTGTCAGTTCGGATAATTGGGATTCGATGAGTTTCACGTATCTCTGAGGGAGTACGTGTATGATCTGTCTCGGGTTGTGGAACCAGCAGTTCTGGAGTTTGGTTGTAGAGTCAGACTCGTTTGTAGTCTGATATCTTGTCTAGTGTTATAGATATAGTTGTATAGGAGCTTTGTAGCTTCATAGTATTGTTTGTTTGGATTTTCTAGAGCGAGTATCCCGGTGGATATATATATACACTTGGGGAAACTCGATGAGATTTTATCCATAATTTGTCTGGATAATTAGATTGTTGGATTGGTTGAATTGGTTGTTTGATTCTTGGCGTTTGTTTGATATATGCTTGTGCTTTTAAGTTTAAAATTTAATAAGATTATTAAATTACCTTTGTTTTAAATTTCTAGGACGAAATTCTTTTAAGGGGGAAGGATTGTAACATCTCGGAATTTTTAACAATATCAATTTAATAATCTGTAGTTAAAATTAAATTGATATTGATAATCCGTTAGTAATTATTCAGATAAATTTAATAATCTTCTTCAATAAGTATTTAAATTGGTTATTTTATCTTTTAAATGATATAAATTGATTTCTATTTTCAATATAAATATATGGTTCATATTTTAAATAAATTGGTATTGTTTTAAATTTAGAATAAATTTAACAAATTGGTTTTATGGCTTGATAAAAATATAATTTCTTGTAAAATGATTTTAATTTAATAAAAAGAGATTTATAAAAAAACAATATTGATATGGTATTGTCTTTATAAATAAGTTTTGAATAAGAATTTTTAATTTTTAATTTCAAATTGAATTTTTATTTATAACTTAATTTGAAATTGTTTAGTTTGAATTTAAATTCAAAAGTATAAATTTTAATTGTTTAATTATTTTAATTTTAATATGTGTAAGGTTTGTAAACATAGTTTGTTCTTATTTCTTTTGTAAATTTATACACATATTTATATAAACTAACAAATTTAATCTAAAGTTAACACACACATTAAATTATAATTAGATACTAATTATCTTAATGAAACAAGTGTTCAAAATTTGTCTTTACAATTTGACAAGTGTTGTAACAAATGGACATGTGTTAAATTTTTAGTTTTTAATTATCTTTACTTTCCTTAAAATCTGAAATGCATTTAGTTAAGTTTACATCTTCATTCATATTGAATCTTCATTTTTCTTTAATCAAAGAAATCTTCAAAATTTCTAAGATCAAATACATTTCATATTAAAAATTCAGAAACCCTGCAATCCACAGTTTCAATTCTGCATACACAAACTCATCTTCAAAATTACAACACTCTTCATAAATTTGTATACATATATCCATAATCAAATCTGCATGTACAAATTACCCAAAACCCTGTCCAAAATCTGCACTGATTCACCAACAATTTGTATACTCAAAACCATATTCAAGTCTGCAAATAACTCAAGTGAAGAACCTGCATTGTTTCTTCTGCACTCTGTTTCAAACCTGCATGTCATAAAAATAAAAAAATAAGAGAGAGAGCCTGCATCTTTCTGCACTTTGTTTTGAACCTGGGGATGAAAGACCATCTGCATGTTTGTGAAAAGTTAGCAACTGCATCATCTTCATCTGCATGCCAACATTTAATCAGGATTTCAACAGAGGAAGTCAGGCCTGCATATGTTTGTTTTCTGCAAATTCAAATGATCAGTGGTCTGTATCATTAAAAAGGTGAGTAACAATTTATTTTAAAACTAATTTAAAGTTATATGGTTGCTTGAATTGTTGCCTGATGAGTATGATGTATATGTCTGTGTATATATATGAGATTGAATGCTTGCTTGCTAGTGATAAATTCTTTCCTGATCTTGATTTCTGACTTAAAGATGTAATTTAAAAATTTATGAACTCAAAATTTAATCCCTGTTAGATGCAAATTTTTAACAGAACTTGTAGTATATCCTAATTAAAGTATTAGATTTTATTTAGGATAATAAACTTGTTTCTGGACTCTGGAAACTGTAAGAACATCATGCATGTTCAATTTTATTCAAACCCAATCTAAATAATATGGTAATTCAGTAATACAAATCAAACATATAAACTGAAACTTGAGTTTTAAATTAAGTATCAGGATTTTTAAGTGCATGTGTCAGTATCAGTTTGTTATTGAACAATAATATGAACTTGTGCAAATGCATGTAATCTGTAGTATAAGAAAACCCAAATTTCTTTCTGAGTTAATAAGTAAGGATCATAGATCCTTGTAAAAATCATAGAAGTGGATATAAACTATTAGATTGGTAGCAGTTTGAAATTTTTTATTTAAACCCTAGTTTGAATAAGGGATAAAGCTTGGGTCAGTTTGAGGTAGAGGAGTGATCGAGTGTTCTGGTTTTTGGTGGAGGTGTAGTAGATGTGTGGGTTGTTTCATGTCCGGAGAGGTGGACTTCTTGGTGGTCGGAGCGACTTGCAATCGCCGTTGACGGATTTTGTGTAGAAACCTGTAAGCAAATTTCCAGGTTTTTGAATTTTGGGTTTTCTGAACTTATTTTTGAAATCTTGTTTATTTGTTCAATCTGATGGTTGCTGTGAGTATTCTTGGGTTTATGTTAGTTGTTGGATCATCACTGATGATCGCCAGAGGTGGTGCGACATGTTTTATGGCAATTGAGTGCAGGTGTTGAATGTTGCAGGGTATTTCTTTGTATTTGCTCGAAGCGAGTTGTTTGAAAACCCGAAGTAAGCAGGTTTTAGACTCGAAGCAAAATGGTGTTTTCTCGGGTCAGCCTGTAGATTTCAGGGTACACAGTAAACTGAGTATGTTTTTAAAATTTGGTTTTAAAATGTTAAAAATCTGGGTTTTCAAATTTTAAAATCTGTAGTTATAGGTTTTAAATAGGGTTTAGTTTTAAAATTTAATTCAAGTTTGAATTACTAATTTGAATTTAAATTCCAGGTTTTGAGTTGAAACCTGTTTTTCTGTTTTCTTTAAAATCTGGGTTTTGAAGTTTAAAATCTGGGTTTTTGTAACGTCCCGCCTTTTCGTACGATTTAAACAGACACACGTGCCAATTCAAAGCATACGGAAGGGCGGATTGTTATGGGGTAAATAAGAAAAACAGAGAAGGAAAAAAACAAAATAGAATCTTACAACGGAAGGATAAAATATAATAATAAAATTTACAGTTTATATAACTGTTTACAAAACATTTGATTCTTCTTTATACAATTTAAATATCAGAGTTCACATACCAATAATATCAATGCAGCGGAATACAGTGTAGTGGAATAAAATAGTAGATAGTAATACAACAAATCTTCGTCTTCGTTCTCCAGAGCTAAAACTTCAAATCCTGAAACGCTCGGACTGACCCGAGCGAATTGAAAAGACAAAACACTCGAGTCAGAACTAAAAGATCTTATGTGAGTTAAATCAACAGGAGTAAACATGAGTGCAGTAACTCAAGAGATGCTCGGGATTTACATCTCCTAAGGATCCATTAAACTATTTACTATGTAGTATATTGCGCTATTATAATAGTGTCTAATTGTAAAATAAACTTACTTTTTAATAGCGTTAAGGGGTTACCCATATAGCCCTTAACACAGTATATATTCCCATAGTCTATACAGTACCGTAATCTCCTCCGTACTGGGCGTCGTCAGAGGGCACTCCATAGGTATGGTACAAAACAAAACTCGTAGTAAAGGCTCGGTATGGTAGGTGACACGGCACAACTAGGCAATGCCAGGGTAGATATACCAATTGCTATCCGGGCTGGTGGTAACGCGTAGCCGCAGCTACCGCCCGCCTCGAACTAACACCCCCAAATCAAAGAAATCAATAGTGGCCACCGAATCAATCCAAAGTCAGAGTATAGTATCGAAGGAGTGCGTTCGATCAGAGGAATGACCTCATTGGCCCGAGAATCGCTCCTGTTTTAGCCACCTTATGCCAACTCACGGGAGTTGGGTCCACGTATTTACCTTACAGGAAATGTCGCCACCAACCTACTTCATTCTGGAATCTCCACCGCGTACACGGTTAGTCAAAGTGGTTTTCGGTATCGACAGAGAGTATGTCCATATCCGATCCCGGTCTCTTTGCCAACCCATAGCTATTATAACACTGCGGTCATTTAAAAATAGTTTATACTTAAAAACCAGAATAAAAAATTTCCATTTCAAAAACTATGAATACGATATCATTTAAAACCCAAAACAATATGATATCATTTTATCCAAATATAATTCTTTTCCACAATCATACTGCTTTAAATCTATAATATCTGGAAACCAAACATTTGAATTATACTTTCAAAGCATAGTATTTCGAAAATTCATAGTTTAAAACCATAACTTCTAAAACTTGAATGGTTTGGATATTCAACGGTATATAAAATAAATGGTTTGACTTTAAGGTTACTTTTTAAAGAAAAATAATTTCCATGGCTTTACAAATATATTTCTTTATTTAAAGTCTAAACCATAATTTAAATATCACTTTCAAGTTCCAAAACCATTTCAATGTATATATATATATATATATATCCATTTGGAGTATTAATATTTCAAAACTAAAGTTGGAATTTTATTCTTTCATCAAATCAATGGTTCTATTATTTAGTCTTGAATACTCACATAAAAATCCATCAATACAACGCCAATTTCTAGAATTTTAATATTTCCTTAAATTTAATTATACTAGAATATTCATTTAAATTTATCTTGGAAAAACTCCAGTTATAAATATCATACCTTAAAATTTCCAAACTTAAACATATAAGATAAATTTCCAAATTCCATTTTCTCAAATTTTCATTTTTATTCAACAGGTTTATACACAACTTAATTTTCAAATTTTTAACTTCATATGTATATATATCGAAGAATAATATTTTATAAAATATCAAAATCAAATTTTTATAAACCGTATCCCATCCAAACCATAGAAATCACTTTAAAATAATTTATATATAGACCACGATGCCTGTATATAATTTTCTATCCTATGGTCAAGTGATACGGATATTTATCATTTCAATCCGCAATTTAAAAAAATAAAATTTTGCGGTTGTATATCATTTCAAACCACAATCCCGAATGAAACGAAAAATGCATGATAACTTGCAGTTTAATGATATAAAATAAAACATCCATTCATCAACATCATCCATCATCCAAATCACAATCATCATCCAATAATAATTCAATATCAATATATATCTGATAATATATATCAGGTAATAACTAGCGGTTATATTCAAAAATAAATTTAATCAACTATTAAACTAACAGTTTATATTTAGTAATAAATTTTATAACTGTTTACTAGCAGTTCCGATGCAAACAAATAAATACTAACTGTCAATTAATATGCAATAATTAAAATAAATTAACAGTTAAATTAAATAACGCGATTTAGCAAATATGATGAACAAAACATGCCAAACAGTTATAAATAAATTTCTACTCATATCTAAAATAAATTTAACAAACATAAAAACTTTTAGAAGTTGTGAGTGGGTTAAAACACTCACCTTTTGAATTTAAATTGGATTCAAACCCAATTTGAACCCAAAAATTTGACCGTCTCCAAATTGGTCCAAACCAGCTTCAACAGATCCGGAATTTTAATACGATCCTAACAAAAAAAATCGCGCGTAAAACGGATATCGTATGTAAGAGTTATGACGATAAATGCGAATTGAAATAAAAAAAAACAAACAAATGGAACAAATTTTGTACTTGCCACCTCATCTGCAATCTTCTTCCTTACTGTACGCATCTACAGCCATGCGTTCCCTGTATGAAACCGAACCCATCTTCATGCTTTGACCGAGGCGTTTGACCGCGACTTTCCCCCTACTCCGACCTCCGTTGAACCCAGCGCCACCACCATCGACCCTAGCTCGTCGAGCCGCACCTATCTATACCCCTGCGACTCGCCCACGTGGCCTCCAGAGCCGGCCTGCGCCCCCTTATCCAAACCCTAATTCGCGATTTCATGAAGATCTAGCCGTTGATTCGATGCAATAACCACATAGATCTAACCCCCTAGGTCCCCTCTCCAATACCCAGAAATCGTTTGACGATCTGACGAAGTTTGTCGCGGCGTTGATCAATGCCCACGAACTGTTCTAAATTTTTCTGAGCAAATCACAACCCGGATCGAAAAACGAACAGCACCATTGAATTACGCTCATCGAGAGCATTGACATATATATTTTTTGGAATTTTTGTGGAGAGTTTAAATTTTCGCTTTTGATTTTGAACTGTAGATAGATCTAAGTTTTGAAACCATTGAGGAAGAGAAAGAGATGAAGAAAATGAACGTACAGACAAATGACAGAAGATGGAGGCTAGGGTTTATCACAACATATATATAGACACATAGCAGTAGGCTAGGTGGGCACGAATTACGAACGTGCTAAACGATAGTTGGCCCAAAAAGCCCGTTCTAACCCCGGAACGAAATTCGTTAAACCCATATATCCAAATAGGTATTTTAAAATATTCTGAATGCGATAGAAAAAGTTTCACGTCCAAATTCGATCGTATGAAGAAGTTATGCTGAAAACAAAATTTCCAAATTGATTTCAATTGATTTTAATTAAATCGATTTCAAGGCGTTTCGTGTTCGTACGATCAAACGACAGGTCCGATCGATACGAAACTTGAAACCCTATAATAATTCACCGATACGGATCCGATGAAACTGGTTTCATCGAAATCTGAGTCCGTAGCCAAAATGGCTATTTTTATATTCATTAAATAAATTAAAATAAATCATAAAATCCAATTTTATATTTAAATTCTAAAATTTGACCAAATTTTACCGCTTTTATATTTCTTAATCAATTTAAATGGTTTAACAAGTTTAGGTGTGAATTATAAGTTGATAAGTTTATCAATTGCAGTGTTAATTTCTCCACTTCCTTATATTTAGGAATTTAAATTAAATTCTCAAAACCCATTTATTATATTTCAACTTTTATATTCTCACCTTTTATCAAAACAAGGATGCCACTAACATTGGTTCATGATTTCACTTTAATATCCACAAATTCCATTTTAATTTCAATAACGTAATATTTAACGTTTAATTCCACTTTATTTGCAATAAATACAATTGTTGAAATTTGATACTCAAATTAATTTATAAATCCAGCTTTCTATAATCTATATCAACAAAGGATCCAATTATAAATAGAATTAGCATTAACTTCCTCTTATAGAATTAACTACTTAAATTACCAAAACAAGTCTACGCTAACTGCACAATTTAAATCAATTAATTTAAATTGAGTCTTCATTAAATGTTATAAATTATATATTGGAACCTCAATAAATTCGTTTATTTTTTTAAAAATCTTTGTATTCAGTAAATGGACATTTTATGGGTATAAATAATATTTGAATTATAATACATTTCATTAGTGCATGTTTTATTTCCTATAAATTCCCCTTTATTAACTAGAACACATTAACACACCAAAAATAATAAATTTAGATTTATTTCAATCGATTTCCATTCTTAACTTAATATACTCAATAAATGGTTAACTAAAAAAAATGTTACCCTTTTATATTCAAATTCACTTACAACATCAATAACAACAATGTTGCCATAGATTTAGATTCAATTAAATAAATTAGATGAATGGGTAAAATTTTGTAATCATCCCAAATGCTAAATATATTCATGCATTACTTACTACTTATTATTATGAATTCATTTATTCATTTATTAGTTGCCTTTGTCTTCTTATATCCTATTTACTACCAAACTTCCTACTTAGTTATAGTTTATCAATATATACATACCTAGGTAAATCAAGTTCTTATCCTTTCTGTTATTTCAATTAAATCGGGTATGCACAAATAAATTTATAATTACTTATTCCTCCAAAATTATTTACATACATTCAGTTCCAAGTTTTATAGAATTAAATTCTAATTACTTACCACTTAATCCATTAATTATATATTCTATCCAAACATGCATTTAAATCTTTTTATTCTAAATAAATTTATTCAATGTTGACATCCACTAAATAAAATTTACTTTCATTTATATAGTTGCAATTCAATTCAGTTATTATTTCATTAATACTATTTCCGATTTATATCTTTCAGTATTAATTTCACAAACCAATTTAATCAACAAATTATAACTTATAACCACAAACGCCAATTTACGTTATTTCAATCTATTGCGATATAAACATTTAAATTGTTAACCTTTAATTACAGTTACTATATCTAATTCCTACATTTACTCAAATAAAATCTTAAGACTTTTATTTCTTTCTAAATTAGATTAGAAATCATATTAAATTAACTCATTTAATATCATCGAATTTAACGGGTCGTTACAGTTTTAAACATTGGAAATGCTGCAGATTTAGTTAAAGTAAGGATTAAGTATAAATTCAAATGTAAGTTTGAATTTTAGATTCAAATTTAAATCCCCGGTTTTGAAATAAGAGTTTAAATTCTTAACTCAATTAACTATTTCAATTTGGTAAATAGTTCAAATTTTATATAATGAAGTTTTTAAAATATGAAGCAAGGTTTAAAGATAAATTTTAAAACCTGGAAATCTGAGTTTAAAATGAAGCTCAGTTTCAAATTTAAAAGAAGATTTAAAGTTGAAAGTTTTAAACTAAAAATGAATTGAAACTTCTAAAATTTTGAAATGAATTTAACTTCAAGTTCTTATGATTTGATTTTTAAGACAAACTTTTGAATTGTCCTAAAATTTAAATAAGTTTTAAAATTTTCAAACTTTGATAAGTTTAAATTACTTTTAATTTAAACCTGTATTTAAAAATGGAGATTTAAGGGTAAGTTCAAAAAAAAAGTACCTTGTCTTGAATTAAATTGTTCTAGCATAATTAAGTTATGTTTTTTTTTTTGAAAATTTGATTAAGATTTATGTTTTAGAATTTAATTAACAAGGTAATTAAGGTTAATTAATTAATGTGATTAATTAATTAAATTTGGAATTAATAATTGATTAATGATTAATCAATTTAAAATTAAGATCATTAATTAAGTTATTAATTAATGATAAATGAATATTAATTATGTAATTAAGTTTTAAATTTAAGGATAATTAATTTAATAATTAACTTTAATTAATAAATGATTAAAGATAATTTAGTTGGTAATTAATTTAAAGTTAATTACCTTACAAAATAATGTGAGGATGGTTACTGAAGGTCATTAACCAGGATTATTTAACAATTAATTAATGTAGTTAATTTTTATAATTAATTAGATTAATTAATTTAATAATAATCAATTGTAAATGGTTTGAGTAATTACTTGATAAAGTAATTAAGAAATTAATTACTTAATGTAATTAATTTAATTTAATAAGATTTTTTATTTTTAATTAATTAAGTTTAATTAATTATAAACACTTGGATTAAGGATAATTACTTTATGTAATTAATGATTTGGGAATTACTTAGTTAAGTAATTGTTAAATAATTACATGTTTGTAATTAAGTGGAGATGTTAAGTGTGAGGTAATTTGGGTTAATTATTTAAAGATTAATCAAGGGATTAATTAAGAAATTAATTTAAGGATAATTAATTTGGTTTAATATATTAATTAAGTTAGTAATTACTTAAAGTAATTAAATTATGGAATAATTAAGGATCATTAATTATTTTAATTAATGATGTAATTAAAGTTGATTAATTATGATTAATTAATCAAAAATAAGTAATTAAAGGTAATTAATTAATGTAATTAATTAAGGATAAATGTAATTAATTATGATTAATTAATTAATTGAAGTAATTAAAGGTTAATTGCTATTTAGTTGAGAATAATTAATTTTGTTAAATTAATTAAGGATAATTACATGAATGTAATTAAGGATAATTAATCAAGAGTGATTAATTAAAGTAATTTATGATTGATTAATTGATTGTAATCAATTAAATGATTGAGTAAGCAAGATTTGTATTGATGAAGTAATTAATTTAATTTATTTTAAATTAATTAAAGATGAAGTAATTAATTTAATTCATTTTAAATTAATTAGAAATAGAGATAGTTAATTTAATTCATTTTAAATTAATTATATGGATGAGTAAATCATTGCTTATGGATGAATGGTTGGACTTGATTGTCTTGGATGCTTTAAGATCTCAGTAGTGAGATAAATAATATTGTGTGGTATGGATATTGATTGTATTGTGATGATAACATAGGTTATCTATTGTGATGATGACATATGGAATATCTATTTGACATTGATAAAGTAGATTACCTGTTATGTGATAATGATTTATTATCAGTTATGATTTATGAGTTATCTATCTGTGTGTATATAGATACTGTAATTGAATTGTTTTAAAACCTTTAAAACAACTTGGACCTTAAAAGACACGCTTTGGTTTTCGATGAGACCGGGATCGAGTTTCCATATTTGGATATCCAAAAACCACATCGATTCCAAATAACGTTAGGTCGTGAATTCAAAGTGGAGCATTGTGAAGACTCGAGGTGTAAGGACTATGAGTCAGTATACTCTGTGGGTGATTCCGTAATGAGTTGACGGAATTAGTTGTTATAGATTCAAGATGGTGGTTTAGAGTGCAAGGGTTATTGTCGTTAACTCTGAGGGTGATTCCAAAATGAGTGTAACGAGATAGTGCCTTCGGTTTCGTTCGAACCCGGAACGAACTTGTATGGATTGAATGCTTCCAGAACATCGTCAGGTGGACGATGAGCATTCTAAGTGATATGACCCATAAAGGTAATCGTAACCTCAAGCCTCATCAACCGGGAATGGCTAAAACAGGGGAGGTGCAGCAAAGCTTCGTGGGTAGCCCCCACTTGAGAGTAAGATTTACCCCTGTCTAGAGGTCCCTTTTATTTCGGCTGTGTGTGGACGGTTAAGTAGCTACAACCGTCGGGGTTGTCTTATTTGGAACTATTCAGTAAGGAATGGGTCCGGCTTTGTGTTGCAGGGGAGTTAGGGTGGCTTCTCGGTACGGTGATCTAGGCCACGTACTGTGACGGGCGGTACCCCAGTAGCCCTGCCATTGTATGGAATCCAAAATCCAATAAGTGCCAACGGTTTTGATTGTACTACCCACTTTTGTGGCTAGTAGCTGGAATTTAATCATGTAACAATTTCGGCTATTTCTTATTTATTTGAAAACCCTAGACACTATTATAATACCATCGGATTTCCTATCAAATGTTTTGGTTAGCGTAAGGTAAAAACTTTTCCATGTTTATGTGTGGAAAGTCTTACGTGATACCTTTCTTTTCAAAAGGTTTTTGAAAGTTAAGCAACTTTAACCTGTTACTCACACCAGACCCATGTCTGACCCGGAGTTTATTTTTGTTTTTCATAAACTCTTGGGTACTCAAATTTTATGAGTAGTCAAGGGATTCAGGTTAGGATTCAGGTTTGCTTTGACGAATTGTGGAGGAGCAATGGAGCAGGAGGCTTCCGCGTATATATATATATATATATATATATATATATATATATTATTCCGCTGTGTAGTTTTCTCTGAGTTGTTGTATTGAGTTGTATAACTAGACAGGTGTTTATAACTGTCTAGTATGAGTTGATTATGCTGTGTATCTCTGATGTATATGATACTATGTAAAGTAATATGTGATTAATATAATTTATTCGTTCCGCTGTTTAGATTCTGATGTTGTTTCTTTCTTCTCTTCTTTCTTTTCTCCTTTCTATCCCTTTCTTTCTTCTTAACGATGCGACTTCCTGGTATTTGGAAGTCGGGTCGTGACAAGAGGGATTTTGAAAAAGTACATACAAGATGTCCATTGGTGTTTGATATTTATGGGTAGCTTAATACAAAGCACATTTCATATGGTTTAAAAGTGGAATATAACCGAGCATAACAAATTCCTTCCATAGTTCATTTTGTCATGGTTTCTATAGAAAGAGTTAGACCGTAATTTTATACTTAATTACCTTATTTTTTCCTTTAGTATGTATTAATTTTCCATAAATATTAAACTTTACCAATGTTTAATTAAAATTTGAGAATCTCAGCACACACCCACAGATATATATATATATATATATATATATAGGTATTGTAGGTACCATAAGATCATGTTAGCTGCATGCCAAAATTTATATATAATAATAACTGAGAAACTAAAGTATTTGAATGTCGAAGGCTATGTATATTAGAGTGTCATAATAGGCATAAGTAATTATAAGCCGAAGGCTGTGTATAGTAGTAGCTGAAAAGCTAAAGTACTCGAATGCTAAAAGCTATGTTTAGTAGTGGCTAAAAATCTAAAGTATTTGAATGACAAAGGCTATGTATAGTAGAGTGTTATAATGGGCAAAAGTAATTATATGCCAAAGGCTGTGTATGGTAGTAGTCAAAAATCTAAAGTATTTGGCCGCCAAAGGCTATGTATAGTAGTGGCTGAAAAGCTAAAGTAGTTGAATGTTGAAGGCTATGTTAGTAGAATCCCATGATGGGCAAAGCTATTATAAGCCGAAGGCTACATATAGAAGCAACCGAAAAGCAAAAGTAAATGAATTTCAAAGGTTATATATAGCAGCAGCCGAATAGCTAAAGTATTTGAATGTTGAAGGCTATGTATAGTTGAGTGCCATGGTAGACAATTAATTCTAAGCCGAAGGTTGTATATAACGGTAGCTAAACAGTATTTAAATACCGAAGGCTATGTATAACACAGTGCCATAATAGGCAAAAGTAACAGAACGAAATCTAACATCATGGTAAATGTTTTTGAAAATGAATTTGAAAATCTATTCTCGTCATATGTCGAGGATTTCTTTGATATGACCTTATCATATAGCGTGGAAGCGAAGGTTTGAACCTCAGATTTTAATGTTAATCCACGTATCATATTAAGGATTTGAACTATCTAACCATGTCACTAGAAGGGTTAGTGTCAAATAGCTTAGTCAAGTGCATGCATTAGGGGTTCATAATTTTATATGCTGAAGGTGTTACATCCCACTTTCAGAGGCTCAAAACTAACTGTTACGAATGCTGCAGTCATCCATGGGTGTTATTTCTGAGCGACCGTAATCGGAAACTTGAAAATATTGGCAACACAGTAACACAAGAATATGAAAAATTTTAAACTTCAACAGAATAGAATTTCTCATTTTTTATGAATTTCAATTTAAGATTTAATTAAATAATCCCAAACGTTAAACATGTTTAGATCACATATACATGTACAAAATACGATAAGAGCGACATATGAAGATCTCCCCTTATGATGATCAGAAAACTTATAAGTATGAACTTTACAGTTATTAGTACATCACAGCGGAATACACAAAGTAGGTTTTATATAGTTAATAATCCCTCATGCACATCTCCGGAAGCTTATTCGTCGAAAACCTGAAAGTCTCCCACTCTCAGGCTGCTCAAATTAATTTTGAGTACCCGAGAGTTTATTGAGAAACACAAACTTCGAGTCAGACAATGAGTCTGGTATGAATAATCTCCTATCATCTCCTGTCATAAATATATATCTAGTAAGACCACTCCGCTTAGCGGAACGGGTTTTTCCCTCACTTGCATAGGAAATAAACATCCAAATCATTTACTATGCCCTTGCACCCAAATGATTAGTCTTACATAATATGAAATAAAGTGTGACGACCCGAAATTTTCGAGCATTTAAAATCGGAATATTTAATTGATTTTAAGTATTAAATATAATAATTTTAACTTGAATTACGAATATCACAATTTATTTGATAATTGAATTATTAAATTTAAATAAGTGAAGTTGGATAGATTGTTGAACCTGGAGTTTTAAGCCTATTAAAAATAATTAGAAGACTTATAAAATTTATATTAATAATACTGAAGATAATAGAGGTTGTAAAATTGAAATTAGCAGTGGTTGGTTCAGTTTTGAAATTTTATAGCTTAAATTGAATTTAAAAATAGCCTTCCGAGGCACAGTCTCGGAATTCGACGAAACTAGTTCCTTTGAGTCCGTAATATTGAATTATTATCGGATTTCAAATTTCGTATTAATCAGAGTTAGTATGTGAGTATACGATATATAAACACGCTAAAAATTTAATTGATAATAATCTAATGAAATTTAATTTAATTAATCAAGCTTCTTGTATACGCCATCTTCCTGTCATTTAATCACATACTTTCCCAATTCTAAGCCGTTCAATCAACAATCAAAATGCTCGAACTCAATAATAATAATAATAAAATAAAAGAAGAAGCTTTTAAGGGAAGCTTTCAGCCACGTTTATAAAAAAAACCAACAAACAAAACACGATAAAGGCCGAACCCTTTTTTTTCTCTTTTACAAAAACCCCAAAACCACTCGGTGGAAAAAAAAGGGCGATCGCTTCCTACTATGAATCGCGCTTCCCGTATCTCGACATCGAAGACGCAAAGGAAGCTCTCGTATCGGGGATTCCTGTTGTGGTTTGTGGCGACGGTCGTGAAGATTTAGTGGGCTAGGGTTAGTGTTCACTTCGGCTGTCGTTCGAATCAAGGAATGGAGTGGATTTTGGGTTCGTGGCACGAAAAAATCGCCTTGATGAGGAGGATAAGGCGGTGCGGTTACATTGTGAGGTGGGTGACTGTGTACGGCCTGGGTTGGTGATGGCAAATCGTCAGTGAACGTGTTCGAGCGTCGTGGAGGTTAGGGTTTCGGGTTTTGGAGGAAGTGCGGTCGACGTTTGCTGACGAAGTAGAATGGATGGGTTTCGTCCAGATGGAGTATTCGAGGCGATGATCAGCGAGGGAAGTTGCGAGGGGGAGGCAGTACTGTCTGTAATTTAGAAAGGGCATGAGGTGTTTTCATTTCTCTGGGGTTTTATTTACTGATTTGCTTTGTTTTATGATAGATTATATTTACAGGAAGAAATAAACATAAAAATTATTAATACTGAAAATGAAAATACAAAGTGATAAATTGTTGGACAATGGTAAATTTAGTTTGAGGCTTTTTAAAATTGTTAATACTCAAGCCTAAAACCTGAGTTTAACCCATTGATTTTCGTTTATTAATCAGACATTATTGTTATAAATAAGATATTCGAAAAATAGGGATTTTTAAAAGCGTACGAAGAATTTATAAAAGTTAGAGTTTTGAAATCTATAATTTATTTTTATAAGTGTATGTGAGTTTAAAAAGGGGAAATTACTAGTCTAAAATTTATTATAATTTATTTACCGGAAACTGTATAGGGCTAAACAGGAATTTTAAAATATTTTGATTTGAACAGTTATATTAAAATTGAACTTTCGGTTTATATAAATTATCTTTTAAAAATATGTATTAGGGTGATTAACCTGTTTAAATTACTTGTTTAATTACTTTAGACACTAAAAATATTTTATCAAAGAAAATTAGTTAAAATAAATTATTGGTTTAAACCCAAATTAGTAGCTAAATTAAATGAATAAATAGCAATTAATCGATTGACTAATTCAAAGATGTTAATAGAATCGTATAATGTTTATACAAGGTATAAAATCATGGGAACAAGCTGGATTGAATCTGATTGCTAGTAAAAGCAAAGGTGAGTTAATCTCACTCAGTTAAATTTAGATTTAAATGATTAAATTTAAATAATTGTTTGAATGATTGGATTGATTGGTGTGCTATATTGTGATACATATTTGGAATTGGCATTTTATATTGTGCTAATATCTGTGGATGCAGTGAAAACAGGTTGGAGGGATCCAACTGGATCCCTCAATATTTATTTGAATTATTTAATACCCTCTATTGTGATTATTTTATATTCTGTGATGAATATTGTTGATAATTGGAATATTGGATGTTATGGTATACCTGAATATTTTTCGGCGCACTAAGTTATCAAGATATATAGAATTAGAATTTGAAAATAAAATGAAGAGAATTTGTAAGTGAAATAATTATAGAAAATTTAAATAAATTAAGAATAAATTGGATAAGGATAATAGTAGTTTTAAATGCTAATTAATAAATTCTGTATATATGAAAAGGAATTTTTGAATAAACAGAAAGTTAATGAAGTTCGAAACTTCAATGATATTATTTAATAGAACAAAACATTTAATATTTAATATTTAAATTATTGAAGGAATAAAGAAGAAATTGGGGAAAACCTGGAATCTGTATACTTCAGTTAAAGGGTTTAAAATCAAACGGAAAATAATAACATTAATAATAAGTCCATAACTAATGAATTTTGTAATGAATTGAGAAATTAAAGAAACTTATGTCAAATGGAATAAATTGGGAATCAATTTGGGAAAATTGATTTAAGTGATTGAGATTGGGAATTCTTCCAGAATAACTAAGTACGTTTTCAAAGAAAATTTTAAATATAAGTCAAAAGTTTTAAAGTTGTTTTAAAAAGTAAGTTTTTGGAAAATTTATTATTTCTAATGTTTAAATTCTAAAGTAAGTATTTTCTTTTAATCTATTTTAACACTAATTATTTAAGTAGTGACTTAGTATTTTGTTTTTTAAAAGTGGAAATCTAGTTTTATATTTTATTAAGTAATCTTATTTTCAAATATTCATATAGTATGTATTTTTAATAAATTATTGAAGTATTTTAACTTGAATATTTTAAAGTATATTTAAAAGTAAAGTGTTTTAAATTATTTTAAAAAAAATCTAGATTTGTGCTTGGTGATTTCAGTGGAGATAGAAAATATTTGGGAGGTTATTCTGAAAGGAAAGATGGTTTGAAACTGTTTTCAAAGGGGTTTGAAAGTGAAAATATATCTTGTAAAGATATTTTAGAGATAAATAAAAAATTTAGGAAATTATTTATTGGTTGATGGTTGTTTGTGAATATTAATTGATAGTTAAATCACCGACTATCAATATTGGCCAAATGCGTTGATAGTTTTGAAGAGACCGGGATCGAGATTAATTTCTCGAAAACCACTTCGATCCGGTTTGTACGTTTCGTGGAAACGATTTTGGATTCGAAGATGGAGCAGTGAAGTGCAAGGGCTAGTCGCTACTAATCCTAAGGATATTTCCAAAATGGATGTAGTAGGAATAGTGCCTTCGGTTCCGTTCGGACCCGGGACGGACTTGTATGGATGGATGCTTGCGAAACATCGTCAAGTGGACGATGGGCATTCCAAGGAATATGTTCTTAAAAAGGTAACGCTCAGCCTCAAGCCTCATCAAATGGGAATGACTGAAAATCAGGGGTTATGCAGCAAGGCTAGGTGGGTAGCACCCAAGCAGGGTGAGGTCATCCCTGTCTAGATGTCCCTTTTTATTTCGGCTTAGTGGGCGGTTGCTGATCCCAACCGCGGGGTGATCTCACTCGGGATTATCCAGTAAGGGGTAGTCTCGGTTTTGTGTTGCAGGGGAGCGGGCGTACTCCTCGGTACGGTGATCTAGGCCCCGTACTGTGACAGGTGGTACCCCAGTGCCCAGTCATTAGTTGGAAATCCATTCTCCCTACGACCGTTGTACGAGTTTTGTTTGTATTACCCACTTTGTGGCTAGTAGCTGGAATTTAATAATGTAACAATTTCGGCTATTTTATAAGTATTTGTATATAGGCTCTATTATAATATCAGAGGATTTCTATAAAAAATGTTTTAGCTATCGTAAGGTAAAGAGACGACATGTTTATTTGTGGCGTGGTCGTACGAGAGGCTTTTGTTTTCAAGGGATTTTTGATATTTAATAATCAATTGGGTGTGATTTTCTCACGCTGGTATTCCAGACTGACTCGGGTGTTATTTAAGTATAATGCTCGGGTCAGACCGAGTATTGTAGGATACAGGATTTGATGCTGTGGAGCTCAAGAGACGAGCAGGATGACGATACGTACTCTCGTATTTGTTTATGTATATATTCTGCTGTGTTGAGTAGTTGTGTATCCAGTTGTATGGTTTTGTTGAGCTGTGATTGATGTACTCTGATGATGTAATATGTAAACAGATGTATTTGCTTTTGAGTAAAGTTTATTTATTGTCTATTATATTTTGTTCCACTGCGATAGTTAGATTCTGATGTTGATTTCTATTTTCTTCTTCTACCTCTTATTCTTTAACCCAAATGGTTCGTATTTCCGTACAACTTGGGTTGATTTAGTTAGAATAGTGTTGACTCAAGGGGTACGGATTTGCGGGCTGTTACAGTTGGTATCGGAGCTTAGGTTGGTGATAACCTTGGCTCTGGTGGGAATTACTCATTTAAATTAGAGTCCATAGTACTCTAGAATGAGTCTAATCGTATTAATAGATATGAGCGCGTATTTGTTAGTGAATATAAATTGTTTTTATATTGTGTTGATTGATTTATTGAGTGGCATATGAACCTTCGTCGGCACAGCCTGTACAACTGTATCGAAGGGGTTTCTAAACACTTGAATAGAACAATCGACACCGTATTGTTTTAAATGTGGGTAAATGAAATAATTTTACCCAAAATTATATTTTGATATAAAGAAAAGTTTTTGTAAACAATTTTAGCTAACATATGGTTGCTTGAATGTTAGAAATGATAATATTAAATTATTATCATCGTTAAGTGAAAATTTAACTAGAAATTGAAATGTAACTAAAATTTAAGGAAATAGATTCATTATAAAATGAAAATTATAAATACGAATTGTAAATGTAAATTATAAATTGAAATATAATCAAATGAGAATTTGTATAAGCATAAACTATACAAATGCATTATAGTTAAAATTTGAATTAAAATCGAATTTGAAACTTTAAAACCCCGGAGATTTTGGAAGTATTTTGAAGATAAATAATAGCATTATGGTTTTAAAAAGTATTTCTGAAAGGAAATTGTTTCAAATAAATTTTGGGAAGGGATATAGCATTGAATTCACTTCAGTCGCTGTAAAATAACTTCGGTGATGACTGCAGCATCATCGATGTTCATTTTCGAGTTTCTAAGTGATGAATTGCTGCCAAATTGATTTGTTCAGGAAAACCTATTTGTTTTGAAATTTCAAAGGAAATTTGTTGGAAATAAAACCAGGATGGGTTTGATTTTTGAGAAGTGTGATTTTGGAATGTTGGAGATTTCAAAATAATTTGAAACTAAAAGTCGGGCGTTTAAGATCCTGATGAGATAGGTTGTAAGCTTATAAATCGAGATGATTTTTAAATCAGGAAGGAAATATAAGCTTTGAATGTTGGAAAATAAAATTCAACTGGATTGAAATTAATTGAATAGGTTGAAAATAATATCCAGTTGTATTCGAATTAAGTTGAAATCAAATTGAGTTAAATAAATCCGAGTTAAAATAAAATTGAATTGGAATAAAAATTCAATTGACTTATCGAATAGAATTAGATTCTTACCTAAATAAATAGAAATAAGTTGGATAAGAAATAAGTTGGATAAGAAATAAATTGGATAAGAATTAGATTGAA
The DNA here is from genome assembly GCA_030765085.1 of Allium cepa. Lineage (NCBI taxonomy): Eukaryota > Viridiplantae > Streptophyta > Magnoliopsida > Asparagales > Amaryllidaceae > Allium > Allium cepa. The sequence goes on from CM060946.1 coordinate 107,031,528, forward strand.
ATAAATAAACCAGAATAACTTATAAAAGAATTAAAAATCCATAGAAATAAAATATGCTTGGGTTATAAATAAACATAAGGCTTGAGTTAAAAATGAAAGACGAATATATTCAAGCCTATAATGAATGAAATTGTGTAAATAACAAGTTGTGACTTATAAAATTTGAAAGTGGAATACAAAATCCAAAATAAATATTGTTTGATGAATTGAAAAATAAGATGAAAATCCAAACTTTAATTTTAAAACAAATTTGAACTTAAGAAAATTAAATGAAGTGATATTTGGAATTAAAAATCAAGTATTGAATTTTGACCAAGGGAAGAACTAATAAGATAATAAATTAGTAAACGAAATGGGTAAATGGAACCTATTGTAGTTAAATAAAGCTGAATTGTAAGTTAATGATGGAGTTTGGGAATAATACTCAAGGTATAAATCAAATTCGACTTGAATCATTACTGAAGAAAATATAATTGAAAGTAGCTTGCAATTAATTAAGTGAATTGAGAATGAAATTGCATTGTGAGTTCATAAAAGTGAATGGTAAATTGAAAATGGCTAGTGGATTCAGAACTTGAGTTATAAATTAAAATTTAACTTGAAGTGTTAACAAATTAAATATAATTGTAATGTATCAAATAAAAATGAAAATGGATTAAAATAGTAATGGTTTGAATAGAAAATAAAATCCAACTAAGCGAAATAAATTGGAAATGGCCATGTAATCAATTGAATGAGTTGAGTATGAAAGTTAAATTTTATAATAACTAATCATAGGAAATTGTAGATTTAAAACGAGATTTAATTGAGATAGAATCAAGTTGAATAAAAGAGAAAAATATTTATTTGTGAAATGAAAATGAGCTTAAGAAAAAAATTGAATAAATCAAAATAAATTGACTTAAGCTGAATATAAGGGGGAGAGTCGAATTGAATTCAACTAAAAACCAAGTTTAAGGATATTGGATTGAATTTGAATTAAGTAAAAATGAATTTGGATCGAAATAGAATTGGTAGGTTATAAATAATATTTAAAGAAATGAAAATTCCTAATGGATTGTGTGGATAAACTAATTATATTAAATAAATAAATGGATAGAATAAATAAGAATCAAAATGAAGTGTGGTTTAAATAAGTTGAGAAATGGTTATGGAATGCAATAGCTTGGATTGTCTTCGAGCTAAATACAATAGTTTGGAATAGACAAATATGGAATGGGATGTAAATGAATGGATTGTGAATAAAATTGAAATGGAATATGTCGAGTTAAATAAATGGTTGTGAATGAACTAAAATAAAAAGGAAATTTAATTGAAAATGAGATGAACCTAAATTGTTAATGGTTTTGAATGAACTGGTTTGGTTAATAAAATGAAATTCAAATGAACCGATTCAAATCTGAAATGCAATGAAAATGAGAATCTATGGATCGTGGATAAATTTAAAAATGGAATAGAAGTAAGTATAAATTGAGTTGAAATCCATTTAAAATGGTTATAAAACATAAATACTTATTTATTCACATAGATCTCGTCAAATTGCATAGAATAAATTGACATTTGACGTAATGGAAGTAATTAAGATGCTTTGAATTGATAAAAGTGAAATAGAATTGATTTTGAAATCAATTGAATTGAATATGAGCTTGTTTGGGGTTAAAATAAATTGAAGGTAAGAAATGGTATTGTAAACCATTAAAATTAAATAAAATGGTGTATGTATTGGTTGAAACAAATGCGTAAGTGTTAAAAACCATATAAGTTGCTTATAAACATTGTCTAGTTAGATTGCTTTTAATATTCATGTGTTGTTGTTTAAAAAGAGTGAAATGTTAATAAACTTCATATATATGGCACTTACATGTTTAAATTAAGTAAGTATAGGTACCTGGGAGCCGTGTGGCTGGATTTGGTTGTGCTATTTGCTAAAAATGATAAGCCGCTGGCTTAAAATGCTAAATAAGGTACACCTACGCAATAAAAATAGGAAATATGAACTGTTTTTGGTTTTTCCGACCGTGTGGCTCGATGTATATATATATATTTATATCTTTTGTCAAATTGCAAAAGCTCCTTCGTACAAAGGATACTCTGCCAAAATTTTCCAAAAATTTAGGGAGTTAGAAAATTTTTGAAAATTTTGTTAACGACAAAACGAATTTAAATTGGAAACTAAAATAAACTGGTAAATGAAACCAATTTAAAATAATGATATGAATTAGTTATAAATAGAAAATAAAATTCAAATATTCAAAGTGGAAGATAAATTGAATTCATATGGGAATAATAGAATCAATTTAATTAGAAATAGATATTAACTGAAGTGGTAAGATGAAAGTAAATATAAGAAACATATAAAATGCTTATACTAAACTTAAGAAGGAATGGTGAATTCTTAAATGAAAAATTGATACTACTAATATAATCTAAGTCAACACTTGAATGAATAGATATTGGCATTTTGTGAGAAAGTCGATAAAATATTTTTGGGAATGTTGTGGATAGATATTAGTGCTAAGCAGGATATGCAGGTATTATAAAGGGAAAGGAGAATTGGATTTGATTTCATAAGATAAATTTGAAATGCTCGACAAAAAGGTACGTGTTTAAGTTTCTATATGAAATTTGATTGGGATTTTGGATTGAGCCACTTGGCATTTTTTTTTCTTTTTGGATTTGGGAGGCCGTAGAGCCATTTTGTAGTTGTACCGAGCTAGCCACGCAAAGGAGACGCTGGCGAAATATTTCGTAAATTTAGAGAGTTAGAAAATTTTTGAGAAAATTTTGATAATTCAAATTTTGGTCTTAAATTGAAACTTGAATGGTTAAACAAATAGTATTATTTGGAACTATTGGGAGGGTTTGGAAAGTTAGTAAGAGTGATAATGGGTCTTCTGTATAAAAGTAGTCGGTTAGATGTTGAATTTGTTTGGATTTGGGGATAAGTAGAAGGGTAGTGGACCATTCTTCCTAATTAGTAATTTCGGGGACGAAATTCTTTTAAGGGGGAAGGAATGTGACGACCCGAAATTTTCGAGCATTTAAAATCGGAATATTTAATTGATTTTAAATATTAAATATAATAATTTTAACTTGAATTACGAATATCACAATTTATTTGATAATTGAATTATTAAATTTAAATAAGTGAAGTTGGATAGATTGTTGAACCTGGAGTTTTAAGCCTATTAAAAATAATTAGAAGACTTATAAAATTTATATTAATAATACTGAAGATAATAGAGGTTGTAAAATTGAAATTAGCAGTGGTTGGTTCAGTTTTGAAATTTTATAGCTTAAATTGAATTTAAAAATAGCCTTCCGAGGCATAGTCTCGGAATCGACGAAACTAGTTCCTTTGAGTCCATAATATTGAATTATTATCGGATTTCAAATTTCGTATTAACCAGAGTTAGTATGTGAGTATACGATATATAAACACGTTGAAAATTTAATTGATAATAATCTAATGAAATTTAATTTAATTAATCAAGCTTCTTGTATACGCCATCTTCCTGTCATTTAATCACATACTTTCCCAATTCTAAGCCGTTCAATCAACAATCAAAATGCTCGAACTCAATAATAATAATAATAAAATAAAAGAAGAAGCTTTTAAGGGAAGCTTTCAACCACGTTTATGAAAAAAACAAATAAAACACGATAAGGGCCGAACCCTTTTTTTTCTCTTTTACAAAAACCCCAAAACCACTCGGTGGAAGAAAAAAAAGGGCGATCGCTTCCTACTATGAATCGCGCTTCCCGTATCTCGACATCGAAGACGCGAAGGAAGCTCTCGTATCGGGGATTCCTGTTGTGGTTTGTGGCAACGGTCGTGAAGATTTAGTGGGCTAGGGTTTGTGTTTGCTTCGGCTGTCATTCGAATCAAGGAATGGAGTGGATTTTGGGTTCGTGGCGCGAAAAATATCGCCTTGATGAGGAGAATTAGGCGGTGCGGTAACATTGTGAGGTGGGTGACTGTGTACGGCTTGGGTTGGTGATGGCAAATCGTCAGTGAACGTGTTCGAGCATCGTGGAGGTAAGGGTTTCGGGTTTTGGAGGAAGTGCAGTCGACGTTTGCTGACGAAGTAGAATGGATGGGTTTCGTCCGGATGGAGTATTCGAGGCGATGATCGGCGAGGGAAGTTGCGAGGGGGAGGCAGTACTGTTTGTAATTTAGAAAAGGCATGAGGTATTTTCGTTTCTCTGGGGTTTTATTTACTGATTTGCTTTGTTTTATGATAGATTATATTTACAGGAAGAAATAAACATAAAAATTATTAATATTGAAAATGAATATACAAAGTGATAAATTGTTGGACAATGGTAAATTTAGTTTGAGGCTTTTTAAAATTGTTAATACTCAAGCCTAAAACCTGAGTTTAACCCGTTGATTTTCGTTTATTAATCATACATTATTGTTATAAATAAGATATTCGAAAATAGGGATTTTTAAAAAGCGTATGAAGAATTTATAAAAGTTAGAGTTTTGAAATCTATAATTTATTTTTATAAGTGTATGTGAGTTTAAAAAGGGGAAATTAGTAGTTTAAAATTTATTATTATTTATTTACTGGAAACTATATAGGGCTAAACAGGAATTTTAAAATATTTTGATTTGAAAAGTTATATTAAAATTGAACTTTCGGTTTATATAAATTATCTTTTAAAAATATGTATTAGGGTGATTAACCTGTTTAAATTACTTGTTTAATTACTTTAGACACTAAAAATATTTTATCAAAGAAAATTAGTTAAAATAAATTATTGGTTTAAACCCAAATTAGTAGCTAAATTAAATAAATAAATAGCAATTAATCGATTGACTAATTCAAAGATGTTAATAGAATAGTATAATGTTTATACAAGGTATAAAATCATGGGAACAAGCTGGATTGAATATGATTGTTAGTAAAAGCAAAGGTGAGTTAATCTCACTCAGCTAAATTTAGATTTAAATGATTAAATTTAAATAATTGTTTGAATGATTGGATTGATTGATGTGCTATATTGTGATATATATTTGGAATTGGCATTTTATATTGTGCTAATATCTGTGGATGCAGTGAAAACGGGTTGGAGGGATCCAACTGGATCCCTCAATATTTATTTAAATTATTTAATACCCTCTGTTGTGATTATTTTATATTCTGTGATGAATATTGTTGATAATTGGAATATTGGATGTTATGGTATACCTGAATATTTTCCGGCGCACTAAGTTATCAAGATATATAGAATTAGAATTTGGAAATAAAATGAAGAGAATTTGTAAGTGAAATAATTATAGAAAATTTAAATAAATTAAGAATAAATTGGATAAGGATAATAGTAGTTTTAAATGCTAATTAATAAATTCTGTATATGGAAAGGAATTTTTGAATAAACAGAAAGTTAATGAAGTTTGAAACTTCAATGATATTATTTAATAGAACAAAACATTTAATATTTAATATTTAAATTATTGAAGGAATAAAGAAGAAATTGGGGAAAACCTGGAATCTGTATATTTCAGTTAAAGGGTTTAAAATCAAACGGAAAATAATAACATTAATAATAAGTCCATAACTAATGAATTTTGTAATGAATTGAGAAATTAAAGAAACTTATGTCAAATGGAATAAATTGGGAATCAATTTGGGAAAATTGATTTAAGTGATTGAGATTGGGAATTCTTCCAGAATTACCAAGTACGTTTTCAAAGAAAATTTTAAATATAAGTCAAAAGTTTTAAAGTTGTTTTAAAAAGTAAGTTTTTGGAAAATTTATTATTTCTAATATTTAAATTCTAAAGTAAGTATTTTCTTTTAATCTATTATAACAGTAATTATTTAAGTAGTGACTTAGTATTTTGTTTTTTAAAAGTGAAAATCTAGTTTTATATTTTATTAAGTAATCTTATTTTCAAATATTCATATAGTATGTATTTTTAATAAATTATTGAAGTATTTTAACTTGAATATTCTAAAGTATATTTCAAAGTAAAGTGTTTTAATTATTTAAAAAAAAATTCTAGATTTGTGCTTGGTGATTTCAGTGGAGATAGAAAATATTTAGGAGGTTATTCTGAAAGGAAAGATGGTTTGAAACTGTTTTCAAAGGGGTTTGAAAGTGAAAATATATCTTGTAAAGATATTTTAGAGATAAATAAAAAAATTGAGAAATTATTTATTGGTTGATGGTTGTTTGTGAATATTAATTGATAGTTAAATCACCGACTATCAATATTGGCCAAATGCGTTGATCGTTTCGAAGAGACCGGGATCGAGATTAATTTCTCGAAAACCACTTCGATCCGGTTTGTACGTTTCGTGGAAACGATTTTGGATTCGAAGATGGAGCAGTGAAGTGTAAGGGCTAGTCGCTACAAATCCTGAGGATATTTCCAAAATGGATGTAGTAGGAATAGTGCCTTCGGTTCCGTTCGGACCCGGGACGGACTTGTATGGATGGATGCTTGCGAAACATCGTCATGTGGACGATGGGCATTCCAAGGAATATGTTCTTAAAAAGGTAACGCTCAGCCTCAAGCCTCATCAAATGGGAATGACTGAAAATCAGGGGTTATGCAGCAAGGCTAGGTGGGTAGCGCCCATGCAGGGTGAGGTCATCCCTGTCTAGATGTCCCTTTTTATTTCGGCTTAGTGGGCGGTTGATGATCCCAACCGCGGGGTGATCTCACTCGGGATTATCCAGTAAAGGGTAGTCCCGGTCTTATGTTGCAGGGGAGCGGGCGTACTCCTCGGTACGGTGATCTAGGCCCCGTACTATGACAGGTGGTACCCCAGTGCCCAGTCATTAGTTGGAAATCCATTCTCCCTACGAGCCTTGTACGAGTTTTGTTTGTATTACCCACTTTGTGGCTAGTAGCTGGAATTTAATAATGTAACAATTTCGGCTATTTTATAAGTATTTTTATATAGGCCCTATTATAATATCAGAGGATTTCTATAAAAATTGTTTTAGCTATCGTAAGGTAAAAACCCGACATGTTTATTTGTGGCATGGTCTTACGAGATGCTTTTGTTTTCAAGGGATTTTTGAAATTTAATAATCAATTGGGTGTGATTTTCTCACGCTGGTATTCCAGACTGACTCAGGTGTTATTTAACTATAATGCTTGGGTCAGACCGAGTATTGCAGGATGCAGGATTTGATGCTGTGGAGCTCAGGAGACGAGCAGGATGACGATACGTACTCTCGTATTTGTTTTGTATATATTCCGCTGTGTTGAGTAGTTGTGCATCCAGTTGTATGGTTTTGTTGAGCTGTGATTGATGTACTCTGATGATGTAATATGTAAACAGATGTATTTGCTTTTGAGTAAAGTTTATTTATTATCTATTATATTTTGTTCCGCTGCGATAGTTAGATTCTGATGTTGATTTCTATTTTCTTCTTCTACCTCTTATTCTTTAACCCAAATGGTTCGTATTTCTGTACAACTTGGGTTGATTTAGTTAGAATAGTGTTGACTCAAGGGGTACGGATTTGCGGGCTGTTACATAAAGCGATAAATCGCATGTGTTGGATATCCCATCCACCCATTTATTAGATATCCCATCTAAAAACTCTATTAGATTTCCCATCTAAAATCTTTAAAATGACTATTCGCCATAATTTAATAGTACTATCCATCCCAAATCCATTCAAAATAAATGTAGATTATCCATCGTACATTGTTTTATAAAAGATGGTGTGGGTTATCCATCGCACACTCCATAGTTTTCCTAAGATGACTTTGAACCCTTGGGTGCCAAATCCCGAGGTTAACCACCTCTGGAAAAACATTCTTTGCTTTAGAAATTTGATGTGGGCTATCCACCGCATATTCCATGGTTTTCCTAGGTTAACCAAGAACCCATCACTTGGCCAAAAATATCATGATCCCACGATTATTTATAAAACTTCATGATCCCCATGATTAATTATGCTCCCCAGGTATACACCTGTTTAACCTATTCCAATTGGTATCCCCAATTAGGTTAAATTAAATAAAAAATATATTGATAGCCCCAATGTATATTTTCAAAAGCATATTTTTGTTTGTAACCCTAAACTATGTAACGAAAAAATTAAACCCACCCCGATGTCCCCAAGATTTTATAACATTCATTTTATATAAGGTTCCCACTTACATATTCAGACAAAGATAAGTATTTTATGCTATAACCCTTTGAAGTAACCCTTTCGTCTTAGCAAATTTTTACTTAAGAAAAATGGCTAAAATCGTCCATTTAAAACCCTACAAATGAAGTCCCATTCGAAAGCAAATAAACATCCAAAGTTAGCCCCTTCGAAAATCTTTTGAAATCGGAACCATTTGCAATCATTGAAGATAACCCTTTCAAAACCTTTCAATATCAAACCTTTCGAAATCAAAACCTTTCAAAATCAAAACCTTTTGAAATCAAACCTTTCAAACCCAGAACCTTTTGCAATCATTGAAGATAACCCCTTCAAAACCTTTCGAAATCAAACCTTTCGAAAATCAAACTTTCGAAATCAAAACCTTTTGAAATCAAACTTTTCGAACTCAGAACGTTTCGAAATCAAAACCTCTTGAAATCAAACCTTTTGAAATCAAACCTTTCGAATTTAGAACCTTTCGAAATTAAAACCTTTCGAAATCATTCAAAAACAATAAAGTGTTGGTGTTGGAACCAACCCTTCGAAAGCATACTTTCGACCATGCCAGAAGGTTAACCCTTTGGCTTGCCGAAAGGTTTTAAAACATCTTTTCGAAAAACATTTTAAAACAATACTCTTGAAGGTTTAAGCTTCCGAAGATCTCCTTCAAAGCCCTTCTTGAATATAAATTTTTATTCTTTTATAAAATGATAGAGTCCAAGGATCCCCCTTCAACTTATTCCAAAACAATTTTTATTTTTATCCGAAAGCAAAAGAAGCAGCCTCTCCATCCCTTCGCCCTTTTCTTCCCTTCGGCCCCATGCCTACCTTTCGACTTTGGGCAGAAGCTAATTGTTTACCTTCCGTTTTAGACGAAAGGTACCTTTCGACTTCATCGAAAGGGAAAAAGAGGACTTGTTGGAGTCGAAGGTAGAACTGCGCCCACTAAAGTGATGTTTTTATCTAGTTTATCTAATTTTGATTGGCTGAGGAACCTTCTCCATACTTCCAAATAGTAAAAAGTATACAAAAGTCAACCTTTTTGTCAAAACATTGTACTTCTTCCCCAAACAATTCTCAAAAACAATTTCCTTCCGGCTTTAAATAAACGTGGAAGACATTTTTCAGTTTAGCCCTTAGGCTTAAATAATTTGATTATCTTAGTAAATCACTAAGGAAAAATTCCCAAAAATCTGACAAATCATATACTTCAACACATTAAAATTTCAAAGCATATGGAGATCAAAATAACTCAGTATTTACCAAAACCGAATGAAAACGTGTTAATTAGCCCAGTAATATTTTAAAACACCTAAGTCTTATCCAAACAAAGGTTTAAATGGTTATATCTTAACCAAAATCACAAATATGAATCGGGTATAGCCCATAACCGATCCAAACACAGAAAAACGAGATGATAAACATGATTATTCACCTTGATTAATTGATTGGAGAATGGGATACTTTCCTAGCTTTAATTCCTTAGCTTATTCTTCAATTTAAACTCTTCTTGGAGCATTTTTAATGGCCTGTCAAAGTATATGGATGTTAGGAATGTAAAAGTGAAAGTTTGTTAAGGTGGAGGAAGAGATATACACAAAAAAATGTAGCCCTACTTCTAAGTTCACCCCTTACGAAATTCCTCCTCCTAAATTTATTTAAATCGTTTTATTTACTTCATTCTTTTAGACACGGCCATTGGATTTATAAATCTCGTCTCCCTACTATTCACATTATTCTATTTAATTTATCGAATTAAATATCCCAAATACTGTTAATTTAAATTCGAAGTCATTACAGACTCCCCCTTAACAAAACAACAAGCATATAGCCCATGCAAGCAAAGCTAGCATAACCTACCAGCTAAATTCTATATAAACCCTATATAGAACATACCATCTAAAAAAGCCCAAGAAAATTAGCCCCTATCCTGTCTTTTGTCTCCCAAGTACAGTCCTTCACATTGTCGCTCCACTGAACTTTTACCAACTTGACCGTCTTGTTCCTTAGCTTCTTCTCATCTTTTTCCATAACACGAACTGGTTGCCTCACAAAAGTCTTATCTGGTTCCACTACTAAGTCCTCCAGTGTTTTCGAAGAAATAGTAGTTTTTGGATCGTGAACATACTTCCTAAGATGAGAAACATGAAACACATTGTGGACCCCGGCCAACTTGCTCGGTAAATCTACTTGGTATGCGAATCTTCCAATCCTCTCTGATATAGAAAATGGTCCAACATATCTTGGTACTAGCTTCTCAGCCTTTCCGAACCGAACCACACCTTTCATCGGTGATACCTTGATGAAAAATCTATCTCCAGTTGAGAACTCTAGGTCCTTACGCCTTTTATCTATGTAGCACTTCTGCCTAGATTGAGATTCCTTTATTCTTTCCTGTATCAACTTGATCTTTTCCGTTGCCTCTCTCACCAAATCTGGACCAAGGACCAACCTGTCTCCGGTCTCTAACCAACATACTGGTGATTTGCATGGCCTTCCATATAAAGCTTCAAAAGGCGTCATTCCTATAGTAGTCTGATAACTATTATTATAGGAAAATCCCACTAAGTTCAAGTGATCTTCCCAAGAACTACTAAAATCCAACACACAAGCTCTCAACAGATCTTCCAGTACCTTGTTGAGACTATTTGTCTACTCATCCATCTGAGGATGATATGCGGTACTCATCTTGAGATTAGTGCCTAACACACTCTGCAGGCTCTTCCAGAACTCGCTAGTATACAAAGCATCTCGATCACTGACGATATTACTAGGAATTCCATGTAGTCTAACGATATTCCACATAAACCACTTATTCAAAACAGGTGCCTTCCTGGTTGACCTTACCTAAATGAAATGGGCATTTTTGGTCAATCTGTCCACTATGAGCCATATACTTTCATTACCCTAGTTTGACCTTGACAACCAGTCAATAAAATTCATGGATATCGGGTCCCACTTCCAAACTAGAATATTTAAAGGTTGAAGCAACCCACTCGGCTGCTGATGTTTGGATTTTACTTGCTGACAGTTCAAACACTATTTTACCCATATGCCAACATCCCTCTTCATTCCTTCCCAAAAGAAACTTCTCTTCATATCTGATACATCTTGGTTCCTCCAGGATGAATCGTAAACTGTGATTAATGACATTCTCTAAGAACTTCTTTCTTAAGGTCTCCAACATCCGGAACACATAACCGTTCCTTCTTTCTCAACCAACCCTTGTGGTCAAGAATAAAATCCTTCAAATCATCAATCTCGATTCTAGATTCTAACCTTCTAATCCTCTCGGCTAACACTGGATCCTCTTTCTGCCTAGAATCAATTCGTTTGATCAACACTGATCGAACTTCCAAACAGGACATCATGGCAATATTCCGACTAGATCCAACAGTCGACCTCAACTTTACACTACAAGCAGCTAGTATTTCCAAGTCTTTCCATTCTGCCAACATAGCTGACACCACATTCTAATGTTTCCTACTAAGCACATCTGCTACCTTATTTCCTTTTCTCGGTGTATACTCGATCCTAAAATCATAAGCTGGAACAAACTCAACCATCTCTGTTACCTCATGTTCAGCTCCTTCTGAGAGAATAAATAGTGTAGAGACTTATGATCTGTAAATAGCTCATTCTCCCAAAAGATAATGTCTCCACTCCTTCAATGCAAAGATTACCACTGCCAACTCCAAATCATGAGTAGGATATCTCACTTCATGGGGTCTATGCTGTCTAGAAGCATAGGAAATAACTTTTCCATTCTACATCAGCACAGCACCTAACCTGGTACCACATGCATCGGTGTAAACTACCAACCCCTGATTCCTATCAGGAAATACTAACACATGCGCATTGGTTAACAAATTTTTCAACTTAAGAAACGCCTCCTCACATTTTTCAGACCAAACAAACTTCACGTCCTTCCTAGTTAGCATAGTCAAGGATGTCACTATCCGTGAGAAACCCTTAATGAACCTTTGGTAGTAACCTGCAAGTCCAAGAAAGCTTCTAATCTCACTTACTGTTTTTGGTCTTTTTCAATTGTTAACAGCTTAGATCTTATCCAGATCAACTGCTAAACCTTCCTCAGAAACTACATGACCAAGAACTTCACTTCGTTCTTCTAGAAATGACACTTTGTGAACTTCACTTTCAGATGATGTAGCCTTAGCGTCTCCAACACTATTCTAAGATGATCTACATGATCCTTCTCATTCTTAGAATATACCAAAATGTCATCAATAAAAACCAACACGAACCTATCCAATTGCTCTTGAAAACCCAGTTCATCAAATTCGTAAAGAAAGCTGGTGCATTAGTAAGCTCGAATGGCATAACCAACCACTTGTAAGACCCATATCTGGTCTTGAACGACATCAAAGGAATATTGTCCTCTGCCACTCTAGCTAATGGAAATTTGTTGCCAAATCTAGCTGGGAAAACACTCTTGCTCCAGTCAACTGATCGAATAAGTCGACGATCCTCGACAAAGGATACCTATTTTTGATCGTCCTCTCGTTCAACATACGATAGTTGATACACATTCTCAACGACCCATCAGGCTTCTTCACGAATACCGTGGCTGTTCTCCAAAGTGAACTGCTTGGCCAGATGAAATTCTTTCCTTCTAATTCAACTAGTTGCACCTTCAATTCCTTCATCTCCGTTGGTGACATCCTGCTAGGTGGTCTACTTACGGGTTCAGCTCCCGGTACGAGATCTATTCGAAAATGGATAGCTCTTTTCGGCGGCAAGCCCGAAATTGGTTCAAACACATCCACAAACTCCCATAGCACCCAATAACGCATAAGCATTTCTGTTCAAACTCCTTACTGAGTAGATAACTCGGTTATGGCTAATAGGGTGTTTCAAAGATATTTCTCCCTACTGGCAAAATATCCTAGCATCATATTAATCTAACCAGTCATACCCAATATGATCCCGAAACCCATGAAATAAAAAACATATAAATTGCATGCAAACATATGATCTAACAAATGAAGTTCTAACTTGTGACGACCCGAAATTTTCGAGCATTTAAAATCGGAATATTTAATTGATTTTAAGTATTTAAAGGTTAATTCTCAACTTAAATTACGAATATCATAATTTATTTGACAATTAGATTGTTGAATTAAATAATTTGAATTGGATAAAATATGAAACCTGAGATTTTAAGCCTGTTAAAAATATAATTTGAAAGCTTATAAATTTATATTGATAACATTGAACATAATAAAAGTGTTAAAATGGAATCTAACATTGAATTGGTCAGTTCTGAAATTTAATCGTTTAAATTGAATTTAGAAATAACCTTCCGAGGCACAGTCTCGGAATTCGATGAAAGCAGTTCCATTGGGTCCGTAATATTGAATTATTTTCGGATTTCAAATTTCGTTGTGATCAGAGTTAGTGTGTGAGTGTACGATATATAAACACGCTAAAAATTTAATTGATAATAATTTAATTAGTCAAGCTTCTTGTATACACCATCTCTATTGTATTTATATTTATAATAATACAAAAGGTATAAGTATGTATAAGTATAGGATAAGTGGCATGACATGGTGAAGACAAGTGGCATAATATAGACCATACACCTATCTTAAGATGAAATAGAATTATGACACATATATTACTTAGGTGTACACTTCTAGAACACCTTAAATGATTACTAAATAAGGTATGTGTCATGAAATAAAGCTTGCATAAAAAAATGAAGGACATGTGTCCATGTGTAGAAACATCTTAAGACACCTAAGTAGACACATAACCCCATTAGGTGTCCATGTGTAGAAACATCTTAAGACACCTAAGTAGACATGTGTCAACATTCTAAAGCTTGTGCAAAGAGAAGAAGACAAGTGTCCAAAACTAAAATTACCAAACTAGCATTAAAAATTAATATATAAAGGGTGGAAATGTTCACTTATTTTGATACTTTCACAAAGCAAAACAAAAGTAAGATAAAGTGAAAAAGCTTGGAGAAAGCTAGGGAAAAAGAGTCAAGTCAAATACACAAGTTTAAGGTGAGAAAAAACTATTTAATTTCTAGTATTCATGTTATTCTTGAAGAGATGATAGTTATAAGTAAAAATGGCTCGGTTCTATCAAAAACGTAGCTTAGTAATTTAACCATAACTTTCTCAATCCTTAATGAAATTTCGATTTCTTGGATGTTCTGGAAAGCTTATTTCATGTGATATAACTTTTATGTTTTGTGTTTTCTGTAATTTGGATGTTAGCTATGTCAAAATTGAACCTTTCTACTGTAATCCCGAGAGGAAAACCAATATTAGCTCTGTGCTTAAGGCTGAAACTAAATTGGCCATAACTTCTTCGTTCCTCAACCGATTTCGATAAATTTAGATGTTCCAGAAATCTTAGACTTTGTTCTAAAACTTTTATGTTTCGAGTTTTCCAAAATTTCGATGTTATCTTGGCCAAAATTGTAATTGTTTATCGCTGTCCCGAGACAAAATGACATAAGTTGTGAAATTTAAATCTTTGAATTGTTTTATCCATAACTTTTATAATTCTTATCGGAATTTGGAAATTTTTAATGTTCTGGAAAGATTAGGAACTAAGCTAAAACTTTTGCTTTATTCATTTTGCCTTATTTCGATGTTTTCTATGCTAAAATTGAAATTGTTGGTCGTTGTCCTGCAAATGCATAAGTTCAGGCTAAGTTTAATGTTTTTAGTAAAATGGTCATAACTTTTGAACCGTTAATCCAAATTCAACGATCTTGGTCATTCCGGAAAGCTAACGGAAAGTACTATAACTTTTATTTGCATCCTTTTCTGAAATTAGTTAATTAAAAAGTTGAAAAACGTCTTGCAAACTCGCTGTCCTGTTGTTTTATGCAAACCTGAGCTAATATTTTGTGCATAACTTTTGCGTTTCTTATCCAAATCCTATAATTTTTAAAGTTTTGGAAACTGCAGGAAGAATGTGATAACTTTCATTTGTATCACTTTTTAATTAATAAAATTCTGTATATGGAAAGGAATTTTTGGATAAGCAGAAGGTTAATGAAGTTTGAAACTTCAATGATATTATTTAATAAAAACAAACATTTATTTAATATTAAAGATTTAACTTAAGGAATAAAAAAGAAATGGGAAAAAGCCTGACATTCATATATTTCATTTAAAAGTTTTAAAATCAAACGGAAAATAACAACAATAATAATAAGTCCGTAACTAATGAATTTTTGAAATGAATTGAGTAATTAAAGAAACTTGCTTCAAATAAAATAAATTGGAAATCAATTTCGAGGAAATTGATTTAAGTGATTGAGTTGGAACTTTCTCTGGATGGCCAAGTACATGTTTTAAAAGGTAAAATTGTAAATATAAATTAAATGTTTTAAAGCTGTTTTTAAAGAAAGCAAGTTTTGAAAAATTTATTATTTCTATTATTTAAAGTTTAAAGTAAGTATTTTCTTTAATCTATTCTAGCAGTAATTATTAAGAAATAACTTAGTATTTTGTTTTAAAAGTAGACATCTAGTTTTATAACCTTATTTCAAACATTCATATAGTATGTATTTTTAACAAATTATTAAAGTAATTATAACTTAAATGTTTCAAAACAAAGTGTTTTAAATTGTTTTAAAATCTAGTTTTGTGCTTGGTGATTTCAGAGGAGATATAAAATATTTGGGAAAGTTGATTCTGAAAAGAATGATGGTTTTGAAACTATTTTCAAAGGATTGAAAATAAAAATGTATCTTATGAAGATATTTTTGAGGTTAATAAATAATTTGAAAAATTATTTATTGTGTGATTGATGTTGTGAATATTAATTGATAGTTAAATAACCGACTATCAATATTGGACAAATGCGCTGATCGTTTCGAAGAGACCGGGATCGAGATTTATTTCTCGAAAACCACTTCGATCCGGTTTGTACGTTCCGTGTAAACGATTTTGGATTCGAAGATGGAGCAGTGAAGTGCAAGGTCTAGTCGCTACTAATCCGGAGGATATTTCCAAAATGGATGTAGTAGGAATAGTGCCTTCGGTTCCGTTCGAACCCGGGACGGACTTGTATGGACGAATGCTTGCGAAACATCGTCAGGTGGACGATGGGCACTCTAAGTGAAAACGTTCTAAAGGTAACGCTTAGCCTCAAGCCTCATCAACCGGGAATGACTGAAAATCAAGGGATATGTAGCAAGGTTAGGTGGGTCATGCCCAAGCAGGACAAGATATTTCTCCTGTCTAGATGTCCCTTTCTTTTAATTTCGGCTTAGTGGGTGGTTGGTCGCGCCAACCACGGGGTTTATCTTGTTCGGGACTGTTCAGTAAGGAATGGTTCCGGCCTTGTGTTGCAGGGGATGAAGGGAGTAATCCTCGGTACGGTGATCTAGGCCCCGTACTGTAACAGGTGGTACCCCAGTGCCTAGTCATTAGTTGGAAATCCATTCTCCCTATGAGCCTTGTACGAGTTTTGTTTGTATTACCCACTTTGTGGCTAGTAGCTGGAATTTAATAGATGTAACAATTTCGGCTATTTTATAAGTATTTGTATATAGACCCTATTATAATATCAGAGGATTTCTATAAAAATTGTTTTAGCTATCGTAAGGTAAAAACCCGACATGTTTATTTGTGGCGTGGTCTTACGAGATGCTTTTGTTTTCAAAGGATTTTGAAACTTTAACAATCAATTGAATGTGATTTTCTCACGCTGGTATTCCAGACTGACTCGGGTGTTATTTAACTGTAATGCTCGGGTCAGACCGAGTATTATAGAATACATGATGTGGTGCTGTGGAGCTCAGGAGACGAGCTGGAGGACGATGCGTATATCCATACTTGTTATATATATATTCCGTTGTGATTGAGTTGTTGTGTATCCATTTGTATGTTGTTGTTGAGTCGTTGATCGATGTACTCTGATGATGTAATATATAAACAGATATATTTAATTTTGAGTAAAGATCATTTATTTTCTATTATATTTTAGTCCGCTGCGATGGTTAGATTTTGATATTGTTTTCTATTTTCTTCTTCTACCTCTTTTTCTTTAACCCAAATGGTTCGTATTTCTGCACAACTTGAGTTGAGTATTGTAGAATAGTGTTGACACAAGGGATACGGATTTGCGGGCTGTTACAGGTCATATCTCATTCCCAGAGTTGCATACCCTCTTATAAGTTTCGCAACCCTTAAAGGAGTAATACAGTATGAAGGTTTCAGACATAAGCAATCTACCAAATACTGAGATATAAATGAGTGCGATGCACGGGTATCAAATAGTATCCTAACCTAAGTACTGCGAATCATAAGCATACCTTCCATCACATCTTTTTCTTTCTCAGCAGCCGTTGGTCTAGAGGATGATGGTTCCAACGCAAAGACCTTTCCCTTTCCAGCTTTGGTAGCCTCGGGACACTTGTCCTTGTAATGCCCCATTTGGCAACAGTTGTAGCACTTCACATTCGACCTCATTGCAACTGCTCTTCCATCACCCGAGCGACACTCATTAGCATAGTGTCCCTTCTTGTCACACTTGTAACAAACAATATTAGCCTTGCTCTTCTTAGCTGCTACCCCCGATTTGACACCTTTCTTCTTGAAGAACTTCTGCTTCTTACCTTGAAATTTTTGAATCTCACCCAGTTTCCCCTTTCCAGAAGTAGAAAGCATCTCTTCATTATGAATAGCCATCCTAACAACAATATGACACGGATCTTGGAAGTTTGGCATGGTTGCTCTGGCGATCTCAGGATTCAACCCCATGATAAACTTATCATTCCTCCGAATGATAGTATCCACCGTAGCATATCTGTAATGGGACAACTCATCAAATTCTGTAGCATACTCAATCACCGATCTATCCCCTGAACTAAATCAACAAATTTCCTAAGCAATGCTAACTTGGCACCTCTGATAGAAATCTTTCTTTGAACATCCTTCGAAATTCAGCCCAAGTCAAATGTTCTTTTGGCTCTCCCGCAGTAATTCCGTTCCACCAAAACAATGTTGCTCTGTGCAATTGGCTTGAAGCAAGTCTCCTCTTCTGCATATCCGTCAAGTTGAGATCTGCAAATATCCTTTCATAATGCAATAACCAGTTCTCCACTCCTACTGGATCCTTGGTTCCCAAAAAAGGCTTCCCTCCAATACTAGCGCAATCCCTGCTCAGCTTGGCATAATTATTGCCAACTGTGGCCATCGGATTAGCTCCTCTATCATTCCTTATAACCACTCTCGTAGCTGGCTGCTCCAGCTTGCATCATATTCATGAAGAACAGATACATCATCCCCATATCAACCGGCGGAATCTCAGCACCAACATTGGCATTTGCATTTGGGTTTGCATTTTCCTATCGACCCTGGTTGCTCCTAGTATTGGGTCGAACATTTTCACGTACTGTGGTGCTTCTTGCACCTTGATTCACTCTTCCGTTTCCTGCCTCCATATCTTACTACCCTACTACCTGAAATCCAAACTTGGTAAGATATAGAATAAGAACGGTCCAAGAGAGTGGGGAATACATACTTAGGTATTTATAGCAAAGTACACATACATTACTATAATGCTTACCCAAGCCCAACCATAATTTAGATTCATTAGATTATGCTTTAAAAACCTTTTAAGGTTTAAATTCTTTTTTTAAGTACAAAAACCATGCTCTGATACCAACTTATAACATCCTGCTTCTGGAGGCTCAAAACTAACTATTACGGATGCTGCAGTCATCCATAGATGTTATTTCTGAGTCACCAAAATCAAAATCTTGAAAATATTAGCAACACAGAAACACAAGAATATGAAAAATTTTAAACCTCAACAAAACAGAATTTCTCATTTCTTATGAATTTCAATTTAAGATTTAATTACATAATCCTAGACGTTAACCACATTTAGATCACATATACATGTACAAAATAAGATAAGAGTGACATATGAAGATGTCCCCTTATGATGATTAGAGAACTAATAAATATGAACTTTACAGTTCTTGGTACATTACAGCAGAATACATAAAATAGCTCCTATATAGGTAATACTACCTCATGCACGTCTCTGGAAGCTTATTCGTCCAAAACTTGAAAGTCTTCCACTCTTAGACTACTAAAATTAATTTTGAGTACCCAAGAGTTTGCGAAGAAACACAAACTTCGAGTCAAACGAGTATTGTATGAATAATCCTCTATCATCTCTTATCATAAATAGATATCTTGTGAGACCACACCGCTTAGAGGAACGGGTTTTCCCCTCACTAATATCCCAAATAAACATCCAAATCATTTAATATGCCCCTGCAACCAAAATGATTAGTCTTAACATAATATGAAATAAAGCCATAAATCATATGTATTGGATATCTCATCCACCCATTTATTAGATATCCCATCTAAAAGCAATTTTTTAGATTTCTCATCTAAAATCTTTAAAATGACTATCCATCCCAAGTCCATTCAAAATAAATGCAGATTATCCATCGTACATTGTTTTATAAAAGATGGTGTGGGCTATCCACCACCCACTCCATAGTTTTTCTAGGATGACTATGAACCCTTGGATGCCAAATCCCGAGGCTAATCACCTCTGGCAAAACATTCTTTACTTTAAAATTTTGATGTGGTTTATCCACCGCACATTCCATGGTTTTCCTAGGTTAACCAAGAACCCATCACTTGGTCAAAAATATCATGATCTCCATGAATATTTATAAAACTTCATGATCCCCATGATTAATTATCTTCTCCAGATATACCAAATGTTTAACCTATTCTCATTGGTAGCCCCAATTAGGTTAAATTAAGAAAAACACGTTGATAGCCCCAATGTATATTTTCAAAAGCATATTTCTGTTTGTAACCCCAAACTATGTAACGAAAATATTAAACCCACACTGGTGTCCCTAAGGTTTTATAGCATCATTCATATAAGGATCTCACTTACATATTCAAACAAAGATAAGTATTTTATGCTATAACCCTTCAAAGAAACCCCTTCGTCTTAGAAAATTTTTACTAAAGAAAAATTGCTAAAAGAAGCCCTTTAAAACCCTTCGAATGAAGTCCCATTCGAAAGCAAATAAACATCCAAAGTTAGCCCCTTCGAAAACCTTTCGAAATCAAACCTTTCGAACTCTTAACCTTTCGCAATCATTGAAGATAACCCCTTCAAAACCTTTCGAAATCAAATCTTTCAAAATCAAACCTTTCGAACTCAGAACCTTTCGCAATCATTGAAGATAACCCTTTCAAAATCTTTCGAAATCAAACCTTTCAAAATCAAACCGTTCGGAATCAAACCTTTCGAAATCAAACCTTTCGAAACTAAAAACTTTCGAAATTAAACCTTTCAAAATCATTTAAAAAGAATTAAGTGTTGGTGTTGGAACCAACCCTTGGAAAGCATACTTCCGACCATGTCCGAAGGTTAACCCTTCGGCTTGACGAAAAGTTTTAAAACACCTTTTCAAAAAAAAATTATAACAATACTCTTGAAGGTTTAGGCTTCCAAAGATCCCCTTCAAAACCCTTCTTGAATATAAAATTTTAGTCTTTTATAAAATGGTAGATTCGAAGGATCCCCTTTCAACTTATTCGAAAACAATTTTTATTTCTATCAGAAAGCAAAAGAAGCAACCTCTCCATCCCTTCGCCCTTTTCTTCCCTTCGGCCCCATGCCTACCTTTCGATTTTGGATGGAAGGTAATTGTTTACCTTTCCTTTTAGACGAAAGGTACCTTTCGACTTCATCGAAATGGTAAAAGTGGGCTTGTTAGTGTCAAAGGCAGAACTGGGCCCACTGATGTGATGTTTTTAACTTGTTTGTCTAATTTTGACTAGCTGAGGAACCTTCTCCTATACTTCCAAATAGTAAAAAGTATACAAAAGTCAACCATTTTCTCAACACACTATACTTCATCCCAAAACAATTCTCAAAAACAATTTCCCTCCGGTTTTAAATAAACGTGAAAGACATTTTCCAGTTTAACCCTTAAGCTTATATAATTTAATTACCTTAGTAAACCACTAAGGAAAAATTCCCAAAAATCTCTAAAAATCTGATAAATCATACACTTCAACATATTAAAATTTCAAAGCATATGAAGATAAAACAATTCTAAATTTAGGCAAAACCGAATGAAAACGTGTTAATTAGCCATTAACATTTTAAAACAACTAAGTCTTATCCGAACAAAGGTTTAAATGGTTATATCCTAACCAAAACCACAAACATGAATCGGGTATAGCCTATAACCGATCCACACACAGAAAAATGAGATGATAAATATTATCATTCACCTTGATTAGTTGATTGGAGGATGAGATATTTTTCTAGCTTTGATTCCTTAGCTTATTCTTCAATTTAAACTCTTCCTGGAGCTTTTTAATGGCAGACCGAAGTATATGAAAGTTAAGAATGAAAAAGTGAAAGTTTGTTAAGGTGGAGGAAGAGATATATAAAAAGAAATATAGCATCATTTCCAAATTTACCCCTTAGGAAATTCCTCCTTCTATTTTAAGTCATTTTTTTAGTTCATTCTTTTAGACATAGCCATTGGATTTATTAACCTCATCTCCCTATTATTCACATTATTCTATTTAATTTATCTTATTACATATCATAAATAATGTTAATTAAAATTCGAGGTCATTACAGAAGGTGTTTTTAAACGAATACTGCTAAGATTTTGTTGTTTATGAGCTGAAGCGTTTTAGATTGAATACCGTTAAGGTTTCAAAGTATGAGTCAAAGGCGTTTTTGATTGAATACCTATAAGGTTTTGTATAATATGAGTGGAAGGCATAGTTAGTTGAATACCGCTAAGGTTTTCTATGTTATATATATTATAAGCCAAAGGCATGACTGATTGAATACCGCTAAGAGTTCATATATTATGAGCCGAAGGCTTAGTTGATTAAATGCCAATATTGTTTCGTATATTATGAGCCAAAGGCATAGTTGATTAAATACCGGTAGGGTTTCGTGTATTATTAGTCAAATGCATAATTGACTGAATACTAAGGTTTCGTATATTATAATCCGAAGAAATAGTTGACCGAATACCGCAAATGTCTTATATCACTACAAGGGGAAACGCATTTTCCAACGGCCAGAATCCGTCGGCGGCCGTCGGAAGCCGTCGGAAGAAGCCGTCGGAAAAACCGTCGGAAAAGACTGCGTCGGGGAGCAGTATTTCCGACGGCTTCCGACGGATGATGCCGAACACGTTTCCAATGGCTCTCGACAATTTCCGACGATTTCCGATGGCTTTCGACGGGCGTCGGACACCGTCGGAAGCCGTCGAAAATTTTTAGCCACAGGCCGCCGGAAATTGTCGGAAGCCGACGAAAATTTTGACCTGTAAGCCGTCGGAAATCTACTGTTTTTTTATATTTGCTGCAAATAGAGCCTTCCAACCACATTTCTCTTCCAAACACTACGATATCAATGCTGCACAATCCAATAAACAATAATCCAACCAAATATCCAAGCCTAGACTACAAAATATTAAATAAACACACAAATGGATAAAATTAGAATAAAAATAAAATACAAAATATACATACCATTCCAACATTAACAATAATCCTAAAAATAACCGTTCTACCATGTTGTTAATACACAAATTCATCAACGTTCTCATGCATATCCTCATACAACTACAGAACCAAGTGTATCATACATAATTATACAAATCAACGATTAATTGCACCATCTACCAAATCATTCTAAACTAAAACAAAACATATCTGCACGAACGAATAAGCAAGCAATGAATCAATCTCCTGCAGATCCAGAGCCAGCCGAGGAAGGAAAGCGGCCTCCAAACTGCTGCATGTACTCTAACAACTGTGCGGTCTGTAAGGCCTGTTGGCGGTTCTGCTCCTCCAATTGGGACACTCTAGTCCGCAATTCTTCTATACCTGCTAAATCGCTCTGAGGTCTACTCCACCGTCCCCTACTCTGACTACTGGACTGCAATAATTGAAAAATAAATAAAATCCAAGTTTATTGTTTTGTAAAGGTAAAAATATCATATTTTCAGTATTTTAATAAAAGTAAATTATTTACCGCTAAATTACCAAATCCGTATCGTTGACCATGCTCTGCTAGACTCATAACGGACTCAAAAATAACGTCCTCCTCATCGGTCGTCAGCTGCTCTCTACCCGTATCAGCAAGGAGTTTCTGCCGCTGCTCCATAAACATCTCCTGCATTAACAAATTAATAATATCATATCTTATTTCATCATAATTTAACAATTAAAACAATTACTAATACTGAATAACATGAAATATGCTTACATGGCTTTTGCTGGATTTATCGTCCTGCCATGTGTACGAAACAGTCCCGTCTGGATTAACATGCTCGACAGCATGCGTACGGGTGAACACGTCCATATAGCTGACAGGACCATGTGTCTCGGCTTCCTGAAGTTGATTGTTACATACAATTATTATACGTTTAAAATCATATAGCATAAACTATTTACATTTATTATTCAGTAAATTTACCAACTCCTGCCGATGCTGCTGAAACGACTTCGATCCTCCGCGATGAGTGACGGGATTCTTATTTCTATTTGTAGAGTTTCTATCCGACTCTGCCTGTACATTCAAAATTTGATACATTATTTTTCAATCATGTCAAATTAATAATTCAAAAAAATTTAATATACTTGCCTTCACCTCGTCCGTCTCCCAGTAGCTCAACCAAGCTTGCCACACACTCTCTCCCATCCACCGTGGTTTCTTACCAGATTTCTTAATCTCAGATATCGTGTCCCTGTAGTTCTTGCGCATCTTCTTTATCCAGTATGCTCGTGCCAGCATCATATCGTCTGTCTGGATGTCTATCTCAGCCTGTATTAAAAAAAAGATTACACTTTAAACGATAAACAATAGAAAAACGACAAAAACGAATTAAAAAACAGAAAAATTATACATACTAGGACATCCTGCCATATGCACTCTATGATGTGAGGAGGGATGGTATCCCACCTCGGCCAGCACGCACTCATCCTACTGCGATAAGATGCTCTAGAGACGTCTAACACAACCTTAGAGGGAAGTAGGTCGAACCCCCTGTTTTTAAGTACGATATAGATAAGTACGTACGTATATCATAGAAAAAATAAGATGCTGAATAAAATTTAATTCTTACCCATCGGCTCTAGGGACTAACGATACAACTGCATGCTGTGGCACTTGCGATGGGCCACTGCCATCGCCTCCTGACGATCGGGAAGAGCTCCTACCTCTATACGACATAATGATAAACCTGTGACATATACACATCATTATATAAGAGAATAAAAACATGATAATGAAATATATTTCATATGAAAATGACATCAACGGTATAAATCGCTTAATTAATGACTGAAATGGAAATAGAAATGGAAGTGTGTTATACCTGATTCATAATGGGTGTACTCTTCCAACGATAAGCAGAGTTCATTGCATTTTTAATAAAAATTGCTAAATAAATGACAAATGGAAATAACATAAAACATGCAAACAATAGTAAACGGATTTGGTTTCATAGTTACATCAATTTCATAATACATCAAGAATTCAACATAGTTACATCAATTGCAAAAAAACATATTCAGATTTGTATCAGTCATCATCGTCTTCTGATTCAGATTCAGTCTCGTTTCCGACGATATTTTCCTCTGCACTGTCAAACTCTTGTACCCAAACATTTGATTCATCGATCAAGGGACCAAAATCTGTATGATCGTCTGTAATTATTATTTCGTTATTTTGCTCAAGATCTGCCTGATAAGCTTGTTCGCACGGAATATTCTTCCCATCGAATGTGAATCTGTACTTTGTTTTAAAAACTGCAGACCAATCTGCTTTATCTCTTCTTAGAGACGGATAAGAAGCGTAATAAACTTGCAATGCTTGTTTGGCTAGTACAAAAGGATCATACTTGTGATAGTGCGATGTATGCTTTATTTGGATAAGATTATAATCCTTATGCACATTAATTCCAGAACCTGGAA
Organism: Allium cepa; assembly: GCA_030765085.1. Lineage (NCBI taxonomy): Eukaryota > Viridiplantae > Streptophyta > Magnoliopsida > Asparagales > Amaryllidaceae > Allium > Allium cepa. The sequence continues at coordinate 107,056,661 of CM060946.1, forward strand.
CATTGCTAAACCAATTGCATCTAAATAGAAACACCTCCTCCGCGGGTCGTGAGAAATATGCCAGTTGCAAAATTTGTGTCAGAACGCCATAAAAATCATTTAAATGATTTTTTGGATCGTCACTATCTTTAACAAATACACCGGTATTATTTGTTAATTTTTATGCACCGTATTCTTTGGTGTTAAATTTATATCCGTTGACGAAATATATTGGATATGTCTTGACCACTCTTTTTGGTCCCATCACAAGATATTTCAACCCTTCATCAACAACACTATTTCTCGGCTCATAAACGTAATTTGAAAACCAACCGAAAAATTCTTTACTGAGATCTCCGTTCGGATGTTCACGTTCATAAACACTGTTTATATAAACAAATTATTACATTAGGTTATACACGCGCATGCATTATAGAATAGAATAAAACACAAACTATTATTTCAGATTACCTAACAAACGGTGCAACCTCAGCACAATTTAGAAGAATATAAGTGTGTGCTACATGAAGATCTCTATCGTCTAACCATATTTCTACACATTTTCCAGAAGGCCGACCATGTTGTCTAAAAATAGATAACATTGCTTGAGAGGACTTTTGTTCGTCGCCTTCGTCATTACGAGGAACACTTTGAATTGAAATATTCACATGGTCACTGAAATAGTAAGAGAAAAAGAACGAAGTTTCTTCTTCGATGTAAGATTTACATATCGAACCTTCAACCCGTGCTTTTTGCCTCACTTTTTTCTTCAGGTGATTCAAATATCTATGCAAAATTAATTTATATTAACTTCATCTTTCAAATGCAATTAAATTACGTTATAACATATTACATACCTCTCAAATGGATACATCCATCCATATTGGACAGGACCTCAAAGTCGTGCTTCAGATGTTAGATGAACAGGTAAATGTTCCATCACATTAAAAAAACCGGACGGAAATATTTTCTCTAATTTGCAAAGCAATATAGGAATGTCCACTTCAAGTTTACGTAAACGTTGCACTTTTAAAGCAGTCGAACAAAGCTCTTTGTAAAACATACTAAGCTCCGTTACTACTTTCCAAACTTTTAACGACAATAGTTCTTTGAACATTACGGGAAATAATTTTTCCATCATTATGTGACAGTCGTGACTTTTCATTCCGCTCAATCTACCATTTTTAAAATCAACACATCTACGAAGATTTGATGATATCCCATTAGGAAATCTTAACCCTTCCACCCATTTTAACACACCTTTAACTTGATTATTATCTAATTCGTAACAAGCTTTGGGTTTTTTACTGTCATTTGGTTTCATATGAAGCTCAGGACATTTTCATAATTCTTCTATATCACGTCTTGATTTCAAATCATCCTTCGTCTTCCCTTTCACATTCAAAATTGTGTTAAAAACATTATCAAATGCATTTTTCTCATTGTGCATCACATCTATGTTATGGCGAAGCAGAAGATGTTTCCAATACGGCAACTCTCAAAAAATAGTTTGTTTGCACCAGTTATGAACAACTGATTTGCCTTCAATTTCTGTTTGCTCGCCAGTTTCATATATCTTTGGATAGTCCTTAACAAGTTCATATATGTCTTCGCTTGACCATATCGTTGATGATTTTCTGGTTTCTACTCTATTAGCTAAAATGTTTTTCTTGTCTCCTCTGAAGGGATGATTTACATGGAGAAAATATCGATGACAGTCAAACCATGAAATTTTCTTACCATGAGGTAAAGAAAACACTCGTGTTTCATCCATGCAATATGGACATGCTAGACAACCGGTAGTACTCCATCCCGAAAGCATTGCATAGGCAGGAAAATCACGTATAGTCCACAACAAAGAAGCAAACATACAAAAAAAATTCTTCTTAAACACATCGTATGTTTCTACTCCTTCGTTCCACAGTATTTTTAACTCCTCAATCAACGATTGTAAATATACATCGATTCCTTGTATCGGATCGTCGGGGCCAGGAACGACAACAGTAAGAAACATATATTGTGTTTTCATGCACATCCATGGAGGTAAATTATACGGTGTGACGATAATGGGCAATGATGAATATTTAGAACCAAATTGAGAAAATGGAGAAAAACCGTTTGTACATAATCCTAATCTAACATTTCGACTCTCCGCTGCAAAATTTGGACACGTTTTATCGAAATGCTTACATGCTTCTCCATCGGCCGGATGTGTCAACGTACCATCTTCCTCCGTTCTCACGCTATGCCATCTCATATTAGACGCAGTTACAGAAGATGCATATAATCTTTGAAGTCTTGGAGTTATGGATAAGTAGTGCATACGCTTGTATGGAACTTCCTTCCCCCTCTTTTTTCTTGATTTGTATCTCTCCTGGTTACAAACTTTACAATTTCTAAGGTTTGCGTCTTTTTTCCAAAACAACATGCATCCTTTTAAACATGCATCTATTTTCTGATACGGTAAACCAAAAGCCGACATAATTTTTTTAACTTCGTAGAGATTTTCACACATTAGATTATCGGGCGGCATATGTCTTTTTGCAGCTTGTACAACAGCCGTAAACCCAGCTTCAGTGATGTTGTATTTTGACTTCATCGCAATGTATTCTGCGATTACTGACAGCTAAGTGCCGCTTTTACAACCATCCCAAATAGGTTTCTTAGCTGCATCTAGTAAATCATAAATTTTTTTAGCTTCAATATTTGGTTCTTCAACATTTCCATCATCGTCGTCAACTTCAACCATATGAAACATTGATCGTGCTGCATCTTCGATCATATTTTCTATACGGGTCGTTGAAACTATTTCGTTAACGACACTTTCAGACTCTACAGAAGTATTTGCTACAACTTCTTCATGCCGATCCCAAACATAATATTCAGGTGCGAAACCGTGTTGGCACAAATGAACTTTCACAATATCTGGTAACAAATACTTCAAATGTCTACACCTACTACACGGACAACGAATTTCTGGATCGTTTCCGTTATTACTTAAAGCGAATTCAACAAACACGTTTATACCATTATAAAAATCTTCTTTTATTGAGCCCCTCAGTCCTTTTCTTTGGTACATCCATCTCCTCCGATCAACAAAATAATCAATCATTTTTCCTATTTGACAAAATGAGAAGTTCAAAATTTAATATTTATTTTGAAGAATACAAATTCGAAAATGATTATTTTCATGGTCGTATAATATTTTGAATTTAAAGAATAACTTCACAAATTTAAAAATATTTTCAAATAGGGAACATTTTATTTTTTAAAATTTCGTATATTACTTCGTCTCAAACGATTCAACAAAATTTGGGCAGCATTTTCCTTTTGTTCCCTGCATTGTACACAAATGCGTGTACGCAGGAAACAAAAAAGAAAAGTTAGGCCGAAATTTTATGAACCGTTTGAGACGAAGTAGTATACAAAATGTAAATTCTTACTGTGTTCATAACTTGTCCAATACAGGGACAAATCCGACAAACATTGTACCAGATGAATATAAATGGTCGTTTTTCGAAAAAAACGACTATTTATACAACGATCATGTATAACACTCGTCAGACGGGGCCAAAACTCTCTAAGAGACATTTGTCAGTTAACATACGCACATTTTACGAAAAAATACCGTTTTACTCATTGTTCACATTTACAAAAATATATATTAATTTAACACATTTATTCGACGTATTACGCGTCAACTTAAGGCCGGTTTAACATTTTTGTCATTTTTCAATACACACAATTATAATTTAGAGTAATGCATTTTTTTTGTTTCATAAATAAATACGTGCACAGTATAATACTCCTAGTTCATTCAATCATTTTATCTTATTCCAAATAACGTATACAATCGTCGAATCAAGACATACACAACAATTTACATATACATGAACAACCACAAATTATACATGTTTTTCACAATTTCACGATAAAAGATGAAATGTATGCCATGTGATGCTATAAACTGTTATTACGCTATTGGAAACAATTGCAATCACTATTTCGCCCTAATTTATCAATTTATGCAAATCTAAATTAGGGTAAAAACTGAAATTTTCACAAAAATAAGAGATTATACCTGAGATTAAGAGCAAGAGATGTTGAATTAACAGCGGGGAATGAGAAAAAATCACGAAATCAGCGATTGGAGGTGGAAAATGGGGATTTGGGGGTTTTTCTTGAAAATTTGAGAAGCTGGAAAATGAGGAAGAAAGGCTCGGTCGAGCTGCAGATAATCGCGAATTTCCGGCGGCTTCCGACGGCTGCGGACGGTCCGTCGGAAGCCGTCGCTCCCACCCGTCGCTATTTGGCATTTTTCTAGTAGTGTATATTGTGAGCCGAAAGGGTGGTTGATTGAACGCTGCTATGGTCTCATATATTATGAACCGAAGGCGTGGATGATTGAATACCGCTAGGTTTCGTACAGTATGAACCGAAGACGCAATTGATTAAAAACAGCTAAATACTGCTAAAGTTTCGTATACTATAACCTGAAGGCGTTGTTGATTTATACCGCTGCCGTTTCATATATCATAAGCCAAACGTGTAGTTGATTGAAAGTTAAAAAAGAGAGACTATGGGTGAAGTGATGCCTCATTTAATGCATTTATCACATGGCAACGTTTGATTGGATCTTCTAGAAAATGCATTATCTTTTACTCTGACAGGTGATTTAGTTTATGCTATTGCACATGTGGCTTATTTTTCTTAATCTTTATTTTGTGAGGCTAGATAGTAAGGTATATAACGCCTTTCTTTCTTCTTCTTCCCTCATTTACTTTTTTTGAACTCGATTATTGTTGCCATTAAATATTTTAGAAATCTTGCAAAATCTTGGTTTTCACGACTAAGTCGATGAGTTTTTTATTTTTCTCTTTCGCTTTAATAACGACGATTATATTATAATCATTTTTATTGCTATTTCATTTTTCCTAATCATTTCTCATTTCTTTAAAGCATTATTGTTGTAGATTGCCTGTGAAGTTCATTTGCTAATGCCGAACATTTGCTTTGAATGTATTTGACTTCTGCTATTGCGATAACTGATTTGCGGTGATAGTTAGTGAATCGATTCATTATCACTCTTTCCTCTAGACATTAAACAGATTAACAAATATCTTTGGAATTTATGTTGGGTTTTTATTGCTTGTCGTGTTAACTTATTGATCGTGAAAACAAAAATTTTGATTTTTAGTTTATGATATGATCTAGACCCTATAATCGTTAAGGTGTGTTTACTTAGGGTTTATGATTAGATTGTGTGGTATTTCTCTTCATAGTAAAACCTTGAACCCTGACTTTGTATTTGCTTGATTTAATTGAATTGTCGACGTATTTAGTTTTCGTAGATCGATAGATGAGGTCTCTCATAGATTCTCAAGAAGAAAATGACTCTGTTCTTAATGACTTTGCCTTATTTGAAATAAAAGCAATTTTACCTTGTCCAAATGATGTTTGGACTGCCTCTTCAGTGGGATATTTTCCATGGGCAGTGGAGTACATATCCAGTGTTATCTCTCTTCCTCTTCCTCCTTTCTTCATTGACCTTCTTGAGTTCTATCACATCAATCCATTTCAACTCGCTACTGCTTCGTATAATACCCTCTTAGCTTTGAAGGTGTTGTACTTCTGAAGTGGTTACGCTGATGTATCACCAACAGAAGTAAATTCCTTGTTCAGTTGAAAGACGCACAGTCTTCTACCCCTATGCCTACATATTTTTTGCAAATAAAAAAAGAAGCATGGCTAATTCGACAAGTAAGGTCATAGTAAAGAAATGGTTCTTTGTTAAGGCCAATAACCATCAGATTGTGAATTGTTTTCTAGATGCTAGTAAGTTAATTTTTTGTTCGTTCGTTGGTTATAACCTTAGATTTAACCTTATCATTTTGGTGTTATTTAGGAAGAATACCTGAGAGAGAATCTATGATTGATCAGTACGTAACGCATTACAACAACGTTCTAAGTATCCCAAAAAGCGGAAGGTAGCCTCGACAAGTGCTCACAGAAAGTAACTTGAAGGCGTGCAGTCTACTTCCCTCGAACGTTATATTCAATGGTTATTCACAGCCAATCTTCAAAGGCCTCTTCGAATGAGGTTGTGATAGTAGAAAGTTAAAGAGAGGGAGATAGCTTATGTACTCCTGGCAACATCATAATTTTTGAATCTTCCGTCGGGGTAGTCCTTGGGCCTGACCCCTTTTCTTTAGAGACTTTACTTATTGATAGACATGCTTTATATTTTTCTTTAGTTTCTTAGCTTATTACTTTTACATATCTTTTCTGTTATTTCGTAGACATGAAAACCTCAAAAAAATCAAAGCTAGGTCTTCTTATGCTTGGTGGGAAGAAAGCTAAGGCAATGAAGACCCCAGACTCAAAAGACTATTCTAGAGGGTTCTTGTGATATTAGCAGGAAGCACCCAAGGATGGGTGATGAAAGCGAACCCTTTGAATCCTTAATTGGAGGTCTGTTCAATCATAGGAGTTTATTCCTCCTCTTAATATGAAACTTTCTTCTTTATGAAAAAGTCACCGAGCAACCAAAGTTGCCAAACATGTTTTTGATTCTTACGTCGATGCTGCCACCACTGCTGCAAAAGTTGAAATTTTGTAAACTACTCAAGATTTTGAAAAAAATTCTTAAGTATGGTTTACAGGAAAACGTTAAGCTATGAAATATTCATTTTACTGGCTTTACTCATGTAAGAGAGTTTTCTCACATTCTGGTTTTGAAGATTATTGCTGAAGTGTTTGATCTTCATCACAAATTCGGCGAATTCAAGGAGATTTTGGAAGATGCTATGAGCACCAAGGGAGAGGTTACCCTGCTTCAGCAACAATGTGAGGAGTTGGAGAATAAGGTTGAGAAGGTGGCTAAAGATTCCGAAGCTAAGTAGGCTCAGCTTACAAGGAAAGTGGTCAAACTTGAAGGTACTTTGAAGAATTTGAAAGTTCCTTTGACTAGGAGGGATGCAGAGTTAGCTGTGGCTTAGAAGGAGAGCTACGTTTATTGACCTTGGAGAAAGCCGATAAGGTGAATAGTGAAAATACTTTTGAGCTGCACTACAATGCTTATGTTGAGAGTCGAGACAATGGTTTCCCTTTCTCATTTGATTTCTTATGCGAGAACGCCTCTACAATCTCAACGGCTTTCAATCAATAGCATGAAGATGCCAGGGCTAAAAAATATGAAGTTGCTTATATTTTTGTTGCAATCTCTCCTAAGGTTGACCGGTTTCCTCCTCTTTAATCAACACTAACATAATTGATAACATGCAATCATGAAGTTAAATGGTCTGCAATAATTTTTTTTGGCGTACTGTGATATTTTTATTTTGTGATTATATGGATGGTTTTATTATTTCTGCTGATAATATCTAGTTTCTATTATTTTATCTAAGATGCTTTATGTTACCTCGATTGAGCCAGCAAAGTTAAGTTCGGCTTTCATCTCTCATCGTAAGGTTTTGTGGAACTAATACAAGGCCAAGAACTACCAATTGTCGAAAACTATCAATAGCCTTAGGAATTGTGTCCATGGGAGTAGGGTGTGGAATATTGACTTAACTAATCATTTTGAAGATGTTTGCGAAACTCATCAAGTCCCTTAGGCATAAAAGTTATCGGTTGGATAATCACATTTTAAATTTAACTGAACGACATAGATTTCCCACTTGAGATCGAGTTATAGTTTTCCAGGAGTTTTCAAAATCGGCAAAATAACATCTGAGAGATAATGACTTGAAACAAAAGGGGATTTGGTTCCTTCTTAAATTTTATGGTTTGGGATTGAATATAACCCTAGAGATCATCCCTAGGTTTAAAAGCCGGACTTCTACTCATTTGGCATCACCGAATGGAAATTTGCCAAAAGCAATCATATCTTAAAGTACGTCCTTGAACATGTTCTATAATCTCTGGTAACGGAACAGAATTTGGATTTATTTACTTCTCTTTTAATTTTATGTCTTACTCAATTTTCGAAAACCATTACGCTCAAATTGTTTAAGAATTAAGCAAACTTATAAAGCCATGCCAAAAGCTTACGAGGATAAAGTTATTAAGATGCAAGCACTCAATGTAGAACTTACTACCTTGAAAGGTTGCGTAGATTTCTTTTAATATAAGTTGGCTATAAATGAAGCCAGCTCAAAGATTACTAATGAAAAAATGGCCCTTAAACCATAGGTAGAAAACCCGATGGAGCATCTTGAATCTGTTTCAAAAGCAGCTCCAATTTCGGATCTAATTTTTAGAAAGGTTATCTTCAATTTGCTTGATGCAGTATCCGATCTTCAGTGGGAATTAGACAAAGCTCATGAAGAGCTTTCAATAATCAAGCTAAGGGAAATCGAGATAGAAGATACGTCTCAAGGATTACAATAGCAACATCCCTTCTTTGGGAATGGGAAGAGGTCGAGGAAGAGGAGGGGGTTCATTCAAACTTCCTCACTCTTGTAAAAGTAGAGTAGTTATACAAGATCACAACTCTGTTCAACAATCAGGACAAACTATGGGAAGTATCTCCTTAACTTCTAATGCCAGTTTTGATGATGTTATGTCCAAGCTTTAAGGTGGAGAGTGGTTCCTTTTAAGCAATATAGAAAAGAATGGTTTCATAAGAAATACGAACTCTGAGAGAAGCATATTGAAAAACATACAAACGAAGTTGTTGTTGAAGCAGAGAATCGAATGAACCTGATGTTAGATTGTTGTTATCTCAGACTCAAAGGTTATCATAAATACATGCTCGAGTCGCTAGTAGCTTATGGGGTTCCCTTTGACCTTTGTATTGTTTCAAGTAAAGGGGAGCTTGACCATGTTATGAGAATAGTTCGTGTTGTAAGTCAACGTGTTGTGTCATCCCCTACTCCTCTTTTAGTTATGTTGGTCCCCCAAAGGGTAAGTAGGATGACAATCGTTTGAGACTATGGAGAGGTCTAGGTTTTGGGATGTTCAGCCTTGAATATACATGAGCAAGTAGAAGGTTGAGAGAAGCCCGTAGTGGAAGAATAGAGTTTACATATATCTTGAACGTATTTTGTACAATCTTAGTTTGTAATTTTTCACCACTTTTTCTGGGCTTTTTAACTTGTGCTTGGATAATTTTGGGATGTAATGACATAGTTTTGCAACTACGATATTAGGAAATTTGATATATGTGTGTATATATGTCGTATAATGCTAAAGAGTCCTTGACCTTTTATTTTAGTTCAATTTGAAGGCATCATAGCCAAATTTTGGCAGTATAATTTGACAGGGCTTCAGATATTCTATTAGTTGGCGTTCAGTAATTGACATTTTAGCAATATTATGATAGTTTTGGATAGGTTTACATCATTTGTTAGTTAGCGTCTTAGATATATTACGACAGTTTTAGATATTTTTGTAATCTTTTTATGTACTTTTATGACATTCATTTATTGGTGTTTTAACCTTATTATGGTAGTTTTAGATATTATTTTTACCTCTTCGGGTAGATTTATGGCATTCGTTAGTTGGCGTCTTTGTCGTATCTTAGTAAGGTTATGGGTCTTACCAAGCCTTTTCTTGAATGTTTGTTTATTGCTTGCCATATGGCCTAAATTGGGGGTTTGCCCAGGGACTTGGACATTACCTAATACCTTTTTAGTTTGATGGAGAATCTACCCGCTAACTTCCCATCCCTTTGCAAGGAGTTTCGATAGGAGTTTGAATCGCTACGTACCTAGTTCTTTGCTTGGATTTTTGATGGGAGTCTTTTTCGCTAAGTACTCAGTCTTTTGTTAGGAGTTTCTACTTGATTGGGATTTTTCCCACTGTTACTTGAGACTTCATGCTAAGATTTTTTTAGTGCATGGAACTGCTTGACCATGGCGATCTCTTATTGGAACACTACCCATTAGTACTTGGGACTTCTCCCTTAGACTTCCCTAAGTTCATGGTAATACTTGACCATGGCAATACCTTACTGGGACTCTACTCACTAATGCTTAGGACTTATCCCTAAGATTTCTCTTAGTGCATGGTATTACTTGAACTTGGATATCCTATGCATGCATTGCTGGCCAAATTTGAAACCGAGGTGGTACAGCTTTCTCTTATGGGCATAAATGATATTTTTTAGAGCGCATCACTATGGCAGCGTGGGAGAACGAATCCCTTATGAAGAGAATGATCCCTCAGACGTTGAGGTCACCCAACCGATTCTATGACCGAGTAGAAAAGGATGGTGCCTTGGAAATACTTGTGAGACATCCACTTATGGTGGCAATTGACCTTTGAAAAATAATTTCTATTTACTAAGTAGTATGTTGTGATGGATTAAGGCATTTTACGCTACCATGTAGCATAGTAATGAGAAAATTTATTGTTTTTGAAAGAAATACTTCTTCAGTGAAGAAGTCATATTTCGACTTTTTTTTAATCTTTTTTGTAAAATATCTATAAGTAGTACTCTGACGGAGTACTTTTTCTTTTTCTTTTTTGAAATATGTTCAGACTAAGGCTATTTTGGTATACGACTTGTAATCAAGGATGAAGCTCTCATTTTACAAGAATTTTAATAAAATAATTGCATGAAACAAAGCCTATGGCTAACTATAAAGTGAAAAGAATGAAGGTTATAAGGTGGGACAATGCCTATTTTACTTGAAATCATAATGTAAGATCTTTAAGAAATCCGAGGGTTCAACGAATAAACTCTAATATTTCCTCCAAACTATTAACTTGGTAGAAAGAGAAATTGTTAAAGGTAATAATAAATAGAAGTCCTAGAGTTCTGAAGGCCAATATAAGAAATCCAATGAATCCGCCAAATATGAACTTGGTATATAGGGCAATTACCGAAGGCATAAATAAATAGAAGTTTTGGAATTCCGAAGGTCAATATAAGAAATCTAATGAATGCTCCTCAAGTATAAATTGGTAGGTAAGGCAATTGTCGAAGGCATAAATAAATAGAAGTTCTCAAATTTTAAAGGTTAATATAAGAAATCCAACGAATACCCCTAAGTATAAATTTGGTAGATAGGGCAATTGCCAAAGGCATATGTAAACAGAATGCCAGAATTCTGAAGGTCAATATAAAAAATCAAATGAATTCCCTCTAAGTGTAAACTTTGTCCATAGGGAAATTGCCAAAGGAAAAATTAAATAGAAGTCCTAAAATTTTGAAGGTCGATATAAGAAATCCAATGAATGCCTCCTAAGTATAAACTTAGTAGAAAGGGCAATCATCGTAGGAAGTTTGTTGAGTAAGGGAGTATTATAACCGCCAAAAATGAATTACCATCTTTCGAAGGCAAAGAAATTTTTTGAGGGAGCTTATTGCTATGACTTAGTTTAGGTCCAAAACTTCAAAAATAAATCTTGAATTGGCCAAAATATAAAAGGTATATTCCATTTGTTTGTCAAGGATTAAACTTTAACACAAGATTTTTCCTAAAAAGAAAGATAACGAGATTAGATAGCATATTAAAATAAAATGTAAAAAATATTTCCTTAATAAACTCAAAATGTTCCACCTTTTTAATTATCCTCTCGATGGCATAAGGTAGCTTCTGACATTCCTCACTCTTGTGTCCATTTACGAGATGATAGATACAATACTTCTCTCCCTTCATACTTTTTCTTTTTGATGGGCGAAATCGGGGGTTGGAAAGCCTTTTATTTTCTTCCAAAAGATTTGAGATAAGCTTTTTTTGAGAGGAGTGAGAAAATTGTCTCTCTTGAGCTTCTTTCTGGGTTCATTTATTATAGTAGAGAGAATATGTATTTTAGTAGGCTGGGTAGAATCTTCGTATGCCATTAGCTTGACACTCAATCTTTTATTCCATCATCCATTGCTTTGACCATTTTCTAGAGCTAAGAAGACTCTTGGAGTGATTGATCTAGATACCTTAAAAGCTACCTTATCTGGAGAGACTGAAATTGATAGACGGAGTCATATTCCTTACCGTTTTCTTTTTCTAGACTAAGGCAATGAGACACACATTATTGCCTTCTTCGATGGGCTAAATCTGAAGATTCATCAATAATTCCAAGTTATAATTCGTAGTATTACTTTCATTGCTAAAATTTGACATAACTAAAAGGTGAGAGTTTCTATCTCTTAGGAGAGAGAAAATAGGGGAATTAATTTTTGGGCCCTCCTTGTGCCAAAAATGTTGGTTAATTTTTAGTCGACCACCAACATCCCAAAGTTTGAAGGTTAAAATTCAAACACAAAGTCTTCTATATACTTTAATATTCTTTTTATCGAAGGTCTGAGATAGTCGTTAGAAGTTTTTTGGAATTCTTAATGATAAGCCTGATGCAAATAAGTATCAGGCTAAACTTTGACTAAATGCTGTAATTAGGCCAAAAGTATAAGTGCTAAAAGTAATGACATGGAGAGTTTACACTGGTTCGAGTTGAAAGTCACTACGTCCATGATCCTTTCCTTACTTAGATTTCTATATAGCCAAGAGGCTATTACAACATTGAGTTGGGCAAGTTCGCCATTAATAAGTTTCTATCTGAGGTCTAAAATTGGAAAGTACAACTTATATAGCATCTAAATTATGTATGTACCTAAAATGATCCTTGATGTGTTAGGATTAGTGCCGATTTATAAGTATCCTGTTGTGCGGTCATTGGTGGAGTGATTTCTTCTTGGTTGATGACTGTACCCATTTATTGGGCTGGATTGAAACACAAGTTGATTTCTGGATGGCCTACCACTCGACATGGTTTGCTGAACTGGCTGCTTATATATAACTTTTGGGATGTTGTAATCCATATGTGTTATATACTTCCCATTTCCTGAGTTGTTAATGCATCTGAGAGATATCATATCTGTTAGTTATGATTGCCTTCTAGACATCTTTCAGCTTTGGTGTCTTGTCTTGAAGCTAGTTTTCGTTGGTACCTTTTTGAGGATCAATTCATTTGGCTTTTGGCTGGTCAATTGACCGCTCATCTTGGATACTCGTTTATACTTCAACATAGGGAGTTAACCTTCAGTTTAATGTGCCGAAGGGGTTATGCATAACCACATACAAGATGTTCATTATGTTTCATATTCATGGGAAGCTCAATATTGGGCATTGTTTATCTGGTTTAAAACTAACATATAACTGAGCAAAAATTATGGTATAAAAGTGCGGGACTTTTAAAAAATTGTAGCAACATTTTTTGAATTTACCTATTCATTTTTTGTAGATATATTCTTTGATATATTTTTGATTTTATGGCCACCTCAAGATTTTCTACCTTATAGAAGGACAATCTATTGCTTGCCCTGATCTATTAATAGGTTTTAACTATGCCTATTAAGCTACTAAAATAAGAGTCAATATGCAATCTAATAGTTGCTTTATTCGTAAAATGGCTTAAATAGAATATATAGAACCTACTACTAATTATGGCCTTTGAAGTATCATTAAGAAAACCACCACAAAAAATAATTCAAAAGCCATGAACATTTTATATCATGTCTTAGATAAAAATGAATTTAATAGAATAAGTATTCAGAAGACTCAAAGTTGATGAGTTAATTGTAAATTTGATGTCATATGAGGTAACTTGCATTCTAGAAAAAGTCAAACTCAAAAGACAAAGCCATTTACATTCAAAGCCAAGGAAAATGCTGATTTCGACGTAAATGACACGGCCTGTCTAACTAGAAACTTCAACAAATTGCGGAAATTTCAAATGAATATCAGCCACGAGAACAATTCTACCTCAATAAAATGCTTAATATCTAACAAAAGTGTACTGCATGAAAAAGGATTATCTAAAGCTAAAGAAAGAGGACACAAAAACAAGGAGGAAAAGAAAAGGAAAGCTTTTCAAGAGATATGGGATGACTCATTTTCTTCTTATGAGAACGACAGTGATCGCGAAGAAGCAAACATGGCTCTTGAGGATGAGGTACAAAATGAATATTCTTATAATGATCTTTAAAAAAATAATATTAGTCTACTATAGTAATATAGAACAAAAAAGCTAAAAGCTGATAGGAAAATGTAATAGACTTGAATTAGAAGTTCAAATGATGAAAAATGAGAAAATGATTCTTGAAGGAGAAATATAAAAATCACATATATCTTTCAGTAATCCATTATCGCAGCATTCATTACTGGAAAATGAATGTAAGATGATAGAAATGAAAACGTCAAAATGTACACAAAAAAGTCTGATTTAAGATTGGAATTAGAAACATTAAATGATGAAGTTAAAATAATAGAGAAAATTTAGAATAACTCACTACTAATGTTTCTAAATTTAATAAAGGCCGAGAAAACTTTTCTGATTTGATTAACACTTCAAAATTCTCTACAAATAAAAACGACCTTGGTTTTAAATATAAAAACAGGCCTAATAATAAGAAGCATGTTAGGTATAATATGAATATCCCTAAGAAAGATGCTACTTTATATGCTATATTCAAGAAACCCATTAACAGTCAATAAAAGTTTAGAAATGAGACTATTAAAATATGAGTTGCAAAAAAAAAACCCTACTTAATCATAAGTAAATACACTAAATTTTATTTCTAAAGTACATAAAACTAGTATTTTGTTTTCAAAGGGATAAGTAAACCCTCTTGGGTCTGGTTTCCTAAAACATAGAAACATATAATATGAAGGGCGTCCTTACAATGACACTAATCAAAGTCGATACTCAATTGTTCTTATATGTATTTCCTTACAAATGTTATATTTTATCACTATTTTTAGTAAGATTATCATTAACACTTTGGACCCCGATAGTAAAAGGGTACCAATATATGTATAATTTAAGTAACTTCAAATAAAAAGGGAAAATGGATACTAGACAGCAAATTTCTAAACGCATGACAAGGAACACCAACGTTTTAACAAATATTATCTATCAGATTAGTGGAACAATCACCTTTTTGGATAATTCCAAAGGATATGTGAAAGGGAATGCCATCAATGTCGTTATATCTAACTCTCTCCTTATTACAAATGTTTTATTAGTTAAAATTTTGAATCATAATTTGTTAAGCATAAGTAACTTTATGATGAAGGGTTTACAATCTCATTCGAAAGAGAAAAATGTCATATTTATGATGAAAAGGATAATTCACTTTTTGAATGATTAAGAAAAGTTAGCATTTATATTTTAGATATGAACGTAAACCACAAAAGCGATATGTGCTTAATTTCTAACATCAACAACCCATGGTTATGGCACAAATATTTTTGTTACATTAACTTTGAAAGTGTTAAATAATTATCTAAAATTGAGATTGTTAGAGGGTTACCTAAAATGACTTTAAAATGGATAAGTTGTAATAATGAATGTCAAATAGGTAAACTAAGAAGATCTTCATTAAAATCCAAGGATGAAATTTCCATAACTCTACCATTAAAACTACTTCACCTAGATTTATTTAGGTCTACATAAGTTAAATCAATTAACCATAATAATTATGTTTTTTTGCTGTTGATGATTTCTCAAGATACACTTGAACATTCTTTTTAAAACACAAAAGCGGCACTTTTGAAACATTTAAAAAAAATTCAATAAAAATTCAAAACTTGAGAATAAAATAAAAGTTATCATGGTGTTTAAAAACGACCTTTTTAATGATTTTCAAATTGAAAAGGGTATAGGCCATAATTATTCAGTTCGTAGAACACCTCAACAGAAGGGTGTTCTAAAAAGGAAAAATAGAACCATATAGGAATGTTCTAGAAAAATATTTGGTAGTAGCACTCTTCCTTAGAATCTATGGGCTGAAGCTGCATCTACTACATGTTATATTTTGAATCGCGTTTTTGTAAGGCCCTTGATCAAGAATACCCATACGAATTACTCAATGAAAAGAAACATAACATGACCTATTTTTATAGTTTTGGTGCAAAATATTGCACACTTAATACAAAAGATCTATTAGGAAAATTTGAATCTAAAGATACGAAGGTATCATTGTTGGATATTCTGAAAGAAGTAAAGCCTATAGAATCTACGATCAACACATCAAAACCGTAGAAGAATTTTTACATGTTGTTTTTTATGAAGGCTTTAAAATAAAAATGAAACTAAAAGTTTCATAAATAAATGAAACAATAGTAACAAGACAAAACAATTCAACTAACAATGAAACATTTAGAATTAATAATACTGAAATTCAAGTGTGGGAAAGTAATGTTTTAAAATCAAACCATAAGATTTTAAATGACCATCCTAATAAAAACATTTTGGGTGCTATAAGCAAAAATTTCTAATAAGATAGCAACTAAATGAAATAGGTCACATAGATTTTATATCTAATTTTGAACCTAAAAATTATAAAGAAGCTAAAAAGGATGATTATTGATTATTAGCTATGCAAGATGAATAAAAACAATTTATTTGTACCGATGCGTCGGAATTGATTCCTAGATCTTCAAATCAAACTTTAATGGGAACTAAGTGGATATATAAAAACAAAATGACGAAAGTGGTGAATAATTATAGACAAGGTTAGACTGGTAGCATGGGTCTATTATTATCCAGCATCTGAACCAAGCGACTTCTTGATTGATCTAGATTTCCAAAGATGAGGGAATGGATCAAAAACTTAAGGTGTTTTCTAGAATGATTGAATGATAGAGCACAAGAAGTTGGAGCACAATTGATGCAAGTCAATCATGTCGGTATCGACATGATCAATCATGTTAGTACTGAGACGATTTTTGGATGTGGTTGTACTTTTGAATAGTAGATGAACTACTTCTGTACTTTGTAGAAAAAGACAAGACTCGTATAAGACAAATCGGTACCAATATGATTTGAAGGAGTAATTTTTAGCGAAGCTTTGGAACTTGAAAACACAAATAAGTACGAAGAAAAAGTGAAGTATCAATGTACAAAATCATGTCGGCCTCGACATGATATGGTTAGTACCAACATAATTGGTGTTAAAGAGTTTTACTCCTTCCTTCTTGATTGTATGGATTTGAACTCTTACCTAGTCTTCCATGAGCTGGCCACTTTGGTGGATGAATTCGCCTGTAAATAGCCACCCTTGAGCAATAAAAGGACTTTTGGATGTTGAATTCTTTCTCTTTTCTTGCCATATTTTGCCATAAAGTGCTTCCAATCTCATTTTTACCTTGTTTTCTAGATCTGAAAAATTGTAATTAAGTTGTGCTTGTGCAAAATCCCATTTAATAAAATTAAAGTGGATCCAGGTAGTGACTTGAGGCCGAACCACTATAAAATCTCTTGTGTTCAAGCTATTTACTTTTATTTTTAGATTTGATATTCACATTTTTTGATTGATCCAAAGTGTTATGTCATTTTTTGACCCAACATTTTTTATTCTTACGTTGAGAAACGAGATTCTCAAGTGTAGATCTAGCTTAGAACTTTAGATTTGAATTGTCTACAAGGTGGATCTAAGAGTTGTTTGTGGTAGATCTATAGTTATTTGGAATAAAGAAGAATCTACTACAAATGTGAAAGAAATGGCCTTTGGAAAGCTCCTTTGAGATCTGGAGTTGCCGTTCGATATGATATAAAAGGCTCTTGGCATAACGAAGAAACAGCTCAGCCTTGATGGCTTTGCAAGGACCTTCCTCCCTTCAGGAGATGGTGACAAAAGCAAAGTTTGCAAGATTATGGTTGAAATGAATGAGGATGTTAAAGAGTTAGAATGCTATCTTAAAAGGATAGAAAAGAACTTTGTTATAATGTCCTAACAACCTCAAAGGCATAGGAGTATCCATAAGATTTTATCATTTCTTTAGATAATAAGGAATAAAGTTCATCTTTATCAAATAAGAAATAATGCGATGGCAAGTAGAAAAGGAAGAAGTAGACTACCAGAGCATCAATGAAGCAAAGTGCAAGAGATGGTATAAGTTAGGAAAATGCCAATCAAGTTGGTACCGACCATAATCAAGTTGATAACAAGTTGATTCCTAATAATGGTAAGGAAAAATAAAGGGAGGCACTTTCTGTCATACAGTGAAGAGGATCCCCAAGATGTTGGTAATGACATGGGACAAGATATTGGTAACAATTGCTAATGTTTAGATGAATGCCATATAATCAGTAAGATGCCAAAGGTGGTCTGGATGAATAACACTCCTAGAGAAAAGGGAGCATAAATATCACACAAACCGAGAGCGTTTGTAGAGTCAAACACTTAGGACGGTCTTTAACGATTATTGTCTATCTACCAGGGAGGATTATTTAGTAGATATGGTGAAGAGGTTGTTGAATTAAAATCAACATAGAAGCAATGACGAGTGGGGCTCATCACCTAACCTGTAAACACCAAAAACCCTTTTGACCTCGTCGAAACTAGAATATGTAGAAGACAGAGAAGAACAAGAGAAAATAGCTCTAGTTAGCCTTTCGAAGGAGTTAAAGGGATGCTACAGCCAAGGACTAGAAGTATTACAACCTCTCGAAGGGGTTGAATGGGTCGAAAGCACCCTTTCGCTTCAGTGATTCCCTTTCGAAGAAGGTGCTTCCACATGCATAAAGGCCTTTCGAATGAGTTAAAGAAACACCTTTCGAAGACAATGAATGACAAACCTTCATATGCAAGCCAAACCTTTCCAAACCAAAGGTTTCACTTTCATTCAAACTACTGAGAAAGATGACTTGGTCATGACAACCGTTTTGAAAGCATAATCAAGCCTTTCGATCCTGTTGAAGCCGTCAATATCCAGGGAAGGTTCCGCATCAAGTCGAAAGCATACATTCGAAAGCTACTAACAGTGTCGAAATCATCAACACTTCAATAACCTGGAAACCGCAGGAATCTATATACCGGTGGAGTTGAAAGCTCGTACCTTTGCTACTTGTAACAATAAAGCAATGCAAAGAGAAAAGGTGCAACCATCCCTTTCGATGAAGATGGAAGCGTTCAAGCCAGTTTGGAAGCATTGTAGAGGGATGCGCAAATGTCATAGGAGTCAGAACGCATCTGAATCCACTTGCCGACCAGGTTGAAAGTTCTGGGTCAAAAGGTGCCAACTCACACTATAAGTAAGACCCAAGGGGTTTGGTTTGGTGGAGCTGAATTGATTCACTCTATACTAGTATTTTCTTAACTTCGCAAATTTGTAAACCCTAATTTGTAAATCAGATTGGGGGAATTGATCAACATAGTCCACATTGGATCAATAAAGGGAAGATTTCAATATTATTGATTATATAGCTATTTGAAGACTGTTATTGGATTTACCTATGTTTTATAGGTATCGACTTCATCCAAAGGTATCTCCCGAGTGGGTCGAACCCCTATTTTTCCAAATAATTCAAGCCATCGACTCCAAATCATCGTTCGCCAAATTCTCACCTTTTAGTGGATCGAAACCTCAAACTAACCTGTTTTCCCTTAGATTTTAGAATCAGACTCGAGTCATTTGAGAAATGGCTTTTGACAAGGTCGAAACCATCTAAACAAATCATACCGTTGAAGCCTTAGATCCAACCTTAGGGACCATAAACATTTTAAAAGGAAGGTTTCGAAAGGACAATCAAATTACTTTAGTAAGCTCGAAAGGCTCAAAAGAAGGGAGTATAAGTGTTTGACTAAGTCTAAAGATCGATAAAGGAAAATCTCCGATATACAAACAAATTCGAAAGTGTAAATCAAAGGAAATACCCAAACCCTAACTTCCTCTTCTTAACCAAGAGTGATCTAAAAAGGGCTAACCTTTTCCCTAAATCTACTTTGGGGTGTTGACAAGTTTTCTTGTTAATATTTTGGCGCCAAAAGGAGGGCCTGAACCTCCGACTTTGTTGAACATCCAACACCACCTATCTCTATTTCAATCCTACTTCAAGCTTAACTACTCAAGACTTTAATTCATCATGACTAGCAAAGTCAAAAGATGTAAGTAAGGATCCTCAAAACCACACCTAAATAGGATTCTTCCCAAGAACAACTCAAGACTCCAAATTATACGAAGAGTGAATGCTAAGATTGAAAGCTTTAAGGATTATAAAGAAAAAAAGTAGAATCATATGATCCAAAAAAATGGAGCTTAAATCCTTTCCATATTGGCCCAACCCTTATCTTTGCCTTAGGAGAGAAGACAAATGGAAGTGACAACCTGTTTGACCCAATGAGGAAAACAATCCAACACTATAACAAAGGCACAATCTTCGAAAAAGGGATACTGGCAGATTGCAACGCCTTTGCTCACAAATGGCAACAAGCTACAAATGAAAAACTTCCAGCACATGAAATACAAAGGGTATTAAAAAAGAAAATAACTGATGAGGGTGAAACCATAAAGCCAAGTAAAAAAAAACCTAGAAGCCATTCTTAAGAAATAAACTTCAAGTCAAGACTTCCTAAAGAATGCAATCTAACAAAATCTATAGAGAATGTCTACTTGCTAACCAAGGATGAGCTCAACTATTGGCTATCACAAAAGAAGAAACCAAAATATGAAAGGAATCTAGGAGGATCCTACTGCCATTACCATATGATGAATGGTCATGAAACTAACCACTGCAGAACCTTGGAAGGGATGATAATCAACTTTTTTCGTTAAGGCAAAATCAATGAGTTGGTAAAGAGATACAAAACGAGGTCAATAAAGAGTTACTTTACTAAAGTGAATCTACATGGTTGGGAGTGAAATTATCCTTTCATTTGGATATTACCTAAAACGGTCAAAGCCTCTGTCCGTGCCGAGTTGGCCACGGCAGAGCACCTCTCGGAGGGAGGAGTGTAAGCCTTTATCCACGCCATGCTATGGCCAAGACAAACCATCGACAATCCCCTGACTGTGCCAGCTATGGCCAGGGTAGGGCACCTTCTAGAGGGAGGAGTGTAATCCTTTATCCATGGCACACTATGGCTAGGTTAAAACATCGACAAGCCCCAGTCAGTGCCACGCTATAGCCAGGGAAGGGCACCTCCTGGAGGGAGGAGTGTAAGCCTTTATCTACACCATTCTATGGCCAAGTTAAAGCATCAACAAGCCTTTGGTCGCGCCATGCTATGGCCAGGTCAAGACGCCTCCTGGAGGGAGGTAGGGCAAATCCTTGTTCTAGCTTGAGAATAAGCTAACCAAGAGCATCAAACAACCATGGACTAAGACGTCCAAGCCCAAGAAGCGGCATATCAACAATGGACTAAGACGTTCAATTCCAAGAAGAGGCATATCAAACCATGGACTAAGATGTCCAAGCCCAAGAAGCGACATATAAACAATGAACTAAGATGTCCCAAAAGTGGCACATCAAACATCGGACTAGATATCCAAGCCTGAGAAGTGGCATATCAAATGGTGGACTAAGATGCCCAAGCTCAAGAAGCAGCAAATAAAACCTCAATTACATGCAAAACCTAAAGTTGTCAAAGAGGTCAAAATCTAAAGGGGTGGAACAGAATTCTGCTTATTAATACCAGAATCTGGGTTTTGGGTTTCTCATTTCTAAACTTCATCAGTTAATACTTGAATTTGGGTTTTGAAACTATTACCGGGCTTCACTTATTAATTCCCTAATCAAGGCTTGGGATTTATATTATAAATATAATTATTATGAATTTTTGATTATCCACCAGTAATATCCAAATCTGGGTTTTGAGACTATTACTTAACTTCACTCATTAATGCTCGAATCTGGGCCCAAGACTTTTGTTAAGAAGATTATCATGGATTGCTGGTTATTATCCGCTAATACCCTAATTTGGGTTCCAAATTTCCTAACTTTTGAGTTTCATTTATTAATGCCCGAATCTAGGCCATCGAATTTATACCATAAGTATTCAAACAATGATCTCTAAACTTCTATTACATGGTCTTTACTAACTTTCTGTTATCTATCTCCAAAGGATGACTTTATAAAAACATTTATATCCTTGGTTGAGACAAGGGTTTTCTACCATCAGACTTTAGATATTTCAACAATATGTTTAAAGTTGAATTCTTAATAATCTCTTATCATTACCAAAGATGGGTTTCAAAGCATTTCATCGAAAGAGATTACTTTTTACTTAATGTCATATGTTGACATAATGATTTATTAATCTCCACGAATGACATAGATAAAATTATATAGATTTCAAGCTAATAATAAAAAATATTGTTTACTTCGTGCTTTTCTGAGAAAACGGAACTGTAAAAAGGAATGAAAGATCCAACAAATACTAAAATTATGGAATAAGTTATCAAAGATATGATTCAACAACAACATTACAAGAAAAGATAATAAATTAGGTGATATTTACAAAGTTTTTACGACTTATATAATTTATGACATTATTTACAAGTATATAGAGAAAATATATACATTTCATGAATATAAGCCGTTCATAAATCTTGAGCAGTTTTATTTAGATTCTCAGCGAATAAAGGATCCACGATGTGATGAATATCGATGCAAAGAACCTCTATAAGTTTCTTCTCCTTCTTCCTAATCTTATCTTCATTATCAATAGCCTTGATGTTGGTCTTTAAAGCACGGTTAAAGGCTTTGTTTGCACCTTTAAGAGTTTTAATTCCCCTTTCCAAGTCAGTGATGCGCTTTAAGAGAAGATAATTACCATGTTCAAGCTTTTGAATCGTAACCGCATATTCATTTATTCGTTGTGAGTATCTTAATTTTTGCTACACGTCAAAATACTTCATCATTTCATATTTAACTTTTCTACACCATTCTCCCACTACCTTTTCGTCTAAGCCTGGTGGAGGAATAGTTGTAGTAGGGAACTTCTGCATAGCAAGGAAAGTGGACCTTGTAGATTTTGCAACATATGAAATAGCAGGTGAAACTGGTAAATTAATGCTTGATATATTATTTCCCACAATGAACTCTAATGATTCACACTGAGCTTGACTATCTTTTAATTTCATCTCCAAATCGCTTATCTTCTGAAAGAGTTCCGACATTTTTTGATCAAAGTCAATTGATGGATTTGACTTAACTCTCCATATTGAACTCTAATGATTCACTTTTTCTCTTAACATCTTCTTATAAATTGGAAATCTGATTGTTGAGATTTCTGGTAATTGTTTTCTAGAGCAAAAATCTTCCATGCCAATTTAATGCTTCCGTGTTATCTTGAAAACGAGCATATAAAGTATCACCAAGAAGCTTTTTCTTTTCAAGATCCGCTAACAACCTATCTTTGATATTGATAAAGCATAATGCCGAATCTAATGAGTGAGGAATTGCGGGTAACTGTAACTCCTACTTAAAAAAAAATAAAAAGAAAATAAATTCAAGATTTAAGTAATCAATCTCACCATTACAGCAATAAAAAAATACAACTCAAGTAACAAAGAAACTATAAAGTACAATTAGACATTTGATTTACATCTAAAGTTGGAAAACTGCATTTCAATCTTTATTCAATGAATTAGAAGAAAGAATAATTGTCGAGTCAAAATGAACATTAAGTCCTTCTGGAGTAATAACCGAAGGATATTTACTGTAGTCTCATTCCCCGGCAGGAGGACTGTCACGACCATATATTAGTTTGGTATGGTATGTCCGGACCTCTTTAAGTAGCTTTTCTTTTTCTTCACCAAGAAAACCAAAGCGGAGACAAGGATGTTCCATATAAAGTTTTTGCAAATCTCTAAGAAAACAATATCTTGTTAGTTTTGAAGATTTCAAAATTAATGCCTTTTTAAGATAATCTCTTCTTAGTTTAACATACTAGATTAGATAATCACTAGAGATATATGCCCGAGGAACATTACTAATAATGTAATGAAATACAACTAAGCATAAAAGGAAAACTAAAACAAACATTCGCAAATCAATATTATTACATAATTATGACTATTCATTTGGTTCATACGAAATTGACTTTGTAAATAATTCTGAAATAAACTCATCCTTATAATATTTACGTTTATCAAAAGGCAAGTCTTATGGAACTGATCTGACCTGTAGCAAGTTCCAACATGCTTCGGGACGCGGGTCAGATCCAAATTAGTCCAAGTATCTTTTGTGTAGATGCCTAAGTAGAACCCCACTAAAATCACCTAGGTATGAGAAATCTACGGTTGGGTGTCTACAATAGGCTTTATATATAAAATCCACCAAAATATTTCTCTCCTCAATCAACATCCAAAAAAGTGTGATTGATTCTCGATTCTCTTTTAGAAGACCGTCATATCAAAGGTGCACCATCCTCGGTCGTGGGTCAACTTCTTGATGTTTGAAGGATGCTAACACTGGTGCACTTCTATTAAGTTTATGATATTTTTCGAAGAGAATGTTGTGCTCCTTCAATTGTTTATCTAACTCCCTATATGAACTATTTATTTCTGCTTGTTTTCTTTCAAGCTTGATTTTATAGGGGCGAACAAATTTACTTCTTATATAAAATAAATGATTTAAACTATTACTATCTTGAAAGCAAAAGATGCTTAAACTGATAATCCCATACCTGAGACAGGGGAATTAATACTTGGGAAACCCGCTCTTCCTCTTTTGGCACTTCCACGTTAATGAAAGCAGGATCCTTTTGAAGGCCATAAGGTATAGAAGATTTAGGCAGGCTTGCTTGATGGGTCAGGATTAACCATTTCAGAAGTTCTCGTATTATCATCTCCATCATTCTCAAGAGCATCAAATTGACTATCTCTATCACTGCTTGAACCTTGACCTCCATCGTCATTGTCATCGTCATTATCATCATCGCCATTATCATCATCGTTGTTGCTTTTGCTCTTCCTTGGCAACTTTATCATTTTCACCTTCCTCTTCGTAGCCAGATTCTATTTCAAAAGAAGGAACTGCAAAAGATATGATTTTTGAGGCATCGATTTCCTCTCTTTCGGCGACTTTAATCCCCTGCTCCATCTTTTTGATTATGTCCATGACCCTATTGACAAGAGCAAGGTCAAGTGAGGGGAAGCTCAATTCTAGGCACTCATCAACGTTGTCAGCATAGGTAAGAATCATAGCATCTTTAAAAGAATTCATGATGATATCCTCAAGAGAAGTGTCGAGAAATTGAGACATGCGTTGCTTAGCTTCAAAAATGGTGTCGATGGCCAACTTTAAAGAATCTTTGTTTTTATTCAGCTTCTCGTTTAACAAAATTTGTTTGGCCGCCATTCTAGTCTTTTCCTCCTTGGACTCTTTTAGAGTCATTTTCAATGCAAAATTTTCATCAACGAGGAGTTGAAAAGCTTTCCTCTCTTCTAAAATAATAGAATCTGATTGGGCGAGAGAAGCCCTCAATCGCTCCAATTCCATAATATCCTCATTTTTATTCACAGATAAGGAGGAAACTTGATTATTTAAGTGAGAAATTTCCTTTCGAAGCTTAGATGTTTCAGTGGAGGATTTCGATGCATTTTCATGCAATGAGAACCATCTCTTGGAGATCTAGAAAAAAGGGTACAACATAAGTCAAAAACTTAAGGAAAACAGTAATAATAAAGTTAAGTGAATTAAAGCATACTAAGAATTGTCGCTCTATAAAAGATCGATAGTGACCCACCAGATCAGAAATAGAAGAAGGTAGGTAAATTGAAGCAAATGATGAAAATTTTAAGATAGATTGGACCATCTTTTCAAAGTCGCTTGAAGGTGTAAGCGATGATGGTCTAGGAGGGATAAGCTCTTGGAGAGGGGTCAAAGTCCCCAAATCTTTCTGCATCGGCTTGATCACACTTGGAGAGCTGGTGATGACGATGCGAGAAAGTGGATCAACCTTTGTTGGAGTCTTCTTAGGTTGATTACAAAAAGCTTTGATGGTTGGACTTTCCAAAGATTTGGCAATATCAATAAATTGCCCTTCAACCAGTGGTGGAGAATCGAGAACTTTGACAATTCTGGCTTTTTTTGGAAATGGTTCCACCACAGCTGTTTTACCCAATTTTCTCTTGGTAGCCATCTTCGATCTAGCAATGGCTTTGGAAAAATATGGCACATGAGAAGTTGAAGTGGGAAGAGCCGGATCACTTATGGGTTTTTCAATGTAAGGAGCAGTTGTATAAAATTCAAATAAATTAAAAGTCAGGAAAGAAATTTAAAAAGTAACGCAGGAATAAACTACAAGTACGTCGTTTAAACTTACCGAAGTGATTAGGGCAGATTGGTAACATTGAGGAGAAGTTTTTTGGGATCTCTAAAAGAAAGGAAACATTTGCTTCAGGATGTATGCTGGACCGAAGGAGGTTGGCCAAGTATCCATTGACCAACAGGCAAGATAGAGTGCTTTTGTAAGTTTGTGGATTCAGCAGGGTAAATCCGTATCCAATCTTAGCTGAAGCAGTGATCAACAACTTTATTGTCTTCTGATCTTCTTCATTTAGCTCTCTAGTAGAAGCACCTAACAAAAAGCATAAGTCGACAAAGGAAAATAAATAAATGGGGAGATAAAATAGGAGATTAACTTACGTGGAGAAGAGAAAGCCCCGCTAATGTTGTGAAAACATTTAACATAGAAAAATTGTGTTTCCTGGTCCCTGGACTTATTCACCCCCTCAGAAATAAGCTTGTTGGGAGGATTTGCTCTAAAGATTTGGTTGTTTAAGTTGCCGAGCTTAACCAACCGAACAAGATAATTTAACCCTTCTGCATTAAGAGGTATACCGGACTCTAAGGCCATGAGCTCCAACGAAAGAAGGTGGGTGTACACATTGGGTGATAGTTGAATGGGAGTAACCCTAAGGTAGGTTATAAACTTAGATAAGACGTCCGGAAAGGGAAGGAATCCTCCATACCAGATATGGATTGCTGTGTAGTAAAAGATACCTTTAGGGGGGCTGTAAATAGTTTCGTTTTCAAAAGGAGGGATGACTTCCACCTCAGTAATTCTAAAAAAATTGAGAATTGCATCCATCTCATCCTAAGTGGATTTTAAGGAATGCTTGGAGGTGGCTTCTATCTTCTTAGGTGAACCCATGATTCTTCCAGGTGAAATCATTTAGAAATTATAGTTTGTTATGAAATTAACATTCTTTCAAAATATTGGAAACCTATCACAACAATTTGAACAACAAGAAAAACATGAAAATTCATATTCCTGAAAGATTGTTAAAGTTAGAAAAATAAGATTTATTGAGCTTTCAATTGATTCGAAAGGGAAAATAGAAGTTAACAACCTTCAACAATGTTGAAATCCCAATATAAAAGCTACCGAGCTTTTGACAGAGTCGAAAGGGAAGATGAAAGCACACGTCCAATAAATACACTTTAACAATGTCGAAAGCTCAAATAGAAGTTTTACTATGAAAAGAAAGTATTTAAAACTAACACAACAAATTTGAATAAAAAATACGCTTTCAACATCTAATAAACAAGGCAAAAAACCTTTCGACGCCGTTGAAGCCCATGAACTTAATTTTTCTAAAAGAACATGAATGATGTCGAAACCATATAAGTCAATAAAATCGAAAGGTTTAAGTTTGAATTATATTAGTAAAAATGAGAAGTCCTTGGAACGTTTCGACGATATTGGTATATAGTGATAATCAAATCATGATTAGATACAGAGGGTTTCGACAGAGTCGAAAGCGGTGCGTGGTTTTGAAAGCGTACCAGTAACTAACTTTCAATCAATACTATAGGTTTCGTCTAAGTCAGAATGTTTTACTTGATTTTCTACTTATACAAAATATGCTTTCTCCAATTCGATTTATAAAATATATGTATCTCTAGTCAAACAAACTGAAAGTTTCGAAACCCATAAGACAAAGTTTGTGTTTTCAAAAGTATGCACTAGGCAATACTTAGAAGGGCACTTTTGCCAACCTCTTCGAAAGGTATTGGGATACCCTAAAGAATAAAACAACTTTCGAAGAGGTTGACTTCATATTCACTAAACAACCATTCGTCGAGGTTAAACAAATTAGGCACTAGGTTACCTTTTGACCCCATCGAAAGGGGCTGAAAAAGCGAAACGAAAATTTCCGCCTTAATCCCTTCCGAAGGGGTAGTAACATTGTAGCGCTTAAATTTGGTTCGTACAGCTCATAACTTCTAGGCGAAGTAAAAAGAAAATTCCTTCTTCCCCAAACCTGATTTCGACCCAAAAATTCAAAAACTAATAAGCAAATGGATTTAAAAGTGAATCAACTATTTATAATTTTGAAATCTTTGAGATGAAAATTCGAATTCTCTAAAAACAACAGTAACAATAAAATCTGGACCAGGTAGGATTAAAATAAAGATTAACAAGAAAAACAAGTCGAATCAAACCATGAAACTAAATTAAAGAATGCTTTCAGGAAAATAAAAACTTAAATGGTTGCAATTAAATCAAAGCAATAATTCAAAATCCAAACCGTGAAAGTTTAACAAATCAAGATTCACTGTAAAACAAAAAATTTGAAAAAACAAGAAGACAGAGACTTACTTTACGTCTGAATTCTTATTTGTTGGAGATAAAAATTATTTGAGAAGTTTGGGAACATTGATTTTTATTCATAGTTTAAATCGATTACAGGTGAATGAAAGAAGAGAGGAGGAGAACATGATTTGTAAGAAAAGGTAGCAATGATAGAAAACCGTTTGATCAGATTTAAATGAACGGCTAATATTTATGCTAGAATATGAAAAGGCGGGAAACATTATGGTTTTGAAATGGTTGACTTGGAAATCAAAGACATCCCTTCGTGGGGAGGGGGCGCAAATGTAAACACCAATAACCCTTTCAAACTTTACGAAACCAGAATGAGTAGAAAACAAAGAAGAACGAGAGAAAAATAGCTCCATTAAGACCTTTCGAAGGAGTCGAAGAGATGCTACAGCCATAAACTAGAAGCGTTAAAACCTTTCGAGGGGGTCGAAAGGGTCGAAAGCACCCTTCCGTTTCAGTGATTCCCTTTCGAAGAAGGTGCTTCTAAATGCATGAAGACCTTTCGAATGAGTTAAAGAAGCACCTTTCGAAGACAATGAATGACAACTGTTCATATGTGCGTCAGACCTTTCAAAACTAAAGGTTTCGCCTTCATTCAAACTACTCAGAAATATGACTTGGTTATGAAAACCCTTTCGAAAGCACAATCAAGCCTTTCGAACCAATCGAAGCTGTTAAAATCCAGGGAAGGCTCCGCATCAAATCGAAAGCAAACGTTCGAAAGCTACTAACAACGTCGAAATCATCAACACATCAACAACCTTGAAATCGTAGGAAACTACCTATAGGAAGAGTCAAAAGCTCGTACATTTGCTACTTATTGTAGGATCGATTTCACCCTAGAGGAGGGATGAATCGGGTGATACTATTAATTATAAAAATTTATTACATAAGTATATAAATAATCACAACACTGATCACAACAGAATAATAGCAGCACGGATAATAGCAGAATACAAAAATGCAGAACTAGAACAACACAGATTTACCCAGCTTCGCCTAAATCCTGCCTATGTG
Organism: Allium cepa; assembly: GCA_030765085.1. Classification (NCBI taxonomy): domain Eukaryota; kingdom Viridiplantae; phylum Streptophyta; class Magnoliopsida; order Asparagales; family Amaryllidaceae; genus Allium; species Allium cepa. Next base: position 107,085,945 of record CM060946.1, read on the forward strand.
CTGCCCCAAGGTTTCTACTAGGAATTAAGTAGTCAGACACTTACACACATAAACTCACGACACCCGCTATCGACTAACCTAACTCTACGCTCAAAACCCTACCATAACTTAGCCACTGAATTGCGAATTCTTGAACTACACCACTGTAGTTTATCCCCTAGTCACACCACTAGAAAATACAGTTGTAACGACCCAGAATTTTTATAAATTAAAATTTGGATATTTAATTAATTTTAAATATTAATATTTGAATTTATAAGTCAAATAAATTTTTATTTGAATTATTGGATTTAATTGGATAATTTAAATCGATAATTTAATATGTTAAATTATGGAAATAATTGAATATTGAGTTAAATATGATAGAAAATGATTTGTAAAATTTTATTTAATCGTATTGAAGTTATAGAAATATTTTAGAACTTTTAAAATCGAATTAAAAGTTAATTTGTGAAAATTGAATATTTTAATATTTAATAATCGACTGTAAAATAGCCAATTTTTGAACAGTCTCAGAATTGAACGAAACCAGTTCCATTGGATCCGTAATAGTTAGTTATTACCGGATTTCAATTTTCGTGTCAATCGGAGTTATCGTTTGATCGTGGCAGCTCGAAACGCATCGATTTATTTTTAATTTAAATTTGGCGAGTCAAAATAGCCATTTTTCAAAAAGTCTCGGAATTCGACGAAACCAGTTTCATCGGATCCGTAATGTGATATTATTGTAAGGTTTCAAATTTCAAGTCAATTGGATTTACCGTTTGTCCGGTACAAATTAAAACGCCTAGAAATCGACTTAAATCGGTTTAATTTAAATTGAACGTTTTCAGCCATAACTCGCACATACTTCCGAATTAGCTTCCGAAACCTGTTCCATTGTGTCCGGAACGCGGGATAAACCCTAGGTACGCTGGTTACGGCGTCTAAATCGGAGTTCGGAATTCCCGGGATGAATAGTGTTTACGCAAGCTTTTTCTATAAATAGAAGTTAAAATCACAAATTTTATAAAATTAAAAACTAAACCCTAATTTACATTTACAGCCGCCTCTTTTATATGTAAGGCCAGAAATGAATTTCCTTTCCCCCTCAATCTCTCTCAATCTACAAAGAATTAGAAGAAGTTGTTAACTACAAAGATGAAGAGCACGAGATGAGCTTTAAATCCATACGGATATGATCGGGAATGGAGCAACGATGAGTGAGCAAAAGGTGGCCGTTCCCATCAGTTTTCGCACGTGTTTTCGTGCTCTACAGGTGGCCGAGCTTCACCTAGGGGGGGGGGGGGCGAGTGTAGAGGAGGAGGAGAGCTTCGACATGGGAGTGGTATGATGATGTATAGTTGAGTGATTGGAGTGCAAATGCAAACCCTAGTTCTAATGTTGGGTTCGGCCTTGGATTTGTGTCCTGGAGATATGCGTGAGCTTTGGGAAGATGATGGGGAGACGTTGGATCTGCAAAAGGAACGGCCAGATTTGAGGAGAGGTTATAAATATAAAGTAAATGTTGTAAATTAGTTGATTTAAATACGTTCAAACTTGTAAAATCAATAACTTTTTCATACGAGGTCGAAAAAATGCAAATCCAGTTGCGTTGGAATCGTATGGACGAGCACTACGCGATGGAGTTGGTTTGGAGTCGTTTGGAGTTAGTGAGAATTTCGGGTAAAATTAAACGCGCGTTTAATTTTATTCGAAATAAAAGCTAAAACGGAAATTAAAACCAAGGTGAGAACTTCTCACTCAATCGAATAGATTTCGATTTTATTTTAAATAGTTAGATTTAAAATATTTGAATGCATGTTTGAATGATGATTGTAAATTGTTGATTGTTAAAATAGACATTATTCGCCGTTAGTAAGCGGATGTTATTTAATATAAACATATACCGCGAATATTTCATAAACAGTGAAATTGGTATTATATATAATATCAATATATATATATTGGCATATGTATATATTGCAGTTGATTGATTTCCCGCATTTTTTGTTTAGCGGATGAGACCCTATTACGCCGTTAGTAAGCGGATAATATTTATTAAGAACATATACCGCGATAATTTCGTACTGGAGCGAAATTGGTATTGTGCTAATGTTTTTGGATGCAGGAAACAGGTTGGAGGGATCCAACTGGATTCCTCAACAGTATTTATTTTATTTCAGATATTTTGATATTTGATTGATTATCATATCGATATATGATATCGTTGTTAGTCGTGATTGACTATTTGGTGTGTAGCATCATTGGACCCAGATTTTGGGATTTTAAAATGTTTTTAAAAGTGATTTTTGAAAAGATAAAATATTTTTGGAATTGATCCATTATAAATAAATGAACGTTATAATTTTTAAAGTTATAAAAAATTATAATTTTTGTGAAATATAGTTAAAAGCTGATTTTTGAAAATAAGGAATTAATGACTTTATAAAAGAGTTTAAATGGAATTCTGAACTTGTTATAAAAAGTTTAAAAATTGGATTTATAAAATTTGATTATTTTATAAATCGAAATGATGAAATTATAAAAGAAATTAAAGACGTTTAAAAGAATAATATAAATTAATTTATATTAAGAGATTTATAAATGGATATTTATAAATTGAAATATAGACATTATAAAACGAGTTTTTATAAGTGTTTGAATGTAGTGAAAATGAATTTCCTAAATGAATGAAATTTATGAAATTATAAACTGTGAAGTTATAAATGAAATTTTATAAGCAATAGGTTTATAAAATTTATAAAGTTATCGAAAGAATGAATTTTGGATAAATAAACAATCTTATAAGTTAAGATTAATAATTTGGGAAGTTAAATGAACGATTTTGTAAAATAATCGTTTTATAAGTAATTAACTTATAATATGAACTTGTAGTTTATAATTGAGTTATAAACTGGAATAGGTTAATAAAGGAATTTGTAAAAAGGAAGTTTTTATAAATAAATAGAAATGGAATTTATAAACGTTGTTTTATAAATTCGCAAATGACTTATTTTGTTAAGTTAATTGTTGTAACTTATTTAATGGAGTTATATCCACATTTTTGAATAGTGGATAATCCTTTGAATTAAAATGGATAAAAGAAAGAAATTTGTTAACATAGTTTATTCACGTTTTTGAATAGTGAATAACACGTTAAAGAAATTGTTTAGAATGTGAATGTTTTAAATAGAATTAAAAACGATCTAACGATGTTTTACGTAACATTCGTTTTGGCCCAAATAAATATGTTAAGTGAATGATTTCCTTAAAGAAAGAAATATATACTTAATTCGATTTAAGTATATTGAATATTTTCAAAGGTTGAAAATAAAAAGATTTGTCGATTACTTATTTATGATAAGTATGGAAATGTTTTCCAATATGTAGTGAATAATTTGAATTTATCTTTTTGGAGGATAAATTGAAATGAATTATTGAAATCGTATATGCACGAATATTTTGAAATATAAATTCATTATGGAATTTATATGTGAAAGTGAAACTTGTTAAAAATAAATATTGATTTATTTTTGAAGTGTTGAAATTATATATCTAGTAAAGATATTTTGGAAAAATAAATAATTTGGGAAAATTATTTGGAATCTGGTGATGTTGTGCATATCAATTAATAGTTCAATAACCGACTATCAGTATTTCCCTTTGAATGGGTATTTGATGTGAATTGATTGAATTTGAATGCACACTTATTTTTGAATAAGCGCTCACTATTCGGGTTAACCGGGAAAGGACCATGGGGTCGTATAACCCATTCCGAATATGTGATACGTCGTTGTGAATTGCATTTGAAGATCGGTGTTGAAGACCGGTATTTGCGAGAGCGATAGGATGACCTATCGATTGTCTCTGCACTGGGTCGCACCTGGTATAGAGATTCCCTAAGTGATGGGAAATTCGATCAGGATTGTGAATATCCGGATTGCAAGGACTTCTTTGTAAGTGCCTTCGGTTCTGTTCGAGCCCGGAACAGACTTGTATGGATTGTATGCCTGACATTACAATTTGAGATATAAAGCCGATTTCTTTCAAATATATTTCTGTTGGTGGCGGAGAATTTATTCTTTGCTTAACACCCTTCTTTGAGACGTACGAGCTCAAAGGTTATATAGTTGAAGTTATCAGCGATATATCCCATTTTGGTAATGTGACATGCTGAGTGATGCTGAAATGATCATTGTGTTGATTATTGTGATAGGATCATTTATTTGATCGTCTATCTTAGTGATCATTGTGTTGATCATTTGTTGACCCAAAGCATGGCTTTTGTATAAAGTATGTTTTTGTGGACGTGACTTCGTCGAGCCTCACATCCCGGAAATGGTCAAAACAGGAAAGATGCGGCAAGGTTATTAGGGGTTGCTGTAGCTCCCCTTAGGGTATGTGCATTTCCTTCTGGAAAGGGGTGGTATCATGGTATGGAGCCCAGATACTTACTCATGTTGAAAACACTCTATTTATTATGGTGTGATGTTGGATATCGAGCGCTCGGTTGAAAAGGTCCTAAAGGACCGGGGAATGGCGTGCTCGTGTCAGTAGTTACCCAGTTAAGGGGTAACCCGGCCTTGTGTTGGCAGAGTTCCGGTTTGGTTCTCGGGGATGTCTTTCCAGAGGCATTCTCAGTGGCAATGGGAAGTTCCTTGGCCTGACCATTTGTTGGAAATCCAATTCCCAATACGAAACTTGTACGGTATTAGTTGTAGAACCTGCCATTCACTTATGGTGGTCACCACTGTTTGGATGGTAGCTATAGTAGGCATAGTTCGAAATGTCTATGTTGGCTAAGATTTATATTCTACTTTCGAAATATTTCCTACACTATACACTAATAATAATATCAAATGTTATTTTAAATGCGTATCAAGCATCTTTGACTATCATAAGGAGAAATCTCCTCCGATTCTGCGTTTGCATGTGTGTGTGTGCGGGAGGCCTTATGGTAGTCTCATTTTTAAAAGCATTGCGAATTGATTAAAAATATTCCTCTATTTTGATTTTAAAGTTAAATAAACTGTTTTGAGTTCTCACACCAGTCTTGTTAAGCTATTGGGCTATGTGATGGGGGGTTCTCGCTTCGCGGTTTGGTGGCGAACGGGAGACTCTTACTCCCACACATCCTCTTTTAGGGGGTTGGTTAGGCGTAAGCTGTGACAGTCGAGAGGCTGGCCGTAAAAGCAAGTTTGGGATACCAGTGTAAGCCACGGTGGGGCTGGGATGGTTGAAAAGCCTACCGGTTGTGACCGCTGTCTCCGTACTGTTACATTTGGTATCAGAGCTCTGATGGTTAAGCGACAACCATGGTTCTGTAGGGTATAATTCATTAGAGATAGAGTCAGCAGTACTCTAGAATGAGTTTGAGTGTAATAATAGCTATGAGAGCGTATTTGTTAGTGAATATAAAAATTATTTTATATTGTGATGATTGGTTTATTGAGTGGCATATGAACTTTCGTCAGCGTGGTCCGCAAGACTATGCCGAAGGGGTTTCTAAACACTTGAATAGAACAATTCGGCACAATATTGATTTAAAAATTGGGTAAATGAAATAATTTTACCTTGATTATATTTTATATATAAAGGAATAATTTTTCAGAATTATCAAAGTGTATATAAGTTGATTGTTAGGTTGTTTGGATAATCTAAATAAAAGAATAATTGTATAAGCAAAAGAATTATAAGAATTGAGTTATAATTAAAGTGAATTACAATTGTGAAATAAACTTATATATATGAGAAGTGAAACTATATGAATATATTTATGAATATGAGTTGTAAATAAAAATGAATTCAAAGTTAAATGAAGTTGATATTAGTAATAAAGATAAATGTGAACTTAAGTTATGTGAATGAAATTCAACTTTGAAATTGAATTGAATTAATGGTTTGAATGTTTAATCAATTGAATGTAATTTAAGTTGATAAGGAATAATTAATGAATGTAAGTGTTAATTCATAAAATTCTAATGTTATTGGAAGTTGAATACTTGAATGAAAGTCAATTTAATAAAACCAATTGGAAAGTAAAGATGTTAAACCAAAATGAATGTAAGTGAAGCGAAGAAATTTGGTTGTAATTGATATACATTGGTTGTTATTTGATTGTTAGTTGATTGTATAAAATTCATTAAGTGTTAATGAAATTGAAAGCTATGAAATTGAATTCAAATTGAAAGTAAATAGATTTGAATAGAATTGAATGTGAATTGGATTTAATTAGTGAATGCAAACTAATTAAAATTGAATAAGAATGAAAGTTGATAAAATCCAATGTAATAAATCAAATATAATTTAAAGTGAAAACCAATTCATTGTATATGAATGAAAATATGAATGAATATATTGGTTATGAATTTGTTGAATGGTAATTGGATGATGGTTGAATATATATTGCTATTGTTGCATTTGCTATGTGATATATATAGTTGATATGTTACTATATGTTGTATATTGAGATTATTTGCATATGTGCATGTTCTCATGTTGTTTGTTAAGTGTTGAGTAGGTGCGGATCGCGTTTGCTTCGCATTTGGAGTTCGCTTTAGCGCTATATTAGCCGTATATGCTCGCTAATAAAATATAAGGTACATATCTCGGATTAAATATCGTACTTTTACACTTTTTTTCCCTTCGGGATGCCTCATTACTTGATGAGATGTATATTTGTGATATATATACTGTCATTTTTTTTTCGGATCGAGCCGCGCAAAGGAGACTATGGCGAATTTTTTCGAAAATTTAAGGCGTTAGAAAAAATTTGAGTAAATTGGAAAATTTTGAAAACTTTAACTTTGATTTGGAGTTGAAAGTTAAATGATATAGATTGTTTTTGAAAAAGATAACTAAGTATGATTTTGAAAACTTAGTAAAGTATGGTAAGAAGTTTAATTATGAATTTTGGAAAGTTAATAAATTCTGTAACCTTTCTTACTTATAATTTCGAGGACGAAATTCTTTTAAGGGGGTAAGATTGTAACGACCCAGAATTTTTATAAATTAAAATTTGGATATTTAATTAATTTTAAATATTAATATTTGAATTTATAAGTCAAATAAATTTTTATTTGAATTATTGGATTTAATTGGATAATTTAAATCGATAATTTAATATGTTAAATTATGGAAATAATTGAATATTGAGTTAAATATGATAGAAAATGATTTGTAAAATTTTATTTAATCATATTGAAGTTATAGAAATATTTTAGAACTTTTAAAATCGAATTAAAAGTTAATTTGTGAAAATTGAATATTTTAATATTTAATAATCGACTGTAAAATAGCCAATTTTTGAACAGTCTCAGAATTGAACGAAACCAGTTCCATTGGATCCGTAATAGTTAGTTATTACCGGATTTCAATTTTCGTGTCAATCGAAGTTATCGTTTGATCGTGGCAGCTCGAAACGCATCGATTTATTTTTAATTTAAATTTGGCGAGTCAAAATAGCCATTTTTCAAAAAGTCTCGGAATTCGACGAAACCAGTTTCATCGGATCCGTAATGTGATATTATTGTAAGGTTTCAAATTTCAAGTCAATTGGATTTACCGTTTGTCCGGTACAAATTAAAACGCCTAGAAATCGACTTAAATCGGTTTAATTTAAATTGAACGTTTTCAGCCATAACTCGCACATACTTCCGAATTAGCTTCCGAAACCTGTTCCATTGTGTCCGGAACGCGGGATAAACCCTAGGTACGCTGGTTACGGCGTCTAAATCGGAGTTCGGAATTCCCGGGATGAATAGTGTTTACGCAAGCTTTTTCTATAAATAGAAGTTAAAATCACAAATTTTATAAAATTAAAAACTAAACCCTAATTTACATTTACAGCCGCCTCTTTTATATGTAAGGCCAGAAATGAATTTCCTTTCCCCCTCAATCTCTCTCAATCTACAAAGAATTAGAAGAAGTTGTTAACTACAAAGATGAAGAGCACGAGATGAGCTTTAAATCCATACGGATATGATCGAGAATGGAGCAACGATGAGTGAGCAAAAGGTGGCCGTTCCCATCAGTTTTCGCACGTGTTTTCGTGCTCTACAGGTGGCCGAGCTTCACCTAGGGGGGGCGAGTGTAGAGGAGGAGGAGAGCTTCGACATGGGAGTGGTATGATGATGTATAGTTGAGTGATTGGAGTGCAAATGCAAACCCTAGTTCTAATGTTGGGTTCGGCCTTGGATTTGTGTCCTGGAGATATGCGTGAGCTTTGGGAAGATGATGGGGAGACGTTGGATCTGCAAAAGGAACGGCCAGATTTGAGGAGAGGTTATAAATATAAAGTAAATGTTGTAAATTAGTTGATTTAAATACGTTCAAACTTGTAAAATCAATAACTTTTTCATACGAGGTCGAAAAAATGCAAATCCAGTTGCGTTGGAATCGTATGGACGAGCACTACGCGATGGAGTTGGTTTGGAGTCGTTTGGAGTTAGTGAGAATTTCGGGTAAAATTAAACGCGCGTTTAATTTTATTCGAAATAAAAGCTAAAACGGAAATTAAAACCAAGGTGAGAACTTCTCACTCAATCGAATAGATTTCGATTTTATTTTAAATAGTTAGATTTAAAATATTTGAATGCATGTTTGAATGATGATTGTAAATTGTTGATTGTTAAAATAGACATTATTCGCCGTTAGTAAGCGGATGTTATTTAATATAAACATATACCGCGAATATTTCATAAACAGTGAAATTGGTATTATAGATAATATCAATATATATATATTGGCATATGTATATATTGCAGTTGATTGATTTCCCGCATTTTTTGTTTAGCGGATGAGACCCTATTACGTCGTTAGTAAGCGGATAATATTTATTAAGAACATATACCGCGATAATTTCGTACTGGAGCGAAATTGGTATTGTGCTAATGTTTTTGGATGCAGGAAACAGGTTGGAGGGATCCAACTGGATTCCTCAACAGTATTTATTTTATTTCAGATATTTTGATATTTGATTGATTATCATATCGATATATGATATCGTTGTTAGTCGTGATTGACTATTTGGTGTGTAGCATCATTGGACCCAGATTTTGGGATTTTAAAATGTTTTTAAAAGTGATTTTTGAAAAGATAAAATATTTTTGGAATTGATCCATTATAAATAAATGAACGTTATAATTTTTAAAGTTATAAAAAATTATAATTTTTGTGAAATATAGTTAAAAGCTGATTTTTGAAAATAAGGAATTAATGACTTTATAAAAGAGTTTAAATGGAATTCTGAACTTGTTATAAAAAGTTTAAAAATTGGATTTATAAAATTTGATTATTTTATAAATCGAAATGATGAAATTATAAAAGAAATTAAAGACGTTTAAAAGAATAATATAAATTAATTTATATTAAGAGATTTATAAATGGATATTTATAAATTGAAATATAGACATTATAAAACGAGTTTTTATAAGTGTTTGAATGTAGTGAAAATGAATTTCCTAAATGAATGAAATTTATGAAATTATAAACTGTGAAGTTATAAATGAAATTTTATAAGCAATAGGTTTATAAAATTTATAAAGTTATCGAAAGAATGAATTTTGGATAAATAAACAATCTTATAAGTTAAGATTAATAATTTGGGAAGTTAAATGAACGATTTTGTAAAATAATCGTTTTATAAGTAATTAACTTATAATATGAACTTGTAGTTTATAATTGAGTTATAAACTGGAATAGGTTAATAAAGGAATTTGTAAAAAGGAAGTTTTTATAAATAAATAGAAATGGAATTTATAAACGTTGTTTTATAAATTCGCAAATGACTTATTTTGTTAAGTTAATTGTTGTAACTTATTTAATGGAGTTATATCCACATTTTTGAATAGTGGATAATCCTTTGAATTAAAATGGATAAAAGAAAGAAATTTGTTAACATAGTTTATTCACGTTTTTGAATAGTGAATAACACGTTAAAGAAATTGTTTAGAATGTGAATGTTTTAAATAGAATTAAAAACGATCTAACGATGTTTTACGTAACATTCGTTTTGGCCCAAATAAATATGTTAAGTGAATGATTTCCTTAAAGAAAGAAATATATACTTAATTCGATTTAAGTATATTGAATATTTTCAAAGGTTGAAAATAAAAAGATTTGTCGATTACTTATTTATGATAAGTATGGAAATGTTTTCCAATATGTAGTGAATAATTTGAATTTATCTTTTTGGAGGATAAATTGAAATGAATTATTGAAATCGTATATGCACGAATATTTTGAAATATAAATTCATTATGGAATTTATATGTGAAAGTGAAACTTGTTAAAAATAAATATTGATTTATTTTTGAAGTGTTGAAATTATATATCTAGTAAAGATATTTTGGAAAAATAAATAATTTGGGAAAATTATTTGGAATCTGGTGATGTTGTGCATATCAATTAATAGTTCAATAACCGGCTATCAGTATTTCCCTTTGAATGGGTATTTGATGTGAATTGATTGAATTTGAATGCACACTTATTTTTGAATAAGCGCTCACTATTCGGGTTAACCGGGAAAGGACCATGGGGTCGTATAACCCATTCCGAATATGTGATACGTCGTTGTGAATTGCATTTGAAGATCGGTGTTGAAGACCGGTATTTGCGAGAGCGATAGGATGACCTATCGATTGTCTCTGCACTGGGTCGCACCTGGTATAGAGATTCCCTAAGTGATGGGAAATTCGATCAGGATTGTGAATATCCGGATTGCAAGGACTTCTTTGTAAGTGCCTTCGGTTCTGTTCGAGCCCGGAACAGACTTGTATGGATTGTATGCCTGACATTACAATTTGAGATATAAAGCCGATTTCTTTCAAATATATTTCTGTTGGTGGCGGAGAATTTATTCTTTGCTTAACACCCTTCTTTGAGACGTACGAGCTCAAAGGTTATATAGTTGAAGTTATCAGCGATATATCCCATTTTGGTAATGTGACATGCTGAGTGATGCTGAAATGATCATTGTGTTGATTATTGTGATAGGATCATTTATTTGATCGTTTATCTTAGTGATCATTGTGTTGATCATTTGTTGACCCAAAGCATGGCTTTTGTATAAAGTATGTTTTTGTGGACGTGACTTCGTCGAGCCTCACATCCCGGAAATGGTCAAAACAGGAAAGATGCGGCAAGGTTATTAGGGGTTGCTGTAGCTCCCCTTAGGGTATGTGCATTTCCTTCTGGAAAGGGGTGGTATCATGGTATGGAGCCCAGATACTTACTCATGTTGAAAACACTCTATTTATTATGGTGTGATGTTGGATATCGAGCGCTCGGTTGAAAAGGTCCTAAAGGACCGGGGAATGGCGTGCTCGTGTCAGTAGTTACCCAGTTAAGGGGTAACCCGGCCTTGTGTTGGCAGAGTTCCGGTTTGGTTCTCGGGGATGTCTTTCCAGAGGCATTCTCAGTGGCAATGGGAAGTTCCTTGGCCTGACCATTTGTTGGAAATCCAATTCCCAATACGAAACTTGTACGGTATTAGTTGTAGAACCTGCCATTCACTTATGGTGGTCACCACTGTTTGGATGGTAGCTATAGTAGGCATAGTTCGAAATGTCTATGTTGGCTAAGATTTATATTCTACTTTCGAAATATTTCCTACACTATACACTAATAATAATATCAAATGTTATTTTAAATGCGTATCAAGCATCTTTGACTATCATAAGGAGAAATCTCCTCCGATTCTGCGTTTGCATGTGTGTGTGTGCGGGAGGCCTTATGGTAGTCTCATTTTTAAAAGCATTGCGAATTGATTAAAAATATTCCTCTATTTTGATTTTAAAGTTAAATAAACTGTTTTGAGTTCTCACACCAGTCACATGACTGACTCGGAGTTTATTGTTTTCCTTCCTAAACTCTGGGTGCCCACCAATTTCCACACGGGCAGTTAAGAGTTAGGTTTATCAGGATATTCTGGATATTCTGGAGTTGCTGGAGGCAAGCTGGATGGCATGGCGTATTACTAGTTTATATAGTATTTCTTTTCCGCTGCACTGTTTGTTGTTGTATGATGTTGTACACTCTGATATGTTGTGATGTAATGAAATGTAATATAATAACTGATATGGTTCTTTGTTTAAAGATTATTCATTTATTATTATATGTTGTTCCGCTGCGAATTGTGAGATTCTGTTGTTGTTCTGTTGTTCCCTTTCTGTCCCGTTCTATTTTTAAAATTTTCTATCTTCTATTTTTCAAATTCTCTGTTTTCTAAAAATTCTCTATCTCCTTCTCTCTCTATTTCCTACCTCTTCTCTCTTCTTTCTTTTTCTTTTCTTTTTAAAACCCATAACATTCCGTGTTTTCGGCCTTCGATTTCTCGGCAGTCGATAAAGTGAGTGTCGATGTCGGATTTTCGGAGAACGAAATCCGTACTGTTACACAGTCGTTTAAAAGAGAAATAGAAAATTAAAAGAAATTAAAAATAAATTAAAAAGCCCTTAATAAAAGTCCACACTAGTGTAAAGAAACTGGCCCAAATATTATGAAGTAATAAAACAATATCCGCTTTTCTTTTATTCCTTACGCCGTATCCTTTGAGAGAAAAATGTTAGTTCGTTCCTCTTTTCTTTCGCTCGAAAATTAGGGCTTTTATAAATTGAAGACGCCAACTTCAGTAGCTCAATCGAATGATGATTTACGTCCCTTGCTTTGTCGATCGATGGTCTCTTCTCTTTGCACATGGCTCCTTCAATTTTTATCATGTTCAATTATGAATTCGATATGTAATTTATGCCTTTTGCATTTCTCGTTAGTTTTCTTAAACTCAATCGATGATTCGATTTATTGATTCAACTCTGTGTTATTGCTTGAACTCAAATGCTCCTCATGTCGATGATGTTTATAGTTTAAGTAGGATGGGAATTCCTATAAATTCGTTCATATATTTAACTTTTTAATTCGTCTGTTTATATGCTTGGTCGCTGATCTTCATATGGATGCTTGTGATGATTTTTGACTTATTCAATTTCGTATATTTGATTGCTTGATTATCTTGACTATCACGGCTTTGACTTTGGCTTTCCTTGGACATTACGGCTTTGATTTTGTAGCCGTTCCTATTCCTTTGACTTCAGCCACTTTGATTTTTATACCTGGCTTTGAAATGGATTTGTTGAACTTGCCTTGGATATTTTTCTTTATGCTTGTTGACTTCGGCCAGTTGATACTTTGATAATTTTTACTATATATACTGTTTTCAAAATTGATTGACTTATGGCTTCGACTTGATTTTTGATATCACCCGATTCGGCTTTGATAAAACTGTTAATTGCTGTTTGGTTCCAATGCACTTGAATATGTCTTCATTTGTATACTTGAATATGTACTTGTTTGGTTTGATGTTGAAATCACAGTGTGTCATTTACAACCTGATGTATATATATTCATCCACTCACTCCATCTTCATTTTGTTTCACTTGAGTATGGTTTGCTTTGTAAGTCTGCACTTTGATTTCATGTGCTTGCTGTCTCATTGCAGTCTTGTGCATTGTGTTCTCATTTGCTTCGAGGCAGTTTTCATTCATCTGTTATGTCTTGATCATCTTGAACTGTTTGCATTTCCATGAGTCTGGTTCATCTTGAAGTCTACATGTGAGTTGTATGCATATGTCCTGGATTGAGTGATTTGATTCACTTCAGTCCTAAGCTGAATTGTTGTATACCTTTTAATTCAAGCTTGCATACTGTTTTCATGTGGTCTTCTGTTAAACTTGGTTTTGATTGAAGTTGCACTTGTTTCATACATGTCACTGTCTGGTATATACTTTTGAATCTGTTTCCATGTAACTTTGTGGAGTCTGGTTGTATTGTTCATTGTTTTGAGGCAGTTTGTATTGCATCACGACTGTTGACATTAGTTTGTGCATCTTTTTTTTGCATACCTGTGCATGTCACTGTTGCATTTCTTCAAGTCAGGTTCCATTCGTGGCATCACTTTGGTATTGTTGCATTGTACTTGAATATGATCTGCACTTCTACATGAGTTCATATGAGTCTCCATTGGATAGTTGTTGTGCACTTGTCTTTGCTGTTGAGGCTGCTGCACCATGTAGTCTTTGCTCGCATATATATGTCAGTGTTGTATTTTCTTTTAGTGCACCTAAGTTGAATCCAGCTTAAAGATCGGGTTTGACCTTGTGCCCAACATCGTGGCTTAATATTTATTTCACTTGAGTTGATCTCGACTTTTCATTTGGGTTTGACCTGTGCTCACCTGTCCCTGATGTTTTATCAAGTGTATATCGGTGTGCACGGCCTTGTGGCATGTACAGTGATACACTGTGCATGTCACAAGTTGTTCATGTATGATGAATTCAAAACAAATGATGATGAACAATCCAAATCACTGAGGCAGATCATTTTTTTTTAATTTTACTACGTCAGTGTGTATTTTGCAGATAAGTCAGATGCTGGATTCAAGCTGGAATAGAGTTGAAGATAAATACGAGTGAATGAGTGATATGTAGTGAGGCGCTATTGTAAATGAAAATTGTGATGTAGTCAAATTTATATTGTAATCGAAATTGTGTATATATAGTGAGAGCTCAAATTTGTACTATTCAAAATTGTAATAAAATATTTGTTTGAATAAAATATCCGTTTGAATTTAAATTCTGTGTTATTTATTTTATTCAGCAAATATTTATTAATTATGTGAAAAATAAAATAGTACATTAGCAAATACATTTAAATGATTACATATATATGTTTATTATCATCAAACAAAAATCATATACTTGCATATTCAACAATCTTCCCCTTTTGATGATAACAAACATATATTTAAGATTTTGAGTTTGTTAAATGTATTTGATAATTCAATTTGCTCCCCCTATTTGAATGCTCCATCTCTACACAAGCTCCCCCCTCATACGAGCATGAGAATAAATAAAAATATGCAAATGAACCTAGATGCAAGTAGAATATAAAATATTTGACCTTTATTTGTCAGAATCTTAGCTTTTCTCTCCTCCTTTTGTTATTAGCAAAAGAGTAATAGTGTTATCAAAATAGAGATAAAGTGATAGACATTAATATAACATTAAAACTCAATCGAATATAAATATTAAATTTCAATAAAAAATCAAACAAAAATCATAAATACTTTATTTAGCGCATATTCCACTTTAGAATGATAGGAATGATGTCACCATATAAAACCATATAGTTGTGTCTATTTGTGATATATTTATATCAGGAATTTGAATATCTACTAATCACGCACAACCGTTAGGACTTTAAAATGAGATTAGTAGTATTCAAAACTTTTAAAATAATGAATTCAAGTATCTTCTAACCAGCATAACCATGAGGACTTTTAAATAGGATTAGAATCTACTTGTCGATTTAATCAATCAATTTTGATATTCCTTCCGTACATGCATAACCGTGAGGACTTTTAAATGAGCATGGAAGAACATAATAAAAATTTCCAAGTAATTCACCCATGCATAACCGTGAGGACTTTTAAATGAGAGCGAATAATTTGGATGTTGTTTATTGCTAAAAAATAATAAAATGAAAGCGCATAATTTCTCATTTAAAAATATCACATATTGACAAACTATATTGGATTTTGATGAGCAATGGTCGATAGATATATGATACAAATAGAAATGGTAATGGAATTTTTACCAACAAAAAGTTTTTATAACTCTTATTTCAATTTCTAAAGAAATTTACTAATTATACTGTCTCAAGTTATAATATATGATTAATATCAACACTCATCACCTTTTCAATCACTATTTATCTTTTTGATAATCATTAAGGAGTCAGATTAATTAAAGTAATCATTTAAGATTAAATCCAAAAATAATTATAAAATTAAATTTCCAAAAATAATTTTAAAATTAAATTTCCAAAAATAACTAATCTGAAACATGGTCAATAAAAAATGATTTTCTAAAAGGGGTTTTATAAGAAAAATTTCTGCTGATTAAAAATCGGTACAAGTGAAAAATATGCAGATATTTTCTTTGAAAAACGATGCAACTAGTGAATGACACTGCATAAAACACTTTCCACTAGTAATTTTTCTATCAACTAGATTACCAGTGTAATCTTCATCTGAATTTCACTTTGACTCAAGATTATCATTAGTTGGATTCGATAGACCAGACCGTGAAGTTGCAACAAATTCCTTAAAATCCTTTATAATAGCTTTTAAATGAAATTCTTTTGAATTTTAACTGAAACCATGTAAATAAAAAAACAGTGAATATAGAGTTAGTAGTAAAATAACCAAATGTATTATCTCAATCAATAAAAAACCATCATTAGACCAAACAAATTTATGAACTAGTTCAAAAGATGAAAAATGATTGGTCAACATTTTTGAATAATTCGGAATCAAAATCAGCATTCATTTCTTTATCAATAACTGGCTGAATCAAATTATGGTGCAGATTTTCACATATATCATTCAAGATACATTTACCTATTTTACCTTTGTTGATAACTTTTCGTTGTAGCGCATTGTGATTCTGCCACCTTTTTATTAGGATAAGGAACTTTGATTTGTAGCCCACTGTGTGCCTGGGACAACCAGAATCCAGGTATCACTCTTGTTGTTCCTTAGCCTGCCACCATATGTATACGAGAGAAGATTTTTGTGACCTATTTGTTTTTATAGGTCCATGGTTGTTAGTGGCAACAGATTTTGAAAAATAAGTTTGTGGAGACCCAAAACTATTTACATATGTTCCTTTAGGCACACAGATTTGTTTGACTTTGAGGGATTTTATATTCATGTCTTTTGGAACCCAAATTGGAATGGCTTTCACGTGTTTGGGTCTATACCAGCAAATGTTGTGATTGTGTCCAGTTTTTCCACATATAGTACACTTTGAATTGACTTGATTAATTTTATTTCTATCATTTTCTGATTGATAATACCCAAATCCTTGTCTAACAGTATTAACAGTTTGTTTTCCTAATTGCATTGTATTTGGAAAATTTTCCTAAAGTTGTAAACAACTGTTGGACTTTTGTTTTGACAGATTCATTTTCATTCAATAATTGAGTGCACTTTTAAATAAAGTTTTCTCTCCTCGTAGTTTCACTTTGTTTTAAAGTCAAAATTTCATTTTCAAGCGATATAATTTTAATTTCTTATTTTTTAATCTCTTCTTCAAGTGATGGATACTTATCATACTTAGAGATCTTACTTTGATAGTTTTTAACTAATTGGTCAAGTTGATTATTTAATTCTATCAAATTATCTCTTTGAGATTCAATTTTAGCGTACTTCTTCCTAAGTCGTCCAAAACAGCCATTTACTTCGTGTAAATATATAAGTAATTCTGAATGGGTGAGTTTTGATACCTCGCTTGGCTCATCATCGTCTCTTTCAGTTATATCACCTCGAAGGCACAGATCTGCTTTCTCACTCTCACTGCTAGTGCTTTTATTATCGTCATCACTTTTATTTCATGTGGCTACAAAACTTCTCCTTTTTGGTTTCTTTTCTTGGCCGTGTCGATTCTGAGGAAAATTGGGCTTGATGTGGCCAAGTTTAATGCACTTATAGAGATGATCACCCGCTCTTCTGGGCTATCTAGTACTTTGATTATTCTGCTTTTTAATCGTTGAGTTTGAGATGGATTTCCATATCTGTGATTCCACTTTTTGAATTTCTTCATTAATAGTGCCAACTCCGCTCTTCCATCATCATCGTCATCATCATCACTTTCAGTTGTTCTTTTGAGAGCTATTGATTTCTTTGGATTGTCTCCTCCTTCACGCTCTTCCTTGAATTTCATTTCTAGCTCATAAGTGGTGCGATTTCCGATGAGTTCATCAACTTTGGTTTGTTCAAATCTTTCGATTCTTAAATGACAGTCACATTTTGCTTCAAAACTTTGTGGAAGGACTCTGAGGATTTTTTGGACTATTTCCAATTCTTCATATGGTTTTTCGAGAGCTTTTGATTTGTATACGATATTGGAAAGTCGTCCGTACATCTCTTTGACATTTTCTTCCATGGCCATTGTGAAATTCTCGTATTCCCTACTAAGCATTGCAAGGAGAGATTCTTTGACTTGAGATGTCCCTTCGTGAGTCACTTCAAGTGTGTGCCATATTTCCTGCGCAGTTAGACAATGTGAGACAGGATTAAATTCAATTTAATCTAAAGAACAGATAATAGAATTCATACCTTTAGCATTAGCATTCTGTATTCTATTTTCTAGATCTGTCCATTGGTCCGTTGGTTTATTTATTTCCTGATTATTTACAATGATAGTTGGTGCTCTATAACCTGTCTCAATTATATTCCAAGCATCAATTGGTTTCAGAAAAATTTCATTCAATTTTTTCAATAAGCATATTGACCATTGAACATTGGTGGTCTAACTATAGACTGACCCTCTGTAAAACCATTATTAAAAGAAGCCATTTTAAAAATTCAAATTTTTAAAACAAAAATGGCTTTTGCTCCTAGCTTCGATACCACTTCGATTTCACCCTAGAGGTGGGTGAATAGGGTGATACTATTAATTATAAAAATTTATTGCGGAAGTATATAAATAATCGCATCACTGATCATAGCAGAATAATAGCATCACAGATAATAGCAGAATATAAAAATGCAGAAATAGAATAACACAAATTAGCCCAGCTTCGGCAAAACCCTGCCGACATGCTGCCCCCAAGGTTTCTACTAGAAATTAAGTAGTCAAACACTTACACAAGTAAACTCATGACACTCGCTATCGACTAACCTAACCCTATGCTCAAAATCCTACCACAACTCAGCCACTGAGTTGCGAATTCTCGAACTACACCACCGTAGTTCGTCCCCTAGTCACATGACTAGAAAATACAATCGTTTAAAAGAGAAATACAAAACTAAAAGAAATTTAAAACAATTAAAAAGCCCTTTGTAACAACCCGATATTTTCAGCCATTCACATCCACACAATCCGGACTTGAATTTCTCAAAATATCGCATTGTAAATAAATTTGGAGCAAATGATATACAAACACAGAATCACAGACACAGAAATATCAGAATAACTTAGCAGCGGAAATTAAAATACCATAGTAGTTCATGAAGCTACTATAACAAACTCTTAAAAACATAATACATAATATCGGTCTGAAACATATACAATAGAAATCCAAATACATAGAAGTTTATGAATACCAGAACTGAAATAGAACAACTGAACTGAAGGGAATAGATAACTAGACAATCAGAATCTCCAGCGATTCCTAGCTCCAGAAAAGAAATCCAAAGCTATGAATACTCAAGCTGACCCGAGCATAAAGTAAAACACAAAATACTCGAGTCAGGACAATATATACTTATATAATATAAATCAACCCAAGTGAACTTTAGTAGAAATGTACAATAACTTAAAGGATGCTTGAGATCGCCCATCCTTTAAGAATCAGTTAAACTATAAATTAAATACATCTCGTGGTTAACATTTCAAAATGGTATTTTATACTTCAAAATCAAATATGATTTCAAAATTCAATATCATTCAAATCCATTTCAAAATATCAAAATATTATATCTTCCAAACCACATTCATTTTTATTTAATTTAAATACCATTACAAAACACATTTCAAAATAGTTTATATTTCGAAACAAATTACTTCATTTTAAATCATAAAATGAAGTTATTATATTTAATAATTAAATTATTAATTTCCAAAATTTAATTCTTTCAAAATTCATTTATTCACTTAATTTATTAAAACAGATGAAAATTCAACTTTCACAGCATTTGGAAATTGCAGCAGAAAGTTATATTCAAAACAGTTCAATTTAACAAAAGATAGCATTTAAAAATGCTGTAATAGGGTTACTTTAGTTTCAAATAGAACTTAGTTAAATTCAACAATTATAACATTTACAAAAATGCTACAATAGCCTTTAATTAAACTTAGCCATTTAGTTCATTTTTATCAACTACGGCATTTACAAATGCTGTATTATCATTTACATTAGAATTAATAGCATTTCAGAAATGCAGTTAATTAACTTCAAATATTCAGTATGATTTCACAAACAATTATATTTTTATTTAAATCATTTTTAACTTGTAAAATCATGTAATTTCACTTTTAAAACAATCATTCAAATACCCTTATATTCATGATTCTATAAAGTTAAATCTCCATTCAAAAATCAAAATTTAATAATAATTCACTTAATAAATTCCAACATTAAAATTTTAAATTCGTTAAATTAATTTTAACTTAACACTTAAGTTTGAAATTTTCAAATATAACTTAATTTCACTTTTATTTACTTAACTTAAAATTCACTTTTAAGCCAAATTCGCAAATTTCCAATTTTAGTTATATTTCAAAATTTCAACATAAATATTCATTCATTTCACATTTTAACTTTATTCAAAAATCATTAATATATTATAAAATCATTTTAAATTGATTTAATTCAAAATATCATAAATTTATCATATTTTCATATTTAATTTAAATTCCATTTATCACCAAATTATAATTTCCAAAAAACTTACATTTCAGATTTTCTAACTTTACCATTTATTTATTTCACTTATAATTTTTAGAAAATCAAAAATGCTTTACAAAAATCATTTTTTAATCAAATTTAAATCAAAATATTATAATATTTACATTTCTAAAGTATTTTAAAATTTTTAGAAAAACATATTTTAACAACGGGTCTGTATTTCATTTTCTAGCCTAGGTAAAGTGATACGGGTAATATATCATTTCATCCGGTAATTTACGAAGAAAACCCGGGTTTGATCATTTCAAACCCGCAATCCCAAGTAAATGAAAATAATTGAAAATTATTCAGGCCTATCATTTCAGCCCATAATGATTTTCTCCTATTCTAAAGTCCGTTCGGGTATGTATCATTTCAACTCATGGTGATTCAATCTAAAGGGAACTTGAAGTGTGATAAACTGATAAAAATAACAGAACAACATAATATAACAGTAACCGATGTTATAACAGGTGTTTAAACATGGGGGAACATCATATAATCATAATATAGCAGGTGTAACATGATAATGCATTTTACAGATTCAAAAGGGGTCAATTTACTAGTTATATATGTACATATTGTCTGGTGAGAATAACTCACTTGTTCAAAGCTGGAGATTGCCACCAAAGCAAACAATACTGACACTACGAAGGTACGACAAATGATCCAAATGTGTGGAGAGAGCCAAGATATGATCTTTTGAACAACACAAAAACAAGACAAGTATAAATATGATTTCAATACAAATTATCAAAAGAAACAATTTAGAAATGAATGCAAATATGAATCAAATGCTTGGACCATTGCCTCAACTGTAACAACCCGGAATTTTGGGCAATATAAATTTAATAATCTATATAAATAATTTAACTAGTTTGATAATTTTTCTTTATAATTTTAATTTAAACTGATAAATTTAATCTTTTAAAGGATAACAAATATTTAATCTGGTAATTGTGATTTACATCTTTTTAACAATTCAAAATATGATAAGAATTATTTGTCAAAGCTAATGAAATTTTATTCTATTTATGATTAATATATCTAATATATATTGTGAATAGAAGATCTTGTGTTTTAAATAAAAAATGAATTTTCAAATTGTAATATATATGTTTGAATATGTTATAATTTGATATTGTTTTAATTTTAATTTAATCTATGGATAATTTGTATATGTATGAAATTATAATTCAAAGCTTTGTTTTAGAGTTAATGTTTTTCAAAGGGTAATTTAGTTTAATTCAATTTGTTTAAAAAAATATCAGATAATTGTTTGTTTTTAAAATATAAGATTATTATTTATTTTAAATATGATAGTTAAAAAAAAGATTTAAACTTTTTGTTTTTGTTTCTTTTAAAATGCTTATTATACAATGCTTATAAGTGTATAAATATAAATGTTAGATTTTAAATAACATGTATAAGATGTATATTTATATTTGAATTATAATTAGCTCTATAATATTATCTTATAAAAGTAAATTTATGTATATATGTAAATATCTATTAATTAAGTAATTTATATTTACATTTAAACTAAATAAAAATTTAATTAAAAACACTTATGACATGTGTAAACATGTTAATTACCTTAATAAACACATGTAACAAGATTTTGTAATTATGTGGAAAGTGTCTTTATTTTGAAGTTTAATTTCTTTTACTTTTATTTGAGAAATTCAAACATAAAGAAGCTTGTTTTTTTTTTCCTTTCTTCAATTTTTTCAAATTAAGGCTTCTAGAATATTTCTTTAACCTGAAATTTAAATCAAATCTGCAAATAAGATTCAGTTTCAACCTGAAACTTGAAGTTCAACATCATGCTTGAGAATCAGGTTGGAAATGAAAACTGCAAAGCAAAATGAAATCTGCTGGAATTTCAAACTGTAAATTGAAGTTCTCTTCAACCTGCAATTTAAATGGAGTATCAACTCAGAATTTCAACTTTTTAATACAAAAAATTGAGGCATGCAATAGTGTTCCATCAGCTAGCAAAATCAAATTTATATCTGAGCCTGGAAAGAAATTCAAGAAAGAAAAAAAAAAGAGAAAAACCTGCTTTGTTCTCTGTTTTGTTCACTGCAAAATTAGGCGAGTAAATTATTTTTAAAAAACAGTTTTAAATTTATTTGAGATTTAGTAATGATGCATGCAATGAAATGAAATGATGCAAGCAATGAAATTTGCTTTGATGATGAATATTAATTTATATGCATGTTGTTTGAAATGTCTGTAAAAAAAAGGAAATGGATTTTGTTGTTATCAGACTTTGAATTTTTTTCTCTCTTTAAATTCATTATCATTCTTTTTACGCATTGTTAGTCTTTGATTTGCAAGCATGTAATGATTGAAATCATGTAATTTATCCACCATAAATCATGTCTGGGATTTTAGAAGTGTTTTCATTTCAAAAATTTTAAAGAACAGTGAATGCCCAATTTTTCACAAAAATCAGTCTGCTTAAATTCGAATTTACATTATGGGATTAGCTTAGTGGTTGAAAATCATGAATTTTAACATGCAAATCACAATTTTTAGTGTGATAATCTATTGGGAAATTGGGAAAGAATGGTTTCGGCAATTTGATTAATTGCCGATGATCCAAGCATTGTTTGAAGAAGAATTCTTGATCGAAGCTTTCATGAATGTTGTAGATTGAGAGAAAAATACAGGTGTATTTTTCTATTGAATGAATCATTCAAATTTGTTCGAACTAGGGTTAAATGGGGTTCTCGGCTGAGCTTAACTGTTGAAGGTGATTTTGACATAAGGGATGGATCGAGTTCATTCGTTTCTGTTGGAGAGGTAGTTCATGGATGTGGGTTTCGATGCTGGGTTTGGCGTAGTGCAACGATGACGAGATGATCGTTGGCGATGTGGGATAGTTGCTCGTGTTTCTGCAGTTTTCGAGCGAGAGGGGTCGATTTCGATTTGATTTATATTTCTTCGATCTGGGTTTAGGGTGGTGTTCGCATGTGAGTTTGTGACCGTGGGGAGTCGTCACGTTGATCGACGGCGGCCGAAGTTGCTTGGGCATGTGCACTGGGTATTTTGGACTTTGGGGAAAACGAGATTTGCTTGGGTAAGTGCTCGCGTTATTCTCGCGTTCGACTCGAAGGGGATGAGGTAGGGTTGGCTTCGGGAAAGGCACGAGGGTTTCCCAGGATGGTACTCGAGTTTGTAGGGTGTTTGTCTCGAGTATTTGGGTCGTGGGTTTCTGGTTGTTCTGTAATGGTAGGTTGCTGATTTAAAACCTGTTAATGAAATATAGATTGCAAATTTAACTTTTATTTGAATAATTGAAGGTAAGATTTAAAAGGTTATAACAAGTTTGATAAAAGAAACAAATGTATAAAGTTAAACTTGTTGTTTTGAAATTAAGTTAATCAAACTTTAAAATGTAAATTGAATTTACTTTCAAATTTAAAAGTTAAGATGATTTCTATGGAAGTAATTTAACTTAATTAAAGTTTGAATTTTAATTTAAAAGAGTATTTTGAATTTAACCATTAAATCAAAAGTTTTAAGTAATATCTTAAAAACTAAGTTTCAAAATTATATCGAAAATGAATATGTTTAAATTTGATGATTAAAAGTCTTCTAAATTTCAAATTGATTTCTAAATACCTTATTTTCAAAATAAGGTTATTGTTTTGATTTCGGAAAATCAAATTTAATAATTTGTTTAAGTTGTTAAATTTAATTAATTCAAATAATTTATTTATGAAAATAAATTAGGTTAAATTATTTGGATAATTAACTTAAGAATACTTATTTAATATGATTTGTTAATAAGTTAAGTTTGGTTTAGATTTATAGTTTCCTTAATCTATTAAAGGTTTTCTTTAGTACTTGAAGTCAATCAATTAATTAATTGTTTAATTAATTTTAAATAATTAGTTAATTGTTTATTTAATCACTTAATTATGGATTTAATTAAGTATGATTACTTGATGAAGTAATCAATGGTTAATTTGTGAATGTATTTAGGGTGGTAAATTACTCATGGGAGTAATTTAATGAAAGTGATTAATGGATGATCACTTAAGGTTATCAATTAAAGAATTGGTTAATATAATTGTTGAAGTTAATTAGTTATGAAGTAATTAATTAATAAAAGAATTAAGGATTTTACTTAATAATGGAATTAATTACTGGTTAAGGTAATTAATTAAGAAAGTAATCAAGAATTATTAATAGAAGTAATTAGAAAATAATTACTTGTTAAGTAATTACAGGTTAATTACTTAGTTAATTTTAGTTAATTAATTAATGTGATTAATTAATTAATGAATATGATTAATTTAAGATTAATTACTAAGTGTAATTAATTAAAAAAGTAATAAATTAATAAAGTAATTAGTTAAGGATTTATTTATTAATTTAATTGTTTAATAATTACTTAATAAAGTAATTAAAGATTAATTAATTAAAGGATTAATATAATTAATTAAGAAGTTAATTAATTAAGATAAGTAATTACAAATTGTTAATAACTGATTATGATTAATGAGTTGATTAATTACAAGTTAATTATTTTATTTAAGAGAATTATTAATTTATAAGGTTCATTAATTTATATAATGATATTAATCAAGGTTGACTAATATAAGTGATTAATTTAAGTGTGATTAATTAATTATAATTAATTGAGATTTAATGCAATTAATTATAGTTAATTAATGGAAGTAAATGAATGCTCATTAATTATTGTAATTAATGATAGTAATTAAAGGTTAATTACTGAATATGGATAAGGATAATTACTTGAATGTAATTAAAAGATAATTAATAAGGGAAGATTAATTAAGGAAGATCATTAGAGATGATTAATTAATTTATTTATAATAAATTATTGAAGAAGGATTTAAGTAATCCAATTTATTAAGAGTTAATCAATTCTTCTTGGTTGATTGATTGTTATTGGTTGATATTGGATGATCAATATTGAATGATTGATATTGGGTGATTGATGGATTGATATTGGATGATCAATATTGGTGATTGATATTGAGTGATTGATGTTGGTTGATACTGGATGATTTTGATATCTCTGTACGTGATATGCTGCTTTGTGAAGATGAATGATGTTATGAATTATCTATTGTGATAATGTGATTCATCTATCTGTTTATATCATCTTAAATATAAGATTATTGTTTAAACCCTTAAGTACAACTTGGACATTAAAATGGCGTTTGGTTTCGGTGAGACCGGGATCGGGTTTCCATATTTGGGATTCGAAACCACATCGATTCCAATTAAACGTTAGGTCGTGAATCCCAGAGGAGCAAGTGAAGACTCGAGGTGTAAGGGCTATACATTAGTATAACTCTGTAGGTGATTCCGTAATGAGTTGAGGGAATAGTGCTTATAGATTCGAGATGGTGAATCAGAGTGCAAGGGCTATGGTCGTTGACTCTGAGGGTGATTCCAAATGAGTGCATGAGATAGTGCCTTCGGTTTCGTTCGAACCCAGAACGAACTTGTATGGATTGAACACTTTCAGAACATCGTCAGGTGGACGATGAGCATTCTAAGATAGATGTGTTCTATAAAGGTAATCATAGCCTCAAGCCTCGTCAACTGGGAATGGCTAAAACAGGGTAGGTGCAGCAAGGCTTCGTGGGTAGCCCCCGCTTGAGAGTGAGATTTACCCCTGTCTAGAGGTCCCTTTCTATTTCGGCTTAGTGTATGGTTGGTCGCGCCAACTACGGGGTGGTCTTGTTCGGGACTGTCCAGTAAGGGATGGTTCCGGCCTTGTGTTGCAGGGGAGTTAGGGTGGCTCCTCGGTACGTTGATCTAGGCCACGTACTGTGATGGGCGGTACCCCAGTAGCCCTGCCATTGATGGAAACCCATTCTTCCTACGAGACCCTACGGTTTTGTTTGTATTACCCACTTTTGTGGCTAATAGCTGGAATTTAACGAATGTAACAATTTCGGCTATTTATTATTTATTTGAAAACCCTAGACACTATTATAATATCACTGGATTTCCTATCAAATGTTTTGGTTAGCGTAGGGTAAAAACTTTTCCATGTTTATGTGTGGGAAGTCTTACGTGATGCCTTTTCTTTTCAAAGGTTTTTCTAAAGTTAAGCAATTTGAAACCGTTTACTCACACCAGACCCCTGTCTGACCCGAGTGTTTATTTTTTGTTTTATTAAACTCTTGGGTACTCATATTATGTATGAGTAGTCAAGTGATTCAGGTTGCTTGACAAATTCTGGAAGAGTTATGGAGCAGGAGGCTTCCACGTGTAGATATATTATGGTTCCGCTGTGTTTGTTTGGTATCTGTTTCTGTTGTACTTGAGTTGTTTAGTTAGGCAGATGTTTACAACTGTCTAATATGTATTGTTTAAGTTGTGTACTCTGATTAATGTGATACTATGTAATATTTTATGTGATATATTATATTTCATATGTTCCGCGGTGAGTTCTCTGATGTTGTTATGTTTCTTCTTTCTCTTTCTTTTCTTCTTCTATCTCTCTTTTTCTTCAAGATGATGCGATTTCCTGGAGATAGGAAGTCGGGTCATCTCATTTGGTATCAGAGAATTAGGTCGAGTGAATACCTAGGCTCTGGAGTGATGTCTTTCTTGAGAGAGCGTACTTGTAATTTTTATATATAGCTATATATATATATATATATATTTAAATATATCTACCTAATCTGTTGGGTTATATGTTCGGATTTTCCAACGTAAGTTTTAGAGGTAGATGGAGTAGTGGTGTGTGTGTGTAACACGACTACCACTGATGGAAGAGGTCCATCTGTTTGGGGTTGGAAGTTTTTGTCGAGACTGTAGACCTGATATGTCTCGAGTGAGATTTTTAGTTTGGAGTAAGGATTTCTCTGATATCCGAAGGAATTTTTTTAAAGATTCGAAGTTTATCTTTGAAGTGTAAGTTTGGATTTCGCTCGGGTGAGCGATTTATTCTTGAGTTTGGATCTGTTGGTAGTGTAGAAGTAAGTGATGGCATCTTGATATCTGCGTGATGAGATGCAGTATCTATTGGATATTTTCTGAAGATGTTTTCTTTTGAAGCAGTTTTAGAAGTAGTTGAGGAGCAGTCTTACCTGCCGCAGGGAAAACTCGTTTTGTAGAAGTTGTTTGGATCTTTTACGTGGAGATTGTCTGTTCTGGGATATAAGACTAAGGTCTATGAGTTGCTTCGCTTCGGCATGGTCTCATTTGTCATTTCCTTAAGGAAAGCGAGGTGTTGATGTTTGATTTGGAGCCCGAATTTCTTGAGAGATTGTTTGCTATCTCGGAGGTCTGTTGTGTGGTTTGTTGGTAGTTTTGGGTTTGGAGAAGCCTTTGGACTAAAAGTCTTTGGTTAGCTGTGGTAGCAGTGCAGTTCGAAGTGTTTGGTGTGCTGACGAGAAGGTCTTTTAGCTCTGCGGTATCTTTAAGGTAGAGTTTGGAAGCAGCAATGTTGGTTGTTTCTCCGATGGTTCTGGAATCTTTGTAGTTCTTCGATCAGCAGTCCAGTCAGGTGGTGATGTTTTCTTGAAGGGTTAACCTTGTTTGGAGAAGCTTAAGGCAGTTCTAATTGGTAAAGTGAGGATAGTTTCTTTGGAATCCGAACTAGGTAGGATCGCAAAAGTGACTTGCGATTAGATTGGGAATTTTCTTTGGGTAATCTTTTGTTTGAGGCTGAGAATTCTTATGTGGAAGTAGGAGCTACTTAAGTAATCAGAAGTTTGTCTGCATCTGGAGTTGAGTCCATGTTGTTTTGGATTCCAGAAGCGATTTTGGTAGTTAGCCTAATAGTAGGATGGTTCTTGGAGAAAGAGAGTTGGTGTAGCAACTCAGATTTTTTGGGATTTGGATTTGGTCAGATCTTGTTTTGAGTGGGATGGTATGACTGAGTCAGATGAGTCACTAAGATTATATGGACTTGATTAACAAAGTTTTCCCGAATATATTGGATAAGTTTGTATTCGTGTTCATCAGCAGTATTCTTATCTATTTCAGAATCAGAGTTGTGCAGCGGAAGCGAGGTAGCAGCTGTACAAGGATGGAAGCAAGTTCAGTTTGCTATTGCTTGAGAAGTAGAGCTTGAGTTCTGGATTTCGACGGATTTTGGAAGACTTTTCTATTGGATAGGATTCGAAAACTGTTTTGTTTTAGTCTAGTTGTATCTGGAAGCATCAGCATAGCTTGAGCTAATCAGGAAGAAGATTGGAAGTCCAGGATTGTCTGTTGAGTTATACAGATATGAGATAAGGAGTTTGGAATTCGAAGTTAGAGACTTCATTGTTGTTAAGATTTCTCTGGATAAGAGAACAGATGTTGGGTTAGATTGGTTAGTGCTATGGCATTTGGGATTTCTTATCTGTGTTCTGATTAGATAAAATTGAATTGCCAGTTTGGATAGCTGGAATTCATTGTATATCACGTATCTATGAGGGAATACGTATATGATTCATCGATTGGTTGTTGAATTTGTAGTTCAGTTGGATTTTGGAAGTTGTGCTAGACTTGAGTATAATCTGATGTTCTGTTCAGATTGATGGAACTGAAGAAGTGAGGAGCTCTGGATTTTGGTAGTGTAGTTAGTTTGTTGGCCTTTGTAGAGCGAGTCTCTCGGTGATTTATACTTTGGAAACTCGAGATAGTATTAGAGATTTATTCAGATTTGTGTCAGAATAATTAGTTAAGTTTGATTGTTTATTTGATTGCTATAGATGTTAGTTACTGGTTGTTAAGTATGCTTTGCTATTTGAAAATAAAATCATTCTGGGTTATTAAATTACCTTTGCTTTTAAATTTCGGGGATGAAATTCTTTTAAGAGGGGAGGACTGTAACGACCCGGAATTTTGGGCAATATAAATATAATCATCTATATAAATAATTTAACTGGTTTGATAATTTTTCTTTATAATTTTAATTTAAACTGATAAATTTAATCTTTTAATGGATAACAAGTATTTAATCTCGTAGTTGTGATTTATATCTTTTTAACAATTTAAAATATGATAAGAATTATTTGTCAAAGCCAATGAAATTCTATTCTATTTATAATATATATATCTGATATATATTGTGAATAGAAGATCTTGTGTTTTAAATAAAAAATGAATTTTCAAATTGTAATATATATGTTTGTATATGTTATAATTTGATATTGTTTTGAATTTAATTTAATATATGGATAATTTGTATATGTATGAAATTATAATTTAAAGCTTTATTTTAGAGTTAATGTTTTTCAAAGGGTAATTTAGTTTGCTTCAATTTGTTTAAAATAATATTAGATAATTATTTGTTTTTAAAATATAAGATTATTATTTACTTTAAATATGATAGTTTAAAAAAAAGATTTAAACCTTTTGTTTTTGATGGTTATAAATGTATAAATATAAATGTTAGATTTTAAATAACATGTATAAGATGTATATTTATATTTGAATTATAATTAGTTTTATATTATTATCTTATAAAAGTAAATTTATGTACATATGTAAATATCTATTAATTAAGTAATTTATATTTACATTTAAACTAAATAAAAATTTAATTAAAAACACTTATGACATGTGTAAACATGTTAATTACCTTAATAAACACATGTAACAAGATTATGTGGCAAGTGTCTTTATTTTGAAGTTTAATTTCTTTTACTTTTATTTGAGAAATTCAAACATAAAGAAGCTTTTTTTTTTCCTTTCTTCAATTTTTTCAAATTAATGGAAATTCTTTAACCTGAAATTTAAATCAAATCTGCAAATAAGATTCAGTTTCAACCTGAAACTTCAAGTTCAACATCATGCTTGAGAATCAGGTTGGAAATGAAAACTGCAAAGCAAAATGAAATCTGCTGGAATTTCAAACTGTAAATTGAAGTTCTCTTCAACCTGCAATTTAAATGGAGGATCAACTCAGCAATTTCAACTTTTTAATACAACAAATTGAGGCATGCAGTAGTGTTCCATCAGCTAGCAAAATCAAATTTATATCTGAGCCTAGAAAGAAATTCAAGAAAGAAAAAAAAAGAGAAAAACCTGCTCTGTTCTCGGTTTTGTTCACTGCAAAATTAGGTGAGTAAATAATTTTTAAAAAACAGTTTTAAATTTATCTGTGATTTAATAATGATGCATGCAATGAAATGATGCAAGCAATGAAATTTTCTTTGATGATGAATATTAATTTATATGCATGTTGTTTGAACCGTCTGTAAAAAAAAGGGAATGGATTCTATTGTTATCAAACTTTGAATTTTTTTCTCTTTAAATTCATTATCATTCTTTTTAAGCATTGTTAGTCTTTTATTTGCAAGCATGTAATGATTGAAATCATGTAACTTATCCACTATAAATCATGTCTGGGATTTAAAAAGTGTTTTCATTTTAAAATTTTTAAAGAACAGCGAATGCCCAATTTTTCACAAAAATCAATCTGCTTAAATTCGAATTTACATTATGGGATTAGATTAGTGGTTGAAAATCACGAATTTTAACATGCAAACCACAATTTTTAGCGTGATAATCTATTGGGAAATTGGGAAAGAATGGTTTCGGCAATTTGATCAATTGCCGATGATCCAAGCATTTTTTGAAGATGAATTCTTGATCGAAGCTTGCATGAATGTTGTAGATTGAGAGAAAAATACTGTTGTATTTTTCTATTGAACGAATCGTTCGAATTTGTTCGAACTAGGGTTAAATGGGGTTCTCGGCTGAGCTTAACTGTTGAAGGTGATTTCGACATAAGGAATGGATCGAGTTCATTCATTTCTGGTGGAGAGGTAGTTCATGGATGTGGGTTTCGATGCTGGGTTTGGCGGAGTGCAACGATGACGAGATGATCGTTGGCGATGTGGGATTGCTGCTCGTGTTTCTGCAGTTTTTGAGCGAGAGGGGTCAATTTCGATTCGATTTATATTTCTTCGATCTGGGTTTTGGGTGGTGTTCGCATGTGAGTTTATGACCGTGGGGAGTCGGCACGTTGATCGCTGGCGGCCGGAGTTGCTTGGGCACGTGCACGATAATGGTGTGTGCATCGGGTATTTTGATCTTTGGGGAAAACGAGATTTTCTTGGGTAAGTGCTTGCGTTATTCTCGCGTTCGACTCGAAGGGGATGTGGTTGGGTTGGCTTCGGGAAAGGCACGAGGTTTCCTGGGATGGTACACGAGTTTGTAGGGTGTTTGTCTCGAGTGTTTGGGTCGTGGGTTTCTGGTTTTTCTGTAATGGTAGGTTGCTGATTTAAAACCTATTAATGAAATATAGGTTGCAAATTTAAGTTGTATTTGAATAACTGAAGGCAAGCTTTAAAAGGTTATAACAAGTTTGATAAAAGAAACAAATGTATAAAGTTAAACTTGTTGTTTTGAAATTAAGCTAATCAAACTTTAAAATGTAAATTGAATTTACTTTCAAATTTAAATGTTAAGATGATTTCTATGGAAGTAATTTAACTTAATTAAAGTTTGAATTTTAATTTAAAAGAATATTTTGAATTTAACCATTAAATCAAAAGTTTTAAGTAATATCTTAAAAACTAAGTTTCAAAATTATATTGAAAATGAGTATGTTTAAATTTGATGATTAAAAGTCTTCTAAATTTCAAATTGATTTCTAAATACCTTATTTTCAAAATAAGGTTATTGTTTTGATTTTGGAAAACCAAATTTAATAATTTGTTTAAGTTGTTAAATTTGATTAATTCAAATAATTTATTTATGAAAATAAATTAGGTTAAATTATTTGGATAATTAACTTAATAATACTTATTTAATATGATTTGTTAATAAGTTAAGTTTGGTTTAGATTTATAGTTTCCTTAATCTATTAAAGATTTTATTTAGTATTTGAAGTTAATTAATTAATTGTTTAAATAATTTTAAATAATTTTAAATAATTAGTTAATTGTTTATTTAATCACTTAATTATGGATTTAATTAAGTATGATTACTTGATGAAGTAATCAATGGTTAATTTGTGAATGTATTTAGGGTGGTAAATTACTCATGGGAGTAATTTAATGAAAGTGATTAATGGATGATCACTTAAGGTTATCAATTAAAGAATTGATTAATATAATTGTTGAAGTTAATTAATTATGAAGTAATTAATTAATTAAAGAATTAAGGATTTTACTTAATAATGGAATTAATTACTGGTTAAGGTAATTAATTAAGAAAGTAATCAAGAATTATTAATAGAAGTAATTAGAAAATAATTGCTTGTTAAGTAATTAAAGGTTAATTACTTAGTTAATTTTAGTTAATTAATTAATGTGATTAATTAATTAACGAATATGATTAATTTAAGATTAATTACTAAGTGTAATTAATTAAAAATGTAATAAATTAATAAAGTAATTAATTAAGGATTTATTTATTAATTTAATTTTTTAATAATTACTTAATAAAGTAATTAAAGATTAATTAATTAAATTAATTAATTAAAGGATTAATATAATTAATTAAGAAGTTAATTAATTAAGATATGTAATTACAAATTA
Organism: Allium cepa; assembly: GCA_030765085.1. NCBI lineage: Eukaryota > Viridiplantae > Streptophyta > Magnoliopsida > Asparagales > Amaryllidaceae > Allium > Allium cepa. The sequence continues at coordinate 107,118,920 of CM060946.1, forward strand.
TTAATTAGTGATTATGATTAATGAGTTGATTAATTACAAGTTAATTATTTTATTTAAGAGAATTATTAATTTATAAGGTTCATTAATTTATATAATGATATCAATCAAGGTTCACTAATTTAAGTGATTAATTTAAGTGTGATTAATTAATTATAATTAACCGAGGTTTAATGAAATTAACTATTGTTAATTAATGGAAGTAAATGAATGATCATTAATTATTGTAATTAATGATAGTAATTAAAGGTTAATTACTAAATATGGATAAGGATAATTACTTGAATGTAACCAAAAGATAATTAATCAGGGAAGATTAATTAAGGAAGATCATTAGATATGACTAATTTATTTATTTAGAATAAATTATTGAAGAAGGATTTAAGTAATCCAATTTATTAAGAGTTAATCAATTCTGCTTGGTTGATTGATTGTTTCTGGTTGATATTGGATGATCAATATTAAATGATTGATATTGGGTGATTGATGGATTGATATTGGATGATCATTATTGGTGATTGATATTGAGTGATTGATGTTGGTTGATACTGGATGATTTTGATATCTCTGTATGTGATATGCTGCTTTGTGAAGATGAATGATGTTATGAATTATCCATTGTGATAATGTGATTCATCTATCTGTTTATATCATCCTAAATATAAGATTATTGTTTAAACCCTTAAGTACAACTGGGACATTAAAATGGCGTTTGGTTTCGGTGAGACCGGGATCGTGTTTCCATATTTGGGATCCGAAAACCACATCGATTCCAATTAACCGTTAGGTCGTGAATCCAAGAGGAGCAAGTGAAGGCTCGAGGTGTAAGGGCTATACGTCAGTATAACTCTGTGGGCGATTCCGTAATGAGTTGACGGAATAGTGCTTATAGATTCGAGATGGTGAATCAGAGTGCAAGGGCTATGGTCGTTGACTCTGAGGGTGATTCCAAATGAGTGCAACGAGATAGTGCCTTCGGTTTCGTTCGAACCCGGAACGAACTTGTATGGATTGAATGCTTTCAGAACATCGTCAGGTGGACGATGAGCATTCTAAGATAGATGTGTTCTATAAAGGTAATCGTAGCCTCAATCCTCATCAACCGGGAATGGCTAAAACAGGGGAGGCGCAACAAGGCTTCGTGGGTAGCCCCTACTTGAGAGTGAGATTTACCCCTGTCTAGAGGTCCTTTTCTATTTCGGCTTAGTGTGTGGTTGGTCGCGCCAACTACGGGGTGGTCTTGTTCGAGACTGTCCAGTAAGGGATGGTTCCGGCCTTGTGTTGCAAGGGAGTTAGGGTGGCTCCTCAGTACGTTGATCTAGGCCACGTACTGTGACGGGCGGTACCCCTGTAGCCCTGCCATTGATGGAAACTCATTCTTCCTACGAGACCCTACGGTTTTGTTTGTATTACCCACTTTTGTGGCTAGTAGATGGAATTTAATGAATGTAACAATTTCGGCTATTTCTTATTTAATTGAAAACCCTAGACACTATTATAATATCACTGGATTTCCTATCAAATGTTTTGGTTAGCGTAAGGTAAAAACTTTTCCATGTTTATGTGTGGGAAGTCTTACGTGATACCTTTTCTTTTCAAAGGTTTTTCTAAAGTTAAGCAATTTGAAACCGTTTACTCACACCAGACCCCCGTCTGACCCGAGTGTTTATTTTCTGTTTTATTAAACTCTTGGGTACTCATATTATGTATGAGTAGTCAAGTGATTCAGGTTGCTTGACAAATTCTAGAGGAGTTATGGAGCAGGAGGCTTCCACGTGTAGATATATTATGGTTCCGCTGTGTTTGTTTGGTATTTGTTTCTGTTGTACTTGAGTTGTTTAGTTAGGCAGATGTTTATAACTGTCTGATATGTATTGTTTAAGTTGTGTACTCTGATTAATGTGATATTATGTAATATTTTATGTGATATATTATATTTCATTCGTTCCACGGTGAGTTCTCTGATGTTGTTCTGTTTCTTCTTTCTCTTTCTTTTCTTCTTCTATCCCTTTCTTTCTTCAAGATGATGCGATTTCCTGAAGATAGGAAGTCGGGTCGTCTCATCAACCATCATGTGATCAGCCAATAGGTGGATATGGTCAGGCTTTGAGCATTGTTTGGATCAGGTATGGTCTGAAAAAGGTGCGGCTACAAGGTGATGAAGGTGAGTGGAAGTTACAAAAGGGTTTCAAGGCAAAATGTGGCTTTTGTTGCACCATAGGTTTCGGCCCCTTGCTGATGTGGCTCGGCCATGGTATGTGGTGGTCAGGTGGTGGCTAGAGTGTGGGCCAGAGGTGGTGGAAGGTCAGGTTGTGGCGGCTGAAGGTGGTGGCCGTGGTTGAACATGAAGGTGATGGTGCAAATGGTGATTGGCTACCATTGTTTCAAGATGTTTTACAATAGTTTTTGTGGGATTTTGGTCCATGGAAGGCCACGGCCTAATCATTACATAGGGGGAGGAGGATGAGGAAGGTGGTGGAATAGGTCGGAGAAGGTGATGGTGGAGTGTGGCCGAACAAATGCAAGATGAAGGCAAAGCAAAAATCACTTGAAAATCAATGGAAGAGGTGGAAAAAGAAATGGAAAGAAAGACATTACCCAAAGTTTTCTTTCAGATCTGAAAGTATGGATGAGAAGTGCAGAGAAAGAATTGCTTTCACATGAATTTCAGAAATAAAACTCACGGTTATAGTGGTGGAATGAATGGCCAAAGAAATGAATGCAAGAGTTAGGAAATGAAAAGGTGAGAGTCGGTGAAAAGACTTAAGCAACTAAAGAGTTACAAACCTTTCAAATTTCCTTAATTTATTTATATAAGTTTAAATTACTGAGAATAATAAATAATTTCATTAAAATTTAGAAAATGCAACAAAATATAAAGTATATATAAATATTTATTAATCATATAACGTAAAAAGTAAGAAAATAGCACAAAATTGCAAACTGGTCTAAAAAATGGAAAATAAACAGAATGAACTTTGGAAAATTTATATGGACTTGTTAAAATATTTATAACAAAGATAATAACATAAAAAAAATTCATTCACAAATAAATATATAAATTTTAATTTAAATATAATTTAAATAAAGAAAATAGCAGAAAAATGGAAACTAGGCTTTAAAATTTGAAAATAAATTCAGTAATCTTTGGAAAAATTCATACATCGCTTTAGAAATATTTAAAAGTCAAAATATTCATAAAATAACATATTAACACATATGAAAATAAAATATAACAAGGAAAATATGATTTATATAATTTAAAATAGACAAAATTGCAAAATAAAACAAATTATACTCAAAATTGAAATATACATAACTTTCACAATTTAAATCCGTTTTCAACGAAACGAAAGGAAGTATTCAAGTTATTAAATATATTTTCATAGTAAAAGATAAAATTTAAGAATATAAATATTTAAATTTTAAATTTAAATGTCAAAGTTTGACCAGTTTGACCAGTTTGAACAGAAATTCATCTTCTAGTAAAATATCTGATTTATACCGGTTTGAAATTATAATTGACATAATAATCAACACTTATATTTGAAAATGAAATGTTTGAAATAAAACAAATTTAAAAATTTTCAAAATGAAATAAAGTCAAAATTAAAATATACATAAAAATCTAGGGTTGTTACACTCTCCCTCACTCAAATCTTTTCGTCCTTGAAAAGAAAGGAAATGGAGAAACAACTAGAAAGAACAATAGGTTGGAAGACATCCCGAAAGAAGGCAGGGAGAAAGTAGCTAGGAGGGAAAGTAGGTTGAAAGACAAGGATGAACCATTATTTAAACCATTATACATTTCAATTAAATTTTTTTTATAGTATGATGAATAGTCATTTGATTCAAATCTGATGGTTCAAAGTAAACAATACTTAAAACATTTCAAAATCTTTAGAGGGGAAAATAACTAATCAAAATATTCTCTATATAGTACTTTATCAAGATAATTTTATCAAAAATACTTTATAACTCGATGTCTTAACAAGTTTATCCTCGTTCCTGTAGATTCTGGTAGTGCGTTAATTAGGCGCAAAGCTAGACTTATCTAGGTACTTAGTAGACTTATTTCAAAACCCAGTGAAAATACTTGAAAAAATCATTTAAAACAGATATGGAAAGTACAATCCAAACAAATCAACCAAACCGAAATAGTTGTCTAACCATGGATCGCAGATACATAATGGTTACGCCTGGATCCCCCAGGAAACAATCCGTGTCTGTAAGCTTTCTCAGCTCTGCAAGTTACGCCATGATGACTAGTAGAGTGCAGGATACACAATGGTTACGCCTGGATCCCCCAGGAAACAATCCGTACCCCTAGGCCGTCTCAGCCAGGCAGTTTCGCTACTAATGGGACCTACATAGAGTGCAGGATACACAATGGTTACGCCTGGATCCTCCAAGAAACAATCTGTACCCCTTGGCCAGCTCAGCCAGGCAGTTGCGCTATACAGTCGCGCTCATAAGACCACGGAGATCGATGTGGAATTCGATGGACACTAAAGTATCATATCCGGAAAACCCAAATGAAAGAGAGAGAATAATATCGATATAATGAATCCACAGTGTGGCCACAAAGTGGATATCAAGTAGAAGGCATTTTCCGTATCTTTACTTCGAAAATATATATCATATAGTACCTTTCAAAGTCACTTTCAAATATCATACTTATATAAATTCCATTATATATAAGATTTCATTTCAAATCGAATATTTTCCAAATCCATAGTATATCAAATCATACTTATATAGACTTCGATTATATAAGATTTCAACTTACAAATTGAGTACCTTTTCAATTCAATATTTTCAAATCAACTTCATACTTATACAAATCAATTTATATATGTTCGATAACTCCCAAATCAAGTATTTAGTAAATCAAGGTTCTCAATTTCAAACTATTCAATATCAATTTAGTTTCAAAATCATATATGATTTCACCAATCACTTCATCCAAATTACATATATTCAGTTTCAAAGTTTCTTAAAACAATAGATTTAGAAAATAATCCAAATTTCCAAATCAACAAAATTTAGGTCAAACAAATTCATTTCCATTTCAAACATATATTCACTTCAAAAATCATAATACTTTCGAAGTTATAAATCTTTCGAAACCAAATACTTGAAATCATTTCACTTTGAAAATCATAACATTTAGAAATCATACATTTGAAATCATAAAACATTCCTTTAGTTCTTTATATTTCACAATTTTATTCAACTAAACCCAAATCTAAAATTTCCAATTTTAATTCAATTCAAACAATCAGTTTCAATTCAATTTAGTTTTCCAACAAAACCATTTCAAATATTATCAAATTTCAAATATAGATTTGATTTACAAAATAAACTATTCAATCTTAAATATGTTTCAAGACTTAAATATACCATATTTCAAACCTAAATTTTATAATTTCATATATCTCAAATTTTACTTCATTATTACTTACATATGTCATCATTTCGCAACATTACATTCGATCGCTCGCTTAGTCACACAAGTTCACTTTTGAACTAGTATTGTTTATTCGACTTCCCTAATGCAGACTTCGATAGGGATTCTCGGCTAAAAGCCATCAGTCTCCTTGCATAGCCATATACTATGATAGAGAATTCTAGAATCAAGCCCAAAATCCATATCAAATATTCCCCATCAAGAATCAAATGAAAAATCCTAACATGAAATGGTGTAATTCGCCTCGAACTTGTATACTCAAACTTGGATCAAATTAATTATGCGAATAAAACAGCATACGTACAACTTATGTATCTATTCCAACTTGTTGAATATATAGTTTCATAAAGATGTTACCAAGTTAAAACATTTAAAACCAAATTTTTCCCAAACATTTGAAGACTAATTTTTATCCAAAACATTTCAAAACTAAATTTCATATTAGTATAATTCAAAATAGTCTTATTTATTTACTTAACAAAATAGTTTCAACTTATACAAATCATATTATTTTATACTTGAAGCATACAAACTAAACCTATATTCTTTATCAAATACTTTATACCTTTCAAAATTTCTTAGCTTGAAAAGTTTACCTTGATTCAGAAGTGCTCGAACCTTCAAAATAGTCGAAGAAATCATAATTTCAATCCAAGAGTTGGAAATCAACACTAAATCAGTAATTCAATTTTAAAAGTTAGGTTTCAAATCCGAAACTCGAGGACTGAACATCGGCTTACTTTATATATACAGATCTATCTTTCGAATATGAAACCATACTTCGAAATCTAAAATCAAAATTGGTTTCACAAAATCACTATCATAGCAAAGCTACTAGAGTGGCCTCTCCCCCACTCAGAAACTCGAAAATCAATGTCGATGATGCATGCATTCATCACCGAAATTATTTTCCAGTGACATAAGCGGGTTCTGGACTTCAATTAACTTAAAAAAAACTTCTTTGAAATTCCTTTGAAATCATTGGAATTCATTCGAATACATTTGAAACATTTCTTATTCAGAAAATATCTTTAAATCATATTATTATTATATATTTTCCAAAATCTTAAAACCGATTTCAGACACCAGAGTTCGATTCCTCAAAATTCAAATTCAAAACCCTTCAGTTATAAATCATTTTTGTATAAATCAAGTTTCTTAAAATTTCAAAATTTCAAATTCTTTCAAAGCTTCAAATTTTCATTTTAAAAGGTATAAAATCCTTATCGAAAACATTTCACTTTTTATATACAAAATACGGTTATCCTTAATAATTTCGATGTATGCACAATTTCAAAATACAATCAAACACAAATTTTCAAGGGAATCAGTGATGAATTTCCAACAAACAGATATTCAATTTAGAGGAATTCTAATCAAATAGAGTTCTGGTTCGAAGATAAGCTCGAACAAAGATGAGATAATTAATTACTAAATAGAAGATGGATAAGCCTTTATGAATTGTGGGCGACTTTAACTTGGTCAACCGTGAATTCAGGAATATAACCAATGCAGAAATCTAAGACAAATCGACATTCGATTGCCAGAGATAGAATCTGAGTAGAGCAGGAGATAGATAGCATCGTAAACCGAGGATACAGAAATCTCTGGTGAATCAATGCTAATTGTAAAGGAGTTTCACCCATTTACAAATCATTTAAAAATTGGCGGAATCACCGATCTTTAGAGAGGTCACTCCGAAGTGGGGTCATGAAATGCCCCAAAAATCAAAAGGATAAAATAGGGAAAACATGACTGGATTTCAGAACAAGTGGGAGTGTTCCAAAGTTCATGGAATCCTAATCGATAAGAATCCTAACCAAGAGATTTCTAACAAGCTGGATTCAGAAGGGATGAAGATTAGAAAATCTTGGTTTCAAAATAAGAAAATCTTTATGCCAAAATAATCGTTGAAAATCCTTTAAAATCATTTGGAAATTATTTTGTACTTCGAAAATACGTTCTCTCACAAAGAAAGGATTTTGAGATTGATTTCACTCATTCTAGGGCATTTCTACCCCATCTCTAATGAGTTTTTGCTCCGCAGGCTAATGTTTGCCTAAAACCAAAGCTCTGATACCAACTGTAACAACCCTATATTTTCAGCCATTCACATCCATACATATCGGACTTGAATTGCTCAAAACATCACATTGTAAATAAATTTGGAGCAAATGAAATACAATCACAGAATCACAGACATAGAAATATCAGAATAACTCGCAGCGGAAATTAAAATACCATAGTAGTTCATGAAGCTACTATAACAAACTCTCAAAAACATAATACATAATATCAGTCTGAAACATATACAATAGAAATCCAAATACATAGAAGTTTATGAATACCAGAACTGAAATAGAACAACTGAACTGAAGGGAACAGATAACTAGACAAGCAGAATCTCCAGCGATTCCTAGCTCCAGAAAAGAAATCCAAAGCTGTGAATACTCAGGCTGACCCGAGCGTAAACTAAAATACAAAACACTCGAGTCAGGACAATATATACTTATATAATATAAGCCAACTCAAGTGAACTGTAGTAGAAATGCACAATAACTTAAATGATGCTTGGGATCGCCCATCCTTTAAGAATCAGTTAAACTATAAATTAAATACATCCCGTGGTTAAAATTTCAAAATGGTATTTTATACTTCAAAACCAAATTTCATTTCAAAATTCAATATCATTCAAATCCATTTCAAAATTTCAAAATATCATATCTTCCCAACCACATTCATTTTTATTTAATTTAAATACCATTACAAAACACATTTCAAAATAGTTTATATTTCGAAACAAATTACTTTATTTTAAATCATAAAATGAAGTTATTATATTTAATAATTAAATTATTAATTTCTAAAATTTTAGTCTTTCGAAATTCATTTATTCACTTAATTTATTAAAACAGATGAAAATTCAACTTTCCCAGTATTTAGAAATTGCTACAGAAAGTTACATTCAAAATAGTTCAATTTAACAAAAGATAGCATTTAAAAATGCTGTAATAGGGTTACGTTAGTTTCAAATAAGACTTAGTTAAATTCAACAATTATAACATTTACAAAAATGCTATAATAGCCTTTAATTAAATTTAGCCATTTGGTACATTATTATCAACTACAGCATTTACAAATGCTGTATTATCATTTACATTAGAATTAATAGCATTTCAGAAATGCAGTTAATTAACTTCAAATATTCAGTATGATTTCACAAAACAATTATATTTTTATATAAATCATTTTTAACTTATAAAATCATGTAATTTCACTTTTAAAACAATCATTCAAATACCCTTATATTCATGATTTTATAAAGTTAAATCTCCATTCAAAAATCAAAATTTAATAATAATTCACTTATTAAATTCCAACGTTAAAATTTTAAATTCATTAAATTAAATTTAACTTAACGCTTAAGTTTAAAATTTTCATATATAACTTAATTTCATTTTTATTTACTTAACTTAAAATTAACTTTTAAGCCAAATTCACAAATTTCCAATTTTAGTTATATTTCAAAATTTCAACTTAAATATTAGTTCATTGAACATTTTAACTTTATTCAAAATTCATTAATATATTATAAAATAATTTTAAATTGATTTAATTCAAAATATCATAAATTTATCATATTTTCATATTTAATTTAAATTCCATTTATCACCAAATTATAATTTCCAAAATAACTTACATTTCAGATTTTCTAACTTTATCATTTATTTATTTCACTTAAAAAATTCAGAAAATCAATAATGCTTTACAAAAATCATTTTTTTAATCAAATTTAAATCAAAATATTATAATATTTACATTTCTAAAATATTTTAAATTTTTTAGAAAAACATATTTTAACAATGGTCTTTATTTCATTTTCTGGCCTAGCTAAAGTGATACGGGTAATATATCATTTCAACCGGTAATTTACAAAGAAAACCCAGGTTTGATCATTTCAAACCCGCATTCCCAAGTAAATGAAAATAATTGAAAATCATTCAGGCCTATCATTTTAGCCCATAATGATTTTCTCCTATTCTAAAGTCCGTTCGGGTATGTATCATTTCAACCCATAGTGATTCTAATCTAAAGGGAACTTGCTGTGTGATAAACTGATAAAAATAACAAAACAGCATAATATAATAGTAACAGATGTTATAACAGGTGTTTAAGCATAGGTGAACATCATATAATAAAAATATAGCAGGTGTAACAGGATAATGCATTTTACAGATTTAAAAGGGGTCAATTTACTAGTTATATATGTACATATTGTCTGGTGAGAATAACTCACTTGTTCAAAGCTGGAGATTGCCACCAAAGCAAATAATACTGACACTACGAAGGCACGACAAATGATCCAAATGTGTGGAGAGAGCCAAGATATGATCTTGTGAACAACACAAAAACAAGACAAGTATAAATATGATTTCAATACAAATTATCAAAAGAAACAATTTAGAAATGAATGCAAATATGAATCAAATTCTTTGACCATTGCCTCTACCATCATGTGATCAGCCAAAGGGTGGATATGGTCAGTCTTTGACCATGGTTTGGATCAGGTATGGTCTGAAAAAGGTGCGGCTACAAGGTGATGAAGGTGAGTGGAAGTTACAAAAGGGTTTCAAGGCAAAATGTGGCCTTTGTTGCACCATAGGGTTCGGCCCCTTGCTGATGTGGCTTGGCCATGGTATGTGGTAGTCAGGTGGTGGCTAGAGTGTGGGACAGAGGTGGTGGAAGGTCAGGTTGTGGCGGCTGAAGGTGGTGGCCGTGGTTGAACATGAAGGTGATGGTGCAAATGGTGATTGGCTACCATTGTTTCAAGATGTTTTACAATAGTTTTTGTGGGGTTTTGGTCCATGGAAGGCCACGGCCTGATCATCATAGAGAGGGAGGAGGCTGAAGAGGGTAGTGGAATAGGTCGGAGAAGGTGGTGGTGGAGTGTGGCCGAACAAATGCAAGATGAAGGCAAAGCAAAAATCACTTGAAAATCAATGGAAGAGGTGGAAAAAGAAATGGAAAGGAAGACATTACCCAAAGTTTTCTTTCAGATCTGAAAGCATGGATGAGAAGTGAAGAGAAAGAAGTGCTTTCATGTGAATTTCAGAAATAAAAATCACGGCTATAGTGGTTGAATGAACGGCCAAAGAAATGAATGCAAGAGTTAGGAAATGAAAAGGTGAAAGTAGGTGAAAAGACTTAAGCAACTAAAGAGTCACAAACCTTTCAAATTTCCTTAATTTATTTATATAAGTTTAAATTAGTGAGAATAATAAATAATTTCAGTAAAATTTCGAAAATGCAACAAAATATAAAGTATATATAAATACTTATTAATCATATAAGGTAAAAAGTAAGAAAATAGCACAAATTGCAAACTAGTCTAAAAAATGGAAAATAAACAGAATGAACTTTGGAAAATTTATATGGACTTGTAAAAATATTTATAACAAAGATAATAACATAAAAAATGCATTCACAAATAAATATATAAATTTTAATTTAAATAAAGAAAATAGCAGAAAAATGGAAATTAGGCTTTAAAATTTGGAAATAAATTCAATAAGCTTTGGAAATTCAAACATCATTTTAAAAATATTTAAAAGTCAAAATATACATAAAATAACATATTAACACATATTAAAATAAATATAACAAATAAAATATGATTTATATAATTTAAAATAGACAAAATTGCAAAATAAAATAAATTATACTCAAAATTGAAATATACATAACTTTCACAATTTAAATCCGTTTTCAACGAAATGAAAAGCAGCATTTAAATTATTAAATCTATTTTCGTAATAAAAGATAAAAATTAAGAATTTAAATATATAAATTTGAAATTTAAAATCAAAGTTTGACAAGTTTGAACAAAAATTCATCTTCTAGTAAAATATCCGATTTATACCGGTTTGAAAGTATAATTCACATAATAATCAAAACTTATATTTAAAAATGAAACGTTTGTAATAAAACAAGTCTAAAAAATTTCAAAATGAAATAAATTCAAAATTAAAATATAAATAAAAATCTAGGGTTGTTACACCCTTAATAAAATCCCACACTAATGTAAAAAAATCAGCCCAAATATTATGAAGTAGTAAAACAATGTCCCCTTTTCTTTTATTGCTTAGGCCGTATCCTTTGAGAGAAAAATGGTTGTTCGTTCCTCTATTCTTTTGCTCGAAAATTAGGGCTTTTTATAAATTGAGGATGCCGACTTCAGTAGCTCGATCAAATGATGTTTTACATCCCTTGCTTTATCGATCGATGGTCTCTACTCTTTGCATAAGGCTCCTTCAATTTTGATTGAGTTCGATTATGAATTCGGTATGTAATTTATGCTTTTTTCTTTTCTCGTAGTTCTCTTGAACTCGATCGAGGATTCGAATATTCGATTCTGCTCTGTGTTATTGCTTGAACTCGAATACTCCTCATGTCGGTTTAAATAGGATTGGAATTCCTATAAATTCATTTGTATATTTCATTTTCGAATTCATCTGTTTATATGCTTGGTCGCTGATCTTCGTATGGATGCTTCTGATGATTTCTGACTTATTCAATTTCATATATTTGATTTCTTGATTATCTTGGCTATCATGGCTTTGACTTTGGCTTTCCTTGATCATTACGGCTTTGATTTTGTGGCGTTGGAAAAGCCAAAGGGTCAACAGGCCAGGTTTTACTACAACTACTTGAGATGTGGTTGGATAATATCCTTTTTCGATTAGGTATGGCTTCGACCATTCCTGGAGCCAGGCAATTAGTTAACTATAGACATATTTTAGTTAACGGTTCATGAAAACAAAAATTCTTTTTCTACGAACCCGACGAAGAAATTTGGTCGTTCCTATTCCTCTGACTTCGGCCACTTTGATTTTTATCACCTGGCTTTGACATGGATTTGTTCGAACTTGCCTTGGATATTTTTCTTTGTGCTTGTTGACTTCGGCCAGTTGATACTATGATAATTTTTACTGTATATACTTCTTTTTGAAATTGATTGACTCACGGCTTCGACTTGATTTTTGATATCACCTGACTTCGGCTTTGATAAAACTGTTAATTGCTGTTTGGTTTCAATGCACTTGAATATGTCTTCATTTGTATACTCGAATCTATACTTGTTTGGTTTGATGTTGAAATCACAGTGTGTCATTTGCGACCTGATGTATATATATTCATCCACTCACTCCATCATCATTTTGTTTCACTTAGGTCTAGTTTTCTTTGTAAGTTTGCACTTTGATTTCATGTGCTTGCTGTCTCATTGCGGTCTTGTACATTGTGTTCTCATTTGCTTCGATGTAGTTTGCATTCATCTGTTATGTCTTGATCGTCTTGAACTGTTTGCATTTCCAAGAGTCTGGTTCATCTTGAAGTCTACATGTGAGTTGTATGCATATGTACTAGATTAAATGATCTGATTTACTTCAGTCCTGAACTTGGTTGCTATATACCTTTCGATTCAAGCTTGCATACCGTGTTCATGTGGTCTGCTGTTAAACTTGGTTTTGATTGAAGTTGCACTTGTTTTCATACACGTCACTGTGTGGTATATAATTTTGAATCTGGTTCCATGTAACTTTGTGGAGTTTGGTTGTATTGGTCATTGTTTTTAGGCAGTTTTCATTGCATCACCATTGACTGTTGATATTACTTTATCAATCTTTCTGTTGCATACCTGTGCATGTCACTATTGCATTTCTTCGATCCAGGTTCCATTGATGGCTTCACTTTGGTATTGTTGCCTGGTACTTGAATATGGTCTGCACTTCCACATGAGTTCATATGAGTCTCCATTGGATAGCTGCTGTGCACTTGTCTTTGACGTTGAGGTTGCTGCACTGTGCAGTCTTTGCTTGCATATATGTGTCAGTGTTGCATTTTCTTGTAGTGCACCTGAGTTGAATCCAGCTTAGAGCTCGGGTTTGACTTTGTGCTCAATATCACGACTTAATATTTATTTCACTTGAGTTAAACCCGGCTTTTCATTTGGGTTTGACCTTGTGCTCACCTGTCCCTGCAGTTTTATTAAGTGTATATCGGTGTGCACGGCCTTGTTGCATGTACAGTGATACATTGTGCACGTCACAAGTTGTTCGTGTCTGATGAATTCAAAATAAATGATGACGAACAACCCAAATAACCGAGGCAAATAATATTTTCAAAATGCACATTTTATTTTACACTGCACAAATATTTTTTTTTCAATTTTACCATGTTAGTGTATATTTTGCAGATAACTTGGATGCTGGATTCAAGCTGGAATAGAGTTGAAGATAAATACGAGTGAATGAGCGATATATAGTGAGGTGCTAACGTAAATGAAAATTGTGATGTAGTCAAATTTGTATTTTAATCGAAATTGTGAATGTATAGTGAGATCTCAAATTTGTACTATTCATAATTGTAATAAAATATTTTTTTAATAAAATATCCGTTTGAATTTAAATTCTGTGTTATTTATTTTTTCAGCAAATATTTATTAATTATATGAAAAATAAAATAGTACATTAAAAAATACATTTAAATAAGTATATATATGTTTATTATCATCAAACAAAAATCATATACTTGCATATTCAACACTTATGACAACAAAGTAATGCAAAGAGAAACAGGGCGACTATCCCTTTCGATAAAAATGGAAGCTTTCAAGCCCATTTGAAAGCACTGCAGAGTGATCCCCAAGTGTCAAAGGAGTCAGAAGGTATCTGAAGCCACCTTCCGACTAGTTCAAAAGCTCTGGGTCGAAAGGTGCCAACCCGCATCTATAAATAAGACCCAAGAGGTCTGGTTTGGGGGAGCCGATTTATTCACTCTATACTTGTATTTTCTTAACTGTGCAAATTTGTAAACCCTAATTTGTAAATCAAATTAGAGGAAATTGATCGGCATAGTCAACATTGGATTAATAAAGGGAAGATTTCAATATTTTTTATTATATAGCTATTTGGAGTCTGTTATTGGATTTAACTATGTTCTATATATATCGACTTCATCGAAAGGTACCTCCTGAGTGGGTCGAAACCCCAGTTTTTCCAAATAACCCAAGTCCTCGAATCCAAATCACAACTCGCCAAATTTTCACCTTTTAGTGGATCGAAACCACAAACTTAACCTATTTTCTCTTAGATTTCTGAATCAGCCCCAAGCCATTTAAGAAACTGGCTTTCGACAAGGTCGAAACCATCTAAAAAAAATCATAATCTTGAAGCCTTAGATCCAACCTTAGGGACCACAACCGTTTCGAAAGGATAATCAACCAGCTTCAACAAGCTCAAAAGGCTCGAAAGAAGGGAGTATAAGTGTTTCGACTCATTCGAAAGGTTGATAAAGTAAAATCTCCACTATAAAAACCTATTCTAAAGGATAAATAAAAGGAAATACCCACACCCAAACTTCCTCTTCTTAACTAAGAGTGACCTAAAAAGGGCTAACCATTTCCTTAAATCTACGTTGGGGTGTTGAAAAGTTTTCTTGTTAACATAACCAGACCCCACCAAGTGAGTACATTCTATAGAACAGTTATCCAAAGAAGTTCGTAATGCATATGATGTCATCATATAATGGAATGACTGATCCAAGACAAGATCTACTAAGGTATGGATGACATATGGATAATTCCCTATGTTACGGATATAGTAAAAGGCATGAGCTTTCCTATATTCTTAGACAATATAGTGGTGGTTCACTCGGAATGCACAGAGGTCCATATCATCTTTTGACCAATTTAGCAAAGAAGTTTATGGAGCAACTCGGGCTCTATATTACTCGATCGAAGGATGTAATATGCTTGTCAAATGTTGATAAGAATTCAAAAGAGACTTTGGAGGACTTCTTGAAGCAATTTAATGTTGTAGTGTTTAGAAGTAAGTAATCTAAGGGAAGAGATTATGTAACGACCCATCTTTTCGTCCCTCCAAAGTTGACACTTAATACATCTGCGGTATTCAAATGTCGGGCATCCAAGTGTTGGAAAGGCATTTTGTTAGGGTAAAAAGAAAAAGAATAAGGAAAATAAAATCTCACAATATAACAACATTATACAATATAACAATGACAGTAAACCAACCACTCTGAGATACATGGTATATTAGACTCAATAACAAACTTCATCAGGCTGGACAGTTATAATTTCTCGACCATACAGTTACCATTGTTTTTATATAATAATACAATGGAAAATAAAAATACTACGGTAGGTGAATAACCAGCTCTACTCCATGAGCTCTATGTCCCACAAACGTCAACTTGGAAAAACTCGGTCTGACCCGAGCATTATAATAAAATAACACGTGGATCAGTCTGGAAAACCAGCCTGTGAGAACTCAAGAATTATGGTGAACATATAATAATTCTATGAGACTACATCGCTAAATACAGAACGGATTTTACCTAACAAGAACATCCATATATGAAAGGATGGAACCAAATTAGAACAAAACCCAAATTTGAAAGAATGAGCATAAACAGGATCAAATTCCAAACTCAAAGAATGGACATAAATAATTAAACATCGAGAAGAGCTCCAGGCACTTCTCGATACAACTAAGAAAAACAATTCATAGATTTGAATCAAAAACACGGAAGGGAAATTTTTCAAAACTGGCCGGGAGGGTGAACCCCCTTTATCGAAAGTATACATCTAGACAATATACTTAAGAGGATCAATTTCTCTGTGACTATCTCGAAAATGTATAAGCCGGACCCTGCCAACCTTACTGAGTATCCAAGTATTTCGCATCTCCATGCCATACAACCTGATCTAATCTAGAGTAGATGTAAAGATACCCTAATAGAAGCAACCTAATATAGCTTGACGTTTACTCATGCTTGGTTTTAGTCTTTTCCGTCTAAGGATATCATGCTAAAAAATGAGCAACAAATCATCTTAAATTGACGAAACAAAAAAATAGCAGAATCGGTAGTAAATAATTCAACTATCAAGAACAACAAAATGATCATATATGGAAATTATGTTTTATGCCCTTATCACCACTCTTTAACTTCAAATTTATACTATCCCTCGATTAACAATGAAGCTGGATAAGTTGGGGCATTGTTTCCTTTCAGACCTTGCCTCGACGTACATTCTTAACTATTGACATAGAGATGAGTTTCCATATCTCGACATTTAGTGTTAAGTATATGCCTAAATCCTTTCCATACAAGTGATACCGTTAAAGGAAATCAACTTACCTATCCTTTCCATAACCGAATCAAAATTTTAGACTAAAAACGAACATGTGCTTGGTTTTTCACATCACAAACCTTTATAAAGCACATTTAAAAACGCTCTTTGAAATATTATTTTTAAAGAGAAATTGTATTTCTAAGTGTATTAAAAAGAAGGGTCAAAAACTTATGTCATTAAAATATCATTTACTACAAACCAAAATAACTCACGCTTAGCTTTATTTCTAAACATTCCCTTTTTAAAGATTTTCTTATTTATTAACTATCATTTGTAACTTTAAAATATAACATTTATTATCCGAAAGATAATTATGTATCTCTTATAACTCTTTTATAATCAATTTAAAACAACATTTGTTATCAATTTAAAATACTTTTATAAATTTAAAACAATGCTAATCATCTTGAAAGATAATTAATATAAATCTTTTATGAATTTAAAACCACGTTAATTACCCCAAAAGAAAATTGATCAAATTTATAATCTTTTCATAAATTTAAAACAACACTGATTATCCTAAAATATAATTAATTAAATTTATAATCTTTTTATAAATTTTAAATATTAATTATGCAGAAAGACAATTAATCAAATTAATAATCTACTTTATAAATTTAAAACAATATTAATTATCCCAAAAGATAATTAATCAAATTTGTAATCTTTTTATAAATTTTAAACAGCTTTATTTCAAATTCTGAAAAACACTTGAAAATATAGTTTAAAAAAAATTCAAATAGTAAAAACGTAGCTAAAAAATTATTTTGTAAAAAAGGCACAAGTTCAACACATACAGGTTTAAGAATATGATATTTTCATAAGCGTCGATATAGCGATAATTGCTATTAGGACACTTACACAAATCAAACAGCACGTCATAAATATTTCAACTAAACACCAATATAAGCAACATAAGAATATAAGTAAATAAATATTGTAAAAAAATCCCCTTAGAGTCTCTTTACAAAAGTCTCTTGTAAATCACACATAGGTATGTCTATTTAGAAGTATTCTACAATGACCTATTCGCTACGTATATACTTTAACTTTCGCTTACTTTTGTTCCTTACAAAACAATGCTATTTTATGAAATATGTTTCCAAGCGGGAATCAAATCCAAACAAACAAACAAAACAATGTATAAACTATCATTCAAGCATTCAATAATAATTTATAGCAACATAGATATCATATAGTTTATTTAGAGGTGGGTAAATAAAATGATTCGCCTTTCTTATTACTAAAGACAACGCTTAATACATCCTCGGTATTCGTGTGTTGATCATTTAGACATCTGAAAGATAATTCATTAGGGGTGAAAGAAAGAAAAGATAGAAGAGAGGAATACTAAACAACACAGAATCTCACAACGTAACGGAATAATATATATTACTCAACATAATATATTAAGAGTCATTTCAAAAATATTACATCAAAGTCATACTAGCACAGATTCTACCCTAGGACAGTTATAACAGTCTGTCCCTACCTAACAGATACCATATACATATAATAAAGAAGAAACAAGAGAAATAACCGGCTATCGATGAAGCCACCTACTCCAAGCTCCTCCAAGATGAATCTGTGGAAAACCTGAACTACGTGACAGCCCATTCAAATTTTAGCACCTAAGGGTTTAGGGAAAAGGGATAATAAACTCCCTTTATGAATATCCAAATCATTTTCTAAAACTTCTTTTATAAATACCCCAAAATCATTTATAAAACTTCTTTATAAACCTTTCCTGATTAAACAATTTCCTAAATAACCTTAAATAAATTTAGCTTCCTTTAATAAGCAATCCATTTTATAAATCTTCTTAGTTTATAAAATCTTCTTCGCTTAAAACTTAAATCGATTTACCCAAAAACACATTATAAATTTCCAAATTCCTTTGTAAAACACTTCATAAAAACTTTTTTTTATAACATGGAAAACCGTTCCCATTTATTAAAAACATCTTTAATAAAAACCATTTGTCAAATCGTTCTTTAAATATCTTGTTCAAATTAAAATAACTTTGAAACCATCTTTAAAAAATGAAATATTTATCTTTACAAAATCAACTGAGGCTTAGCGATCACAGTGATGCTTTTAATTTGGTTTTACTTATCCATTCTAACATGACATCACATAACAACAGGTATATAATGGATCAACACATAGCCATCAATCAATCTTAAGTAAATGTCTAAGTTAATTGTAATAGCAAAATGGTGTTTCATTTTTCTAATAGATGTCATATAGTTTTCCATCATATGGGGTTACTTAAGGGAAAGTGACACAGAAAATCCCTTGATTTATAAAAAAATTGAAATGAAAACAGTTTAAAACAAAACTGATTACTTAAACTCAAAGCGGTTTTAAAATAAATTAAAAACCTTGTAAATGAGAATCAAATATTTGTTAAAAAAGGTAATTAAACCTTATTAAAACATAATTTACTTTAGTTAGAGATTAACTAAATAAAACCCCTTTTTAAAATAATAATTAATTAACAATTATCTTAAATAAATAATTAAAGAATAACTAATTAATCCTTAATTTAGTAATTAAAAAATAAATAACTTTAATGAAGTAACAAATTAGGATTAACTTGATTGATTAACACTTAAGTTTTAAAACTATTAGTAACAAATGATTAAGTCCTAATTAACTTTATTAATTAATCAATCAATTAAATAATCATTAAATAAATAGATAAATAAATAAATAATTGTTCTATAATTGCTAAATTAAAGCTAAGGAACATTTTCTAAAAAGATTTTAAGTCAAAACAAGTTTAGATTGGGATAAACGTTAGATTTTCCGAACTGCGTGTATAGCACATATTGTTATACGGACCCGTAATTTCAAAACTTGCTTTTTAAGAAAATTAGCTTCAAAACTATATTTTTACAATTTAAAACTTATAAAAAGTTAGAAAACACCTTTCAAAAAGTTTCTAGGTGGAAACATGTTCTAGATTTGGAAATAGTTTGGTTTTTGCAAACTGTGCGTATAACGACTATTGCTATACGGGCCCGTAGTTTCAAACTTAAAATTTTGATTTTCAAACATTTAAAAACTGAAAATTTGAACTCTTGTATCTTTAAAACATGAAAATAAACTTTTGAAAACCAAAACAAAAGTTTTATACTTGAAAATTTTCTTATTGAAACAAAATCAAACTTTCGATATACTTGAAAATTTTCTTATTGAAACAAAATCAAAAGTTTTATACATTTGTGTCATACTCACATACAACAAATATAACACTCCAACATAATAATATCACACCATAACAATATATCACCATCGTAAACAAAGTATTACTTCACAATACTAACTTTTTCAATATTCGAGTTATAATCTTTATGGCCTACTCAAACTTCGCCATAAGCAATCAAAACCAAATCAACATAAATGCATGCATACACAATATATAACATTGCCACATACATAAGTAGCATTTTAACTCATTGTAATTTTTTCTAAATTTTCGATCCCGAAAATTCCAAATAGTTAGGAAAAGAAGAAAAGAGATATGAGAAGAAACAGAAATAGAACACAGAATCTCACTATCGCAGTGGATCAAAATATAATATCAAATAAAATAACTGTTATACAAGGAAAAACTGTATCAGTTAATATACATTAATACATCAGAGTTACAACATTTACACCATCACTGGACAATTAACATTAACTTGACCCAGAAAAACTACAACAAGATCACAGCGAAATACACTCCATACGTTCCTGCCATCCAGCTCGCCTTCTGAGCTCCAAAACGTCCTTACCTGAAAATCTGTAATGCTCGGTCTGACTCGAGCATTACATCTAAGTAACACCCGGGTCAGGTAAGAAACCAGCATGAGTAAACCCATCTAACATGAATGACAAAATCATACAACTTATATATATATATAACCCGGGCAACTTGTATCAATTACAAATTCACAAATTGTTATAGACATTACTTATTTCACTCATAAATTTCTAAGTACCAAAAATTAGATTAAATAGTCCAATTCACTTAAATCATTCCAGTCCAGCTTGTTGATTTCACATAACAATCTATAAAGAATCGAAGTGGTTTCGGGTATTTACTAATACCCGACTCCGGTCTCTTTGAATCCAATGTCATCTAAACCCAAGTATCCAATTAAATACAATTCAACTTTAATTACCGGATAACACTTTTACACAGAAATTTATAATTGATAGATAATCACATTATCACTGTCCATCCAACATATCATATCACAAAGCAATTCATATCAGAGATATCAACCAATCCAAAGCACTTGTCATCTTTCAATCATTCATAAGCAGGATTTATCACTTTCATTACTTACATTAATTAATGATCCTCTAAATACTTTCATTAGTTAATTATTCTTAAATTTCATTTAATAATTAACCTTCAACTTAATTACATTCATTAATCAACCTTGATTAATCACAATCAGAAATTAACTTTCCATAATTACTCCGTCAATTATACCAACTCCTTGATTAATTATATTAATTAATCCTTTAATTACACTGAGGAATTATCACTTAATTTCTTCCACCAAGTAGTTATCCTTTAATTACTTTCCACCATGTAATTTCCTTTTAATTAATTACATCCCACAGTTATCCACTAATTACTTCATTAACTAATTACACCTTATTAATTACCTTAAGTAATTATACTTAACCCAACATCAAATGATTACCTTTAATTACTTAAACTTAATTAATTAACTAAAATTAACCACGTCAACTTAATTAATTAACCACGTCAACTTAATTAATTACACCAAGTAATTAATTCCTTTAATTACTTCATTAAGTATTTATTCATAATAATTCTTTGGATCATTTATATATGTATAGATATATATAACCTTGAAAAATCTTTGGATCATTTCAAACTTATAAAAAACCCCTTTTTTTACTTCAAATATTTTCAAAACCCTTTTCTTTTGGCAAAAGATTCAACAAAGGGAGATTTATCTTATATAACAAAGATATATAGCTTTGTTTATTGCAAATCAATATTTAAATTTGATTACTGTATAAAGTCACTTACCATATTACTTACTTTCATAAAGTAAATTTCTATCACGGAAATATCCAATTTCCATTTTATTTCATCATATATTTCACAAATATACCATTCATTTCAAAAACCATTTTACAGTTCTTATCCACAAATTCAATATCAATTTCATTCAAACCCGTATGATGTACACATATCATCCGTACGCAAGATCAATCTGATCGCTCACTCGATCACACAATTTCGCTTTCGAACTAGTATCGTCCACCCGACTTCCTAGTGCAGACTTGGATCTGGTTTCTTGATCAGAAACCGTCATTCTCCTTGCATAGCCATAACTATGATAGAGAATATCCAGAACCAATCAACAATCCATATCCAGGTTCGCCGTCGAAGATCGAGTGAAAAATCCTAACTCAGATCGATATACTATCTTGAAATTCCGTGCTGAAATCTAGATCAAATCACTATGCAAACAGAATAATATACATACATCCTACGTATTTATCTTTATTGATTATTATCCAAATCAATCTCCTTTTCTATTCACATTCACTTTAATTTCTATTTACTTATTCACATTTGCCTCAATCCTCTTTGGATTATCACTTTAATTCTTATCTTAATGGGTATTTAATTATAAACAGTTTGCACTTTGACCATCTTAAAATTAGAAATAGCTTGAAAAATTAAAAATAGACAAGTAGTTGAAAAATAATTATTACTTTGTAAAATAGTTAAGTAATTATAAAATAGTTGGAAAATAGTCAAATAGTTATATAAATTTTAAACAATTGCAAAATAGTTGTAAAATAGTAATTAGTTATAAAGTATTAAAAAACAGTAATTAGTTTATAAAAAAGTTGCAAAATTGTTAAATAATTCCAAAAGTATTTATAAAATAAGTATAAGATAGATTTGGGTTTAATAAGAAAGGTTGTATATATAATGAATAGCTTAGAAAAATAGATTTGTACTAAAACAATTTATTTTGAAAATATTCCAGAGTCAAACTGTTCAATTCCCAACCTCCATTTCCAATCAATTCAATTAAAATTTCCACTTCCATTTAAATTAACTCAATTCCAATTTGAATAACTTCAATTTCCATTGAACTTGATCTTTTCCTCAATTCAAGTTGAATTAATCCTCAATTTCTTTCCAAAATTCAAATCAAATTCCATTTGAATTTACTTATTCAACTTTAATTTCAATTAATTCAAATAAATTTCAAATTGAACCAATTTCAATTTATTTCAATTCCAGTTTGAATTAATCCCAATTCAAATTTTCCATTTGAATTTTAAAATATCCCTCTTCAATCAAAATTCTAATTAATTCAAATCAAATTCAATTTGAACTAATTTAATTCAAATTTCAAATCTGAACTATCCCGAATTATATAAATTCGTGTTTAAATTTTAAATGTTGATCTGATCCTTTAAATCAAATCAACTTATATCTTTAAACCATTTAATTCTAAATCCAAATTCCATATTTTTAACCTATTTCAAAGTTCAAGTAATAATAATTCTAATCCCTTTTTAAACAACTCAATCTTTGAAATTCAATTTATCACCAAATTTCAATTTTGAAACCAAACCTCTGAAGTTTTATCTTAAACATTTAAATCTTAAGTCCAAAAGGATTCCATTTTATCTTAATAATGGGTATATTACTATACCCCATTTCTTCATTCATTTAAACAAATCCAATTTCTGCTTAAAGATTATTAATAACAATAGGATGGTATCATTCAAATTATTTTAAAACATCCATCCATTTTCAATTTCCAGATTTCAAACCCATTTTGTGATCACACAAACTCCCTATTCAAATCAACCATTTAACTTCCCAAGTCAAATCCCAGTTTCGTCCTAAAATTGGAAATTCAGGTTGTTTGTTCTAAACTTATTTAACTTTCCCAAATTTAAATTCAATTTACTTAATCCAGTCAACCCTACTCAAATTCGAATTTCCACTTCGAATTTCAAAATTCTTTCCCCACTTATAAGTTCAAAACTTATATCCCTTTGGGTTTTCACATCTCATTCCAAATACAAATTTAAAACTCAACATTTAGAGTTTATCTCAAATCGTCTTTGATATTATGTATATCCACACACACACACATATATTAATTTCCTTTACACACCAAGTTACCCTTAATTTTTAAACTACCTTTGGTTTTAAATTCAAAACAAATTCCTTTAGAGTTTTCAAACAACGCTTGTTTGAAATAGGACCCTTTCATTAAATACATTAAATAATATTATTTATTATTTCTTTATCACTTTGAAACAAATTTCTGGACCTAGATTTTAGAACTTCACCATTTAGATCATCCTCAATTCCTATTTATAAGTCATACTCACTTAAATGTTTTATTTCCCTAAAGCATTTCATTTTGCTTACTCATTAACACACATTTCATTATTAAACACAACAATCGTTTATGATAATAACCGAGATTATCATGTCTGGAAATCAATTCAATATTATCTTATTCTAAAACTCCTCCACAAATTCAGGATTTTAATTTCAGTTTGGATCCATTTCAAATTTATCTTCATTCAATTTCAATTTGGTTGTATTACTATTTGTTTGCGCCAAAATTGGTCACAAACCCCAAATACCGTGAAAGCACCAGTGTATGAATACAAATCAACAATATTCAAACACAAATAACAGATCTCAGCAAATAACAAGTGGCAAATCAGAAATAATCAACAGAGACACAAGTTTTATAGTGGTTCGGCTATCTCCGGCCTACGTCCACTCCAAAGTTTTATCCTTTTATTAATTATCCTTGCTGGTTACGAGTAATTACAGCAGTTACAAAGTCCAAATTCGAAATCAATGACAGTAATGACGATATGGAGTGATCCTGGCAGCGTCCGGGCGTGCTTCTTCTTTCCAAATTCTCCGACCCCTTTTCTGAATGACCAGGGGCTCTATTTATAGGCGTAGGAGGCTGATATCTGTCCTAAAAGTCCGGTAGACCACTTCTGGCACGTGAGGGGGCCCATACTCCCGGATTCTCGAAATCCGGGCCCACTTTGGGACCGATTTGAACTAGGGTTCGAATCGATCAAGAAAGCATCCAATCGAAGTGAAATTTGGTGTAGACATTCTTCCACATTGTGATGTCCCGGAAATTTGGGCAATATTTATTTAATAATTTCATTTATAATTTATTTTAAAATGTGAAATACTGATTTAATAATCCAATTTAAACATGTTTTTCTTTTGAAAATTTATAATCAGGATTTAAATTGAGAATCTTATTGTCTTAAAATGTTGAAAATATTTTTATGATAAAATTTCCTTTCTAAATTGATTTAAAAATATTTTATTTATAATGTATATATGTGTATACATTGTAAATAGGAGTTTTGATTTTTAATTTTAAATTTAATAAAAGATCTTTTCAAATTTATAATATATATAGGCATATAATTTATGAATTGATTTAAATTAAAATGAAATTAGTATTGAACCTTTCATAAGTCAATTTTATAAATCTATCTTGTATTTTCAATAGTAATTATAGTAAATATTTTGTTATAAATATATATAGTTAAGAATTGTATTTTTATAATAAAGTTTATTTTGTTTTATTTTAAAATTGTTTTGAAATAAATTTAGTTTATTTATATTTAAGTATAATATGTTGATTTGAAATCTTTTAAATAAAATATAATTCAACATTGTTCTTTTCTTTTTAAAAAGTTTCTTTTGTAAAATTTGTTTTAAATAATTTTTAAAATATTCAAGCATATTTAAATATGTAAAGATACTTCATTAGCAATCATTTAAAGACTAAATACATATGAAACATACAAGACATCTTAAATTTAAATTAGAATTGGTTTTATCTTTAATTAAAAACATTTGTAAACATAGAAATTTATTTTTATATTTAAAATCTTACATGTGTTAAGTTTTATGTTTATAATTTGACACTTGTAATTAGCTTTAAAATTCAAATAACAAGTGGCATTACTAAATCAATTTTAGATAAAACTTAAACATATCTTTTGTTTCAAACCATTATCATCTTTGTAAAATGAAAATTCAGATCTATTGAAACTGAAATCAACTTCACTCAAATATTCCACAACCCAAACCAAATCCATACTCTGCAAATCATATTCAATTAGATCTGCAATCAAAAGTTTATACCCTGCAAATGAATTTTCATCTGCATCTTCTGTAACCTGAAATAATGAAATCCAAATTCCCAAATCTGCAAGCAAACCAATTTCTTCAATCTGTAAATTCACTTTAATCTGGGAAGCATGCAGATCCAAAGCCTGAAATACATCATGTCATCATCAAATGAAATCCCCAGGCTTGCAAACAACATGCTGTCACCATTTTCAACTAGCCTGCAAACAATTTAATCTTCAATGATCAATGCAAGCAAAGTTGAAAATGGGGAGCATACAGACCAAACCATCACCAAATGCAGATCCCAGGCCTGCATACTTCAAGTTATAATCATCTCTAACTAACATGCAAGCAGACTCATGCATGCAAGGAACTCAGGTTGCAGAAAAGAATTACATTGGAATGCATGCTGTTTTTTTCAATCTAAGGTGAGTAAATCAATGTTTTAAAAACAGTTACTACTTTTAAAAAATCCAAGCTATCAAGAATTTGCAGAAATTTAATGTTTAATACACAATGCCTTTTAAACAAGCAAATTAAACAGAAGAAATTAAGACTGTTTTGTTCTTCTCTTTAGTAAGTTACCTCAATTTCTATAAATTGTTGAAAATTTTATTTGTGCATGAGTTGAATATATGCTTGACTGTTGAGTGTGATTATGTTTGAATATATTTGTTGACTGTTGTGAGATAATACCCTGCATATTTTCTTGAATATGCAGAAAAGAGTGGTGCTAATTGTTTCTGAAATCATGCTTCTGTTATTACTTGAAATTTAATACAAATCCACATCTTTATGTCTGAATTTTAGTTAGAAATTATTGTATAAACATATGGTGTTGTTTAGCATAGATTAAGTTTGTAATTTTATTTCAGAAAAAGTAAAGACTGTTAGTTGTGTAAATCAATAACAGTACACAATAGCTTCTAAAAGTAAAATTATCAAACAACTTTAATTTATTCAATCAAGTTTAAAGACTTAATGCATGTTAAACATGGATATTAAAACATGTTTCAGGTCTTAAAAACTTCTGTGTTGTTAGAGATTTAGGACTGTGCAGTTTTGGTATTTTGGAATTTTGGGTATCTGATCTCTTAATTATTCAATCAAAGTTAAAGCTTTGATACATGTTTTAAACTATGGATATAGAAGCATGCATCAGTTTTAATATCTCCTGAGGAGTTAGAAATTTGAGGTCTGTGCTGTAATTTTGGTATAACTGGGAATATCAAATCATGAAAAGGGTTTTTGAGCTTGGATTGCTGCCTGAAGGTGGGAAGTTGACTGGAGAGAGTGGGAGAAATAGAGGAAAGGTGATCAGATGAAGGTGTTGACAGTGGGTTTTTTTTCAGGTTTGAATCCCCTGTTTAAAGTAGCAAGGGTCATGATCTGTCTGAATTATGTGGTGGTTCGAGTGGACTGAGGATTTGGGGTATTGCAGTGGGTGTATAGGTGGAGCATTGGATGGAGATGAGGTCGTGAAATGGCCGGAGTAGGATGAAGTGAGAGTTGACAGGTTTGGTTAACTCTGGTGAAGTTGTGATGTGCAGGCATTGGGTGACTCGGAGTAGAACCCGTGCAGTTGGTGTTATAACCCGAAGTAAGTAGCGTTTTAACCCGAAGTAAATATTGATGGCCTCGGGTTAGTTGTGCAGAGATAACCTGAAGTTGTGTTTTTTTTAAAATCTGAAGAAAAAAAAACTCCACATGTTTAAAAGCTATGATTTAATTCAAGTATAGGTTTGAATTGAATTCAAGTGAGTTTTGAATTCAGAAAGTTTTAATGATAATTTAAATTTAAGGAAGTTTTAAATTTAAATCTGGGAATAGTGTAAGTGTAGTTTCAGGTTGTAAATTTGTGCAGTGTTGTTGTTTTTTTTAAAATCTGGAAACCTAAAAGTGTTTAAAGGCTATGATTTAAATTCAAATAAGTTTATGAATTCAAAAAGTTAAATGATGAATTTAAATTTAAAATAAGGTTTAAGTTCAAATTTGAAACCAAGTGTAATATAGGTTTCAGGATTTTTCTGAATCCAGTTTTTATTTTAAAAACTGTATTGTTCTTTTAAAAATTTAAAAGCAATGATTTAAAATAAGTATAGGTTTGAATTGAATTCAAGTAAGTTTTGAATTCAGAAAGTTTAAATGATAAATTTAAATTTAAGGAAGATTTAAATTTAAATCTGGAAAAAACAGTAAGGGTAGTTTTCAGGTTTTAAATCCAGATTTTTATTAAAAACAGTTTTGTTTCTTTTTAAATTTTTTTAAAGGAATTCAATGTTTTAAAATTAAGATTTGAATTCAGGTTTGAATTTGAGTTAGATTCAGGAATACTTTGAATTCAAAATGAAACATTTGAATGATATGCAAGATTTAAAATTGGGTTAGAAATCAAATTCAAATATGATTTCAGTTTTTACTTTAAAACCTGTTTAAATTCAAATCAAGTTGAAAGTTTTAAATATTTGACAGAAATGTTATTAAGAAGAATTCAAATATGGATTTGATTTCAAACAAGGTTTAAATTTAAAAGATTTATTTCTTTTAAGTATTAAATAAAATTATGATATGTTAACTTTAAATTGAAAGTTGAATTAAATTTTAGGAATGTATTATTTTAATACATTTTGAATATTAATTAAGTTATAAATAAGTAAATGAATTATTTTGGAAATAATTAAGAATTTACTTATTTATTTGATTTTAATTTATAACTTGAATTAATTTATAATTAAAAATGATTAATGTATAATTAATTCAAGTAAGGAATTAATGGAATGTTGTTAATTATCTAAGGATAATTAATAATTAATTAATATAATTAATTTTGATGGATTAATTAGATTAATTAATTTAAGATAATCAATTGTAATTTAAGTATAATTACTTTATAAAAGTAATTAAGGGATTAATTATTTATTGTAATTAATTCCAATAATGTGCTTTGTTAAATTAATTAATTTAGTTTAATTAATTTAAGAATAATTTAATGATAATAATTACTTAATGTAATTTATGGAGCAGGATTACTTAGAGAAGTAATAATTACTGGATTGTAATTATGGAAAGATGTTTTATTTTAAGAAAGTAATTGGGATAATTACTTTTGTAATTAATTAAGGATTAATTAATACAGATAATTAATTATTGGATAATTAATTTATTAAAGGAGTAATTAAGAGTAGTTAATTACTGGATTTAAATATTAATCAAGGTGATTAATGATTAGATTAATTACTAAATGTAATTAATTTAATTGAGTAATTAATTTAAATATTAATTAGAGATCATTAATTATTATAATTAATGATGTAATTAAGAATTGTTTAATTAAGAATTAATTAATTAATTAAGTGATTAATTAATTGTAATTAACTAAGGATAAATGTAATTAATTATAGTCAATTAATTAAGTAATTAAATGTTAATTACTTATGATTAAGGTTAATTAATTTTATGGAATTAATTTAAGACTAATTACTTATTGTAATTAGTGAATGATTAATCATAAATGTTTAATCAAATTGAATACTTAATGAATGATTATTTAACTAGGTTGATTAATCAATAAATTTATAAGCAAAATTTATAGATGGATAATTAATTTAATTTATTTTTAAATTAATTAAGGATAGAAGTAATTAATTTAATTCATTTTAAATTAATTATAAATGATGGATAATATATCATTGCTTTTGAATGATATTGATATACCTTTGGATGATTGTGATCTCAGAAATGAGATGAGTAGTATCTATAGGATATGGATGCTTAGTTATAGTATGATGGATTATTTGGTTGTGATGATTGTTGTTGTGATGTTTGACTGTTGAGATGATTATCTGTTGTGATAATATTATGGGTTATCTGTTATGATGTGAATATGTAGTTTATCTATCTGTGTGTAATAGATAAAGATAAAATGAGTTAATTGTTTAAAACCCTTAAGTATAACTTGGACATTAAAATGGCGTTTGGTTTCGGTGAGACCGGGATCGGGTTTCCATATTTGGATATCCGAAAACCACATCGATTCCAATTAAACGTTAGGTCGTTAATCCAAGTGGAGCAAGTGAAGACTCGAGGTGTAAGGGCTATACGTCAGTATAACTCTGTGGGTGATTCCGTAATGAGTTTGACGGAATAGTACTTATAGATTCGAGATGATGATTTAGAGTGCAAGGGTTATTGTCGTTAACTCTGAGGGTGATTCCAAAACGAGTGTAACGAGATAATGCCTTCGGTTTCGTTCGAACCCGGAACGAACTTGTATGGATTGAATGCTTTCAGAACATCGTCAAGTGGACGATGAGCATTCTAAGATAGATGTGTTCTCTAAAGGTAATCGCAACCTCAAGCCTCATCAACCGGGAATGGCTAAAACAGGGGAGGTGCAGCAAGGCTTCGTGGGTCGCGCCCACTGGAGAGCGAGATTTACCCCTGTCTAGAGGTCCCTTTATATTTCGGCTGTGTGGACGGTTTTTGAGCTCCAACCGTCGGGGTGGTCTTGTTCGGAACTATTCAGTAAGGAATGGGTCCGGCCTTGTGTTGCAGGGGAGTTAGGGTGGCTCCTCGGTACGGTGATCTAGGCCACGTACTGTGACGGGCGGTACCCCAGTAGCCCTGCCATTAATGGAAACCCATTTTCCCTACGAGACCCTACGGTTTTGTTTGTATTACCCACTTTTGTGGCTAGTAGCTGGAATTTAATAGATGTAACAATTTCGGCTATTTCATATTTACTTGAAAACCCTAGACACTATTATAATATCACTGGATTTCCTATCAAATGTTTTGGTTAGCGTAAGGTAAAAACTTTTCCATGTTTATGTGTGGGAAGTCTTACGTGATACCTTTTGTTTTCAAAGGATTTTCTAAAGTTAAGCAACTTTTAAACTATTTACTCACACCAGACCCCTGTCTGACCCGAGTGTTTATTTTCTGTTTTATTAAACTCTTGGGTACTCATATTATGTATGAGTAGTCAAGTGATTCAGGATTGCTTTGACGAGTTATGGAGGAGCAAATGGAGCAGGAGGCTTCTGCGTTGTAGTTATCTATTTTCCGCTGTGTTGGTATCTCTGAGTCATCTCTCTGAGTTGTATCTTGTACTGTTTAGAGTTGTATAACTAGACAGATGTTTATAACTGTCTAGTATGTGTTGTATTGGCTGTAAAACTCTGATGTATATGATACTATGTAAAGTATTTATGTGATATATTATATTTGATTCGTTCCGCTGTGAGATTCTGATGTTGTTTGTGTTCTTCTTTCTCTTTCTTTTCTTCTTCTATCCCTTTCTTTCTTCTTAGCGATGCGACTTCCTGGAGTATGGAAGTTGGGTCGTTACAACGTGGTATCAGAGCAGTAGGTTGAGTGAATACCTAGGCTCTGTAGTGGTGTCTTTCTTGAGAGAGCGTACTTGTAATTTTAAATATAAATATATTTAATTCTACCTATCTGTTGGGTTACCTGTTCAGGTTTTCCAATATAAGTAATAAAGGTAGATAGTGTAGTGGTGTGAGTAACACAACTACTAATGGTTGGAAGTCCGAGTGTTTGAGCTTGGAAGAGATATGCTAGGGCAGTGTTGGGCATCTTGAGTAGTTTGGCAGTTTGGTGTGAAGGGTTTTTCTGATCTCTGAAGGAGAATCTTTTCAAGATTCAGAGTGTATCTTTGGATTTTTAAGCTTGATTTCACTCGTGTGAGAGGATTTTTCTTGAGTCTGGATCAGTTTGGAGTACTGAAGCCAGCAATGATATTTTGGCAACCTTAGGAAGGAGTTCTGTCTGTATTTGAGTTTGAAGCTCAGTTTGGCAGAGTATTTTGTGCTTGGTTTGAAGTCGAGTTTCCTGAGGGATATCTGTCTTCTGCAGGCTCTTTTGTGGAAGTGGCTGGTGTAGCTTTGTGGTTCAATAAGTTTTTGGGTAAGGAAGTTTTTGGCAGCAGTAGCAGCAATGAGTGGCCTGTCTCTTCGATGGTTCTGAAGTCTCTGTGATTCTTTTGTCAGTAGGCCAGGCAGATGGTGAAGCTTGTCCATTTCTTCTGGAAGATCAGCTGGGTGTGATATTTGTGGTTGAAGGTGGACCACTGGTTTCTCTTTTGATTTGAAGGCTTTGGCTGTTCTGATTGTTGAAAAGAGAACAATCTGAACTGAGTAGAATCGCAAAAGTGACTTGCGATGATCCGGAGTTTCTGAGTAACCTTTGTTTGGATCGAAGCATCTCTAGAAGATGTTTGAGTTATCGAAGTGGTTTGATATTTTCTGGATGTCTTCAAAGGAGTTAAGTTTTGCATCCGCATCAGGAGATGGAGTTCTGTTTCGACTTGGTTTTTTGAGATTTTATGGGATTTGATGAACAATGTTTTCTGGGTAAGTTGATCAAGTGTACCTGTGTTCATTAACAACATTCTCGAATCAGAGTTGCGCAGTGGAAGCATGGTAGCAGCTATTCCAGAATTAAAGAAACACCCTATTCATTGGGATTTGTGTTTTGTCTTGGATCAGAAGATTTCTACAGAAAATTCAATTTTATCTGGAGATTTGGATGTCTTGGGAATCTGTTTTGTTTCCTGAATAAGTGTAGTTTGTCTGAAGTCTTCTGATATTTGTAGTAGAGTTTATGTGATGGATTGGATTGATCTAGAAGTTGAAGGCAGCCCAGGATCGACAGGAAAGATTTGCGGATAAGAGATTGGACCTTTCTGTTTTCTCTTAAAGGTTAAGTGATTGATCTACAGGATTGGATTGCCAGTTTGGATAACTGGGATTCGATGAGTTTCACGTATCTCTGAGGGAATACGTGTATGATCTATCTCTGGTTGTGGAACCAGCAGTTCTGGAGTTTTGGTTGTTGAGTCAGACTTGTTTGTAGTCTGATATCTTTTCTTGTGTTGTAGATATAGTTGTATAGGAGTTTTTGGAGCTTCTTAGTATTGATTGTTTGGATTCTCTTGAGCGAGTATCCCGGTATATATTTATACCTAGGGGAAACTCGATATAATTTTATCCAGAATTTATCTGGATAATTAGATTTGTTTGATTGGTTGAATTGGTTGTCTTGATTGTTAGCATATGTTGATATGTGCTTGTGTTTTAAATAAAATCTTTAAAGAGATTATTAAATTATCTTTGCTTTTAAATTTCGGGGACGAAATTCTTTTAAGGGGGAAGGAATGTGATGTCCCGGAAATTTGGGCAATATTTATTTAATAATTTCATTTATAATTTATTTTAAAATGTGAAATACTGATTTAATAATCCAATTTAAACATGTTTTTCTTTTGAAAATTTATAATCAGGATTTAAATTGAGAATCTTATTGTCTTAAAATGTTGAAAATATTTTTATGATAAAATTTCCTTTCTAAATTGATTTAAAAATATTTTATTTATAATGTATATATGTGTATACATTGTAAATAGGAGTTTTGATTTTTAATTTTAAATTTAATAAAAGATCTTTTCAAATTTATAATATATATAGGCATATAATTTATGAATTGATTTAAATTAAAATGAAATTAGTATTGAACCTTTCATAAGTCAATTTTATAAATCTATCTTGTATTTTCAATAGTAATTATAGTAAATATTTTGTTATAAATATATATAGTTAAGAATTGTATTTTTATAATAAAGTTTATTTTGTTTTATTTTAAAATTGTTTTGAAATAAATTTAGTTTATTTATATTTAAGTATAATATGTTGATTTGAAATCTTTTAAATAAAATATAATTCAACATTGTTCTTTTCTTTTTAAAAAGTTTCTTTTGTAAAATTTGTTTTAAATAATTTTTAAAATATTCAAGCATATTTAAATATGTAAAGATACTTCATTAGCAATCATTTAAAGACTAAATACATATGAAACATACAAGACATCTTAAATTTAAATTAGAATTGGTTTTATCTTTAATTAAAAACATTTGTAAACATAGAAATTTATTTTTATATTTAAAATCTTACATGTGTTAAGTTTTATGTTTATAATTTGACACTTGTAATTAGCTTTAAAATTCAAATAACAAGTGGCATTACTAAATCAATTTTAGATAAAACTTAAACATATCTTTTGTTTCAAACCATTATCATCTTTGTAAAATGAAAATTCAGATCTATTGAAACTGAAATCAACTTCACTCAAATATTCCACAACCCAAACCAAATCCATACTCTGCAAATCATATTCAATTAGATCTGCAATCAAAAGTTTATACCCTGCAAATGAATTTTCATCTGCATCTTCTGTAACCTGAAATAATGAAATCCAAATTCCCAAATCTGCAAGCAAACCAATTTCTTCAATCTGTAAATTCACTTTAATCTGGGAAGCATGCAGATCCAAAGCCTGAAATACATCATGTCATCATCAAATGAAATCCCCAGGCTTGCAAACAACATGCTGTCACCATTTTCAACTAGCCTGCAAACAATTTAATCTTCAATGATCAATGCAAGCAAAGTTGAAAATGGGGAGCATACAGACCAAACCATCACCAAATGCAGATCCCAGGCCTGCATACTTCAAGTTATAATCATCTCTAACTAACATGCAAGCAGACTCATGCATGCAAGGAACTCAGGTTGCAGAAAAGAATTACATTGGAATGCATGCTGTTTTTTTCAATCTAAGGTGAGTAAATCAATGTTTTAAAAACAGTTACTACTTTTAAAAAATCCAAGCTATCAAGAATTTGCAGAAATTTAATGTTTAATACACAATGCCTTTTAAACAAGCAAATTAAACAGAAGAAATTAAGACTGTTTTGTTCTTCTCTTTAGTAAGTTACCTCAATTTCTATAAATTGTTGAAAATTTTATTTGTGCATGAGTTGAATATATGCTTGACTGTTGAGTGTGATTATGTTTGAATATATTTGTTGACTGTTGTGAGATAATACCCTGCATATTTTCTTGAATATGCAGAAAAGAGTGGTGCTAATTGTTTCTGAAATCATGCTTCTGTTATTACTTGAAATTTAATACAAATCCACATCTTTATGTCTGAATTTTAGTTAGAAATTATTGTATAAACATATGGTGTTGTTTAGCATAGATTAAGTTTGTAATTTTATTTCAGAAAAAGTAAAGACTGTTAGTTGTGTAAATCAATAACAGTACACAATAGCTTCTAAAAGTAAAATTATCAAACAACTTTAATTTATTCAATCAAGTTTAAAGACTTAATGCATGTTAAACATGGATATTAAAACATGTTTCAGGTCTTAAAAACTTCTGTGTTGTTAGAGATTTAGGACTGTGCAGTTTTGGTATTTTGGAATTTTGGGTATCTGATCTCTTAATTATTCAATCAAAGTTAAAGCTTTGATACATGTTTTAAACTATGGATATAGAAGCATGCATCAGTTTTAATATCTCCTGAGGAGTTAGAAATTTGAGGTCTGTGCTGTAATTTTGGTATAACTGGGAATATCAAATCATGAAAAGGGTTTTTGAGCTTGGATTGCTGCCTGAAGGTGGGAAGTTGACTGGAGAGAGTGGGAGAAATAGAGGAAAGGTGATCAGATGAAGGTGTTGACAGTGGGTTTTTTTTCAGGTTTGAATCCCCTGTTTAAAGTAGCAAGGGTCATGATCTGTCTGAATTATGTGGTGGTTCGAGTGGACTGAGGATTTGGGGTATTGCAGTGGGTGTATAGGTGGAGCATTGGATGGAGATGAGGTCGTGAAATGGCCGGAGTAGGATGAAGTGAGAGTTGACAGGTTTGGTTAACTCTGGTGAAGTTGTGATGTGCAGGCATTGGGTGACTCGGAGTAGAACCCGTGCAGTTGGTGTTATAACCCGAAGTAAGTAGCGTTTTAACCCGAAGTAAATATTGATGGCCTCGGGTTAGTTGTGCAGAGATAACCTGAAGTTGTGTTTTTTTTAAAATCTGAAGAAAAAAAAACTCCACATGTTTAAAAGCTATGATTTAATTCAAGTATAGGTTTGAATTGAATTCAAGTGAGTTTTGAATTCAGAAAGTTTTAATGATAATTTAAATTTAAGGAAGTTTTAAATTTAAATCTGGGAATAGTGTAAGTGTAGTTTCAGGTTGTAAATTTGTGCAGTGTTGTTGTTTTTTTTAAAATCTGGAAACCTAAAAGTGTTTAAAGGCTATGATTTAAATTCAAATAAGTTTATGAATTCAAAAAGTTAAATGATGAATTTAAATTTAAAATAAGGTTTAAGTTCAAATTTGAAACCAAGTGTAATATAGGTTTCAGGATTTTTCTGAATCCAGTTTTTATTTTAAAAACTGTATTGTTCTTTTAAAAATTTAAAAGCAATGATTTAAAATAAGTATAGGTTTGAATTGAATTCAAGTAAGTTTTGAATTCAGAAAGTTTAAATGATAAATTTAAATTTAAGGAAGATTTAAATTTAAATCTGGAAAAAACAGTAAGGGTAGTTTTCAGGTTTTAAATCCAGATTTTTATTAAAAACAGTTTTGTTTCTTTTTAAATTTTTTTAAAGGAATTCAATGTTTTAAAATTAAGATTTGAATTCAGGTTTGAATTTGAGTTAGATTCAGGAATACTTTGAATTCAAAATGAAACATTTGAATGATATGCAAGATTTAAAATTGGGTTAGAAATCAAATTCAAATATGATTTCAGTTTTTACTTTAAAACCTGTTTAAATTCAAATCAAGTTGAAAGTTTTAAATATTTGACAGAAATGTTATTAAGAAGAATTCAAATATGGATTTGATTTCAAACAAGGTTTAAATTTAAAAGATTTATTTCTTTTAAGTATTAAATAAAATTATGATATGTTAACTTTAAATTGAAAGTTGAATTAAATTTTAGGAATGTATTATTTTAATACATTTTGAATATTAATTAAGTTATAAATAAGTAAATGAATTATTTTGGAAATAATTAAGAATTTACTTATTTATTTGATTTTAATTTATAACTTGAATTAATTTATAATTAAAAATGATTAATGTATAATTAATTCAAGTAAGGAATTAATGGAATGTTGTTAATTATCTAAGGATAATTAATAATTAATTAATATAATTAATTTTGATGGATTAATTAGATTAATTAATTTAAGATAATCAATTGTAATTTAAGTATAATTACTTTATAAAAGTAATTAAGGGATTAATTATTTATTGTAATTAATTCCAATAATGTGCTTTGTTAAATTAATTAATTTAGTTTAATTAATTTAAGAATAATTTAATGATAATAATTACTTAATGTAATTTATGGAGCAGGATTACTTAGAGAAGTAATAATTACTGGATTGTAATTATGGAAAGATGTTTTATTTTAAGAAAGTAATTGGGATAATTACTTTTGTAATTAATTAAGGATTAATTAATACAGATAATTAATTATTGGATAATTAATTTATTAAAGGAGTAATTAAGAGTAGTTAATTACTGGATTTAAATATTAATCAAGGTGATTAATGATTAGATTAATTACTAAATGTAATTAATTTAATTGAGTAATTAATTTAAATATTAATTAGAGATCATTAATTATTATAATTAATGATGTAATTAAGAATTGTTTAATTAAGAATTAATTAATTAATTAAGTGATTAATTAATTGTAATTAACTAAGGATAAATGTAATTAATTATAGTCAATTAATTAAGTAATTAAATGTTAATTACTTATGATTAAGGTTAATTAATTTTATGGAATTAATTTAAGACTAATTACTTATTGTAATTAGTGAATGATTAATCATAAATGTTTAATCAAATTGAATACTTAATGAATGATTATTTAACTAGGTTGATTAATCAATAAATTTATAAGCAAAATTTATAGATGGATAATTAATTTAATTTATTTTTAAATTAATTAAGGATAGAAGTAATTAATTTAATTCATTTTAAATTAATTATAAATGATGGATAATATATCATTGCTTTTGAATGATATTGATATACCTTTGGATGATTGTGATCTCAGAAATGAGATGAGTAGTATCTATAGGATATGGATGCTTAGTTATAGTATGATGGATTATTTGGTTGTGATGATTGTTGTTGTGATGTTTGACTGTTGAGATGATTATCTGTTGTGATAATATTATGGGTTATCTGTTATGATGTGAATATGTAGTTTATCTATCTGTGTGTAATAGATAAAGATAAAATGAGTTAATTGTTTAAAACCCTTAAGTATAACTTGGACATTAAAATGGCGTTTGGTTTCGGTGAGACCGGGATCGGGTTTCCATATTTGGATATCCGAAAACCACATCGATTCCAATTAAACGTTAGGTCGTTAATCCAAGTGGAGCAAGTGAAGACTCGAGGTGTAAGGGCTATACG
This sequence comes from Allium cepa, assembly GCA_030765085.1. Lineage (NCBI taxonomy): Eukaryota > Viridiplantae > Streptophyta > Magnoliopsida > Asparagales > Amaryllidaceae > Allium > Allium cepa. Next base: position 107,157,117 of record CM060946.1, read on the forward strand.
TCAGTATAACTCTGTGGGTGATTCCGTAATGAGTTTGACGGAATAGTACTTATAGATTCGAGATGATGATTTAGAGTGCAAGGGTTATTGTCGTTAACTCTGAGGGTGATTCCAAAACGAGTGTAACGAGATAATGCCTTCGGTTTCGTTCGAACCCGGAACGAACTTGTATGGATTGAATGCTTTCAGAACATCGTCAAGTGGACGATGAGCATTCTAAGATAGATGTGTTCTCTAAAGGTAATCGCAACCTCAAGCCTCATCAACCGGGAATGGCTAAAACAGGGGAGGTGCAGCAAGGCTTCGTGGGTCGCGCCCACTGGAGAGCGAGATTTACCCCTGTCTAGAGGTCCCTTTATATTTCGGCTGTGTGGACGGTTTTTGAGCTCCAACCGTCGGGGTGGTCTTGTTCGGAACTATTCAGTAAGGAATGGGTCCGGCCTTGTGTTGCAGGGGAGTTAGGGTGGCTCCTCGGTACGGTGATCTAGGCCACGTACTGTGACGGGCGGTACCCCAGTAGCCCTGCCATTAATGGAAACCCATTTTCCCTACGAGACCCTACGGTTTTGTTTGTATTACCCACTTTTGTGGCTAGTAGCTGGAATTTAATAGATGTAACAATTTCGGCTATTTCATATTTACTTGAAAACCCTAGACACTATTATAATATCACTGGATTTCCTATCAAATGTTTTGGTTAGCGTAAGGTAAAAACTTTTCCATGTTTATGTGTGGGAAGTCTTACGTGATACCTTTTGTTTTCAAAGGATTTTCTAAAGTTAAGCAACTTTTAAACTATTTACTCACACCAGACCCCTGTCTGACCCGAGTGTTTATTTTCTGTTTTATTAAACTCTTGGGTACTCATATTATGTATGAGTAGTCAAGTGATTCAGGATTGCTTTGACGAGTTATGGAGGAGCAAATGGAGCAGGAGGCTTCTGCGTTGTAGTTATCTATTTTCCGCTGTGTTGGTATCTCTGAGTCATCTCTCTGAGTTGTATCTTGTACTGTTTAGAGTTGTATAACTAGACAGATGTTTATAACTGTCTAGTATGTGTTGTATTGGCTGTAAAACTCTGATGTATATGATACTATGTAAAGTATTTATGTGATATATTATATTTGATTCGTTCCGCTGTGAGATTCTGATGTTGTTTGTGTTCTTCTTTCTCTTTCTTTTCTTCTTCTATCCCTTTCTTTCTTCTTAGCGATGCGACTTCCTGGAGTATGGAAGTTGGGTCGTTACACACATGCATGCAAGCTCCTGTAAAAATTTCATTGCATTTGGATCAACGGTTTGGAAGATATGATCCATTCGAGATCAAAGCTCCGTGTGTTCTGCCTGGTTTGAATCCATGCTTCGAACCCATCTCCTTCGACTCCATCCAAAGAGCGTGTACATCGACGACGTGTCGCGAATTCTCCGGACCGATCCACCTTTGTCGCCATATTGAACGCTTCTTTTCCTGAAGACGCGCTCGTATCCATGCTTTGTACCTCAGTTCGTATCGATAGGTACGAATCCAAAATCCCAAAACTGCTACGTCTTTTTCGTATCGATCCAATGCTTGATCGATACGAAGGACTTCTGCGCATCCATCCCATTACTCTACCACGACGCGAAGCGCATCGATTCGAAGCAAACTCTTACATTTCCTCTTGATCGATACGAACTGTATCGATTCGGACCACCATCGATACGAACCAACCCGTGTACACCTTATTGATACGAAGGAGACCTATGTTGTCATCGAGTCGAAGTCCACCTGTCCTTCTCTTTCGATCGATACGAAATAACCGAGTCTTGTTCATGCCGATCGATACGAAGTGTATCGATTCGAAGTCATCACTTCCTGATCGATATGAAGTGCATCGATTCGAACCATCCTTGCGCCGTGCCTTCGACCGATGCGAACTTGATGGAGTCGAACTTAACAACCTGATGGGTTCGAATCTGATGGATTCGAAATTAGCACCACCTTGACCCCTCGATGGATTCGAACAGCATGCCTTTCCTACCTTGCATCGATCATAACTCCTTCATATGGACTCCGACCTTTCCTAACCCTTATGATCATCTCCAATCAATTTCGTCCCGATCAGAGTTCAACCAAATTTTGACGACATCGATCGCTGCCTTGCTTCCAATCGATCTCCAATCCCGATATCCATCATTCCTTGCCAACTTGTTGATATTCCAGTTTTGACCAAAAACTGGGATAACACTTTGCCCCCCAAAACATGCCTTGTGATAAGAAGGCGTGTTTTGAATAGCTCCTGTTCCAATATCCAAAGTCCATAGTCATACTGCAGAGTATGTCATCCTTGACTGCTCCGAGTCGATGTCCAATTCCACATCTAATAACCAAAGCCTTAACCAATCCCTTATCCATCCAAACTCGACAGTCGAGTCCTGATCCATCCTTATCCCATAGCCAATAACCGAATCCACGACCTCTCCGGGTCGATATCCGAATCCATAACCTCTCCGGGCTCTTGCCAAGCGCAATCCACACCTGGCGACCGTGGTCCAGTGTCCCTGGACGTTGAGCTAACCTCTCCGGGTTCTTGTCAAGCGTACTTCACACCTGACGACCGTGGTCCAGTGTCCCTGGACGTTGTACAAAGCCATGGCTTAAGTCCTAAGCCGAATCCTAGTCTCTCCGGACCCTTGTTGAGCATAGTCCATACTCAACGACCTGAAAATAACAATTGATAATACAGGGCCTAAGTCCTAGGCTGAATCCTGGTCACTCCGGACCCTTGCCAAGCATAGTCCATTCTTGACGACCTGAATGAGCCAATTTGCCGCGTTCGGGCAAAGTGACTCACCCCTTGCCAGGCATAATCCATACCCGACGACCGTTTATCAAAAACCAGATAAGAATCCAATCAAAATCCAATCCAGAATCCAAATCCCAAAATCCAAATCAAAATCAAAGAATCAGAAATCCAAACCAGCATCCAAAACCAAAAACAATCATCCAAACGAAAATCCAAATCAAAAGGCAAGCAAAACCAAGAGTTCTATCCAAACTCCAAAACCAAATGCAAAAAGAAAAGCAGTGTCCAATCAAAAAGAAAACGATAAATTTCACAAACCACAGCATCGCAGTTTATCATCATTCAGAGCATGCCTAGGGGCTATCTCCGTCCCCGTACATGTGTAAATGACTAGATTGCTCGCCAGTAGTTCGCTACTTATTTCATATTATCCTGATTAGTGGATGATCAATCGACCATCATCCCTGGGCCTCACATCATCACGGTGTGAGGTAGTTGGTGGTTGCTCCTGCTCCACCGTTGCATTCCGAGTTCCGACATATTGCCGTAATTGTCCATTCCATACATGCTCCTCGATTATATCCTTTAAGTGCCTGCAGCTGTTGGTATCATGTCCATCTAAATCATGGAAGAGGAAGTGCCTTCCTGATGTCCTCTCCCATTCTGATGGTTCTCTCCTAGCTGGCCTCCGGTAGGGAAGGCGATTCCGACTATCCAGGTATATCCGCTCCAGCGTCTCGCTCAATCCTGTGTATGTGGAAAACTTTGGATCCTTCCATTGCTTCCTAGCGTTTCCAGAATCATCATCCAACTTCCTTTTCCCTTTGTCTTTATCCAAGCCTTTGCTGAATGATCCTCCACCCTCAGTTGCATTAACCTTTTTCACCTTTAAATCTGTACTTGCATCTTCTTGCCGAAGGAACCTTTCTGCCTCGTGAAAGAATTCGTTGAGATCCTGTGGGGGATCTCGTATTAGAGATACCTTGAAATCCGAGTCCTCCCTGACTCCTGATACTGCTGCCATTAAAACCGTCGATGGATCAGGCCGATCCACCGAAGCGACTGCCGCACTGAATCGAGTTAGAAAAGCTCTAAGCAATTCATCCATCCTTTGCTTCACCGATGTCAACGTCATCACATTCTTCGGCCTCTTGAAGTGAACTCGAAACTGTCCCAAAAACCTTTCCACCAATTCCCTCCAGGTCCTGATAGATCCTTCTCCCAGCTGCCTAAACCACATTGCATCTAAGTCCGTCAAATACAAAGGGAAGCATCGGGCCATCACTTCCTCAGATGCCCCCAGCACCTCCATGTGTCTGGTGTACCTCATCAAATGATCAGTTGGGTCTGCCTTGCCATCATATACCTCCACGCTAGGTAGCTTGAACTTCGGTGGGTTCTGAGCCATCCTTATTTCCAGAGCGAACGGACTCCTATTTACTCCTTCCAAGTCTCTGTTGGTCAAACCACCTCGCACAGTTTTCCTGATGATCTCCATTAATCCAGTATTGTCTGTTGGGGGTTGCCCCCCATGCCCCTGAGGGAACTCCGGCACATACTCTTCGCGTGGCTCACTAGCAGCAACGTTAGCTCTAGCTTGTTGAACTCCTTCCAAAGGTCCTCCTGTGTTGGATCCTGTGGGCCTGCCCCCCAAGCCCTTGTTGATTGCCCTCTGGCTCCACATCCCGTCCTCCATTGGGTTCCACAACCCTAGTTCCTTGTCTTGCATCCACTGTGGCTGTAGCTGTTCCTAAGTTCTGCATCCCTGCAGCTCTCATTTGCTCAAAGAAAGTCTGCATCATTTCCTGTTGGCTCTTCAATAATCTCTCTTGCAAAGAATTTGCCATGGCTTCCATCTCATTCTGGGTTATGTAGATTAAAGCATGTCCTTCCCCAACTCCGGAGGATGCTTGTTGACTTCCTTCCTGTTGGCTTCTCTCAGCCCTTAGCCTTCTACTATTTTGCCTAGTCATTGTCTTTCAAATCCAAACTTCTATCCGATGCAGCGGGTGCTAGTCCTTCTCAGTGAAAGCACCAAAGTGTTTGCGCCAAAATTGGTCACAAACCCCAAATACCGTGAAAGCACCAGTGTATGGATACAAATCAACAATATTCAAACACAAATAACAGATCTCAGCAAATAACCAGCGGAAAATCAGAAATAATGAACAGAGACACAAGTTTTATAGTGGTTCGGCTATCTCCGGCCTACGTCCACTCAAAAGTTTTATCCTTTTATTAATTATCCTTGCTGGTTACGAGTGATTACAACAGTTACAACGTCCAAATTCGAAACCAATGACGGTAATGACGATATGGAGTGATCCTGGCAGCATCCGGGCGTGCTTCTTCTTTCCAAATTCTCCGACCCATTTTCTGAATGACCAAGTGCTCTATTTATAGGCGTAGGAGGCTGATATCTCACCTAAAAATCCGGTAGACCGCTTCTGGCACGTGAGGGGGCCCATACGCCTTGATTCTCGAAATCCGGGCCCACTTTGGGACCGATTTGAACTAGGGTTCGAATCGATCATGAAAGCATCCAATCGAAGTGAAATTTGGCGTAGACATTCTTCCACATGCATGCAAGCTCCTGTAAAAATTTCATTGCATTTGGATCAACGGTTTGGAAGATATGATCGATTCGAGATCAAAGCTCCGTGTGTTCTGCCTGGTTCGAATCCATGCTTCGAACCCATCTCCTTCGACCCCATCCAAAGCGCGTGCGCATCGATGACGTGTCGCGAATTCTCCGGACCGATCCACCTTTGTCGTCGTATTGAATGCTTCTTTTCCTGAAGACGCGCTAGTATCCATGCTTTGTACCTCAGTTCATATCGATAGTTACGAATCCAGAATCCCAAAACTGCTACTTCTTTTTCGTATCGATCCAATGCTTCATCGATACGAAGGACTTCTGTGCATCCATCCCATTACTCTACCACGACGCGAAGCGCATCGATTCGAAGCAAACTCTTACATTTCCTCTTGATCGATACGAACTGTATCGATTCGGACCACCATCGATACGAACCAACCTGTATACACCTTATCGATACGAAGGAGACCTATGTTGTCATCGAGTCAAAGTCCACCTGTCCTTCTCTTCCGATCGATACGAAATAACTGAGTCTTGTCCATGCCGATCGATACGAAGTGTATCGATTCGAAGTCATCACTTCCTGATCGATACGAAGTGCATCGATTCGAACCATCCTTGCGCCGTGCCTTCGATCGATGCGAACCTGATGGAGTCGAACTTAACAACCTGATGGGTTCGAATCTGATGGATTCGAAATGAGCACCACCTTGACCCCTCGATGGATTCGAACAGCATGCCTTTCCTACCTTGCATCGATCATAACTCCTTCATATGGACTTCGATCAACCTGAAATTTGAAACATAGCCTTTCCTAACCCTATCAATTTCGTCCCGATCAGATTTCAACCAAATTTTGACGACATCGATCGCCGCCTTGCTTCCAATCGATCTCCAATCCCGATATCCATCATTCCTTGCCAACTTGTTGATATTCCAGTTTTGACCAAAAAGTGGGACAACACTATTACCACTTAATTCTCATTATTTTATTTAACTCCAATGATTAATCAACCAATTACCTTAATAGAAAACCTGTTGCTCGATATTTTAGAATATAAGCTTTTATAAAAATCATACATTAAAACCATTTTTAATGTAACAGCCCGCAAATCCGTACCACTTGAGTCAACACTATTCTACATCAATCAATTCAAGTGGAACAGAAATACGAACCATTAGGGTTAAAGAAGAAGAGGTAGAAGAAAAAAGGAACTAAACAATATCAGAATCTCACAGTCGCAGCGGAATAAAATATAATATATAATATCAGCTCTTTACACCAAATGAAAACTATATCTGTTTTATACAATATATCATCAGAGCATGTCACACAAACAACATTTACTAGTCACACAATTCCAAACAATCACAGCAGCGGATAATTATATACAACTACGGATAATACGTCTCGGACTCCAGCTCCTCTCCTGCTCCATAGCATCCTGTCCTGAACATATAATACTCGGTCTGACTCGAGCATTATAATGAAATAACACCCGAGTCAGTCTGGAATACCAGCTGATAATAATGCACCCAAATTGATTATTAAAGTTTCAAAAATCCTTTGAAAACAAAAGCATCTCGTAAGACCACGCCACAAATAAATATGTCGGGTTTTTTACCTTACGATAGCTAAAACACTTTTTATAGAAATCCTCTAATATTATAATAGGGTTTATATACAAATATTTATAAAATAGCCGAAATTTTTACATCGATTAAATTCCAGCTACTAGCCATAGAGTGGGTAATACAAACAAAACCCGTAAAAGGCTCGTCTAGATCAGTGTACCGAAGACCAAGCCCGATCCCCTGCAACACAAGGCCTGGACTACCCCTTACTGGATAGTCCCGAGTAAGATCACCCCACGGTTGGGATCAGCAACCGCACCACTAAGCCGAAATAAAAGGGACATCTAGACAGGAATGACCTTACCCAGAAATGGGTGCTTCCCACCAAGCCTTGCTGCATATCCTCTAATTTTTAGTCATTCCCGGTTGATGAGGCTTGAGGCTAAGCGTTAACTTTTAGAACGTTTCACTTAGAATGCCCATCGCCCACCTGACGATCTTCCGAAAGCATTCGTCCATACAAGTCCGTCCGAGGTTCGAACGGAACCGAAGGCACTACTCCTACTACATCCATTTTGGAAATATCCTCAGGATTAGTAGCGACTAGCCCTTGCACTTTACTGCTCCATCTTCGACTCCGAACTCGTCTTCTCACGAAAACGTACAAACCGGATCGAAGTGGTTTTCGAGAAAAAAATCTCGATCCCGGTCTCTTCGAAACGATCAATGCATTTGTCCAATATTGATAGTCGGTGATTTAACTATCAATTAACATTCATAAGCATCCATCACATAATAAATAATTCCCACATTATTTATTTTCCTCAAAAATATCTTTACAAGATATGTTTCCATTTTCAAAATCCCTTTGAAACTCTTTTCAAATCCAATTCTTCTCATGGAATAAATTGCCCAAATTGTTACTTCCCTTGAAAGCATCCAAGCACCAATCTTTAAGATTTAAAACAATTTAAATACTTTATTCATACATTAAAACATTCATATTAAAACTTCGTATGTTCTTGAATTAAAATATATATATATATACTTTTAAAAAAATCTCGAATAAACTACTTAATAAAATATATACTATTATCTTTAAAATAAAGTTAAGTCATACTAGATTTTTAAAATAAAGCTATGAAATTCTATACAAGTTTCAAATAAAACTGTAACTAATTATCTTTAAAATATAACCATTTATAAAGTATAAATGTTAATAATATTCTTTTGAACATAATACTACCTACCATTAAAATAATTACTCCTAAAAATAGTTTGATAGATGTTCACTTTTAAAATTCTTACCACTTAAATGATTTTCTTGAAACCATGCTTTAATATAACTTCAAAGCTTCTAACTTTTCAAAAATCATCTTAAAAGCGTACTTGGCTTCACGAAAATACACTTCCATTTTAGAATAATCCAAAGAATTCTTTTTATAAATCTTACACGATTTATCCCAATACAATTTTACGTTCATCGCGTAAAATTCCTTTCCATACTTTAAAATAAACTCCTTTTATTTTTAAAGACATTGCTATTTCCTGAAAATCATTTTCAAACATATGTTTAAAATAGTAACATAAAGCTTTTATAAAATTATTTAATTGAAAATAATACTTAAGGAAATATATAGGGGTTTCCTAAGTACTTTAAGTCAAATTTAACTTTTAAAATAAAGTTATTAAATTAAATATTTACATTATAATTTCCTTTTGAAAACTTAATACTACTTTACTTTTTAAAAATAATTAAATACCATAATTACTTAATCAAATATTTGCTTTCACTTAAAAACATTTTAAAAATAATATTTCTTTCTAAAATATTCTAAACATATTTAAATTGCAAATTTGTAATTTGAACCTTTCCTAAAAAAAAAATTCCAGGAGAAAGCACACTTTCCATTCTTTAAAAATAAATCTCGCTATTATTTTAACAATTCACAATTCCCTTTTTAAACCATAATTTCAGACACTTCACATTATCAACCAATTACTTGAATTTAATTCCTTTTAAATTCTTTACTTAAGAATTTCTTTAATTTCCTATAAATCCAATTTATTTATTTAATATATTTAAACTTCCCAGGTTGTATTCATCCAAATCATAGCACAGCATAATTTAATTTCCAATTTAATCTATCACATTATATAAATGAAACACAGCATAACAAGATCTAAATTAATTTATCACCGAATATAAATGAGATGCATCACAGAATATAAATAAATTTCTATTTGTGAGGGATCCAGTTGGATCCCTCCAACCTATTTTCCTGCATCCACAGATATTAGAATAACAAATAAATATCTATTTAATTTGATAATAATTATTATACTCAGCAAATCAACCAATCAAACATTTACTGGTATCCAGATGTGAGTGAGAATAACTCACCTTGGGTTTCGACGAGCGTTCAAATTTAAATTAAATCAAACGGCGTTCGATTTAACTAAATTTTTACCTGCTCCGAATAATTCCAAAATTGCTCCACTGCGTAGTACGCGTCTCTGCGATTCCGGCGCTACCAAATTCATCAAAATCTGACCAAGCATACACAAGATATGAATTTTTAAAGTTCAATTACAGTTTTAAAAACAAATTCCTTTAAATTTAGATTTTATTATCAAACCCTAGATCTGACCGTTGATCAAAATCAAGGCCGAATCCATCTTCTACAACACGCGCTTCCAGTAAGAACGAAACCCATCACGCGAATCTAGGGTTAACAACCGCGGCCACCACGGCGTGCTTGGCGACGATCCAACTCCACCACTTAAAAGCTCATCCCTCACTCTCCTTTCGGCCGTAACCTGATGAACTTGACGACCCCTAGGCTCGGCATAACACGAACAAACTGAGCACAAACGGGCTCGATTTCACACCATCCACTTCGCTATACACCATCTCAACCGTTGGATGCGTAGATCTTCCCGTGATCTACAACTCTCTAGTTGAAATTATAGCCTGAAACTAAGTGGATAAAGAGAGATCGACAGGGGAAGATTGAGGAGTTTCGGCCATTAAACAAAACAAGGCCGGCGGCTCGAAAGAACAATCTAGGGTTAGGCCTAAAACGCGTTTTATAAACGTTTATTAATATTATTTTAATATTATCTCCAATTTTAACAAGCTTTTACAAACGAACTCCAAATCTCACGTGCCGCCAGGTGTTCCTAAGGTTTTACCCACGTTTCGAACACAATGGAACGTGTTTCGGAGGCTAATTTGATCATATTCGCGAGTTACAGAAACAAACGATTAATTTTAAATTAAATCGATTAAAGTATTTTCTATGCGTTTTAAGCTGCCGGGGTCAAACGACAACTCCGATTGCTATGAAAATTGAAATTCGATAATAACTAACTATTATGAATCCAATGGAACTGGTTTCGTCGAATTCCAAGACTGTTCCCCGGAAGGCTATTTTAAACTCGTCAATTAAATCGTGCCATTTCCGAAATTGTCGAAATCTCTTAAAATTTCTCTTTTAAAATTTTATTAACTCTATTATAACTCGTATAAAATTTATATTCCCATTAGAAATCATTCCGATTCAGTTTAAATCAAAATTAGATTATGTGCATTATTATATTATTAAATTCCATTATTAAATTAATATAAAAATTCCATATTCAATTTATCAACTTCTAATTTCATCCAACAGTCCAACATTACTATTTAATTCAAAATAAACTTAAATAAATTTTTAGAAACCATTTTTATATTTATTTACACCCAGATTCACTAATTATCCCAATTCTAATATTAAGCTATTATTGTTCAAATCTCAATTAAATTATCGTATTTGAAATTTAACTAATTCTATTAATTTAACCAAAATCTTTTATTTCAAAATTCAAATTATAATCCATATTCAACATTAAAATGAATTAAATGTTCAAATCTGGCGACCCAAAATTTCGGATCGTTACATTTAAAATCTTTATATAAGAAAATAACAAGTACGCTCTCTCATATATATTACACTCAACTCATTCTATGGTACTATTGACCCTATCCTTAATGAGTATATCCACCAGAGCCAAGGTTCTCTCTTAACCTTCAGCTCTGATACCAAATGCAACGACCCAAAATTTTCGATCTCGAAAATTCCAAACAGTTAGGAAAAGAAGAAAAGAGATAGAAGAAGAAACATAAATGGAACACAGAATCTCACATTCGCAGCGTATCAAAATATAATATCAAATAAAATAACAGTAATACAAGGGAAAACTATATCAGTTAATATACATTAATACATCGGAGTTACAACATTTACACCATCATTAGACATTTAAGATTAACTTGTCTAGATAAACTAAAACAAAATCACAACGGAATACACTCCATACGTTCCTACGATCCAGCTCGCCTCCTGAGCTCCAGAACGTCCTTACCTGAAAATCTATAATACTCGGTCTGACCCGAGCATTACATCAAAGTAACACCCGGGTTAGGCTGGAAACCAGCGTGAGTAAACCCATCTGACATGAATGACAAAAGCATACAAGTTATATCTATATATATATAACCCGGATAACTTGTATTAATTACAATTTCACAAATTGTTATAGACATTACTTATTTCACTCACAAATTTCTATGTACCAAAACTTAGATTAAATAGTCCAATTCACTTAAATCATTCCAGTCCAGCTTATTGATTTCACATAACAATCTATAAAGTGGTTTCGGGTATTTACTAATACCCGACTCCAGTCTCTTCGAATCCAATGTCATCTAAACTCAAGTTATCCAACTAAATACGATTCAACTTTAGTTATCGGATAACGCTTTTACATAGCAATTTATAATTGATAGATAATCACATTATCACTGTCCGTCCAACATATCATATCACAAAGCAATTCATATCAGAGATATCAACCAATCCAAAGCACTTATCATCATTCAATCATTCATAAGCAGGATTTATCACTTCATTAATTACATTAATAAAGATCCTCTAATTACTTTCATTAGTTAATTATTCTTAAATTTCATTAATAATTAACCTTTAACTTAATTACATTCATTAATCAACCTTGATTAATCACAATCAAAAATTAACTTTCCTTAATTACTCCATTAATTAAACCAACTCCTTGATTATATTAATTAATCCTTTAATTACATTAAGTAATTATCACTTAATTTCTTCCACCGAGTAATTATCCTTTAATTACTTCCCATCAAGTAATTTCCTTTTAATTAATTACATCCGGTAATTATCCACTAATTACTTCACTAAGTAATTACACCTCATTAATTACCTTAAGTAATTATACTTAATCCAACATCAAATTATTACCTTTAATTAATTAAATAAAATTAACCACATCAACTTAATTAATTAACCACATCAACTTAATTAATTACACCGAGTAATTAATTCCTTTAATTACTTCATTAAGTAATTATTCATAATAATTCTTTTACATTAAGTAATTAACCTCTTAGTTACTTATTACTTAATTATTTCTTAATTGATTAATCTTGATTAATCAATCCTTAATTATCACTTCTAAGTACTTTAATTAATTACTTAAGAATTAATCTTCTAATCCTGCTCAAACACTCCTTAATTAATTACAAACTTTTAATTAATTAATCACTCCTTGAAAATCTTATCAATCAATTAATTAATCTCTATCACAGATTAATTATTCTTTAATTACTAATTAATAAACCTCAATTATTAATTAATCTTCTTCAATACAAAGTAATCAATTCTTAATTACTTTTGTAATCAATTAATTAACCTTTAATTAACTAATTAATTATCCATTAACTATTGATTGATAACCTTAATTATTAATCAATATCTCACAATACAAATTAATTAATCCATAATTACTAATTAATCAATCCTTAATTACTATTTGATTAATCCTTAATTACTCTTGAGTAATCATTAATTAATTAATCTTTTATCATAGATTAATCATTCTTTAAGTCTTAATTAATAAAACCTAATTATTAGTTAATAAAACATAATTACGCATTAAGTACTCCTTAATTATTAAAGTTTTAATAAATAATTATTTTTAAAACCCACTTATTCTTCCTTTCCAAACTTAACTACATTATATATTTTAAAAACTTGTCAAACACTTTTCTGAAGAGAACTTGTTTTTAAATTTGAAAACTTAATTTTCTTTTACAAAAATTAGCCTTTAGTTAAAACCAGAACATCACTTGCACAACTCGAGACAAACACCCTAAACCCCACCCTATCCCGAGACAATCATCAAACACAACTTCGTCGAGTCTTTCCATCATTTGCATGAGACAAAACCCGAGTTGAAGCTTTCTTTCCTAAAGCTTGACAAAACCCAGACAGTAATGCTCGCGTGCACGTGCATACGCCCCTACCGCCACTCTGATCACCTCCGATGATGCCTACAAGTCATCCGCGACCTCTACCAATGTTCCAACCATCCAGCTTTGTCGATTTTACCCTGAGTCGAAATCGAACAATATCGAGCAAAATAGAACTCACAGCACCATCGGTAAAATCTTCATTTGCCGACAAGCTCATCCATGAGGTTACTCGCTGACATCACCGGACCATCACCTCGTCGCCACGCATCTAAATTCCCTCGTGCGATCACCTTCGGTGATCGATTGACGCCGCACAAAGCTTGCAAACCATCTCGTCCAAATAAGACAACGAACCCTAATTCGCCAAAATCCCATCGCCTCGACATCGATAAAAACTTCCAGCATTTTTTCTGAAACCCCCATGCATTAGACCACCTCCAGCAGCCCAAACGTCGACCCTCCAGTCATCGCCGATCATCGACAATCTTCCAAAACACCCAATACGAACAACTCAAAATTTCCCATACATTAACAACATAAAAATAATGTAATGTATATCAAAATTCGTGATTTCCAATCACGAATCCATTCCTGTAATTCAAATTAGAAATTAATATAGTTGATTTTTAACATAAAATTTCGGTTTCCCTGTTATTTCCCTTTTCAAAATTATTTGTTGAATTTAAAATCCTGAAACTATTTTTAAAATTTTCATCATACCTTAACAACCAATTTTCATTTAAACATCAAAATCTGATATTGATCCAATTGAGACATTTGAATTTTCCTTAAAGAAATCAACTCCTGTAAATAAAAACAGGGAGGATATATGCATATAGGAACCTCAATATACACAGACATTTCACAATTCAACATGCATTCACAGATATCATTCATTTAAACATATATGCACCATCACAATACAATCCATCTCATGCATCAAAATTAATCCATAGAATTTTAAAACTGTTTTAAAATGGCATTTACTCACCTGCTTTTGAAAATAACAAAGGAGCCCAAACATCTGGATTTGATTTGAACCTGAAATCTTGATCTGGGTTGAATCCTACTTTGAAACTTAATCTTTCCTTTGAATATGAAGTTGCTTAGATCAGGATAACTTGAAATAATTGTTTGATTATTATCTTCTCTGGTTTGACATTTCCGTTTTTAATTTCCTTTAGTTTAGTTTGAAATATGAAGAAAATGGCATGACTTTTCTTTTTAATTTCAATGGAGAAAATATTTTGCCAAATGTCTATGCTACCTAACACTTGTTAATTTGTTATTTTATTTATCAAACACTTGTCAAGAGTTCTATTTTAATGTCAAACCTTTGTCTTATAAATTTCTTATAAACTTATATATATTCTTTACATATATATTATGTTTATATTTCATATGTGTTTTATTAATTTATCTTTTAAACCTTTATATGTATAAACTATCTTTATTTCACATATAAAAGAAAGCATATATCCTTAATCTAAGATAAAATATATTTCTTATATTTCTTTGAAAATTATCATACTAATTTCAAAATATAACTTCCAATTCAATATATATACTTTTATATATTATGATTAGAAAAATCATTTTTATCTGTTTTTGAAAAGATAAATATTTCCAAATTAAATTGTCATATTAATATCTTTACACATATCTATTAATATATTTATTAATTTTACTATAAGATATATTATTTCCAGATATTTATATTTCAACATTTATCATAGTTTCGGATACATCCTAATATCTTTTGTTACTAGAATTTTATTTGTTTTAATTTACACATTATTATTTTAAATAAATTAAATTCTGCTAATTATCAATTAACAGATGTCAAAAATTCTGGATTATCATGCTCATAAATTTTAAAACTTTAAAATTTAGTAACTTGAGTTTGAAAAACATGGACTTTACTCACCAAACTTTCACTAAATTAAGGCAAACTTCTACCAAACTTGAATATAAGCTAGCACTTTGCATACATGAAGTCATTGGATGCCTAGACACCCAAAATAGGCATGGCCTTGGACAATTCGAGTTCGGACATGGATGTTTTAGGGTTGATGGGCTTGCAACATGGAAGAGAAGTGGTTATAGCATATGTAAAAGTGGTTTAGTGGACCGAAGAAGAGATTTGGAGTAAAAAGAAGTATTTTTTCTCACTTCAAAATCTATGATGAGAGGCCATGGATATAAATATTCAAGCTTTCAGGAATTTGAAAGTGGGGAAAAGTATTGTAAAATGAAAATTATGAAATGGAAGGAGTATCTATAGGCTTAGGAATATATTTTTAAAATATAAAGTGCATATAATCAAATACACACACATGCATGCACTACATACCTTCCTTCATCACTTGTATATGTTATCCCCTCCTTTTTTCATGCCTTGAATCATGTTAGAGCTTCCATGTGTGTACTAAGGATATGGAGGTGATTTGTATATATATATAAGTATGTTTATATGTAAGATAATTGTCAAATTCATGGTTATGTATAAATATATATATATAAGTTAATATACACAAGTAAGCTTAATTAATACTAATCCTAATATATATAAATGTGTGCATGTTGCACCATGTATGCACAACGTTCCCGACGACTTTCGGGTGTCGAAAAGTCGAAATTTCAAAAAACATTCTTCTCACATTTTCTTTTTTATTTGAACTGTCTATATTGGTAAATAAAATTTGAAAACTATTTTATCATCACTATTAAATGATTAAAATAGATTTATTTGCTAATAAAATCCATTTACTGATTATATAAAATATTTAGTAACCTGTTAGAAAGTGGCAAAATCCTAGGTCATTACAAAAATATGTTACCATCATTTGTTATTATTTAAAAGAGTGATATATTAATTATAAAACTTATTATTTGAATATTTAAAATTTATTAAATATTCATAGATCAAGGTGGTAAAATTCCGGATTGCTATAGTAAACTCACCAAAATTCCAACTGGCGCTTTCACATTCCAATTCAATTTAAAATCGAATGACATTCGAATTTAGCTCAAAATTCTACTAGTTGCAAATTCAACGAATTTAATCCTAATACATATATAGTATTGATATGAGTCCAACGTAAAAGACTTTGTCTAAATCCGACCTTGTATGCAAGAGTTATCAATTTTATGAAATTTGAAATTAATTAAATTAATTAATTAATTAACATTATTAACACTAATTACCAAGTCAATTCATCATCCCCAAATTAACATCATGTACACACAAAAACACCAATACACCTAAACTTGTCATGCATCTCATCACCCTCATCGGAGCTAGGGATCATGAAATGACAAATAGACTTCGCTGCTTAACTTCTCTCCCTAAACTCGACATGTCCGACCCATCCATCTCGAGCTCGGCCTCACCATCGATGATGTGACCAACTGCCATCCACTACCATATGTTGATATTGCGATTCTCATAAGGCCGCCGTACCTCCCATCGAGTATTCCAACCGCATCGTCTTCGTCCTCAAAATCCATTCCTACACTTCGATTTACCTAAAACTAAACCAAACTCCAACATGCCTAACCATAGCTTATGTCGATCACATCGAACCCAACCTAACACCATCGCATGACATGAAATGGTTATGGATTTTTAGATCTTGGCCTTATGAGGTTAAAGAATCCAACTTTATATTTTTCATTGAGTAAATGAATCGATTTTGATTTTTGAATGGAGATTTGCTTTCATTTGTTTAATAGGAATTGAAAATGTGAAACAGAGAGGGAAAAAGTCAGAAGCTTTGAATTGTCCAAGGGTTGAAGTTAATTTTTTGTTACCCGGTATGCTGACCTGACTATATTGAACTAATTGCACAAGACGGATTCAATTAATACCGAGAACGATGACCTCATAGCAATAGCGGTAGGACACGAAAGTGAAGTACATATGGTTATATGATGCCAAAATTGAATGAAATTAGTAGATAGATGATGCAGGATGCTTGAAATATGGGTAATAGCTTGAACAAGCAAGGGATCAGCATGACATGGTGATACCATGGGGATTGACATGGTTAGTTAAACAAGGGATCGGCATCGATGAAGCAATCAAGGGATCGACATGAATATAAATTTATGGTTCAGCATAGATGGAGGTGCATGGATCGACATAGATTATTGGTTTAGAAAATTATACTTTAACTCATAAGATATGGATCGACAAAGCACATGAAGGGAATTGTCAAGGTTTGATAGTTAGCAAGGGTTAGCACATTTGAACCCACTAAGGAGGGATCGGTACACATCAAGATCCAAGTGCATTCTTGCCTTCAGCGATTGATAACTTGGAATCTAAATGTTTAAAGCAAATGAAATTTGGAAAGCAAGGTATAAGGACACTAAAGATCATAATCAGGGGATCACATGTCAAATGACTAAAGGATGAGGGATTGGCATAATCCATTTGGAGGGGTCGGCAAAAGGTAACTTGCAAGTGGAGTCGAATCAAAGGTCCATTGGTTTTATTAGTTCCACTACTCCAATCAAGATGATATTTGAAGAGCCAACATATCTAAGTACGAGGAAGCCACCACAGGGATCGTTGTCCTAGAATCGACCAATGAAGGATTTGATACCCGATCCTTATTCATTGGGATTTGGGCCTAGTGACCTCTTTGGTAGGCCCATATGGATTAGAAGGTCCTGTAGCCAAAGTTTCAGAGAGATGGGTGGTCGCCTTCACCAATAAATACTAGCCTAGGAGGTCATTCTGATGATCTTTACACTGCTGGTTACATTAGTCTTTATTGTAATCAAGTTTTCGCCTTATTTCTTGTTGTTTGCTACTGCAATCAAATTATTAGTGAATCAATAAAGATAATCATCAAAGTGGAGTAGGCATACAATGCCGAACCACTATAAATTCCTATGTTCTTGGTTATTGATTGAATTTGCTTGTTAATTTGTTCTATTCCTCTATTTTAATTTTACTTCCTTCATTTACTTCTCAACTTTAATTCATTCTTACGTGTTTGTGACCAATTTGGTTGCAAACATTTGGTGCTTTCATTGAGAGACTGATTCTGATGCTGTTAGGATCCCTTTTGTTACTACTGAATTGGGAATTTCCCATAGGAGATCCATAGCTATCTTCATAAAGTCACTTACACTATTTAGATTTGCAAAAAGATAAACAAGGAGATTGATAATGGTGAGACATACCAAATCTGCTTCTCAGAATGTTGAGGGAAATGAGACTGCTAGCATTCAACAAGGAGACTCATGAAACCAGCCTGCAAATTTGAATGCTGATTCGGTTGAAGTTCAGAACCCTGCTTATTCTATAACACGAGCCGAATTTCATAATCTAATAAGAGAGTTGATGGAAAGCCGACGATTAAAAAATGAGCATATTCAGACCGATATTAGCCCGATGAACCAGATTACTCAAAAACAGCATGTAAAGGCTAGAATAATCCCATTCCTTACTCGACATCGGAAAGTTCAAGCTTATCGGATGAATATTAGAGGCTTAGATGTTTCAGGCTTGAAGGAAATCATGTAGAAACATAGGGCACTACTTGGCAGACCAAAATTATCTTCCAAGACCGATCGATGTCGATCCCTCCCTAGAGATTGGTATCGATCCCTCCTTCAGAGGAGGATTCTTCCACTACACTTAGGGAATCGCGCCAGGATTCTTCCTGAAAGCTTGAATGTTGGAGTTCGATCGAATGCTGACCAAGCACCCCGCTGGAATGACAATGAGATAAATGTTTAAGGTGTGCATTAAGAGGATAGTGAACCAAGAAGGCATGAAACGACCTGTAATCATCGACCAGACCATTCACGTGAGGTGGAGCATGACCACCGCTTAGTACCACCAATCCAAACGTCAAACTTATCAGCAATGATCAGATAGTTGGTGAGAGAGAACCAAGGCTTGACTAATGATGATTTAGGAATCTCGAGAAGCCGTACCCCATTTACTGACAATGTTTTGCATGTGGAATACTCAAGAATGTTCAACATGCCATCATTGCATGCCTAGAAGGGAAAAACTAACCCCAAGAAGCATATCACGAGATACGAATAATGATGGATTTTGCGAGAGCTAATGACGCAACCAAGTGCAGATGCTTTCCCCTAACCCTTTCTGGGATAACAACCATGTGGTTCATGGGACAACCTCTGCCATCAATTTCGAGATTATGTGAGTTCGCAATCCAGTTTGTAGAGAAATTTTGAATGCATGCAACTCATCCTAAAGACGTGATGTCCCTTTCTAGCATGATCCAAGCCTCAGGGGAGTCATTGAAAGATTACTTAAAGAGATTTCATACCGCCACCACAAAGGTTAGTAACCCAAATGATCATGTGGTCGTGACGAGAGGGATTGACCCGAAATCCGAGTTTGGTGACTGGCGGCTAGAAAACTGCCTGCCACGTTGGACGCTTCTACTCAAAGGCAGCTCAGTTTCTGAGGACGAAGGAAGCCTAGTGCTTTAGGAAAAAGAATGTTGCAGGACCGAGTAGGGAAGTAGTATCAACTAATATTGCAATAAAGCAATCTGATGATAGTTCCAGCAATGTTCAGGTGAATGTCTAGAATTAGCTGAATCAACAAAAGAAAGACAGAGATAGGAATCGAGAATAGAAGAACTTTGAGCGATCAAAGCCTAGGATTCCAATGTATGAAAATTAGACACCGCTAAACATGTCTTTAGAGAACATTTATTTACCCACTTGCAATACCATGTAGTACAGTAAGCCACCTCCAAAAAAGTTATCAGAGAGACAGAAGCAGACTGGGAAATACTATAGGTTTCACGAATGTTATGGAACAATACAAAAGAATGTAGGCATCTCCAGGATGTTATAAAAAATTGATTCAGGAAAAGAAGCTACAACAGCTTGTGAAAACTCCATAGGATGGTGGACATGGGACATGTTACACCAATCGAGGACAAGCTCAGCGTAGGCTAAGGAGCCATCACGAACCGGGTGGAAGACTGGTGATAAATACGATAGTTGGGGGACCACACCCTGTGTACATGAGTTGGCAAGAGATGGAGAACTATGCTAGGGTGATAAGGCACGTAGATTTTGAATGTTGTTCGAATACGGAAGATGGAACTCCGGCAAAGAGGCAGCGCACTATGGCGGATGATACTGTGTTTAGAGACAGGGAGGCAGATAAAGCAGAGGCTCCAACAATTGACCCGATGGCCATTTCAGGTATGATTAGTCCTGCGTTGGTTAGAAGGATTTTGATTGATTATGGAAGTATAGTGAATATAATCTTCAAAAAGGATTACGATCAGATGAGAATGGAAGCCCAAGACTTAAAGCCATCTAAAGCTCAAATTCATGGTTTTAATGGCATGGCCACCGAGGTTGTAAGATACGTGGAATTACCTGTTGAATTAGAGAGCGCAGACCTTACCGTTTATTTTTTCAGATGTTGAATCTCCGTACAATGTTTTTTAGACCGACCGACCTTGACTGAATTCCAAGCACCTTTTACCTCATGGTGTTTAACTTTGAAGTTTCCGACGGATAATGGTGTTAGAGTTGTTCATGGCGATCAAGTGACTGGACGTGCCTGTTATGTAGATGAGTTGAGGGAGGCTCAGCATAGGAAGAAGGTAAAGGGTGTGGATAAAGCCGTCTGCATCCAAAAAATCAAAGATTGGCAACTAGCACCTGATCCTTGGCGCAAGCACCACAGTCGGTTCTATAGAGATATAAATCCGAGAGATGATTAAGAGGAGCCTAACGAGACCAAGGCTGCATTGGCTGAGCTGACGATTAATATCACGGTTAGCCATGATGACCCGTCGTGAGTCTTAAAGATTGGGTCATAGCTTAGCCCCCGACTGGTGAAAGAACTTACTGGTTTTCTCCGAGTGAATCTAGATGTATTCGCTTGGACTCACTCTAACATGTTTGGAATCTCGCTTACCATTCCGAGCCATGCATTGAATATTGGTCCAAAGTATTTTCCAGTGAAGCAAATGAGACGAGGTATGGATCTTGAGAGATCTACCACTCTTAAAGAGGAGATGGATAAACTAAAAATCAACAGGTTTATCCATGACGCCCTCTATCCTGAATAGGTATCTAATCCTGTACTTGTGAAGAAGGTGAATGGAAAATGAAGAACATGCATTGATCATTCAGATCTGAACAAAGCATGTTTGAAAGACAGTTTTCCCCTTCCAAGGATAGACCAACTAGTTGATTCTACAGCAAGACACAAATTTTTATCATATATGGATGCGTACTCAGGATATAACCAAATCTCGATTCATATCTCCGATCAAGAGCACACCAGTTTTGTTACAAATATTGGGTTGTATTGTTACGTAGTAATGCCGTTTGGATTGAGGAATGCCAGAGCAACCTATAAGCGCTTAGTTAACAAGATGTTTAAGGATAAGATTGGAAAGATAGTAGAAATGTATGTAGATGATATGCTCGTGAAGTCATGATGATCAAGCGACCACAACAGAGATTTGACAGAAATGTTTGGCATCCTCAAGATGAAAATAATTCAATTAGAAAGTTCATTTGATGTAGCATCAAGAAAATTCTTAGGCTTTATTATCAATGCTCGTGGAATAGAAGCTAATCCAGAGAAGATTCAGGCTATCTGTGATATCCAAGCACCAAGGACCATTAAAAAAGTGTAGGGTCTAAATGGGAAGGTTGCCAATTTATGTCGATTTATCTCCAGAGCTGCCGACAAATGCATTCCTTTCTTTGATTGATTAGGAAGGGAAAAGAAACTTCGAATGCACGCAAGATTGTAAAGACATGTTCCAAGCTCTGGTGAATCGTTCGAAGAGACCCCCTATCTTGTCAAAGCCGGTAGATCATGAGGAGTTGTCAATTTATTTGGCTATACCAGAACACGCTATAAGTGCTGCCTTGGTTCACGAGGAGAATTGGATCCAAAGGTTGGTGTATTACGTCAGTAAATGATTGATAGGAGCAGAAAGAAATTATCCGAACATAGAAAAATTGGCGTACTGCTTGCAAATTACTTCACAAATTATTTGTCGTTACTTTCAGGCATATTTGATCAATATTTACATCGACCAACTGTTACGACGGGTCCTAAACCGACCTAAGACGTCTGGGAAGTTACTCTATTGAGCTCAGCTAATTCGACATTACTTGTCTTCCTCGAAGAGCTATCCAGGGGCAGGCTTTAGCGGACGTTATTGTAGAGTTCACTATGCAGGATGATCTTCCAAAAGGAAATGAAATCCCTACTATGCGACGGAAATTATATACTGGTGGAGCATCTAATGATCATTGTTCTGGAGCTGGGATTGTGCTTGTAACTCCTAAAAATCGATCGATTTGTTATGCTTTGAAGTTTGATTTCCCAACAACAAATAATGAAGCGGAGCATGAAGCATTGATTGCTGGAACTAAACTTGCTAAAGAACTCGGATTTAAATCTCTTGGAATTCTTTATGATTGTAATTGGTGATGTTTTAAGTTGGAGGAGACTGTCATGCTAAGGGATAACGGTTTTCCCCTTATCTTACCCGAGTTCAGAAGTTGTTGACAAAATTTGAATACTATGACATTTCACATATTCCACACGATCAAAATAGTGGTTGATTTATTGGCAAAGTTCGCTAGTACTGGCGATGCACAGCAGATGGGTTTGGTACCTATCAAAGTATTAGATACCCTAAGTATTAACATGATGGAAATCTGCCAAATACTGGAGACAAAATCTGAGAGGGAATCGTGGATGACTCTAATTAAAGATTATTTACTACACGGGGTCCTGCTTGATAAAAGAAATGAAAAATGATAGGTTCTTCGCAAAGCTTCATGATATATTATGCAGGAAGGAGACATGTATAGGAGAGGTTTCTCAATCCCACTACTTCGGTGTATCGCTCATGATGAGGTAAAATGTGTTTAAAAGAAGCTCATGAAGGAGAATGTGGTGATCACACTGGGGGTGAACTCTGGCAAAGAAAATACTCTGCTTGGGTACTATTGGCTAACTGTAAATCGAGATGCTACTGTTTATGTAAGACGATGTGATAAATGCAAGATATATGCAAAAGTCCTAAGAGCTCTACCAACAAAATCGTGCAAATGGTCAACCCATGGCTGTTCTCCATGTGGGGTATAGATATTATCAATTCATTACCAATCTCTAAAGGTGGCGCGAGATACGCTATTGTGACAGTTGATTACTTCACCAAATGGGCCGCCATGGAACATTTAGCTACAATCATAACCAAGAAAGTAATCAACTTTATTATAAGAAACATCATATGTCACTTTGGTCTTCCATGGACTATTGGAACAAATAATAGGACTCAATTCAATAGTATTGAGTTTAAAGACTTTTGTAGAAGATACCAAATTGAAAAGATATTTGCAGTGGTCGCTCACCCTCAGGCAAATGGACTGGTTGAAGCTATAAATAAAATCACCAAGTCATTTCTAAAGAAGCGTTTGGACAAGCTAGAGGCAAGTGGGTGATGAACTCCTTATGGTACTTTGGGCTTACAAAACCACTCATAAGTCCACGACTAGCCATACTCTGTTTGCCCTCGCTTATGGTTCAGAAGCCGTTATTCCTATTGAGCTCGAATTCCCTTCTCATCGAATGACTTACTATACTCCCAAAACAAATCAAGATCTCCTCTTGGCATCTTTGGACTTTATAGATGAGAGGCGCGGGGAAGCTGATTGAGGGCAGTCGCACACTGACATCGAGTTGCTCGGTATTACAACAGTAAAGTTTGCTCGAGAACCTTCGAAATTGGCGGTCCTACCCCGTCACACACGAATCCTATTCGGGGAGGACCATATTCCATTGGATAGAGGCTTGGTGAAGGAACTTTCAAGCTAGCTACTGTCGATGGCATTACACTTCCAAGAGCGTGGAATGACAAGCGTTTACGACACTATTTCACTTAGATTATTTCCTTTACATTTCAGTTTATTTACTTTCAAAGTTTGCTTTAATATTTGAGTTTTTGAATACGTAATAAGACAGTTTATGTTGTTCCTTTCCATTGGGTGAATAAAGTTTCAAGCTTCCTCTATATTTATGTTTGTTATTGCATTGTATGCTAATTACATGGTGAAACTAATTGATATCGTTGTGAACGAACAGGCACTCCGAGTTTGAAATCAATCAATCGCGCTAACTCCTGATGTGGTCAAACAAGATAAGTTCAATTAATTTGTCTGTCCAACGATTCCTGCAGACGATCCAAAGAATGGGACATGCAATAAGGAACGAATGTGGTCGACAATCTGGAGATAAACAATTCCTGCACGGACTGTGGAACAGAATAAAAAATCAAAGTGACCGAGATTCGACCGATCGCTCGCTAAATCAAAACCTCAAATTCTAGGGGGAAAATTAATCAACCAATAAAGAGTGCAACTTGATTGCTTTCCGAAACAACTCTAAGCTCCCAAGTGCGGACTGGAGTATAAACATAAATTGGGTGTAGACCGACTGTCCAAGAAACAACTCTAAGTCCTCAGAGTGCGGACTAGAGTACAAACATACAACTATAAGTCTCCATAGTGTGGACTAGAGTATAAACATAAATCGGGTGGAGACCGACTGCCCGCGAGATAAATCCGAGTCCATAGAGTGCGGGATAGAGTATAAACATAAACTAGGTGCAAACCGACCACCCATCAACTGAACCTTATCCCCAGAGTGTGGATATAATCATGAAAGAATAGATGAGTGGATTTCGACCATTCCTTATTCCGTAAACTTTGGCCTGAAACTGGTAGGGGGAGTATAAACTCGCTAAGGATGGAATACGGGAGTTCGATTACTGGCTTCGCCAAATCAATGCCGATGGCAGAAGCACAATCATTGCAAAAACCACAGAATCCGATAGTGTAACACTAAGGCCCAAGCCTGGTGTTTGATACAACTCGAGGTCATGACCACTAGGAGGCCTTAGGATGGAGATGGTGAATTGTTAACAGAATTCACAAGCAATGAATTACAAGTACATTAAATGGAAAGTAATCTTTCAACTACTTAAATAACAATTCACACAAAGCATAATAGAAAACAAAAGCTTTTATTTACATAACAGATGCCGAAATTTCAATACAAGTTATTTTAAAAGATCGGGATTCATACCTGTACAACTACAACTTGTAAAATAAACGATAATGCAAACTTTGTCCATTGCGCTGGAGCATAACTACTTCTTCAACTTTCTTTCTCTTTTGGATTTCTCAGGGGTAGAGCCGTTTGTGCTTCTATTTTGGGACCCTTTGCCGCCTTTGGCTGGAGAGCTTAAGGAGGTAGGAGGAAGTTCATCGGGGATCAACACACCCGGTGGAATAATTTACAATAGCAAAAGATGAGGATCATCGACGTCCATTTTGGTGGGTTCAATTTTATTTAATATTTCCTCCTTTTTGATCTGCTCCATTATGCTAGTCATATTAGTGTGCTCCGAGGCACCAAGAACTATTACGTCATCAGATTCGTCGACGGGGAGTGGATTCTTGATCTTATCTTCATCAAGGGCACCGATGATATGAGCATTGGGTCCTCGAACATTAGAAAAAAGGGGGTCTTAAGCCGTTTCCTTGTGTTGTTCTGCAACATCACCATTTCTAGGAATGACTATAGCCCGGAAGACCTACAAAATGTGATAAAACAGGGAGATTGGCTCAGAACCATTACATATGGAGAATGAAAAGTTTTCATATACTAAGGAGTTAAAGCGTAATACCAGCATCTAGTTGACTCTCCATCGTTGATGGGGTGCCTCGTCTAAAATGGGGAATAACATCTTGGATTCAAAGTTGTACCTATCCGGATCATAGCTAAGATCCTACTCCATATCAAGATAAATCATTGTTCCAGCTACTTAGGATGGGGAAGGACCTTTCGGATCAGTCCCTGAAGGCCCGGTAATATTTTCTCCTCCTTCATTAGGTGCAAAAGCCTTGACAAATCGAAGTTTCGCTGCAGCTAGATCTGAAGGTCTGTTCCTACGGAGAATTTCCCTCACTAATTCTTCCTCGTTGAGTTCAGCTCTACCCAACTCTTTCTTCTTCATCTCAATAATGTGCTCCCAGGCTTTAGTAAGCGATTCAAGGTAACCCTCATCGAAAAAGCTTAATTCGTGATGGATCCAGACTTTGGCATTGTATTCAATAATCAACGGATCGAATAAGTCCTTAATCTCATTTCTACCGGACTCCATTGTAGCTTCCACGTAGGAGTTAACTTGTTTGGTCATCTCTCTTTGCCTCTTTTCTCGAGCTTCTACTTTAATAGCTTTGATTCTGGCAAATTGCTCGACGATTTTAGTCTTTAAGTTTCTAGCCTCAACAATTCCTTGTAGTATTTCTGCGATTCCTCTTGAGCTTTGATTTTTTCTTCCCTTTCATTCTTTAAAAGTTCTTCAAGTTCCTCGACACGGCAAGCAAGAGCGTCCTTCTCTTTATGCAAGGAATCCTTTTCTAAAGCGAGTGCCCTGCTACAATGAAGTGCCTCTTCAAGTTCCTTTTTATGAGTATCTTTTAAACAAATTACTGCCTCTTCCATTTCCTTGGTGTTCTTCACCGCTTTAGCAAGTTGGGTTTTAAATTCTAAGAATTCAGTATCCTGGTGCTTGATTATATCTTTATCATGTACAGCTTCCAACTTGAAGTGATCTATCTCGTGTTATTGCTCAATAGAAACTTCAGAGACTTTTTCTACCAAGTGTATAAATGATTCGTGCTGCACAAATACAACTTTCATGAATGCAAGAGAACTTTCCTTGGCATGCCCGAAAACTATGTGAATGGAAGGAAGGAATTTGAGACCATTAAAGCAAATCTTTGGAAGAGTGGCCTTGTGCTCGGCCAACTTCTCTACTATGGAAAAGGCGAATCAAAGGTAGCAAGTGGATGAGGCACTCATGAGATTGTCTGGAGCATGAAGAGCTAAAATGTTTCTCATGAGATACAATGATATGAGGACTATGATAGGAAGGCTTGTCTCTATTTTGAGCAGGAAAGTCAGACTGTTCGCCTTGTCGAGATGTTTGGGATTGGGATTGGGATTTACGTTTG
This sequence comes from Allium cepa, assembly GCA_030765085.1. Lineage (NCBI taxonomy): Eukaryota > Viridiplantae > Streptophyta > Magnoliopsida > Asparagales > Amaryllidaceae > Allium > Allium cepa. The sequence continues at coordinate 107,184,488 of CM060946.1, forward strand.
GAAGAGGAAGAAGATTCCCTTAAATGATAATTCTTATCTCATCCCTTGTCCTTCTCCCTACGTCGGGTAGACTCTGAATCCTGGCTTGATCGGTGGTATGCAGAAGAACTTATGGGGAAATCAAAGGCTCTTGACTGAGACGTTGCACCTGTAAGAACAAATGGGAGCGTATTTGTTATTGTCGAACGAAAGATCAATAAAAAGTGTATAGTGAAGTACATGTGGATGTGAGTGTCCTAGTTTACCCCCCAACAGACCAGTAACGGTAGCTTTGCTCATCGGCATTTTATCTCCTTTGTCATAAGGATGGATGCCTTCTCCACTTTTGATGGGAGAGTTGATTCCTTCAATGTTAATGTTTGGAAAGTCATAGGACATGATGTCGTCCGAAATTTCAAGATTAAAAAATCCCTTTAACGAGCTTTCCAAGTGCTAAGAGGACGATTCCTCTTCAACCGAAGTAATAACAAACTCAGGATCCGAGGTAGTTTTTCTTCTACTTAGCCTATACACCAACCTATTATTTCTCTTTGCAGGTGTTTGGGATTGTCCGACTTGCGACAGTTCAACCGTTGGCGCTTTTCGAAGGCCCACATCAACATCTCCCGGTTTTCCATCTTGGGAATCCTTAATTTCAACCTCCTCGGTATCATCTCGAGTACCCTCGGTTGGTTGCGCGACGGGGTTGACATTATCTCTCATTTGTTCTATGACATTCCTTGATAATGCCGCACTTCCAGGGAGTCCGATTCTATGACTATCTTCCAACATCCCGAACAATGACAGTAGCCCGTCAGTTACAAGGAGTTTGATGTCCCTATCCACAACGGGGTAGCGTAGATAGCAATAACAGCTTTTGAAAAGTTAGTTCCTTCAGGACATAGGCAAACACTTGAAAGAACATCAAATGTTAATAGATTCAAAGGAAAAGTTATGACTTGGATAAGAGAACTTAAGAGAAAAGTAAAGGTAATATTTACGTCCTTCTAACCGTCATCTTGTTAATCCAAGAAGGCAACACACATAGAACTATTCAGGCTTAAACAGTGAGAGTTTGCTTCAAGCACCCATCAACACTTGGAAATTTAGCGAAAGAAGAACATAAGAAGGGCTTCCCGATTGTCATTTGAAATTGTAGAAAAATCTTGTATCTTTAGGAGTAGGCGGATGAAATAGGACGTTCATGAACAGGAGAATGTTCCAAGAATAAATGCATAACTTTGGGTTGAAGTTGTGTAGGGTTGATCCTAAGATATCTCAACATTTCTTGAAAAACGAATTGAAAGGCGGTACGCATCTAGCCCAACACATAAACTTATTGCATGTTATATACCCAAGTGGGAGCAAGTGAGGTCTATCTTGTCATGAAGGAAACAAGACATCCCCAAATGGGATTCTGTGAATGGAGCACAACCGGCGGAGAGTGGCCTCGCCAATTTGAGAAGCCTGCAAATCCATTGGATTATCTAGAATAATAGCACCCTCAACGGCATCAGGAGCAGAGCTTATGTTTTCCGTTGGAAGGACTGGAATGTTGGAGAAAAGATCGGCTTGCAGGTTAGAAACTTCTCTTGTTCTACATGATGGCTTAGAGAAGGCCTTCCAAATATAATTGCAGAACTTAACTTCGCTCCAGAACCAACATGTCGCATCGCCGAATCAGAAGACATGTCAACTGAATGCTTCGAGTATCTGGGATCTATAATAGCTATACTCAATAGATAATTGAGATTAGAAAGATAACACTTTCCCCCCATGCTAAATGTGAACTAGTATAGTGCAGTGCAGTATGTAATAGACGTAAATAGTTTGAAATCAAAAAAGAGAAATAAAATTATGAGACTTGGGAGTTTTGCCCAGAGAGACCGTCGTTGTTGACCGTCTCAACTGGCAAGAGAACTGATCGGCAACAAAAGCTTTGGGATCGACTATCGGCACAATCGAGTTATGAACTCTGTTACTTAAGTTCATTTGCAAGCTTGTCACTTAGTCCATATTGAAATTCCTGGAAATTTGATTGTTCAATCTCAAGTTCAAAACTTTAAGTGTGCATGTTGGATTGTCCATTGTCATCGTATGTTCAAACTAAACAAGGCAACTGGTGGTGATTGTTCAAACAAATTAAGTTGGATTAGTTTACAGGATATGTGCCGATCCCAAGTGTCCACTGCTGATCCCTTTCCCAAGAGCACTCATACCAACCCCTTCAATTGACCACAACCACCGATCCCTCCACCAAAGGCCTTTATATCGAATCCTATCTTAGAGTAAGGAATGCTGAACCTTATATCACTGCCTGATACCGACCCCTTTCCTAATCCATCCTCACCGATCCCACTCCATGCTAAACCTAACGAATCTTCATTTCTCTTATCCTTTTCCACTCTCAACTAATATAAATGAACAACTGCCCCATTTCCCAACCGATCCCTGCCACTGCCATATTATAACATACCGATCCCTACATTCTTCCACAGTTAGCCTTTCTTTCATTAGGATCTCTAGCCGAACCCTCCTCCTTCTTCTTCTTCCTTTCGTCTCTCATATCCTAACTCAACCCATCAGACCATCTACCTAAAAATGCTCATCATCACAACCTCAAACCCACGCCAACTACTCAAGGATTCAAAAATTCAACATGTTTAGAAGGCATATTCAAGGAATTACCTATATGAATGTTCGAGCTAAAATAAAAGCGAGTACTTAGCTGTGCATAAATTTGAAAGGCAAGGTGAATGAATTGATGAGAAGAACAGAAATAAGAGAGTCTGGGTAGATAAATTGATCTATTAGGGTCGAAGGTCAGAGTGACAATAGGAGAGCTTGGGTTCGTGAATATATTTTTGTGCGAAGGCAAATAGGATAAAAAGGTAAAGAAAGAAATGGAGGAATGTTCATATATATACATGTGGTTTGGGGGATGGTTCGGCAACAAAGATGTTGAACGAGTCATAAGTGAATAGTGGTCGACATAGAAACCTGTCGATCTCTATTTGCGTAGCTCCAATGATGGATCGGCATGATGAATGCCAATCCCTACATATGACATATATAAAAAAAGAGAAAGTGAATGATGAGTGATCGTGAAGGCTGGTTATAAAAGTAAGCATACAAAATATTTTAGAAGTTGACAACGACCCGTGAGCGTTTGAACACGTCCAGGAGCCAAAACATATACATGTACGAATATGCACAAGAATGGTTTAAAAGTTTAGCCTTTTGAAATTGGTAGTAAGTGAAATCAAACCCGAAACTCTCAAGTTCGAGGCTGAACCAGATAATAAAAGCTTATAAGTCTTGCATAATCGGATTTATATATGTTGACGAAGTATAGTGCTGGCTTTATATCGTTGAAAAACGACTAAGCGTCATAACAATCAATCATGAAGTTGGATGGACTTATTTTCAATGATTCAGACTTGTTTTGATTCAAATCAGGTCATGTTACTCATAAGACATACTTTGGCGGGAAAGTGTTACCCGATATCCTGACCCGGCTATATTGAAAAGATTGCACAAGATAGATTCGACTAATACCAAGAACGATGACCTTGGAGCAATGGATGTAGGGCCTGGAAGTGAAGTACATATGGTCATCCCACCTTTTGGCAAGACCGGGACACCAAGGACTTGAGTGAAAACCAAAGATAGTTTGTCCTAAAGATTGGATAAACATAGGTTAACTATGGATAATGATGAATTTCGCTCAAGTCCAGATCGAGTTACAATCGATGTGACACGACAAGCAAAGCGACGGAAGCCAACATTCCAAATTTTAGGTTAGTCGGAGTTCATATGCTCAAGTTGTGGATCGATGAAGTTTCATAGAAGGAAAATGTAATCTGTACCCATACAGTTCATATCCATCAAAATCCAATGGGAAAAACCACATTCGTACCCATGGAAAAAGGCCCATTCATATAAACCTCGCTCCTCCGTCTCGTATCCATCACATACACATTCCTTCTTATCCATCAAGTGCCAAAGGAAAGATCTCTATGGTTCGTATCCATGGAGGAGATGCCACATTTGTATCTATCCTGCAAAGTGCAAAGCTGCAGTTCGTACCCATCGAACATCGCTTCCCTTCATATCCATCAATCTAAGACCATCACGTATCCAACATATTAGCATGCCACGTCTCGATCTATTAATTACACCGTTTATATCGCTCGCTAATAGTTTACACGAAGGGGGGCCATGCACTATCAATATGAGGTTCACCATTTAATAATTGAAATGAAGAGCATGGCACTCCATGTATATGGGCAAGGCGAAGTCAACCAAGAGAATCGGCCAACAAGCATGAAAAGTAGATATCCCCTGATTTCTTGAGCCACATCACCAACACTCGATCAACTAGTATGAAGATGTGGTGGATATGAAGGAGGTATCGAAACAAACCAAGGCAACAACCATGGATACAAACATGATAGCCAGCCACCAATCCAAACTTGCATCGATCATAACTTGAGATCTAAAAGTCCAAATGCCACCAAATTTTCACAACAGCTGGCCTACAACCTTAAGAATGTACCTGATCAATTTCAACCTAAAAGAACCAATTATTGATCGATACGAACTCAATTCGTATCGCTCCTAAATCAAGTCGAAATCACCTGAACTCGATCTCATGGGCCCACCCACATAAGAGAGGAAGTCCTCCAAAATCTAGGCGACATATTTGCTACCTACACCTATAAAAAGTGACCCTAAACATATAGAAATGGGACATTTGGCCTCTCACGTCGATACTCTTTCGAAATTACTATTGAAATCCACTTGCAACCAGCGAGTGATAATCAATAAACATCAATAATTTCATAGTGGTCGTATATCATACGCCGAACCCTCAAAATTTGGCATGTTTATGTAATTTTTCTTATATGTTGATTGATGTGTTTATTAGATCTGCCTCGTTTCACTTTTTTTAATTTATCTCTTCAAATACATCTGAAGAGTGTTGTGTCCAATTTTCATACAAACACATATGGTTATATGAAGTCAGAATTGAACGAAATTAGTAGATTGATGATCAGGATACTTGAAATATGGGTATTAGCTTGGACAAGCAAGGGATCGTCATGGCCTGGTGGCACCATAGGGATCGGCATGGTTAGTTAAACAAGGGATCGACATGGATGAAGCAATCAAGGGATCAGCATGAATAGAGGTTATGGTTTAGCACAGATAGAGGTGCATGGACTGGCATAGATTATTGGTTTAGAAAGTTACACTTTAACTCATAAGATAAGGATCGACAAAGCAAATGAAGGAAAATGTCAAGGCTTGATAGTTAGCAAGGTATTGGCACATTTGAACCCACTAAGGAGGGATCAGTACATGTTAAAAACCAAGTGCATTCTTGCCTTCAGCGATTGATACCTTGGAATCTAAAAGTCCAAAGCAAATGAAATTTGGAGAGCAAGGTGTATTGACCCTAGAGGTCTCATGTCAAATGGCTAAAGGATGAGGGATCGGCAAAATACATTTCGAGGGTTCCATAGAAGGTAACTTGCAAGTGGAGTTGAATCAAAGATCCATCAGTTGCATGAGTTCCACTAGTCCAATCAACATAATATTTGAAGAGCCAACATATCTAAGTATGAGAAAACCACTATAGGGATCGCTGCCCCAGAATCGACAAATGAAGGGATCGGTACCAATCCCTATTCATTGGGATTTAGGCATAGCGACCGTTTAGTGGGCCCATGTGGATTAGAAGGTTATGTAGCCAAAGTTTCAGAGATTGGTGGTCGCCTTCTCCTATAAACACTGGCTTAGGGGGTCATTCTGAGGATCTTTATGCTGCTGGTTACATTAGTCTTTATTGTAATCAAGTTTTCTCCTTATTTCTTACTGTTTGTGCTGTAAACAAACTATTAGTGAATCAATAAAGATAATCTTCAAAGTGGACGTAGGCATACAATGCCGAGCCACTGTAAATTCTCGTGTTCTTGGTTATTGCTTAAATTTGCTTGTTAGTTTATTCTATTCCTCAGTTTTAGTTTTACTTTCTTTATTTACTTTTCTACCTAAATCCATTCTTGGGTGTTTGTGACCAATTTGGTTGCAAACAATTTTATTTTGCAAATTTCTAGCATTTCACTACATAGAATTACTTCGTGTACGAACCGGGGATGATAAACAAAATACAATCGTGCACAAAAATGTGACACGATCTCAATACAATAATAAAGTACCGCAGTTATCTAATTTTGTGATATTTCAAAAATACCACCATTTGCCGAAATATATGTCAAACTAAAACTTAAATATTTTTTCAATTAATAATTATGGAAAAATCCTACAAATTCATTTAAAAACATGTAATTAAAATCAAATCGTTTTGTTAACAATTCATTTTCATGTTATTTATTCGAACTATTTATTGTTGTAAATTAATTTACAAAATGAGTGAACTAGTATTATTTATTAATTAAAAGGAGTTAAATAAGGCTATTAAATCCATAAAATTTAAACAATCCTTATATTTGAATTAAGCTATTTATATTTTCCCGGATGTTACATTTTCCCCCCTTAAAAGATTTTCGTCCTCGAAATTCCCAAAGGAATAAAATGTCCTCTCACCCTTAGGCTTTAAAGTTCCTTATATTATGGGAAATTTCGGCAGCACCTCATTTGCGTAGTTGATCCCAAAAAGCTACAACACACCACAACTGGCCCATATCAATAAAAAACAAAAGCCAAGTGGTCTCCCATATCTAGGGTAAAAAATCATCAACCAATCACTAATTTCTAAATCAACCACATACCACTTTTGCATTTAATTTTTAGCAAGAAACTTCCTATCTCGACATAAATGTAGGTTTGCAAGAAAGCAAATAGTTATTTCTTGCTTCCCTGCACCTAACTTGTACTTACATAATCTAAAAGAGAATCATGTTGACACAAGAGCAATACACTAGCTATTTCTATCAAAAGCAAAAGCAACATAAACAATATAATAACTGTATGCAACAAAAGTATAGAGAACACTCTGTAATAATATATTATGCATCCAATCTTTTCGAAAGATAAATTTAGAACTAAATGCTCGAGTTTATTTATATAAAACATATTTTTAAATTCCTCCAAAGAGAAATATATCAAAACCAAAATAAATTAAGACAAGGATTTGGATCCTCCTACCGAAGCATGGTATGACTCTAGAATCAAAACAATACAAAGCATCTAGTAGTATTCGGTTCCTTCTTAAACAATAATATAAAAAAATTTGCTTGGTGAGTCTTCCAAATCAAAAAGCACCAAATTGTTCAGCTTTAGTCGTAACCAAAAATACTTGAAAAATCACTTCATAAAACTCTTTTCAAATATCCTGAAATAATAATATTTTACCAAAGTTTCCAAAACAATAATGTTATATATTTTTTCACAAATTTTTTCGACATCACTTTTTCTCAAATGCATTGGGATTTAAGTCCTAATAAACAACAACTTTATAAACCATAGTGTGATATCCCGGAATTCTAGACATCTTTAATTGATAAATAATTGGGTTAATTAATGGAATATTGATTTATAGATTGAACAAATAAATATGATGATAAATATTTATATCTGGATAAATATTTATTTGATAATTCCCTAAAATAATTATTTAGGACGGGCAAAATTTATTATTTTCAAATAAAATTAAATATGTGTTTGTTTAAAAATATATTTATATATGAGTTGATTTTGAAATTTAATTTAAATTTAGATTTGGAATTCAAATAAATATATTGAAAATGTTACTTTGCAATAAATAAATGTATATTTAAAGATTATCGTGAAATGAAAATACATTTGTAAACATATAAATATATATATATATATATATATATATATATATATCTAATTAATTGAAATTATAATACGAAAATTAAAGTACACATGAGATAATTTAATTCACAAATTAATAAAGGATTTAAAATAAAATCTATAAATTTAATAAGATAAAGGGTATACCTAAATTTATAAATAAATTAGTCAAGGGTTTAAAACATAAAAGACTTTATCTTGACATTTGTAAATCTATAAAGTATGCATTAAAACAAATGTAAATATCACTCTCTAAATTAAACAAGTGTTAGCATAGAAAAGATACATATGGCAAAAACTTTATTTTCCTTAAATTGAATTTCAAGTAAAATAGGTTGAAGATGAACCATGTTTTCATTTTTTTCTTGCCACTTTCAATAAAAAAAATCAGTGGAATCAAATTCAAATTACAATCATCTTTGCAATTGCAACCTGAAGCATCTTCAGGTTTATCAAGCTAAGAAAGTCAACCTCAGACAAGATTAGAAGTTACAGCTGAACCTGAAGCAGGGATTCAACCTCAATCTAAAACAAATTCAAAGTTATAAGCAAATCAGGATTATAATTCCAGATCAAGTTTCAATCAACTGTCAAATTCCAATTTATGGCTTTCTGTCCAGACATTTGAACAGTGAGTACTTAAACCCAGCCTCCTCTGTTTTTGATTTGAAATGCCTATGAGAAAATATTTAAATTAAACTAAAGAACAAATATCTCTTGCAAGTGAATTACTGTGTTGATGGATGCTTAGCAGGTATGTTGAAATTGTGTATGCATGTTTTTTTTTAGTTCTGAACATGTTTAAATGAATGGAGTTTATCTGCATATGTATGATCTCTGTATGTTTGTATTTGTTGAATGTGCACACTTATGTTCCTCTGTTTCCAGGTTACAGAATTAAGAGAAAAAAATTATCAAATTTCTTTTAAATAAACCACTGTTAGAATTTGGTTTTCAAAACAAAATAATTTAATTAAACTATAATCAAGTACTACAAATACATATAAGTAGATTAGTTAAAATATGCCTGCATTTGGAAAAATACAGTAGCAATTCTAAATATTATGATAAAATCAAATGTAAAATTTATTGAATCAAGTATATATTTGGATTGTTTCTGAAATTCAGGATTTTTAAACCAAAAATCATGATCTTTAGTTGGAAATTCTGTGAGGAATTCTGGGTTAACCAGAAGATGGTTTTAGAGGGATTCATGGTGATCAACGACACTGGGAAGGCCGGGGCTTGGGTTGAAGCAGGAATGATGATCAGGGATATTGGCAAAAATAGTCAAGTGGTGTCTGGATCGTTGTGGTGAGGGGGCGACGACGATCTAGGGTTTAGTATATGGAGGATTTGAGGTCGATTCTCGAATCAAAGGCAATACAGTTGTTGGATTGAGTTGGATCGGATGATGGTGTTGTGGTGCGTAAGGCTCTGGTGATAGTGGAGGTTCAACGGCGAGGCTTAGTTTGGTCAGAGTTGAAGGTCAACGTTGATTTTGATATCGGTTATGGGTTATCGTCTTGACCAAATTGCTCGATTTGGTCTTGGCATCAAATCCGTGGTTCTGAAGGGTGTGTCTGTTTGTCGTGGTCATGTGTAGCTGGGTGAAGGCCGGAGGAATGATCGCCTTCGACCTGAAGCATTGTGCATGTGCACATGGTTGAATTAGTGCATCTGGAAGATGATTTGGGGAAGAAAGGGATTTCGTGGGAAAGGCTCGAGAAAGTGGATTTGTGACCCGAGTTGTTGTTCGAGATTGTCTCGTGCGTGCGCTGTAGGGATAAGGTGTGAAGTACTGATAGTAGAACAAGTTAGGACTTGTGAATTCACTCGTGTTTGGTTAGAAGTAAACACGGAAGTTGCCTCAGGCATACTAACAAATTGTCAGGGTAGAATTTAAAAAAAAATTATCTTAACTATTTTAAGTAATAATGGATTAATTAATGTTGGATGGTTTAAACTAAAGTCTATTTTAAGTTTTTATTAATTAAGTTAATACTTAAAAATGTTTTTGAGATAAATCAGATAATTAAGAATTTTAATTAAAAGATTTGTGTTTTAATTTTTATTTAAAAAACTTATTGACTTAAGTTAAGGATATCAATTCCTAAGTTTATATCATTCTGCATATAGTTAAGAATGTGATTGTTGTAAATAATGCATCTTTCCAACTAATTAAGGTTGAATGATTTAGATTAAGTAATTAATTTAAGAAGGTTAATCAATTTATTTATGAGAATAATTAATTCTAAATTAATTAAGTATAATCTCTTGTGGAAGAGATTAAAGCATAATTGCTGAAGGAAACTATTAAATATATTTATTTAGTATAAGTAATTAATGGATAATTACTTTAAGAGAAATTACCTAGAGAGGTAAACAATGAATAATTACTTGATGAAGTAATTAAGGGAATTAATTACTCGGAGTAATTAATTAAGTTAATAAGGTTAATTATAGTTAATTAATTAAGTTTAACTAATTAAAGTAATCTTCGATGTTGGGTTATCTATAATTATTTGAGATGGTTTACGAGGTGCAATTACTTGATGAAGTAATAAATGAATAATTACTGGATTAATTAATTAAACGAAAATTACTTGATGAGAAGTAACTAAAGGATTGTTACTTTTGATGAAAGAAATTAAGTAATGGTTACTTAGTGTAATTTGAGGATTAATTTATGTAAATAAATCAAGGAGTTGATTTAATGAATATAAGTAATTAAGGGAAATTAAGTACTAATGCGATTGATCAGGATTGAATAATGAATGAAATTGTTTGAAGATAACTAATTGGTGTAATTAATTAAAAGTTAATTACTTAATGTAATTAAAGAATAATTAATCGAGGGTGATTAATTAAGAAGGGTAATTGGAGAATAATCAATTAACTTGCTGTAATTAATTAAGGATTAACTACGTAGGATTTATAGTAATGTAAGAAATTAATTTATTTTATTTTAAATTAATTAAAGATCGTGTGATTAAAGTCTTGATTATGAATGACTGAATGTTATTGGATGTTTGGATTGTTGTTGTACTTGGCATTGATTGTGATGTTAGGGTGTTAGATATGGATTATCTATCAGAAAATAGAATTGTTATGTGAACCTGTTATTATGGGTATACATGTAAATGTTTAAAGCTTAAACAGATTGTCTTAGGATAGTATTAAATTCGAAGAGACCGAAGTCGGGTATTAGTAAATACCCGAAACCACTTCGATTCATTATAATTTGCTATGTGAAATCAATATGCTAAATGAATGATTTAAGTAAATTTAATCCTTAAATCTAAGTTATGATACTTAGAATTTGATGTGTAAAATAAGTGATGTCTATAACAGCTTGTGAGTTGTAAATTGATATAAGTTACCCCGGGTTTATATAAGTTGTAAGCTTTTGTATTTCATGTTAGATGGGTTTACTCACGCTGGTTTCCAGCCTGACCAGGGTGTTACTTTGATGTAATGCTTGGGTCAGACCGAGTATTACAGATTTTCAGGTAAGAACGTTCTGGAGTTCAGGAGGCGAGCTGGATGGCAGGGTCGTATGGAGAGTTTACTCTATGATATTGTAGTATCTGGATATGATTGTTTTATCCAGTGTTTATGTATATGTGAAACTCTGATATATTAAATGTAAATATACTGATACAGTTTTTTTTTGTAAACTGTTATTATGTGATATTATATTTTGATCCGCTGTGAATGTAAGGTTTCTGTGTCTTGTTTTCTGTTGTCTTCTTCTTTCTTTTTCTTCTTTTCACTAACTATATGGAATTTTTGGAATCGAAATTTCCGGGTCGTTACATTTGGTATCAGAGCCAGGTTAAGCGAGAACCTTGTCTCTGGTGGGATTACTCATTAAGGATAGGGTAAGTGGTACCCTAGGATGAGTTGAGTGTGTGTGTGTGTGTGTGTGTGTGTGTGTGTCTATATATATATATCTGTGTGTGAGAAAGCGTATTTGTTATTTTCTTTTATAAAGGTTTTTAAATAATTTCAAAAGTAAATGAATCTTATATAAGAAATAGATTATCAATTATAATAAGGAAATTGGTTGTATTATTAATTAAATTAAAAGTAATAGTAAGAATTAAGAAGTAATAGAAATACAACCAAACAGAAATTTAATTTTGAATTTGGGAAAGGTTTCAGGATAAGGATAATCAATTAATTTATGTAATTAATTAAACTTTATTTAATGAGATTAATTTATGGATAATAATTGGAAATGATAAATTAAGAGGTAAGTAATTTAAAGGACAATTACTTAATAAAGGTAATTAAGAAATAAGTTAATTACCGAAATTGGAATTAATTAATGACGTAATTAATTTAGAGAAACAATAAATAGTATTATTTAATGCAATTGAATGAAATGATCCTATTTCAAACAAGAGTTGTTTGAAAATTTTAAAGAAAATTTGTTTGAATTGAAACCAAAGGTGGTTTAAAATTTTAAAGTATAACTTGGTGAGTAAAAGAAATTAATATGTATATGTATGGATATATTTAAATATCAAAGATGGATTGAGATAAACTCTAAATATTGAGTTTTAAATTTGGAATAAGATATGATACCCAAAGTGATAAGTTTGAACTTAATAAGTGGGAAGATAATTTATGTAAAGTTTAAAATTTGAAATAGAAGTTCAAATTGGGTAGGGTTGACTGGATTAAGTAAATTGAATTCAACTTGGAAGAAGTTAAATAAATTTGAATGATCAATCTGATTTGGAAATTTTAACATGAAATTAAGATTTAACTTGGGAAGTTAAATGGTTGATTTGAATTAGGGAGTTTGAGTGATCTCAAATTGGGTTTGAGATCTGGAAATTGTAAATTGATGGATGTTTTAAGATGGATTAGATGATATCATCCTATTATTATTAATAATCTTTAAAATGTGAATTGGATTTGTATAAATAAATGAGAAATGGAGTATGGTAATCCATAGTTGGGATAAAAAGGTAAATTAATTTAAAGAAATTAAATCAACAATTAAAGTAATCAACTCGAATTTATAAAATTCAAGATGGTTCATAGTGAACTGGAATTTGAAGTTGGTTCAAATGGAATTTGATTTGAATTAATTGAAATGGTGATTGAAGATTTATAAGTATAAAATTCAAATTGAAAATTTGAATTGGATTGATTTGAATAATTTGGAATTGTGATTAAAATTGAATAGTTTTAAATTCAAATGGAATTTGAATTAAATTTGGGAGGAAATCAAGAATAATTCAACTTGATTTGGAAATGGAATTTGAAACTGGGATCAATTCAAACTGAAGTTGAAATGGATTAGGAATTGAAGTGGGTTCAATTAAACGGATATAGTCCAAAATGACTGGAATAACTTGGGATTGTAATTAAAATTGAATATGTTTCAAATCAAATGGAATTTGATTTAAATTTGAAAAGGAATCGAGAATTAATTCAACTTGAATTGGGGTTGAACCAATTTCGAAGGAAATTGAAGTTATTTAAATTGGGGTTGGGTCAATTTAAATGGTAGAGAAAATTTAAACTGAATTGATGAGAATGAAAATTGGGGAGAGAACGGTTTTGACTCTGGACTATTTTTATTATAAACTGTTTTTTTTTATAAATCTGTTTTTCCAAGCTATTCATTATATATACAACCTTTCTTTTAAAAGCCAAACTATCTTATACTTGTTTTACAATTATTTTTGAAACTGTTTAACAATTTTCTAATTATTCTATAAACTAATTACTATTTTCAACTACTAATTACTATTTTATAGCTATTTTGCAATTATAAAATTTCTATGACTATTTAACTATTTTCCATTTATTTTACAATCACTGAACTATTTTACAGCTATTTTACAAACTAGTAATTATTTTTCAACTACTTATCTATTTCTTTAACTTTTCAAGCTATTTTCTAAATTAAACTGGACAGAGTTTAAACTGTTAATGGTTAAATACCCAATCAAGATAAGAATAGAAGTGATAATCCAAATGGATTGTAGCAATTGTGAGTAAGTGAATGAAATTTAAAGGAAATGTGAATAGAAATGGAATTAATTTGGGTAATAACCAATAAGACAAATACGCAGGGTGTACGTATGTTATTTTATTCGCATAGTGATTTCATCCAGATTCGAGCACAGAATTTCGAGATAATTAAGTCAATCCGAGTTGGGATTTTTTTTCACTCGATCTTCGACGGCGAACCTGGATATGGATTATTGATTGGTTCTGGATATTCTCTATCATAGTTATGACTATGCAAGGAGAATGACGGTTTATGATCAAGAAACCAGGTCTGTGTCCGCACTAGGAAGTCGGGTGGACAATACTAGTTTGAAAATGAAATTGTGTGATCGAGTGAGTGATCAGATTGGTATAACGTACGGATGATATATGTACATCGTACGGATTTGAATAAAATTGATACTAGGAATTTGTGGATAAGCAATGTGAAATGGTTTTTGAAATGAAAAATATATTTTGTGAAATATATGATGAAGTAAAGGGGAAATTTGATATTTCTATGGTTGAAATTTTGTTTATGGAAGTAAGTGATATGGTAAGTGGTTTTGTAACGAGTAATCAAAATTGAATATTTGATTTTGAATAAACAAAGTTAAATATCTTTGTTTTATAAAATGAAACTCCCCTGTTGAATCTTTTGCCAGAAGAAAAGGATTTTAAAGGTGTTCTGAAGTATAAAAGGAGTTTATACAAGATTGAAATGATCCAAAGTTTTAAAAGATTTTATATATCTGAATATATATATAAAAGATCATATGAGGATTTTGGAAAAAGGTTTTGGGAACCTTTGGATTTGGAAAAGGCTTTTGATTTTTGGGTAAAATCAATATGAGAATTTGGAAAGCCTAATTTGAGAATTATCGATTTTGGAATAATCGATTTTGTGTAAAGGAGCTTTGTATGAGATCATACTAGGTGTATGATTTAAAGATACTATATATGTATAGTATAAAATGTTTTGATAATGGCTCTGGGGAAAAAGGCGCTCCCTTGGAATGGACTTCTCAGGAGTACCACCGGGTGGTGCTGCCTTGAACCCCAAGGGGGGGTTCTAAACTTGATCCTGTGAGGAGTCCGGACAAACTAGTTCCTGAGGATTATTGGGTAGCGAAAGTCGAGGGCGCTGATGCCTACAGGGGCATTGGGTTATGCTGTGACGACAGTGTAACTCAATGTCACTGCGATCTACTGTGGGGACCATAGCGAAAATCGTGTGGAGGATGAGTGCCAACGGTCTACACTTGATTTTGCCGGGAAGGCAACGCAACATCGGTAGACTGCGATCTATGGTCAAGTGGAGTGGAGAAGTTTCATTCTTTTGGCAGCGAAATTCGATGGCGCTGATGCCTACAGCTATATGGGTTTTTGCTGTGATAGCTACGTAACCCCAGTTGTAGCTGCGATCTGTAGCGGGTTCCATGGTGTAATCGAGGGGCGCCGAGGCCTACAGTTATCTATGGATTTTGTCGGGACGGCAACGTAACCATCGGGTTAACTGCGACCATGGATGGGGTGATGATTTCCAAAGCATTCTCACCAAAGATATATCCTCTATTTTCAAAAACTGTTTTCTATATTTTCAATAAAATTATTTTCCAAATATTTTCACTGGGTGTTGAAAACGGGTCTGCTAAGTACTTATAGATTTTCAGTCGTACGCCTGATCAATGTATGACCGAATTTCTGTGAGAACAAGGATGGACTGGTTGAAAAATCGAGTTATAAAAAGTATTTTCATAAAAACTATTTTATAAAATTATGTAAATTTTAAAAGTGTTTTAAAATGATCAAAGAATATTTTAACTGGTTTTAAAATATTTAATAAATTCTGGTTTCGTTCCTTTTCGAGGACGAAAAGATTCTAAGGGGGGAGGAATGTGATATCCCGGAATTCTAGACATCTTTAATTGATAAATAATTGGGTTAATTAATGGAATATTGATTTATAGATTGACCAAATAAATATTTATATCTGGATAAATATTTTTTTGATAATTCCCTAAAATAATTATTTAGGATGGGCAAAATTTATTATTTTCAAATAAAATTAAATATGTGTTTGTTTAAAAATATATTTATATATGAGTTGATTTTAAAATTTAATTTAAATTTAGATTTGGAATTCAAATAAATATATTGAAAATGTTACTTTGTAATAAATAAATGTATATTTAAAGATTATCGTGAAATGAAAATACATTTATAAACATATAAATATAAATATATATATATATATCTAATTAATTGAAATTATAATATGAAAATTGAAGTACACATGAGATAATTTAATTCACAAATTAATAAAGGATTTAAAATAAAATCTATAAATTTGATAAGATAAAGGGGTATACCTAAATTTATAAATAAATTAGTCAAGGGTTTAAAACATAAAAGACTTTATCTTGACATTTGTAAATCTATAAAGTATGCATTAAAACAAATGTAAATATCACTCTCTAAATCAAACAAGTGTTAGCACAGAAAAGATACATATGGCAAAAACTTTATTTTCCTTAAATTGAATTTCAAGTAACATAGGTTGAAGATGAACCATGTTTTCATTTTTTTTCTTTCCACTTTCAATAAAAAAAAAATCAGAGTGGAATCAAATTCAAATTACAATCATCTTTGCAATTGCAACCTGAAGCATCTTCAGGTTTATCAAGCTAAGAAATTCAACCTCAGACAAGATTAGAAGTTACAGCTCAACCTGAAGCAGGGATTCAACCTCAATCTAAAAGAAATTCAAAGTTATAAGCAAATCAGGATTATAATTCCAGATCAAGTTTCAATCAACTGTCAAATTCCAATTTATGGCTTTCTGTCCAGACATTTGAACAGTGAGTACTTAAACCCAGCCTCCTCTGTTTTTGATTTGAAATGCCTATGAGAAAATATTTAAATTAAACTAAAGAACAAATATCTCTTGCAAGTGAATTACTGTGTTGATGGATGCTTAGCAGGTATGTTGAAATTGTGTATGCATGTTGTTTTTTTTAGTTCTGAACATGTTTATATGAATGGAGTTTATCTGCATATGTATGATCTCTATATGTTTGTATTTGTTGAATGTGCACACTTATGTTCCTCTGTTTCCAGGCTACAGAATTAAGAAAAAAAAATCATCAAATCTCTTTTAAATAAACCACTGTTAGGATTTGATTTTCAAAACCAAATAATTTAATTAAACTATAATCAAGTACTACAAATATATATAAGTAGATTAGTTAAAATATGCCTGCATTTGGAAAAATACAGTAGCAATTCTAAATATTATGATAAAATCAAATGTAAAATTTATTGAATCAAGTATATATTTGGATTTTTTCTGAAATTCAGGATTTTTAAACCAAAAATCATGATCTTTAGTTGGAAATTCTGTGAGGAATTCTGGGTTAACCAGAAGATGGTTATAGAGGGATTCATGGTGATCAACGACACTGGGAAGGCCGGGGCTTGGGTTGAAGTAGGAATGATGATCAGAGATATTGGCAAGAATAGCCAAGTGGTGTCTGGATCGTTGTGATGAGGGGGCGATGACGATCTAGGGTTTAGTTTGTGGAGGAGTTGAGGTCGATTCTCGAATCAAAGGCGATACTGTTGTTGGATCGGAAGATGGTGTTGTGGCGCGTAAGGCTCTGGTGATAGTGGAGGTTCAACGGCGAGGCTTAGTTTGGTCAGAGTTGAAGGTCAACGTTGACTTTGATATCGGTTATGGGTTATCGTCTTGACCAAATTGCTCGATTTGGTCTTGGCATCAAATCAGTGGTTCTGAAGGGTGGGTCTGTTTGTCGTGGTCATGTGTAGCTGGGTGAAGGCCGGAGGGATGATCGCCGTCGACCTGAAGCATTGTGCATGTGCACATGGTTGAATTCGTGCATCTGGAAGATGATTTGGGGAAGAAAAGGATTTTGTGGGAAAGGCTCGAGAAAGTGGATTTGTGACCCGAGTTGTTGTTCGAGATTGTCTCGTGCATGCGCTGTAGTGATAAGGGGTGAAGTACTGATAGTAGAACAAGTTAAGACTTGTGAATTCACTGGTGTTTGGTTAGAAGTAAACACGGAAGTTGCCTCAGGCATACTAACAAATTGTCAGGGTAGAATTTAAAAAAAAATTAATTATCTTAATTATTTTAAGTAATAATGGATTAATTAATGTTGGATGGTTTAAACTAAAGTCTATTTTAAGTTTTTATTAATTAAGTTAATACTTAAAAATGTTTTTGAGATAAATCAGATAATTAAGAATTTTAATTAAAAGATTTGTGTTTTAATTTTTATTTAAAAAACTTATTGACTTAAGTCAAGGATATCGATTCCAAAGTTTATATCATTCTGCATATAGTTAAGAATGTGATTGTTGTAAATAATGCATCTTTCCAACTAATTAAGGTTGAATAATTTAGATTAAGTAATTAATTTAAGAAGGTTAATCAATTTATTTATGAGAATAATTAATTCTAAATTAATTAAGTATAATCTCTTGTGGAAGAGATTAAAGCATAATTGCTGAAGGAAACTATTAAATATATTTATTTAGTATAAGTAATTAATGGATAATTACTTTAAGAGAAATTACCTAGAGAGGTAAACAATGAATAATTACTTGATGAAGTAATTAAGGGAATTAATTACTCAGAGTAGTTAATTAAGTTAATAAGGTTAATTATAGTTAATTAATTAAGTTTAACTAATTAAAGTAATCTTCGATGTTGGGTTATCTATAATTATTTGAGATGGTTTATGAGGTGCAATTACTTGATGAAGTAATAAATGAATAATTACTGGATTAATTAATTAAACGAAAATTACTTGATGAGAAGTAACTAAAGGATTGTTACTTTTGATGAAAGAAATTAAGTAATGGTTACTTAGTGTAATTTGAGGATTAATTTATGTAAATAAATAAAGGAGTTGATTTAATGAATATAAGTAATTAAGGGAAATTAAGTACTAATGTGATTGATCAGGATTGAATAATGAATGAAATTGTTTGAAGATAATTAATTGGTGTAATTAATTAAAAGTTAATTACTTAATGTAATTAAAGAATAATTAATCAAGGGTGATTAATTAAGAAGGGTAATTGGAGAATAATTAATTAACTTGCTGTAATTAATTAAGGATTAAATACGCGGGATTTATAGTAATGTAAGAAATTAATTTAATTTATTTTAAATTAATTAAAGATCGTGTGATTAAAGTCTTGATTATGAATGACTGAATGTTATTGGATGTTTGGATTGTTGTTGTACTTGGCATTGATTGTGATGTTAGGGTGTTAGATATGGATTATCTATCAGAAAATAGAATTGTTATGTGAACCTGTTATTATGGGTATACATGTAAATGTTTAAAGCTTAAACAGATTGTCTTAGGATAGTATTGAATTCGAAGAGACCGAAGTCGGGTATTAGTAAATACCCAAAACCACTTCGATTCATTATAAATTTCTATGTGAAATCAATATGCTAAATGAAATGATTTAAGTAAATTTAATCATTAAATCTATGTTATGATACTTGGAATTTGGTGTGTAAAATAAGTGATGTCTATAACAGCTTGTGAGTTGTAAATTGATATAAGTTACCCCGGGTTTATATAAGTTGTAGGCTTTTGTATTTCATGTTAGATGGGTTTACTCACACTGGTTTCCAGCCTGACCCGGGTGTTACTTTGATGTAATGCTCGGGTCAGACCGAGTATTACAGATTTTCGGGTAAGAACGTTCTGGAGTTCAGGAGGCGAGCTGGATGGCAGGGTCGTATGGAGAGTTTACTCTATGATATTGTAGTATCTGGATATGATTGTTTTATCCAATGTTTATGTATATGTGAAACTCTGATATATAAAATGTAAATATACTGATACAGTTTTTTTTGTAAACTGTTATTATGTGATATTATGTTTTGATCCGTTGCGAATGTAAGGTTTATGTGTCTTGTTTTCTGTTGTCTTCTTCTTTCTTTTTCTTCTTTTCACTAACTATATGGAATTTTCGGAATCGAAATTTCCGGGTCGTTACACATAGTCTATAAAATCAGACAATCAATCAAATCAAATTCCATAAAGGAATAAACTAATAGTTAACATTATTTAAAATGTTAGATGACTGTCAAATAAGATTTAGAAATTTTGCTTTGGTTCACCACTTTCTCAATCGTCCAAGGATATAGATAAATTTCTATGCGTACCATTATGATCATCATTCTTTGGTTATTGCTTTGAAGGTTATCTAATTAAGCTCCTTTGAACAAAGTTGAAAGCCACTCCTAAACTGTCCTAAGCCACACAACTAAGCATACAAATATAATTAAGCCTGTATAATGTACATAAATCATCTATATGCAATATATGATCCGACCACTTACTCGGATACATAGATTTTACTTCCAAACCAATATCGCTCACTCAACCACCCTAATATGGACTCTAATCAGGTTCCTCGATTAGAAACTTCTATTCTCCTTACATAGCTATATACTATGATATAAAACCTTGGTATCATACCAAGAATCCGCATGGAGCGTCCGCTGTCAAAAATCAAGTAAGAAATCCTTTTTCGGACTGGTGTGAATCACCTTATTATGTATTCAAATCCTAGATCAAGAATCGTGCGGATAAAATGATCTACATAAAACTTACACCCTTAAATTTATTGATTTTCTTAACTACACCAATATCTTACCGAATCACTTTCATTTTCATTCATAGTTTTTCATTCAATACTAAAATTATTTATGAATTACTCATAAATTTTCACTAAGTTTACAAACAATTTATAGAGACACATCTTTATAAAACATAAAATAAAAAATTTACTCCACTTTTATTTACTTGTATAATACTCTTTTACATCCTAAGAGTTTATACAAAATGTCAATCTCAATTTATTTTTTAGAATTCAAATGAAGGACAAACAAAACATAGGTCTTTAAAATTGGGTCAACCTTTTAGCCTCTTTACCTTAGATTATTCTAGGGAAAGATGTTTATAGGTTAGCCTAATAACATCAAATAGATGAGTGTTTGGATAAAAACTACAGTATTAATAAAATGCTTATTAAAACCTTTCTATCTAATTTAACCCATTTAAAACTTGAGTTAAATTATCTCTTTTCTATCCAACATAAAAATTTCATTTATCAATATAACTTTTATTTTAAATCCGTTCCCTTTAAGGAAATTTTAGAACTAAATACCTAGTTTTTATTTCAAAACTCATTTTGAAATCATACTGCATATATATTTCTATATAAAAATAACTTTAACAAATTATTCGCTAACAATCACTTTTGGTTCATTGAGATTCAAACTCACTAAGCAAATATTCGATTATCACTTAGAAGATTATTCAAATTGTCATAAAACTAATCAAGATGGTTTCCTAAACTATCTAAAGAAAATGTATCTTTAATATGAATTTCACCTTGAAATATTCATGCTCATAAATACTTCCAAGTAATATTACTATTACTTTTCTCTAAATCTTTTTGAAATTAATTCAAGCAATACTGGCATTTAAATTCTCAAAAAACACTTTTTACTTATAAAATACCTTTTATAAATCATTTTATGTATCATATTCACACAAAATGTTCCTTTTAAAATCATCTTATATTATAATAATTTTCCTTTATTATAATAAACTTTTCATAATTATTTATCATCTAAATGTCTTACCTTCCCATTTAGATTATATTAAACAATGTTAAAAGATGACATTTAACTTAACATTTCACTGATCACCTTATAGTCAAGTTGTGAAACTTAATTCTTAAGGGGTTCATTTCAATGTACTCATAATTATCAAAATAATAAATACCCATAAACTGGTCGAGCATAAAGCAATAATCAACAAACAATAGTCAATGTTCCTAAACTACTCGAGCATGACACATTAACCAATAATGATAATAAAGAAATATCATCATCAACAAACAAACATACCATAAATAACTATATAAATTTGAAAATTATTCCTTTATATAAATATAATATATAATCCTATGCAGAATATTTCATTTACAAATTTTCCAAAATCAATATCGTGCCCGTTTGCCTTGTTCAAGTGTTTTGAAATCCTTATCGACACCATGGCTTCCTACGTCTTGATTAGAATTAAAAATTCAAACATAACAGACCAATTAACACAGTACGTTTTTATAGAAACAACAAATATGTTTTCTCATATAGTACTCTCAACTCATTCTAGGGTGTCACTTACCCTATCTCTAATGAGTTTTCCCTCACCTAAGCTAAGGTTCTTACGTAACCTTCAGCTTTGATACCATCTGTACCAATCCACCTATTCGACCCTTGAAGTCAACACTTAATACATCCATGGTATTAAAATGTCGAGCATCCAAGTATCGAAAATGCAGATTGTTTGGGTAAAAGAAAAGGAACAAGTAAAATAAAATCTCACAGTGGAACGATAGCATATAATATAACAAAATAGTAAAAGATGCCACTCTAAGAGATGGTATATCAGAGTTAAAAACAAACCTCATTAACCTAGATGTTATAATTTCATGACCTTACAACTGCTTATGGGTATATAATAATATGTGGAAAAAAATGCGGTAGATGAACAACTAGCTCAATTCCATGAGCTCCGTGTCCTGCGAACGACAACCTGGAAGAACTCGGTCTGACCTGAGCATTATAATAAAATAATAGCTGGGTTAGTTTGGAAAACCACATGAGCGAACTCAAGAAATATGGTGGATATATAATAATTCTGCGAGACCATGCCGCTAAATAGAGAATGGGTTTTACCTCATAAGAACAACATCCATAAATGAAAGAATGGAAACAAACTAAAATAAAATCCAAACTTGAAAGAATGGGCATAAACAAGATCGAAATCTAAACTTAAAGAATGCACATGAATAATTAAACATCTAGAAAACCTCCAGGAACTTCTCAATGCAATTAAGAAAATAATTAAAAGATATGAACCAAAAGTAAGGAAAGGAAAATTTTCCAACAATGATTAGGATGGTGCACCCCCTTATCAAAAGTACACCTCTCGACAATATACTTGAGAGGGTCATTTACTCTATGACTCTCTCGGCAATGTACAAGCTGGACTCCGCCAACCTTACCGAGTATCTAAGTATTTCACATCACTGCATGCATACAACTGAATACAATCTAGGGTAGATGTGAAGATAGCTTAATGGGAGTAACCCCACATAGCTTGACATGCACTCGCGCTTTGGTTTTAGTCATTTCCGTCGAAGGATATCAATGCTCAAAATGAGCAAAAAATCATCTTAAATTAACCAAACACAAAGAATATAATAGAATCGATAGTTAATAAACCAACTATCGAGAATAAAAGAATGATCATATATGGAAATTACGTCCCATACCCATATCACCACTCAATGATTTCAAACTTATACTATCCGTCGGTTAACAAACTGGGGAATTGTTGCCTCTTAGACCTTGCCTTGACGTACAATATTATCTTTCGAGATAGAGACGACTTTCCATACCTCGACGTTTAGTACTTAAGTACATGCGTAAATCCTTTCCATATAAGTGATATCATTTATGGAAATCATATTACTTATCCTTTCCATAACGGAGTCAAACTTTTAGACTTTTAAAAACCAAACCTATGCTTGGCTTTTCACATCACAAACATTTATAAAGCACATTAAAAACACACTTTAAAATATTCATTTTAAAGAGAAAATTATATTTCTAAGTTCTTTAAAAAGAAGAGTCAAAAACCAATATCATTAAAACATCATTTACTATAAACCCAAACAATTTACATTTAACTTTATTTTTAAACATTCCCTTTTTAAAGATTTTCTTATTTGTAAACTATGGTTTATAACTTTAAAATAACATTTATTATCAAGGAAGATAATTGTTATAACTCTTAATCAATTTAAACATACATCTATTATCAATTTAAAATACTTTTATAAATCTAAAACAATGTTAATCATCTTGAAAGATAATTAATATATCACTTACATAAATTTAAAACCATGTTAATTATCTTGGAAAAAACTTAATCAAATCTATAATCTTTTTATATATTTAAAGTAAGACTAATTATCCCAAAAGAAAATTAATCAAATTATAATCTTTTATAAATTTAAAATAACGTTAATTATTCCAAAAGATAATTAATCAAATTGATATTACATTTTATAAATTTAAAACAACATTAATTATCTCAAAAGATAATTGGTCAAATTTATAATCTTTTTATAAATTAAAAAAAAAAACCTATTCTTTATTTCAAAATTCTTACAAATACTTGAAAATATGGATTAAATAACTTTCAAGGGTAAGAATACAGCCAAACATTTATTTTGTAAAAACACAAGCTCAAGTTCAACACACGCAGAGGTTCAAGGAGATGACATTTTCATAAGCATCAGTATAACAATAATTCTTATAACTACACTTACACAAATCAAATAGTATTTCACAAACATTTCAACCAAATATCAATATAAGCAACGTCGGAACATAAGTAAATCAATATTGGTGAAAAATCCCTTGAAGTCTCTCCATAAAAGTTCCCTATAAATCAGATATATGTATGTGTATTTCGAAGTATTCCATAGGGATCTGTTCATAATGCATACACTTCGACTTCCTCTTGCTTTAATTCCCTTTGAAATAGTGGTCATTTCTGTCATCCACTTCCAAGCGGGACTCAATTCCAAACAAACAATCGAGCAACGATATATGAACTATCATCAAAGCATTCAAATATAATTTATAGCAACACAGATATTACATAGTTTATTTATAGGTGAGTAAAGTCACCAAAATTCCAGTTGGTCGCGTTTTGGTTCGATCTAAAATCGAACAATGTTCGATTTTAGTTCAAAATTTTACTAGCTCAAAATTCAATAAAACCAACTCCAACGCATAGATAATATGGATATGAGTCCAACGCAAAAGACCAAATCCAAATTTGACCTTGTATGTAAGAGCTATCAAATTTATAATATTTTAGATTAAATAAATAAATTAATTAACATGATTAACACTATTACAAAATCAAATCCATGAAACAAAGAACAGACTTCACCGTTGAACATCTCTCCTCGAATTAGACATGTTGCACGCATTTATCTCAAGCTTGGCCTCACCATCGATGATGCAACCTACTGCTATCCACTATTGTATGCTGATGTCACAATTCTCATGAGGCCACCTCACCTCCCACTAAGCATCCCAACCAAGCCATCTTTGTCCCCCAAATCCATTCCCAAACTTCGATTTGCCTACCGAACCAAACTCCAACACGCCAAGCCCTAGCTCACATCGACCATGTCGAACCCAACAAACACCATCACATGAAATGAAATTTATGGATTTGTAGATCTTAGCCTCACGAGTTCAAAGAATCCAACTTTATATTTTTTTCATTGATTAAATGAATTGATTTTGATTTTTGAATGGAGATTTTCTTTCTTTTGTTTAATAGAAAATGAAAATGTGAAAGAGAGAGGGGAAAATAAGTCAACAGTGCTGAATTGTTTAAGAGTTGAAGTTAGTTTTATTTTGCAAATTTATGGTATTTCGCTACATAGAATTCCATCCGCGTATGAACCGTGAATGAAAAAACAAAAATACGGACGTGCTAAAAAATGCGATACAATCTCAAAACAATAATGAAATACACTGGTTATCTAATTTTATGAAATTTCAAAAATGTCATCATTTGCCGAAATATACGTCAAAAGAAAATTTAAATATTTTCCCAATTAAAAATTATCCTATAAATTCATTTAAAAATACGCAACTAAAATCAAGTCGTTTTATTAACAATTGATTTTCTTTTATTTATTCAAACTATTTATTGTTGAAAGTAAATTTATAGAGTTCGCCAATATTATTTATTAATTAATAGAAGTTAAATAAGGCTATTAAATATATTTAATTCAAAATTCAAATATTTAAACAATCACTATATTTGAATATAAGTTATTTATATTTTTTTGGGATGTTATGAATTGTCTTGATGACGTTGGTTAATGGACTTAACATGAGAACTTTTTTCAATAGACGGTTGAAGAAAAAACAACCATCCACTACGAAGGAGTTTTATAGAAAGGTTTCCCAATTCCTACATTTGGAAGTGGTGGATTTGGCCAATGGTTTTGCTGGAGACAGTCAGGATAGACTAATTGTTGTTGTGCAAAGCAACGTAGCTATCAAACATATAGAGATAGCACTGGAAACATTATTGTGTATGTTGGAAATAATAACACTAAAAGAAAAACCAAGGCACTGTTGGGATGAAGGAGGACACTATAAAGCGCATGAGGTATATGAGACTACGAGATTACACTTTCTTTAATGTTTCTACTGAGAACATCTACCTGGCTATGTAAGGTGCCGAGAACTATAAGAAGCTGCCTCGAATGGAGGCAATCGAAGAGGACGACCGTAACAACCCGATTTTAAGGGATATTGAATTGGGAATCAACTAATAAATTGATATTTAATCTGTTAATAATAACAAACAATTAAATAATTATGAAAAATTTGAAATAATAAATAAATGAAAAAAAAGAAAATAAAATGGAAATTTAATAATAATAGGGTTAAGAGGAAAATAAATGGTAACGAATTCACTTACTTTTATTTGGCATTATAAATTATGTCTTTTTAGTGGTAATGTAATTTATTTTAATAAATGAACATATTTATTAACCCAAATTATTTAAAAAGTTTAAAATTGAGAATGATATGTTTTTTATGAAAGAATGATAACTAATGAGATAAAATGTGTTTTATGTATGAAAAGTTTAGATGGGAAATTTTTTATGTTGATTTACAATTGGGTATAAAAGGAAAAGTAAAAAAAAAATATCATTTTATAATGTCGTGTAGGAAAGGTCTAGAAATTGAATAAAATAATGTTAAGCAAAAAAAATCTTGAATAAGGACAAATAAAATGATTATATTTTATTAAAAAAAGAGAAATAATAAAGTAAGGTGTTAATTGGGAGAACATTCTAGAGGAGGGGCTTTATAATAAAAACACCATTCTCTCTCCTCTATCAGCTTACAGTACGTACAGTAGTTTGAGAAGCAGAAAGAAAAAAAGAAAGAAGGAAGGAAACCTGAAATCTAATTTCTAATCCTCTCATCCAAGATTTACTAAATAAAGTTGCAATCAAATCTAAGAGATAGATTCTTAATTTCTAAGTGTAAGTATCCCTATAATCCTTATCATCTTTCTTTTTCAATGAATAGCTATTTTTGGTTTTCTGAATTTTTTAGCAATTGGAAGGTGAAAGGCATGTAATACAAGGGCTAACTGATTTAGAGCTTGAAGACTGCTATTTGGACTTTTAAGCGAGTGAAGTGATAATCTTGTTTTATTTTATTTCTTTTTTCATGTATGCATGCAAATATACGTGTGAAATTTTGGATAGAATGGTTTTTCTCATTCCCCAAGATGCGTTGTTGATTGAATTATTGGGATGAAGAAGAAATAAGAAACGATGCATACAATTAAAATGCATGTATGTTGTTTGTTTAATTGCTAAATTTTTCTAACCACAGTCCGATAGGACATACTTGAACCGAACTCCTACAGTGCAGCTTGCTGGCTGCACTGTGCAGATAGCATTGTGCATCACCCTATGATGCACTGTAGTGCAGCTCAGTGCCGCACTGTTATGCAGCCCTATATTGCACTGTAGTGCTGCGCACGGCTGCACTATTGTGCAGCCCTCTGGTGGGAGCTGCACTATAATGCAGCACGGCCCTGCACTGTAGTGTAGCGCAGGGCTGCACTTTAGTGCAGCTCGATGGGGGCTGCACTGTTTGCAGCCCTATGCTGCATTTTAGTGTTGCGCGACAGCATAGTGTGCAGCCCACTGCTAGAGGGCTGCAACCGTGCAGCCCGACGGGAAGAAAAAAATAAAAAAAATAATTTTTTTACAATTAATAAACTTTAACAAATTATAGCATAATAGATAAGACGTTGTATTGCATTTGATACACAAGAATTATGGAGTAATTATGTACTATTGCTAAATAGAGATGTAGTTATATTTATTTCTATGGACAATTGTTTTACTAAACCTTAATTGCTTTTAAACCATATTCTGGGTTTATTAAAGGATTTTTGGAGGATTTTGCCATCACTGGTTTTATTTCTAAGAATTGTTTTGAATTTATAAACACTTTGGATTCTTATGGCATGTTTTTAAATAATAAAACTTAAAGATCCCTTTGATTTTTGGGTAGGGATAGATTGGACTCTGTTGTACCAATGGGCCAAAACTTCATCTTGGCCGACCTGATTCAGGATTGCTACCTGAATCGGTGGTATATCACTTGCCCTTTTACACTAAAGGTCAATGGTCTGCTACGCAGGGCTAATCTTATTTTTTTGATCGGGATCTCGGATTGGTGGGTCACATACTATGATAGATAGAGGCGTGGGGGTCCCACGTGTAGATCCGTGAACGGATAGCACATGGCCTTTACCTTAGGCCGTCTTGGTTATTCTGGGTTGATCGCCAGGTGTATTATAGCATTATTAGTAGGTTGCATTGCTGATGTCTCCGCGTGCGCTCGTGCTCTACCACTGTGATTTTACAATACTAGGTTTGTTTATTTGGTATATTTTATGAGTCATGTTATATTTAGCCCATAATTCCCATAATGCAATTTTTTTATCTTATGATTTTTTTATGGAAAATATTAAAGGTGATTTAGAAAACCCAGTATCTTTGGAGAATATGTGTGTGAATTTATTTTTTATAATATTGCTTTACATATGATAATTGGATTGGTACCTTATTGGATTACATACGATATTGTTGGTCAAAACCATTGTTTGATTAAATGAATTGATTATAAAACTAAACCTACATGTTGGTTCACACACACAAATAAGCCTCATGTTGCCTTATACATGCAGCGCTTTTTTTTCATTTTGTTGATTAAGATAATCATTGTCCATAGATCTTACCTCACTCACATTAGAAATAGTCTGACCCATGTGATTTGTTTTATAATCCTCGGGTCAGTCTGAGGATTGTGGTTGCAGGTTTGGTTGCATGGACTGTAGCAGCATTCTTATCATTTTCCACATTTTGGGGTTTTGGACTTTACAGCTTGGACCTAGGAATAGTTGGTATATATATTATGGTATGTATGTTATTATGTATTTTAGGAGTGGTATTATGTGCTATGGACTATGTATTGTGGACATTACTATTATGATATGTATTCTGCTATTATTATGCTGAACTATATGTTCTATTGTATTCTGTACCATGTAACCTGTGAAAAATTTATCTTGTACCATTGCTTTTAACCGAGACTAAAAACGAATGCTTAAAAAAGTCATAAAATTTCACATGTTAGTTCAAGGGAATGAGTACAACATTTAGCCCTATCGAGTCCCATTCTCCGTGCTTTCTGACAGTAATACTTAGTATTGCTCTTGGTTGGCATGGGTATAGGGGCCGGGCGTTACAACGATGCTTGAGGAAGTATTGTCGCTTCAATGAAACAAAAAGGAAAAATATCAAAGAGGGCCAACATTAAAGGGATGTAATTGAGAGCTTGATAAGGTAGAAAAATCTATAACAATATGTCAGGAATCCAGAAGTAGGCGAACAAGCAAACGATAGACTCCAAGTGAATATCGCCCAAAGGGATCAAGTTGGGTCCTGTGGAGAGGCACCAAACATCCCGTCAAAAGGTTTACACTGCTTTGGAGGTACTCATCCAGTGGAGAAAATATGAAAAGAGACGGAGAGACATGGAAGCTTGTTGAGGTCTATACCTTAAGAAACGTGTTTCACCATAGAGGATGGAACTCTAACGAAGCACAGAGAACGATGAACGTTGATATCATTTTAATAATAGAGATGTAGAAGGGGTGGAAGTGACGACGTGTGACGGCCAACCTCGAAACACATTCTAACAAAGGATTTTATAGATTAGTATCGTCTGTTGGTTCAGAGAATAAGGCTGGTTAGAGCGACCATTAGTGAATTTTTTTTTAAGTGAACATCCATACATCGATTAATATGCTATATTTTTTTCATCACAAGTGGAATCGATATATGCAACCCAAGCTTTAAAAATAACCATAATGGTTAAAATAATAATCCAAAACAATATATAATAAATACAAATCACAGAATACACATAGCGGAATATACAATGGATACAACTAAATAGAGAAATTAGTTATATAATGTAGAATATAAGACCATGGACAAAAGACCCATATAATACATCAACAATACAACTCAAGAAACGAATAAGTACAAGGGAATGAATCTAGACTCAGTATAGATACAACACTACAATGAATCTATATACTCATACAAGATAATGACAGGCTAAATGATAACTATAGGACTAGAGTCAAATCTTCTCTAGAACAGTCAAACCAGAGCACCTGAGGGACCTCGGTCTGACCTAAGTATTATAAGATAATAAACAAGTCATTCTAGACTATAATAAAAGAGTTAAGAAAAATAGATAAGGGATACAATGATACAGATCTCAAATAGACCCAAAGCCAAGTACTGGAAAATACAACAAGAATGCTTCAATAAACTTCAAGTATGAAGTCACCAAATATCAAAACCGCATAATAGCTTCTAAAAGCGAAACCCCCTAATTCATATGGTGATAACACAAATAACTTCGAATCTAGAAATCATAACATAAATATAGAAAATCACATAAAAGGGGAAAGGCACTAAAACTCCAAAATTTGTGAATAAATTCACCTGCATGCATGTAACTCCAAGATAGACTTATAAGTTTATCAACATCAAGATAGGTATGAGACCTATAAATATCAAGATAGGAACAAGTCCTACGAGCATCAAGATATAAACAAGTCCTATAAACATCAAGATAGGAACAAGTCCTATAAACTCCTAAAGCAGGTCATAAACTCGTATAATTAAGTGTTACATACCTCGGAATAGTACCCAATAAATAATAACCATGTGTCCATACCATACGGGTTTACTTAAACAATTACTATATGTTAGTAAACTCCACTTGTGTGTAACAATGGTTCGATCAAACAAGTCCAGAAGTTAAATCGGTAAAACAAACGCGAGCATTCCATACCACTCGTCTTATTTAACCATTTAAATCAAATTCTCATTCGATCGATAACGTGCAATTTTATAAAATAATTCTCTTTTAAAACCATTTTTAAAATATATGTTTATAATGGGAATATTTATATATATATATATATATATATATATATATAAGTAAGCTTTTCAAACTATCGTTCCAAAACATTTCTAAAACCATTGCATATGAAAATTGATAGTGTAAATCCAAGTTGAAAACGTGCATCAAAAGTGTTTAATTCTCCAATAATCCATTGAATAATCTCTATAGTACAAAACATCAAAATGAATTCAACAATATATAAGTCATGAATCTAGAAAATTGCGATAAAATTGATATGAAATGCAGTATTAGAATTAAGAATCAACTTCTGGAAATCAACTGGCAAATAAGTGACAAATGGGTCGATTAGGAAATACCGAAACGTAGCCTAGATGTTAGGTTCGGGCTACAACCAGTGTATCGGTTCGACCAATCGGTCAACCGGTTGGTCGAATTGGTGCTGATGTCCAGGCGATTCTATTGACCATATGTCAATCCATTTTCACTCATTCTTCATGTGTTGCTTCTATAATGATCTAAGGTACTATATAGGTCGTCATGCATGCATAAAAACATGTATAATTGGATGAAATTCTTGAATTCATATAGTGGTTTACAATAAACAACAAATTCAATTCAATTGGACAATGAATCTACCAACATATTGAGATCATATACACTTTAAATTCAACCATAATCATATAATAGCAACAACCATTTATCTAAGGTTAGAAATCATGAGATAAACTCACCTTTTGAAATTGAGGGTTAAAGCTTGGATTCTTCTAGGCTTTTCTATTTCAGCCTCGACCTAGGTTAGATTTAAAGATTTAGAGAGGAATGATTGAAATCAGAAACTTTAATAAAAAAAGCGATACACAATTAGGTGGAAGAAATTACCTTTTCATAATATATACTTGAATTAGTCAAAATCCTTATGATTTCTAGCATTGATTTTGGGATAAGGGTTTTGAGTCTTAAGAGAATTTGGTTTTCTGCTTTACGGGAGTGAAATAAGAATGAGAACTTGTACGTACAGGTTTCTCATTTCTTATTTCTCTTATTTAGGCTAAATGGGTTAAGGTATAGATCCAATAGCAAAGTATTGCTAATTTTCTAAGAGAAAAGTGTTACTAATTTATTTGGTTTTACCACTTCATAAATACTAACGTGTACTAAACAATGTCCTAATTAATCAACCAAAAACAAATAATAATTTATTCTCATTTCTACCAATATTGAAACATCTTATAGAAATTAGATACAATTTTTTTAAAATAAAATTTATTCGCGGCAATTTTGATAAAATAAACTATTAATTTAAAAATCTCATTTTTAACAATTAATCACAATTTGACCATTTAATTAAATTTACTTATAATAATTTGAAATGGAAATTATTTATCATAAACCATCTTTATAATAAATAAGTTAATAAACCTTGAAAAATATTCATATTTCAAATTACAAAATTATTTTCATATATTTTATTCACTCATTTTCTCAAAATTACTATTATATTATTATTTATTAGAACAAAACTATATAATTTGTTGTTTCTATAAATTTTCAATTCATACATCATTACTTGGTAATCCTTTTATAAATTTCCTTATTCATTTGAATCTGGATCCCTCTCAAATTTGGAAATAAGAACAATTATAAATATAAATTCCCTAAATTTACCAATATAAATTTGTTATGTTTAATTAAATTATATTTTAGATTTAATTTCGGGTTATCTTGACTAGGATTTTTATAGACTCCCCCTTACAAAAATTGTGTCCCCGTAGTTTCCTTAAGGGAAAAGTCAATAACAAACTATGGATGATGCATTAATTCAAAAGGAATAACCTATGACTGGGAGATAATTAAACATGAATCTCTTCACTAATGAGCATCAGAAAGAAACATCAGATGCACTTGCTTGATAACTCTCTCTAATCTTCCAAGGACAGTCCTACCCATTAACGGATCATAGGACTTGACAAGTGGAACACCTATATTTCAAAGGGATTCAGCCTTTAGGGCTATAATACTAATAGAACTCTATTCATAAGTTTGATTTTTCAAGGTCTCATGTGTAACAAGGGTTCTATACCTATGAATAAAATAATAATTTCTAAAGTGTTTCCAAGACTGAAACACAAGAAGGACACCACGAATGCCAAAGAACTAAAGTGGAAAAGAAACTCAGTAAGTAACAGGTCCACCACACTCGATGGTTGGGTAGAGTCCCTTATATCAAAGAGTTATCATCCTAAATTGATTGAAATACCAGTCACCCAATCATGGAAGAAACATGAATAAATATTTGATCTCAACAGAAGTCCCAAGGTCTTTCTAAAGGATTCACAAATAGAGTCGGGACTTAAGATCGATTTTTCCCCCTACTCAAAATAATAAGAGAATGATCGATGATGACTCCTAAATAAGGCCTGGAGAGGAGCCATACCAACATCGGATTGGAATTTATCAACAAAGGGAACATTCAATCAAGGTAGACACAATCCTCATACTGCTACCAAAGTCAAGAATACAATCTTAAAGTGGATTTCTAAGATTTATCCATATTCAAATCTCTTAGAAGCTCCCCATTAAATTTTCTCATGGATTACAGTTTTTCTTATTACTTATTTAAGATAAGTTCAAATGATTGGTTTGAGTTCTCAGAATTTATACAATCTTTTACTTTTAGACGTTTCTTAATTTACTCATTCACGTATCTCACTATAGATTACTCCTATAACTTGTATTGAAGGATTTAAGGTTTTACAAATTCCAACCTCATTCAATCAAATAAAGGTTATAACCTAAAAGGTGTTCTTATTTGTAAATTCTCAAATAAGTTTTAAATTTAGTTTCACATCTCAGTTTACTACAAGTATTTTCTCTATTCGAAATACTTACCATTCTTTATAATAAAAATATTGCTTAAATAATCCAATTCAAAAGTTGTGGATTAATTCTAGGATTTTTTCTGTGATATAACTTCTTCATTCATAATGTAATTTAAACTTATCTCAAAACTCACTTACCGATTATATTCCTTCAAAGCCCAGGAAAATCAAGTCCAACTTGATCACAAATATCATGTGTAAAAAACTAGGAGTATACTCCTTGAGGATCTATTAGCCCCAGCCAAACACCAAAATAGAGTAAACTCTAAACTACAAAATACTATCACATTTAGTAATCTAAAGAACTTGTCCAAAATGTTCCATATCGCCTGGTGAAATTCAAGTATTTATTATAAGCTAGTAAAGTTTACTTATTTCAAATACCACTGAAAAACCTGAATTATATTCTCTTAAGGATCCATCATCCCTATCCCGAATACCAAAAGAGAATACAACACTAAAATGGAAAATACCTTCCTAAAAGCAAACACAAGAATTTAACCTAAGTATCCCATACTATCCGGTGAAATTCGTATATTCGCAAATGGGTTAGTAAATTCCACTCAAACATTCTATTCAATGTCTTATACCATATTCGGCGAAGCATTAATTGATACATTTAAATCAATCAATAATATTAAGTCAACCGTTAGTATTCCCCATATTATAGAATTGAGGTTTTAAAAATTAGTTCAAATAGTTTTCTCCAAATCCAAAAAGTCACATAAATTTGCCAAAATAGTTTTTACATAGCCAAAGGCTAAGTTTAATAAAATCCAATAAGAATTTATAGTTTCAAAGCAAATTACTTTATTTTTTCATATGATAAATGGTTTCTCAAATAATTTATATATACTTATTTACTTTCAAACTCCTTATAGAACAAAACTACTTATTTGTATTAATTAGAAAAGTTCAGATTGTCTAACTCATTCTACAGCATTCTGTAATTTAATTACATTTCAAAACGAGGTTTACATAATTAAGTCCTGTATAGGTCAATTACATTTACTCATTATCAGTAAATAAACCAAAAGAATTCATTGAAAGATTTATCCTTTCAAATGGTTGATTTTATCTTTTCCCAAAGTTTTAGATGGATTTTGTTTCAACAATATTTATATTGGTAAAACCAAACATATAAATATAGTCTTATTTTTACCCATGAATTTTTCATTTACAATTTCTTATCTTTTGAAATTCCAAAACCTTATACAGGTTTTGATTATTCCAGCTTTAAATCTTAGGCATTAATTAATTTAATATAGAATCAATATATATATATACGCACATATATACTCAGTTTATATATATCTCACAGATTAGTATTGTCTGTCGCCCCTTTTAGGAATACATCAAATATTCTTTATATTTCAATATATAGTCGGAAATGGTATCTGAAAATTTTATATTATTCAGCATAAGCTTATTTCTAAGCTTACAAATTTTTCCTCCAATTTTTTCAAGTAAAAGAACCATGCTTCTATTTAGCTTTTAATGATCTGGCTATTTAAAGATTTTCACATGTGTGGTTTTATTTAGACAATGGTTCCTTCATAGCTTAGAAAAAGCTTTGTATCAAATTCAATTTTCTAGAAAAAAAAATAACCTAAACCAATATCCAAATCTTCTAAATAACACATAATGTTACCTTTCCATTTGTTTTGAACAAATAGCCTTAACCATTGGTTGAGATGTTGATAAAAATCGACATCGCCTCATCATTGTTCTCAGTGAACTCTATGATTAAGCATTTAAGTCCATTATTAAATTATCAATCATACAATTTATCTTCATTCATATTTCTATTCATTTTATGATATAGAAATACTTTATATTTCCAAAACATTGATATATAATTATATGCATACCTTCATATGCATCTTCAAAATATCATTCTATTTTAAACCACATTAGTTTTCAAGAATATTTTAATTCTTTCATGAATTAACATATTTCCAAACATATAATTTTTGTTCCAAACCACTTATTTAATAAAAAGTGTATGCCCAATTGTCTCATTTGAATGTTTAGAAATCCCTATCAAGTACGTTGGCAAAATGTCCACGACCGAAATCCTTAAAGCATCCACCAACAATTTAACACTCAAATATATATATATATATATATATATATATTACAAATCCTCTTTTAAAATGGAGAATACTTGTATCTTGTTATGCCTTAGTTCTTACATGCCATAACAAACTTATGATCATCACCTTCAGACATCTTATAATTAAAGGTCTTTGATCCTTGTTTATTTTATACCCAAGAAATTTAATTTACCTTGCCGTGGTTTCTAATATGAAGATACCGCAAGATTAGATTATTAGTCTTCATACGGAATTTGAAATTATCAAAAAATGACTTTCAGTTTAATTAATAATCGCTATGAATCTTATGCAAAAGAAAACCTAATCACTTAATCGAATTAATACAAATCCACTTGATAATGCATCCAGCAAAAACAATCCACGTAATTCCACTATGCGACTCAAATCTCAAAAGATTGATAATAAGCTTCATG
The DNA here is from genome assembly GCA_030765085.1 of Allium cepa. Taxonomy (NCBI): domain Eukaryota; kingdom Viridiplantae; phylum Streptophyta; class Magnoliopsida; order Asparagales; family Amaryllidaceae; genus Allium; species Allium cepa. The sequence continues at coordinate 107,220,948 of CM060946.1, forward strand.
ATTTGCTGGGCGGTCAAAGTACTACTCTCACTGGGCTCGTTAGCGTGCCCAATAATAGAATAAGTGACTCGACCGTCAACCAACCTCATTTTTGAAATGGATAAGATCGGATCAAAGATTGCTTTAGCAATCCCATGATTCGATAGTAGGAATATCGAAGGTTGGATATGAAGGAAACGTTTTTATAATCCAAAAGGACACTTCTTATTCTAATAGGGGACGATCCCTACTATCTACTCCAAGAAATCCAAATGGACGGACTCTAAGACTTATCTAGGCCAAGATTTATGTCTGTAACATCATATTTTGTTCCGAACTCAGCTTCAATTCCAAACCACGATACCCCACCGCGAGAACCATAACAATAAAGGATATGACGGAGTAATATCATCTGCTAGTATAGATAATATGGCTGGTTAAGAGCAACCATCCATCAATATTATTTTTAGCGAGCATCGATACATCGATTAATATATTGTATATTTTTTCATCAAAAGTGGAATCGATATATGCAATCCAGGCTTAAAACAAAACTGCGGTTAAATGATAATCTAAAACAATATATAATAAATACAAATCATAGAATCACTGATCATAGAATACATAGGGCGGGATATACAATGGATATAACTAAATAGATAAATTAGATACTGTTAGTCCTTGAGATGATGGTTTTGATGACAACAACCTTAGAATAGATTATAAAATATAAATACTAACAGTATAGTTTAGATATATATGTATATGCAGGATTTAACCATGTAGGTACCAAGAATGAAGACTGTACAGTATAGAGATTCAAGATATCAAGATTGAAGACTTATGAGTACCAAAAATATCAATAATATCAAGATTATCAAGAGTTCAAGATTTCCAGAATAAGTAATTTAATTAGGATTTTTTTGAAACTCCTAAAAAAGCACTGGCATCTTAAAATCCAATTTATTCGTGGAATGGAATCCACTTCGAGCCTGTTAAAGGGATGGAACCCTAAGTAGGACGGAACCTACGAAAAATCTAGTGGAACATCGTTTTGTATCCGCTAACCTTTTGTTAAAAATAATTTTACAAAATTATATCTTGTTTTCAAAATGTTTTCAAAATCTTCCTTTTAAAAAGAATCAAAAACATCTATCCTGATTATAAAAGCTTTTGCCTCAAAATAATCTTTAATTTCAAAATCAAATTATCCTTAGTTTTAAACTATCTTTTAATAATAATATATTTAACTTTTAATACTTAGATTTAAATACAAAATTATAGTAAAATTTTATATATATCAAAATATTATTCTCTATATTTATTTATGTATTTTAACTATAGTTAAGTATATTTATAAAAGTTTAAAATAGTTTTAATATAAAATAAAAGTTATTTTCAAAGAAAAACAAAACACCAAAATTTCCTTTGGGATGTCGATATACCCAAGTTACCCATGTCGACATAGTGTCAGTTGATTTCAAAATTTGGAATTTCAAAAGAAGTGTGTATTCATCATATCCCTTCACGAATGGACATGACTGTTGTTCTTCAATAAATCGGGGTTGTTTTTAACGAATTTCTAATCATATTCTTCTGGTTTTCACTCCTCTTCTTCTTCAACATTTCTTTATATATATATATATATATATATATATATTCTTACCATTACTCTGCCAAAATCAACGTTGAATCTAACTAGATCTTTTCTTGTTTGATTCTCTACCACTATCTCAACAAGATCCTCAGTGCTATTCAGAGTTATAGACTTCTTTGTAATCAAGTTAGTGAGAAAAGGTGTGATTGTAGCCTTGGAAATCAATCAAGTGAGAAAATGTGTGACTGTAGCCTTGGAAATCAATTGGGTGAACTGGTTGCCCGGGAAATCAAGTATCTCTACCCAGAGGATTGTGAATATGGAGGGTGTACCTCGTAGCCTTGAAATCGAGGGTGTAATTGTAAAGGCTGCTTTTGAAAGGAAATCCGTACTTATGGGTAGGAATGGATGTAGGGTAACTCCGAACCGGTATAAAATCCGGTGTTTTCTTTCCTTTACTGCTTTTACTTTATATTTGCATCTGTGTTTGACTCTGTGATCATATCTATGTCTGAATATTGCATACATCTGTGTTCAAATTAACAAAAACTCAAAAAAATTAGTAATTTCTTTAAACACTATTCACCCTCCCCTTCTAGTGTTAATCCTAGCCTTAAGATCCGTATTTCGCATTTCTCACAGATACATATTGTCGAATACATGACTATGGTGAAAAGATCCTTATAATACATCAACACTACAACTCAAGAAATGAATAAGTACAAGGAATGAATCTTGACTTGAGATAGATATAACACTATAATGAATCTATACGCTTATACAAGATGATGACAAGCTAAGTAATAACTAGAGGAATGGAGTAAAATCTTCTCTAGAATAGTCAAACTGGAGCGTCTAATGGATCTCAGTCTGACCCAAGTATTGTAAAATAATGAACAGGTCAGTCTTGACTATAATGATAGAGTTAAGAAAAATATATAATACGTATAGGATATAGATCTCAAATAGATCCAAAGCCAAGTATTGACAAATATAAAAAGAATGCTTTAATAAACTCCAAGTATGAAGTCACCAAATATCAAAACCCCACAACAGCTTCTAAAAATAAAACCACCAAATTCATACGGTGATAACACAAATAACTTTGAATCTAGAAATCATAATAGAAATCTAGAACATCCCATTAAAAGGGGAATGCGCCAAAACTCCAAGATTGGTGAAAAATTCACATGCATGCATGTAACTCCAAGATAGACATATAAGTTTATAAACCTCAAGATAGATACAAGACCTATAAAATCGAGATAGGAACAAGTTCTTTAAACATTAAGGTAGGAATAAGTCCTATAAACATCAAGATAGGTGCGAGACCTATAATCTTCAAGATAGGAACAAGTCCTATAAACTTCGAAGGCAAGTCATAAACTCGTCGATGAGTGTTATATACCTTCGAATAGTAACCGAATAAATAACAACTGTATGTCCTATACGACACGGCTTTATTTAAACATTTACTATAAGTTAGTAAACTCCACTCGTGTGTAATAATGGTTTGGTCGAACAAGTCCAAAAGATAATCGGCAAAACAAATGCGAGCGTTCCTTACCACTCGTTTTATTTAACGGTTTAAATCAATATCTCATTCAATCGATAACGTGCAATTTTATGAAAATGTTTCCCTTAAAACCACTTTTAGTATATATTATTATAATGTATATATATTTATAAAAGATTTTCAAACTATCATTCCAAAACATTGCCAAATCCATTGCATATGAAAATATATAGTATATATATTACTAAAGTTCTTTGTATGAATATATATATATATATATATATATATATTAGATTGGTACATAAATGGTCTTGTATAAAACGATTGGATTTAGAAATCAATCTTTTATAAATATGGGTTAGAAATGTGCATAAAAAACGTGTAATTCTCCCAAGATCCATAGAACAATCTTTATGGTATAAAACATCAAAATGAATTCAGTGATTCATAAGTCACAAATTCGGAAAATATCAATGAAATTGATATGAAATCCAGTATTAAAATTAAGCAAGCAACTTCTGGAAATCAACTGGGAAAACAAGTAACAAACGGGTAGGTCGAGAAATACCAGAACATAGCATGGATGCCTAGTTTAGGCTACAACTGGTGCATCTGTTTGACCAACTGGTCCATCGATTGACTTGCCTAGGCTGACGTCTAGACGACTTCGGTGACCTTTCGTCGAACCATTTTCGATTATTCTTCCTATGTTGCTTCTCTAATGATCTAAGGTACTCAATAGGCAGTCATGCATGCATATAAACATGTATATTTAGATGAAGCTCATTATTTCATGTGGTGGTTTTCAGCAAACAACAAATTCAATTTGATTAGACAATGAATCCATCAACATATTAAGATCATACACAATTTAAATTCAACCATAATCATATAATAGCAGTAACATTTATCTAAGGCTAGAAGTCGTGAGATAAATTCACCTAAGCAAATCTGAAATTGAGGATTAAAGCTTGGATTCTCCTAGGCTTTTCTACTTCGGCCTTAAGCTAGGTTAAGTTCAAAGATTTGGAAAGGAATGATTAAAATTAGAAACTAAAACCGAAATTAATCAATAAAGAGATACATAATTAGGTAGAAGAGGTTACCTTTTCATAATACATACTTGAATTAATCAAAAGCCCTTTGGTTTCTTGCTTTGATTTGAGGATTAAGGTTTTTAGACTTAAGAGAATTTTGGTTGTCTGATTTACGGAGTGAAATATGAATGAGAACTTCTACGTATAGGTTTCTCATTTCTTACTTCTTTTATTTAGGCTAATGGCTTAAGGTATGGATCTAATAGCAAAGTGCAGCTAATTTTCTGAGAGACAAGTGTTACTGATTTATTTGGTTTTATCACTTCATAAATACCAATGTTTACTAAAAAAATGTTCTATTTAACCAACCTTGATTTCTTTAATTTTCTCAAAACAAATAACAAATTATTCCTATTTCTAGTAATATTGAAACATCTTATAAAAATTAAATACAACTAAAATAAAAGCTATTTGCAATAGTTTTGATAAAATGAACTATTAATTGAAAAAAAATTCATTTTTAACAATTAATCATAATATTAACATTCAATTAAATTTACAATATTTGTTGTAATAACTTGAAATGGAAATTATTTATCATAAATATCCTTTATAATAAATAAGCAAATAAACCATGAAAAAAAATTCATATTTTAAATTAAGAATTATTTCCATATATCTTATTCACTAATTTTCTCAAAATTACTCTTATATTGTTATTTATAAGAACAAAACATAATTTTTTGATTCTATAAATTATCAATTCATCCATTGTTACTTGGAAATCCTTTTATAAATTTCCTTATTTATTTAAATCCTATTCACTTTCAAATTTGGAAATAAGAACAATTATGAATATAAATTCCCTAAATTCATCAATAAAAATTAGTTATGACTAATTAGATCATATTTTTTTATTTATTCCAGGTAATCTCTACTATGGTTGTTACACGATGCTTGGCCTTACGGTGATTACAGCCATTGTTGGGCTAGAAATAATGCACCGACGCTGATTAATTATGGGGGCTAAGTAAATATATTATTCAAAAAGTCTTTTTATCAAATTCAAATCAGCCTATAATGCTTTCTTGTGCCGATTGGCCTTTCCAATTATAGGATAGCATTTCTTAGGATGTCATTTAATAGGATTTTCATATCAAAACAAGTCATAAAATCTATATGAATAACCATAAATCTTCAACAAGTATATATAATCATTCCATCATTCAAAAACATGATTAAATGCAAAATACTTCGGATTTCATCTTAAAACCGAAAATAAAAGAAATATGAGATGTAAACATTATTCACCTTAGCTTTATAGATTAAAGAGATTGAGATGTGAATGGATTTGATTTGAATTAGCTTCTTCCTTAGATTTTCTTAATCTTCTTCCCCCTTTTCTTGTTAATGATAGTCGGCCTCAAGTTTAATTTTTTTTTTATAAATGAACTTGAACGTGTATGGGATACACGACCAAGGGTTTAGGTTATAAGAATGGCCTCTTTCCTATTTTACACCTCCTCTATTTCATGTTAACTCTTGTCTTAATTCATTGGTTAAGTGGCACGGCTACCCTTAATAAAATCAAATCTCTATCCCTTAAGCAACACGTTATTTTATTTAACTTAACTAATTAAATATCCTAAATAATGTTACAAAAAATATGGGGTGTTACAGATTCCCCTCCTTAAAGAATGTCGTCATCGAAATTAAAATAAGGAATACAACAAACCAATCAAAGAGGTAAAACATACCATCAAATAAGTCAGGATTAGAATGTGTAATTGTGCTCTAAATCTTCCAAATATAGTCCCTATCATCGTTGCTCTACTTGAATTTGACTAATCTGACCGTCTTGTTTCTAATCCTCTTCTCATCTCCCGCAACAATACGACAAATCCGGTTCTACTACTAAGTCATCTAGCACAGTTGGTGCAATAGCAGTCTCTAGGTCTCTAATACACTTTCTGAGATGAGAAACATGGAAAACATCGTGGACTCCTGCTAAACTGCTCGGTAACTCCACTCTATATGCGAGTTTCCAGATCCTCTCAACAATAGGAAAAGTTCCAACAAATCTCCGTTCTAAATTTCCTGATTTCCCAAATCTAATCACACCCTTCAACGGTGACACTTTGACAAAAACCTAATCTCCAACTGAGAATTCTAAATATTTCCGCCTTATATGTGCATTACTCTTCTGCCTAGACCGAGCCTCCTTCATTCTAGCCCGAATGACTTCAATCTTTTCTGCAGCTTCCCTAACCATATCTAGACCAAGAACCGATCTATTCCCCATCTCTAACCAACATACGAGTGATTTGCATAGCCTTTCATATAAAGCTTTAAACGGCCCCATCCCAATACCAGTCTGATAACTATTGTTATACGAAAAATCGACTAAATGCATATGGTCCTTCAATGATCCCCCAAAATCTAGTACACGAGCTCTTAACAAATCTTCTAAGATTTTGTTAACTCTTTTCGTTTTCCCATCTGACCGCGGATGGTAAGTGACACTCATCTTGAGCTTGGCTCCCAAAACTTCCTGTAAACTCTTTCAGAACTCGCTAGTGAATAAGGGATCTCTATCACTTACTATACTACTAGGTACTCCGTGCAGTCTAACTATAACTTTCATAAACAACTTCGCTAAAACAAGTGTCATTCTAGTTGACTTAACTAGAATGAAATGGGAACTCTTGGTTAATCTATCAACTATGACCCATTTACTATCATTTCCTCTGTTCGACCTTGGCAACCCGTCAATAAAGTCCATAGAAATAGAACCTAATTTCCATATTGGAATATCTAATGGCTGAAGCAACCAACTTGGCTTCTGGTGTTCGGCCTTTTCCTATTGGAAAATCAAGCACTGCTTTACACATAAGCCAATATCCCGCTTCATATCTTCCCAGAAGAAACTCCTCTTCATATCCTGATACATCTTAGTTCCTCCTGGATGAATAGAGAACTTCGAACGATGGAATTACTCCAAGACTTCTTTCCTTATGTTTCCTTTACACGAAACACATAATCTTCCTTTCTTTCTCAACCATCCATTCTGGTCAAGAAATCTTTCAAGTCATCGCTCTCGGTTCCATCACTTAACTTCCTGATCCGTTCAGCTAATTTTCAATCTTCCTTCTGTTTAGAAGCAATCCTTTCGATCATCACTGGTCAAACTTCAAAATAAGATAACATTAAGATTTCTTCGCTAGACCCAGCCTCAATCTCCACTGCATTCTACAATCTGCTAATGCTTCCAAATCTTTCCACTCAGCAATCATTGCCAACACTGCATTCTGATGTTTCGTGCTAAGTGCATCTGCAACCTTGTTGCTTTTCCCTGGTGTGCACTCAATCCCAAAATCAGAAGCGGCAATAAATTCTAACCACCTCTGCTGTGTCATGTTCAGCTCCTTCTGAGAGAACAAATACTTCAGCGACTTGTGATCTGTATATAACTCAAACCTCTCTCCCAAAAGGTAATGTCTCCACACCTTCAATGGAAAAATTACTGTAGCTAATTCTAAATCATGCATCGGATACCTGACCTCATGAAGTCTAAGCTATCTAGAAGAATAGGCAATCACTTTACCTCTCTGCATCAGCACATCTCCTAATCCTGTTCCACTGCATCTGTATAAGCCACAAACTCCTAATTCCCTTTAGGAACAATCAACACAGGTGCATGGGTCAATAAGTGTTTCAAACTCTGGAATGCTTCCTCACACTTATCGGTCCATAAAAATTCACATCCTTTCTCGTTAGCTTGGTCATCGGTGCCGCTATTCATGAAAAATCCTTAATGAACCTCCCATAGTAACTAGCCAACCCAAGGAAACTCTTTATCTCGGCCACTGTCTTGGGTCTCTTTCAATTATTCACCACTTCAATCCTAGTCGGATCTCCTGACAACCCTTTCTCTAAGACCCCATGACTAAGAAACTTTACTTTCCTCTTCTAGAAATAGAATTTCAAAAACTTTGCCTTCAGCTAATGCTGCCTTAACATCTCTAGCACCACTCTAAGATGAACTTCATGCTCTTTCTCATCCTTAGAGTATATCTGGATATCATCTATAAAAACCAATTCGAACCTATCCAAGTGCTCTCAGAAAACTCGATTCATCAGATCCACAAAGAAAGCCGACACATTAGTTAGTCCGAATGGGATAACTAACCGTTCGTATGACCCATATCTGGTCCTAAACGCCGTTAAAGGTATACTATCCTCTGCTACTTTGAGCCAATGCAAAACCTATTTCCAAATCCAACTGGGAAAATACCTTGGCTGCACTCAACTGTTCGAATAAATCGTCAATCCTCCACAATGGATATCGATTCTTTATCGTCTTTCGATTCAACTTATGATAATCGATACATAGCTTTAACAATCTGTACGGCTTCTTAGCAAACATTGCGGCTGCTCCCTAAGGCAAACTACTCAGCTTGATAAAGCTAATGCCTTCCACATCCACCGATTGTACCTTCAACTCCCTCATCTCTGTAAAGGTCATCCTGCTTAATGGCCTACTCATAGGTTCTGCTCCCGGAACCAAATCTATCTGAAACTCAATGGTTCATTTCGGTAGCAATCCTACTAAGCTCAAAAACATCTGCGAATTCTCTAACAACGAAAACTCGACTCAGCTCATCTTCTAATTCCACAACACCTAACAAAGCATTCACCTCACCGTTGGAACCTTCTACGGTATAAACAATGCGGTCGCTACAATCAGGGTGTCTAAGTGATATTTTCCTATCCGGGAAAATATCCTAGCATCGTACTCATTTAACCAATCAATACCAAGAATAACTCCGAACCCCACTCAAGCACATGCAAACTGCAAATAAAAGCATGACCTAACAAGTCAAACTCTAACTGGTCACATCTCAATCCTAGAGTTGCATACCCTCCTATTGGATTCGCAACCAGCAAAAAAGTAACTAAATATGTGTGTTCTACATTAAGCTTATTTATATTTAGATATAAAAGAATGCAATGCACCAGTATCAAATAGAAAGCTAACAGACATACCATGAATCTGAAGCATACCGCCCAAAACTGCCTCTCCTTTCTCCTGAGCTATTGGCTTCAAAGTAGTAGGCTCTAATGCATATACCTTGTCCTTTCCATCCTTAGCGGGCACCTTGCGTTGATTCTTATAGTGGGCAATATGGTCGCAGTTGAAGTACCTGACATTCTTCTTCCCGACCACCTTTACTGCCTTTCTAGCACGACACTCATTAGCAAAATGCCCATTCTTGTTGCACTTAAAACAGACAACCTCAGACCTTCCTTTCTTAGCTGTTCCACCCTTCTGAGCACCCTTCTTAGGAAAGAACTTGCTATTTTGATTCTGCCCATCCTAAACCTCCTTAGCCTTACTCTTCTTGAGATAATCGAAAATCTCCTTATGCTTTAAGGCCATCTCCACTACAAAATCAGAAGGATCTCTAATATGAGGTAATGTAGCCCTTGCTAACTCAGGCTTTAACCCTTTGATAAACTTATCATTCATCTTCATTGCTATATCCACTGAAGCGTGCCCATATTTGGCCAACTCCTCAAACCATCTGACATACTCCAAAATAGACGTCTCTCCCTGCTCTAACTCTGCAAAATTTCTGATCAGAGCTTAATATGCCATTGTAGACATGAACCTCCCCTGGAACCTCCCCTTGAAATATGCCCATGTCAAAGTTTCCTCATCCACACCAGCCGTCACACTATTCCACCAAAACAAAGCTGCTCCCTGAAGCTGTCCCGAAACAAGCCTCCTCTTCTGCTCATCATTGAGCCCTAAGTCTGCAAAGATTCACTCAAAGTGAAGCAACCAATTTTCTACCTCTATAGCATCCTCTATTGCCAGAAATCGCTTCCCCCCAAGCTTAGGGTAATCTCCACTCAACTTAGCATAATGGTTAACTACCGGAACTTCCGAAATTCCTGCCACTGTAGCATCTCCTCTTACCACTCCAGATGCAATTCAAACTTGCAATATATTCACAAAAACTGATACATAACTCCTATTTCCACTTGTGGGACTCCAGCACCTACATTCTCTGCTTGTGCCTGACCTTGGGTTCTCCTCGCTTTAGGTTTGGCATTCCCATCAGTGCCCTCCCCTCCTGGGTTAACTCTTCCTCTTCTACCATCCATATCTATATTTAGACCTAATGAGATACAAAAAAATAACCTGACAAAGATAGGAAACTAGAGATAAAGTGCATACTTATACGTAGCAAATACAAGTACATTATTATAGTGTTATCCCATATCCCAATCTTACTCTAATTCCTTAGGGTTATGTTTTAAAAATTATTTTTACTTTAAAGTTTTTCATAAATCTATGCTCTGATACCAAGTTGTAACATCCCGTATCTAGAGGCCAAAAGCTAAGCCTACTGATGTTGCAGTCATCCATAGTATTAACTTTTGGTGAAAAAATACGGTAATGCTAATGGTATCCAAAATGTCAGAAGAACTTGAATATGAACAAAATTACAGATTTTAGAAAATAACATTTTAGTGATTACATTTCAAAACAAATTTATATCCAAGTTACATAATCCCATATCGTTTCCCAGGTAAAGATCAAATATAATCATTATAATAATACACCAAGAGCGACATATGAATATGCCCCCTTGGTTGATTAGAGTTAATATAGTCATATCTAACTTAATACGTAGCGGAATCAAAGTAGAATAAATTATAACTCCTTATTAGCTATCCGTTAGCCAATTGCCCGTCTCCAGAAACTTTATTTGCGAAAATGACTCAAACCTGAAAACCTCAACCATCAGCCTACTCAAACAATTTTGAGCGAGAGATTAAAGGAAAACAAAAATTTCAAGTCGGACATAAAGCCTGGAATGAATAATACTGTGACACTTGGTTTACTGATACTAAATGAGACCACGCCGTTTAGCGGAACAGGTTTGCCCTCACTAATATCCTCTTTAAGTCATATATTTTGCAAATCGTTTCCTGCAACCAAACAAATTATAATAACAATGATAGTATTAACAATGTCCATTACGCTAAAAATAGGTAGCTAATGAACTATCTGTCCACAAGTAATAAATGGACTCTCTGTCTGAAAATTGGGCTGACTGCCTGCAAACTGGACTAATTGTCCGCAAACTGGACAAACTGACCGAATCAAAATGGACTATCTATCCGAATCATTTTCTTAGGGTTATCCACCCTTCATCTTTTTCCTTGCAAACCTTTTAAAAATGATTTACCCTTTTAAATCGTACTTACACAAGGAAAATATATTCTTAGCTTTATTCTAATCCTTTTTAACTTAACATACTTAGGCTATACTTCCTTGTTTATACATTCGAAACCTTTAAATAACCCTTTCGAAACCATTGAAAGTTCCCCTTTCGAAACCAAGTAAACCCTTTACCTAACCTAGGCCAAAAGGCCAAATCTTCCCATTCGAAACCATTCAAATTCTTCCTTTCGAAAGCATAAAAACCTTCCCTTCGAAAGTCTTTAAAATCCTAGACATCCTTGTTTAAAAACCTTTAAATATTGCAAAGCATAGGAAAAACCATTCCTTTCAACCCTTTTGAAACCCTGGGCAACCACCCATTCGAAACTATCATTAAAACCTTTTGAAATCATTGGGAATGATCCCTTCGAAACCTGCATTTAAAACCCTTTCGAAAGCATTAAAACGTTAAACCTTTCGAAAACCTTTGAGTTTAATTTAAAACATGTGTAAACCTTTGAAAACCATTTCGTTCGAAACCATTTGGATTATGTGTTCAAGTATAGCAAAAGGATCAGAAACCAATTAAAGTCGAAAGCATTCCTTTTGAAATCATTCCTATGTAAAGAAGTAATGGTGTCGAAACCATCCCTTCGAAAGCATTGGAGAAGTGGCCAAATTTTAGAAAACAAAGTAACCCCTTCGAAACCATCTAGGTCAAAAGGAATGAAGCATCAGCCAAAGGTTTTGACTTAGTCAAAAGTAGTCTTTTAAAACACAAGCACCAATCGAAACCATTTCCTTTAAAACCATTTGACCTGGTCGAAAACCAACCCAGTCGAAAGTTACTCAGCCGAAAGCAAGCAGACATATTTTCTTTTAAAAGCAAAGTAATGCCTCAACCCTTTCGAAACCCCTGGTTTCGACTCTGTACTTTCCGTCTATATCCAATTCACTAAGTACCAGTTAACTGATACCATGCGCATTGGTTTTGACAGAGATGGACGCGAAGGTAAGGAGGCGGAACCTGGTGTTGGAAACATCGAAACATTGAAAAACATGTTATTTGTCCTTTTAAACTATTTCTTTGTACCTAACCTGCATTGTTTGTCAAATTGTGATTGGTTGCAAGTTTCTCTTTTCTAAAAGTACTATCGATTTTCCAGAATTAACAATTTAAGTTTACTTACAAAAAGCCCCTTCTCCTTTTATAAATATATAAAACATTTAAGTCCCATACCTTAAATAATTTATATACCTATTAAAACTCTTAGGAAAATTCTATAAAAAATCCAAAAAATCTCTTTTAATATGTTTTACAACATATAAAAATTTCAAACCCAAACCTTTTATTATTTAACCGTAAATAATTTATAACCTAAATTATCATTTTCTTTACTAGGAAATTCATATAAATTCCACAAAAATTCTAAAAATTTTGAAAATCGAAATCCATCTCCAAAATAATAATATCTGGTCTATATAAAAATTCTCAAGGCGGATGCCATTTAATAGGGTTTTCATATTAAAACTTGTCATAAAATCTACATGAATAACCATAAATCATCAATAAGTATATATAATCATTCCATCATTCTAAAATATAAAAAATAAATGCAAAATACTTCGGATTTCATCTTAAAACCAAAAAATATATGAGATGTAAACATCACTCACCTTAGTTTTATGGAGTAAAGAGATTGAGATGTGAATGGATTTGATTCAAATTAGCCCCTTCTTTAGCTTTTCTTAATCTTCTTCCCCTTTTTCTTGTTAATGGTGACCGGCCTCAAGTTTAAAAAAGATTGATAAATGAAAATGAACGTGTATGGGATGCATGGTCAAGGGTTTAGGGTATAAGAATGGCCTCTTTCCTATTTTACCCCTCCTCTATTTCATGTTAACTCTTATTTTAATTCGTTGGTTAAACAGCACGACTACTCCATAACAAAATCAAATCTCAATCTTCTCATCAACACATTATTTTATTTAATTTAACAAGGTAAATATCCTAAATAATGTTACCGAAAATATTTCGTGTTACATGTGACACTGTCTGATAGGATGCGACATTATGGTTAGCATTGGGCTTCATTAGGTCGTGTTCTAGGTAGTAGGGCCAAGCTCTATTAGTTAGTTACCATCCCAAAGAGGATGAGAACTGGAGTTGAATGGAGGTGGCGGTTCGTCGAATCGTTGAGCGAGGAGGGAGATTAGGAGGAGAGAAAATACGACAAGGCATGGGTTTGTGCATATCAGGGTGTTTATAGTACATGGTCTTTTTTGGGGAAGAAGATTATTAAGGGCAGTTAATTAAGTTGTTAAGTAAATTAATTATTTTATGTACTTCAAAAAATTATAAAATCACTAACTTCTTTAAATGAGGTCCAATCGAGACGTGGTCTTTTACGTTGCGCTCATAGTTAAATATTTATTTTACAGAAAGGTAAAATCATTATTTTGGGAAGTATTTATTTTACAGAAAGGTAAATATAATAATGGATGTTTATTTATAAAGAGAAGGGGGAATTTATCTTTTATAATAAAGTGATTCTGCCTTTTTAAAGAAGACAGAAGTATTTTGGAATAAATATCTGTGAAAAGATTTATATAAAATATTATGTGGAAAGATGGATTTATAAATGGTATTCTATAAATAAAAGAATAGATATACATATATTATTTTATCGAAGGGGAATGGTATCATTTTGATAAATTGGTATAATAAATCACATTTTGAATTTATAGTGATATATAGAATGATCGTTTTAGGGAGAGTATTTAGTCCTATCTTGAAACAGACGATTTGTGATAAGTATATGAGACTTAAATTAAGAATTTTACAAATAAATTTAGAAAATTATAAAAGGATTTTTATAAATATAAAAGAAATTTATAAAAGGAGTTTTGTAAATACAAAAGAGATTTATAAAAAGGAGTTTTATAAAAAGAACGAGATTTGATTTCCATAAATGATCATTTTGATTTATGGTAGTATGGGAAGTATTCATTTCATGTTTAACCCCATACTCCGAGATAGGGAGATTTATCCTTATCCTAGAAATTGAGAATGTATGTCGAGGCAAGGATAGTACGATAACTTGTCCGGAACTACATTATTAATCGAGGGATAATACAAGTTTGAAATCGAAAAGCGTGGGTAAGTATACTTGGTGTAATTTCCATATGATCCATTTACTTACACCTATAGTGCTATGGGTTTATTATATCTTTATTTTAAATGACATTTGTTTAACCCAATAATTGTGGTTTTGGAAGTAAAATCTTTCATAAGATTTTTTGAATATACTTGTACCGTTGAGATAAGTATGTAAATACTTTTCTGAATATTGAGAGTAAAACGGTTTTGAATTACTTATTACCATTGAGATAAGTATATAAATACTTTTTTAAGTACTGAGAGTGAAATGGTCTGTTAATATACTTATACAATTGAGATAAGTATATAAATACTTTTCTAAGTATTGAGAGTGAAATGGTTTGTGAATATACTTATGCCGTAGAGGTAAGTATATAAATACTTTTCTAAGTATTGAGCATGAAATGTTTTGTGAATATACTTATACCATTGAGATCAGTATATAAATATCTTTCTTAGTATTGAGCGTGAGATAGTTTGTGAATATACTTACACTACTGAGATAACTATGTAAATACTTTTCTAACTATCGAGGTTAAAATGGTTTGTTAATATACTTATACCATTGAGAAAAGTATGTAAATTCTTTTCTAAGGTATTAAAAGTGAAATGGTTTGTGAATATACTTATACCGATGGGATAAGTATATCGATATTTTTTCAAGCATTGAAAGAGTATTAATGAATAATGAATGAGTAATATACATATATATCTTTGTAAAAGTATTTTGACACAAGTATTTACCAAGTGATTTAATTAATGGAAGGATTAACTAAGAGGCTTAGTGGTTGCTTATGTGCTTAACCATGCTTGGTTTCCATGTGAAATTAAAATCTATGATTTGATTGGTTTCTTATTTGATAGTTAAATAACTGACTATCAACTCTTGGTTAGTTTTTAAACTTTTTTTCGATTCGAAGAGACCGAAGTTAGATATATTATTCGAAAACCAATTTGAATCAGCAAAGGTATTCGAATTAGAGACATCTTGAAGATATATATGCTCTCACTATATATACAAAATTTCAATTTACACGATTATCCTCACTACATATCGCATTTCACTCATATTTTATCTTCAAATCTATTCCAAATTAAATCCAGCATATGAGCGATCTGCAAAATACACACTAACGCAAATAGAAAAGGAAATATTTATGCAGTGTAAAATAAAATATGTATTTTGAAAATGTTATTTTCCTCAGTTATTCGGGTTGTTCGTCATCATATCAATTTTGAATTCATCATACACGAATAGATTGTGACATGCAGTGTACCACTGTACATGCCACAAGGCCATGCACACCGATGTGCACTTAAAACTACATAGACGGGCGAGCACAAGGTCAAACCCGAGCGAGGCTGGATTCAACTCAAGTACAATACAAATAAAGTCACAATACGATCACAAGGTCAAATCCGAGCTATAAGCTGGATTCAACTCAGGTGTAATACGAAAAAAAAATCCAGATGAAAGTGTACACATGAAGCCAGCAACATGCTACAGCAATTAGCAGTCGAGAAAGACCATGTCAAAAAAACTTCGAATGAATACAAAACTTAAACCAAACAAGAAACCAGACAAGATTCTAATGTACAACTTCAAGTTCACATATATGACAACAATGCAGACAAGTTCAGACATGAACATGATACAAATATGCAAATATACACAGGCAGTGCACATATGAACAACAGAACTCCAACCAGAAACCAGACCTGGCAACGATGAAACCAAACCAAATTCAAGTGCCAACAGACCACCACTGACCACATACAAGTCCAAAATAAAGATAATAGTGACACAGTGCAAAAGTGATGAACAACACATATGGAAGCAGTTCAATATGAAAGTGAAGCTACAATGAAACTGCACTAGACCTGAATATGAACAAGAGTGAAAACTGCAATGCAACTCGAAGACAAATTCAAGCTAGTATATCAGGTACATACAAAGACATAACTATACAAAAGTAAGTGCAGACTCAAACAAAGGCACACTGGAATGTACAGTGCAAAAAAATGCACTATGCAGTCGAATGAAATGGTGAGGACCAGACTTGTATACCACACAAGAATGAATAGAGCCTAAATAGTAAAGCTCTGGAACAAAATCAAAGACAACTAGATCACAGGATAGTCTCAACAACATAACACACACATGCATGTGCATGTGTACATATGGTGACATGCAACAGAGGCCACAACCTAGTCCAGTTCAAATGTACAGCAAGGCTACCAAGTTCAACAACAAAAGCACATGTTAAAATCGACTGAAGTGAAGACCAAAAAAAAGTGTCGACCAGGCAGCAAACAAGAAGAAAACAGCAACCTCAAATGCTACATAAAGTATAAGCTATGCACATGAATCAAATGGTTAAGACCAGATTCAAGTATATATGAAGATTCAAACATGAATACAAACTTCAAGTCTAACGGGTAGTGGCAACAACAACCATGAAGTACACAAGTGCACCATGTATATAAAGCAACAACTCAATACAATGAACAATGCATATTGAAGCATACAGAAGTTCGAATTATCACAAATCAAGCCGCAGTTCAATCAATATAGCAAGATGCATGAGTGCCAAAGTTATAACAGAAATTGATCAAGCCGAAGAAGTCAAGTGAATGTAACAGCAGTTTCAAATCAAGTCGAAGCCGTGAGTCAATCAATTTCAAAAAGAGGAATATACAGTAAATCGAACAAAGTCCAGAAATCATTTCAAATGGCCAAAATCAACCACAACCAAAGTCAAATTTAAATGTCAGAGATTTCAAAGCTGTGGTAATCAAGGAATCAAGCACGTTCAAAATCAAAGCCATGATTATCAAGTAATCACAAAATATACGAATTTGAACAACTAAGTACAAATCTCAAGCATTCACGTAAAATCAAATGGTAAAACAAATTATCAGACGAACGAAATTATAGGAATTCGAATCCTATATAAAACCCAAAGTCATCATTGGTAATAAGGGCATTCAAGTTCAAGAATTTTTTTGGAGTATACTCTTAAATAAAAATCAATTCAGTAACTTGATTCAAAAGTCGAGCGTAATTGAAATCAAAAGGGAACATCACATGCATATAGTTGCATGTGTGCTCTCCTCTATTCACAGAGGATCACATATTTTTCTCAAAAAAAAGGAACATCACATGCCAATTTTTCAACCAAGTATACATGCTCTAAATTTTTGAAGCAGCTACAGCAGAGCAAAAAAAAAAGATCGAAGAAGCTTCAATACAAGTTCAATAGTAGATTGATCAACAAAGTCAACATCTCCATATTAGAAAAGCCCTAATTTTTCACGGAGTAATGAAAAAGCTAAAGGAAGCAAGAATACAAGGCCGAAATAAATTAAAAAAAGAAACGGGGACGGTTTATTAATTTTTATCACATCAAAATATTTGGTCCGACCTTGTTTTATTTGTTTGGTTTTTAATTATATAAGGCTTAGTTAATTAGGGTTTTTGTTTTTTAAATTGTTTTTAAATTTTTTGTTTTCCTTTTTAAACTTTTGTAAATTCTAGTCGTGTGACTAGGGGACAAACTACGGTGGTGTAGTTCGAGAATTCGCATCTCGGTAGCTGAGTTATGGCAGGATTTTGAGCGTAGAGTTAGGTAAGTCGATGGTGGGTGTCGTGAGTTTACGTTTGTAAGCGTCCGACTACTTACTTTCTAGTAGAAATCTTAGGGGCAGCACGTAGGCAGGGTTTTGCCGAAGCAGGGTAAATTATGTATTGTTCTATTTCTGTTTTTTATATTCTGCCATTATGTTGTTATTATTCTGCTGCGATTATTCTATATACTTCCGCATTAAATTTTTATAATTGATAGTATAACCCTATTCGCCCCCCTCTAGGGTGAAATCAATCCTACAATATGTGCCTTGCAGATTTAGTTGCATACCAAATATATTGGAATGTGGAATGCAACCATTTCATTTATGTTATACATTTATTTTAAACCCTAGACATCATTATAACATCATTGGATTTTCTAATAAAAATGATTTGGTTATCTATAGTAAAACCCATCCGTGTTTATGTATGGCGTGGTCTTACGAGATACCTTTATTGTTGAAAGGTTTTATAACATTAAAAATCTATATGATTTGAGTTTCTCATGCTGGTTTACCAAAATAATTCAGGTGTTATTTTCTTATAATTCTCAGGTCAGCCCGAGTATATTTCAGATTTAGTTATAGATGCTTTGGAGCTTCAAGAGATGAGCTAGATGCCTCCATTATGTATTCACGTACCTTTTATTTTTTCTACTTTTCTTGCTCTGTATTTATCAGCGTTTGTGAGGATAAGGTATTATAACTTTCTAGGCTGATGGTAGTTAATTTACTCTGATTGATGTATGTATATTACAGTTTCTTTTGTAAAGGTCATGTGTATATTATAGTTCTCGTCATGATGTGAGATTTTGCTCCGTCTTTTCTTTTATTTCACCCTAGCAATCTATCATTTCAGCACTTGGATGCTTGACATAAATACCGTGGATGTATTAGTGTCGACTTTTGAGGGTCGAAAAGGTCGGTCATTACACTTCGACTATTAGCAGAGAAGGAGATTCTTGCCTCTTTTTGGAGCTTAACAGATAAATTAACTCTTCAAAGGATGGTTAATGAGCTAGGTGCATCATATAGATGATATTGAGAGAGCTGAGAAAAGCATAGCCGTTTAGATGCACTTGGTTAGGAGCCAACCCAAATTCTTGAAGAAAGAATTTCAAAAATTCGTTAAAGGAGGGCATGGCTCTAGATAGGCATATATATCCTTTGCACATAATATTGCCTATTGGCCGAAGATGAGCCCTTTGGCAGGGTTTAAGTAGAAGGACCTCGTCCTTGAGATTCTATGCTTAATTTAGATAGACTTGAGCTCCTTAGAAGTTAGTTAGGAAGGTGTTTGGTTTGGAGGATTAATCAAGACCATAAGAACAGGTTGATCATCCCTTAAAGGGGGAAGGCCGCGAGGCTGAGCTGTTGGAACAACTTAGAGTTGAAGCTCTCATGTAATTGAGCGTCTTACTCCTGATGGAGTAGACGGGCAGGCTGGTGCTAGATTTAAGATGAAGAGATCGTCTAGTGTAGGTCATTTTGAACTACAAAACTTGATATAAAAAATGTGGTAACATATGTTTTATTTTAATATTAACTTTTAATAAAACCTAGGTTGTCGATGTACACAGTCTAACAGATGTTGACATGTGTTGACCAATCGAATTCTGAACATTAACTGGAGCAATACTAAGAGTTAATCTATATAGTGTGTGTCCTATGTCCAATGCATAGTGTATGCGAATTGTGATAACCCGAACTCGATGCCCGACAAATGACATTGAAATCCGTATCGCCGGAGCTTAAAACACATTAAGTACAACAACACAGCGGAAGAAACTGAATAATATAACATTGATATCCAATAGTTGATTACAACAATGATACAACGTTCTATTACAATGAATATCAATAAAAATATCAGAGATAGATAAAGCGAAGATGCAGCAGCACCGGTGGAAAAATAACATAAACCTGAACTCCAAAGAAGGAACTCCAATATCAGCAATCTCCATCTCCAAAACACCAATCCAGAAATAGCTCGAATTCCCAATCACGTTGGACTTAAGCAAGGTTAGTTATCCAAAAACTGAAGAAGATTTCCAGAGACTGTAGGCTACCGAATCTACATCTACTATCTGACAATCTGGAAAGACTAACTCTAGGCTGTCCGTGTGGAAAACTCTGGGCATCCAGAGTTTAGAAAGGAAACATTAAACTCCAGGTCAGTCATGGGACTGGTATGAGCAAACAAAAACAGTTTATCTTTAAAACAAACAAGAAAAGAATTTAAAATTTGAAATTTACAATGCTTTTTGGAAAATGAAACTACCATAAGGCCTCCCACTGCACACACCATGCAAACATAGAATTGGAGGAGATTTCTCCTTATGATAGTCAAACATGCTTGATACGCGAAAACCATTTTGATATTATTATTAGTGCATAGTGGAAAAACATTTGCACGTATAATATTAATCTTAGCCAGCATAGACATTTCGAACTATGCCTACTATAGCTACCATCTAAACAGTGGGGCGTCATCATAAATAAATGGCAGGTTATACAACTAAAACCGTACAAGACGCATATTGGAGATTGGATTTCCAACAAATGGTCAGGCTAAGGAACTTTCTATTGCCACATGAGAACGCCTCTGGAGGGACGCTCCAAGAACCTACCCGGCTCTCTACCAACACAAGGCCGGTTTAATCCCTTCCCGGGCGTAACACCTACAAATATGCCATCCTCGGTCGTTTGCGACCTTTTTATGAGGGACCTCAACACCAACAACCACAAACAATGTATTTGCAGTAACCACATATGTTAAATATCTGGGCTCCATAACATGATACCGCCCTTTTCTAGAAGGAATGGAAATACCCTAAGGGCGCGACCCCTGACAACCTTGCCGCATATTTCCTGTTTCAACCATTTCTGGGGAGTGAGGTTCGATGAGGTCTCGTCCACAAAGCTATGCTTTTCACAAAATCCTTGCTTCGATCAACAAATGATCAGCAGCATTCAACAGCACTCAGCATGCCACACTACCAAATTGGGAATGTATCACTAGTGACCATCAACTACATAACCTTTGAGCTCATATATCTCAGAGAAGGATGTTAAGCTAAGAGAATAATCTCCGCCGCCAAACAGAAATGTATTTGATAGAAACCATTTTTACGTCTCAAAGTGTAATGTCAGACATACATCCATACAAGTCTGTTCCGGGATCGAACAGAACCAAAGGCACTTCACAAAGAAGCCTTAACAAATCCGGATAATCCCTAATCAAGTCCTGACTTCCCATCACAAAGGGTGATCCAATCTCTATACCGGGGGCCATTCGGTGCAGAGACATTCGACTGGTTATCCTTTCGCTTTCGAAAATATTCGGTCTTCACCACCGGTCTTCAAATGCTATCCATAACGTCGTATCATTATTCGAAATGGGTTATATGACACAAGGTCCTCTCCCGGCTAACCGAATAATGAGCGCAATATTTAAAAACATATGGATATATGGATCTCATTAAGTCACAACTTATTATCCAAAACCTTTCTTTCAAATGGTTTAAACCAATTACCATTTTTAATCTTTAAACCAAAAAGATTACTTCACAAAGTTCACCCATCTTTCACAAAGATTCATTCATATATTTCAAAACAATTTCCATTTCAAATCTTTTATAGAAAGGATACACTTTTAAAGATCCCTTTTCAATTTGAAAACAAAGCATACCAATCTTTAACAAAGATTCATTCATATTGTTTCGAAACAATTTCCCTTTCAAATTGGATTAACTCATCCAATCTTTAAATCAAAGATTTAATTCATAGCTTTCAAAACCATTTCTAAAGATTCATTCATAACTTGAAAAACCATTTTCATTTCTAACTTGAAATCCTTTCAACAAAAATTGGAAATTCTTTCCTTATATGAAAGCTTTTATTATTTGAAAACAGAAAGTTTACGTTTAGGAAAAATCCGATTTCATTTGTACAAGTTAAATCCCATGGGTTAAATTCAAATTCCCAAAACAATACCTTTTAAATGCTTTAAAACCCATATAAACACATATATAACTTGTATAACCTTTTTAAACCAAACTTTTCAACATAGAATTAAATTTCAATGTTTGAATTTAAATACAAATCAAACTATTTAAGTTTCAAAATCTTATCGGGTTATTCAAAATAACTTTCGTCTTCAAAACTCCTTTTCAAAATTTCATATTTAACCCAAATCCATTCCCGAACTATTTGAATTCAAATTCGACTTTAAAACTATTCCAAAAATCTGTGACTTAACCAATTTCCTCGTGCAATCCAAATTTGTGTGTGTAAGGTGTAGTCTAGGGGTTTTACACAATAGTGCAACATCATCAATCATCACAGATTCAAGCACAGCAGTATTTGATAAGCGGCATAATCATGTAACGCTTACCATAATTCGCATATTTATAGATAAGCAATTCAATTCATCACAGATACAAAGTATTCATACACAGCTAAATTAAAATAATCCACATCATAGAATATCACAGATGATAGGTAGCAATCAAATCAAATATTCTCTACAAACAATCATCCATTAGTAGAATTAAATTATCTGACTGTAATAAATTAGCTAACCTTGCTTAACTTATTATTAATTAATTATGGTCATTATTATTAATTAATTATTAATTAATCACATACTTACTTTCATTAGTTATCCTAAATTAATGATTAATTATCCTTAATTACAAATTAATTTACTTTAATTATTAATTAATCATTAATTAATTTATTACCCTTTATTAATAAATTTATCCTAATTATTCACATTAATTAAGTAACTCTTAATTGATTACCTTTTAATTAATTATCTTAATTAATTAATCATATAGATAAATTAATCACCTTGATAAATATTAATTAATCACATTTACTAATTAATCACATTGATAAATTAATCATATTTGATAAATTAAGTAGATAAATAACTAATCCTTTTAATTACATAGGTTCATTATCTTTCTAAATTACTTTCATCAAGCAATTATCATTTAATTACTTTCATCAATTAATAGATTTTTAATTGCTTAAGATTTTAATAAAATTAAAAGACAAACTATTTATTTCAATTAATTATTAAATTATCATTTAAGCTTAATTACATAAACCTTTGAAATAATTTCTTATTAATTTATGGATTAACTTAAGTTTCTTAAGTTAATTAACCATTTATCTTAATCACATTATTTATTACTTAATCAATCAAAGACAAATCATTAATCTTAATACATTTCCAAATCAAGACAATTTTATTTCAAAACCCTTGAAAACCACTTTAATATTTGTTTAATAACTCATTATTAAAAACCTTTAGACCAAACTCAAGCTTAAATAAACTGATTATTTTATATTAGAATTAATCCAAAGGTTGTTTAACCTTTTAAAGACTTGTTTCATCAAAGTTTTAAGCTGTTAATCATATACTAAAGATATTAACCAAAATTTCCCAAGTAAAACAACAGATAAAACATCAAAACTTTCGAGCAAAAACCAGCCTAACTCCTCCTTCTTCTTTTCTTTTTTTTTAAATTTTACTAGTTTTAAATCCTTTTAAACTATTGTTATACATTCAAAATTACCCGATGGCACTCTCGAGCAACCCACCAAATTACTCGATAGCAAACCCAAGGAATTTCCTCTTCCCACTTACAACTACAACGGACACAACACCCCCCCTCCCATACGTGCACGTGCACAGTCAGATCACCATCCTCCGACCATCGCCCATCCTCTCAATGAGTCGCCAACGAACTCCTTACCCCTAACAACCACCCAGTATCACTGAATTGACCACAAAATCAAAATAAGCTATCAAGCTCCACCTAGAAACCCACCCTCGATCAACAAATTCACCTCGCACCACCTCGTTACTTCGCTAGAGCCCTCACGACTTCGCCAAGAGCTCCGCCGCAACCTCACGCACTTATCCCCCCATATCTGGTCAAGACCGATGCGCCCATACCTTCGTATTCACCTCGCAAAACTTGTCGACTCGGCATGTCCTTAAACCCTATATCGACATCACCAAGCCGCCATGACCATTAGAAAAATATGCATCCATTTTTCCCTCGTCCCCCATCACTTCATCCTCCTCTAGTCAGTACCCCGAAACCCAAAATTCACTAGATCATCAGATTTCGTCAAAAGTTTGTTTCCCATTCAACCTCAGCATTCCCAACAATCACAAATTTAAAAATCATGTAACGATTATCTAAATTCATAATTTTGTAGTACGAATCGATTTGTAAAGCCAAAACATGAAATCAAAACCATTGATTTTTGACTTAAATTTAGTTGTCACTGTAAATTCCTAATTTTGAAATAATTGTTCAATAAATCCACCTGAATTTATTTAAACAAATGATGTTATCATATTGCAATCATTTTCCTTTTAAAGATCATGGCTTAAACATGTTTAGATAGTAAGATATGATTTTTTTCTTTGTTTGGTGAAATAGGAGCCTCTAATATCAACAAAGAGATATAAACAGACATGCGCACATATATTTGCATATATATATATATATATATATATATATATATACACACACATATAAAACACATTTACTTCTATGCAAACAAATTTCACTACTTACTTCGCATACATCAAGCTGGTAGACAAATTCAGGATTTAGAAAAGAGGTTTGCTCACCTTGTGGGAAGAAGCAGAGAAGACCTGGAACTGTTGAAAAACTGGGGAATGCTTTTGATTTTCCACTTTAATTGTTGATTTGATTTGTAAATTGCTCTGCACTTGTTTTGTTAATCTTGCATTTTTTTTCTTGAATTTAAACCTTGCTTCCAGGCTTAAAGAGTTTGATTTCCTTCTTTTTTTTTGATTCTGAAGCTTTTTATTCTAGCTTTGCTTCCTTTTTTAGTTTTCTAGGTTTAAGATGTTTTAAGGTTTTAATGCTTTGATTTCTAGATTTGAGCTTGAATCTATTTTCAGGTTGAGATGTTTAATTGAATTTGTGGTTTGATTTTGTAACGACCCGTAATTTTCGTTAATTCAATTTGGTCATTTTAATAGGATTTAAATAATTTAAGTTAGAAAGAAATTAAGATCTGTGATTTTTTTGAAGCAAATGACTAAATGAAATGAAACCATGGGAATTTAAGTCTAAGAATTTCCAGTTGGAACAAAATGACGAGAAATTTAAGTGCTGTAAATTGTTATTTATAGGCTAAGAAATTAATATAAGAAAACAAATGGGAAGATTTCATTTATTTCATGGTTTTAATTCGTTTTTCTTTAATAAGTTGTAATTGAATTTAGTAGAAAATAATATGTATTAAACCTACTTATAGAATTCGAAGCTAATTCAAATGAATTTAAGTAGTGAAAAGGCTTTACCTGTATATATATTTAATATGAGAAATAAATGGGAATATTAAATTAATTTAATGCAGTAAAGGAATGAAAACGGTAATTAGAATAAATTAAGGAATTCTGTAACGCAAGTAATAAATCTGTACCTTGAATGAACGTTTCACTTTGATAAATTATTTAAATGAGATGACTTAATAAATAAATAATTAGGTCAATTGGTATGTGGTGAAATTTGATGTTGAAATATTTTGTAGATAAGGGTTTAGGTGGAATGGGTTAATTTATGAAATAAAGGATAGAAATCATATAAAACGTTAAGCAAGTTGATTAATGTTGTAACGTAAGGTGTAAATGTAAATTCCAATGGAAACGTATCCTTATTTTAGGTAGAAATTTCAGGTATATTGATAAAGTGGAGTATATACACTTAGTAATAATTTTAGTACAGGAAAAACGAAATGGAAATATTGAATTTATTTAATTCGTATATATATTACCTATTTATATGGCCTATTAAATTTAATCGGATATCAATGGCAATTAATTCCTTAAATTAGTGCAATCAATGTATGATTAATTGATAACGATGAAAAGGTTGATTATATTCAGTGTGAACAACGTAAAATATCATCATAGCATGATACTTGGTTGAATAGAAGGGTGAAATTGGGAATCAAATTTTATTTAATGATAATAACGTTAGTATTGGTTAATAAATAGATTTCAATGCAGTAACCAAATAAATGGAATAAGATGAGTATATATTGCATAGAAATGAAATGTAAATTGTCACATTTGGTAGGAGCTAATTTTTAGAAACATATAAATGTTGAATCAGTAAATATTAAATTCCATTTAATATAAGAATTCAAATGTGGAAGATTTACATTTGGATTGGAAATTGGATAGTTATTAATTAAAAGTGACCATTGAATAAATTTACGCAAACGTGATATAATGTTAATAGATGGGGATCAACTTTTATTTATGTGGTTAAGGGAATTTAATTTCTATAGTATGATAATCGAAATTAATGGAAGATATAACCATGTCAATTATGCATATAAGGTAATAAGGTAATGAAACCGAGGTAAATTAATTAATTGAGACTTTAAGTAAAATTAACGTGTGGAATTGACCAAGGTTCAATAAAATGAGAATTTGATTGGTTATATTTATTGGTTGAGAAAGGTAAATGTGTATTTGGGGAATAAATTTAGTCAGACTTAAATATTGAATTTAATTAATTAATATATATGATAAATGATGATTAAATAAAAACCCAATACTCTATATATATGTATAATATTTGAGTGAAAATAATAATACACTTATAAATGTGGAATTAAGAGTTTACAACAACTATTTTGAGTAAAGAAATTGTTCATTCAAGTAAATTTGAAACATCGCAATAGGTGTAGATTAAGTGTTGCGTTAAATAAATTATAAATGAATAAATTTATAGAAACGTAGGAACGGAGGAATGAACATTATAGTAACGTAAAACGTATTGTTGGATAATAATTAAGTATAGGCTTGTAAATTTGATGTATGACAATAAATTTTGTACGAAAATCTTTCTATTAGTTGATAAGTCTTATTTTGATCAATTTAAAGGAATACACCAAATTTTGTAGTTAGTACGGAATATTGATGAGTGAATGAATAAGATGAAACAAAGGTGGAATGTATTAGTTGAGGTTTTAAGTTATTTATGTGATAAGTTACCAAAATTACAATTTTATCTAAATACAGTAATTTATGCAAACAAAAGATGAACATTTTGAAATATTACCACAGTGATATATAAAAGAAACGTTAACTATGTAGTTGGAGAAAAATTGATATATTTTGAGTTGGATAATAGAAATCAAGTTATTTATATAATTAGATTTAAGATGAGAGTATAAGTATATGATTTAATAATTGGGTTTTGCGAATAAAATTTATAATTCCCAAATAATAAGAAAACGCAGAGGTTAACACTGCGAAATTTATATACTTATAAATTTTAATTCACATCCAAGCTTGCTAAATTATTTGAAATTGATTGGATTATATAAGTAATGAAATTTGGCCAATATTTAAAGTTGAAAGAAAATTTGGATTTTATGATTTATTTTAATTTATTTAATAAATATTAAAAATAGCCATTTTTGTCACGGACTCGGATTTCGACGAAACCAGTTTCATCGGATCCGTAACGGTGAATTATAATAATGTTTCAAGTTTCGTAGCGATCGAACTTGTCGTTTGATCGTACGGACTCGAAACGCCTTGAAATTTACGCATTTTGAAATCAATGTGAAATTTTTGTTTTTTTGGCATAACTTCTTCATACGATCGAATTTGGTCGCGAAACTTTTTCTATTGCGTTCAGAATATTTTAAAACACCTATTTGGATATATAGTTTTAACAAATCCGACTCCGGAGGCATAGCGGGCTTTTTGGACCATGGTTTGTCACGAACGTTCGCGTATCCAGTCTAGCTACCCTACCTCTAGCCTATCTATAAATATACATCTATAAACCCTAGCTCTTTTCTTTTTCATTTGCTGTACGTTCATTTCTTCACTCTTTTCTCTTCCCCAAATGTATACATCTCAGATCCAATTCCAGATCCATCCACAGTTCAAAATCAAAAGTCAAAACTCAAAAATTTCAGAAAATTCCAGAAAAAATATATGTTGAAGTATTCGATACGCGTAATATACTGGTGAAATTCGTTTTTCAATTGGAGCTGTCGTTCATCCAGAATAAATTCAAACAGCCCCAAAACCGTTCATCATCGCCGTAACAAAAGTTGTCGGATCGGAAAAACATTTCTGGGTTTTGACGAGGGAACGAAGGTGATCGCATCCATGTGATTTGTTTCGCGAATCGACGGTTGGATTGACGGCAAAACTCGACTAGGTTTTCAGATTTAAGGGCGTGCGTGCGTTCCTGGGTTGGTGCGTACTGGGGGAAAGGAAGGGTGCGTGGATGAAGAAATTAAGTGAAGGTGAATATGTGTCGTTTTCTATTTATTTTCAATTTGAATTCAATCATCATTTTTCGCCATAACTTTCTCATACGAAGTCGGATTCACACGAATTTTTTTTGTTAGGATCGTAATTTAATTCCGGACTCGATGACGCTGGTTTGGACGAATTATGAGACGGTCAAATTTTTGGGTTTAAATTGAATTTAAATTCGATTTAAATTCAAAAGGTGAGTGTTTTAACCCACTTACAACTACTAGAAGCTTTTATGTTTGTTAAATAAATTTTAGAAATGAATAGAAATTTAATTATGAGCTTTGGTATGATATTTCATTTATATCTGTTGAATTGCATTTTATTGAATTTAACTGTTAATATAATTGATTTATTGCGTGTTAATTAGTTGTTAGAAATTATTGTTGCATATGAATTGCTAGTTAACAGTTGTATAAATCATTACTGAATAAATTGTTAGATTAATAGTTGATAAATTTAATTTGAATAAACTGCCAGTTATCCCCTGTTATATATGATCATATATATATATATATATATATATATATATATATTGTTATTGATTGATATTGGTTGATGGTTGCGATTGGATGATGGATGTTGTTGATGAATGGATGTTTATTGCATATCATTAAATTGCAAATTATCATGCATATTTCATTTTTCGGGATTGTGGTTTGAAATGATATATAACCGCAAATTTTTATTTTTAAATTGCGGATTGAAATGATAAATATCTGTATCACTTGTCCATAGGATAGAGAACTATATACAGGCACCGCGGTCTATATATAACTATTTTAAAAATGTGATTTCTATGGTTTGGATGAAATACGGTTTATAAAATCTTAAATTTTATACTGAATAAATGTTTTCTTCCATATTTATATACATATGAAGTTGAAAATTTTGAAATAAAAAGGTGTATAAATCTCTTTATTAAAATGGAAGAAAATTTAGAAAATGGAGTTTGGTAAATTTATATCCTATGTTTAAATGTAAAATTGGA
Source organism: Allium cepa (assembly GCA_030765085.1). NCBI lineage: Eukaryota > Viridiplantae > Streptophyta > Magnoliopsida > Asparagales > Amaryllidaceae > Allium > Allium cepa. The sequence continues at coordinate 107,250,446 of CM060946.1, forward strand.
AATTTTAAGATATGATATTTGTAATTGGATTTTCCCAAAATAAATAGAAAGGGGATATTCTAGTATAATTTGAAGTGGAAAAATTCTATATATATATATATATATATATATATTTTACTAGAAATTGAAATCTTATTAATTATGGATTTTATGTGAATGGTCAAGATTAATTAATAGAATAGTGATTTTGAAAGGATAAAAGAAAATCCAATTTTAGTTGAAATATTAATGCTCAAAAATGGATATAAATATATATAAAAATTGAAATGGTTTTGGGACTTGAAGTAATATTTCGGATTTTGGTTTAACTTTAAAGATAATTTATTTCTTTATAAAGCAACAGTAAGGTTAAACCTTTTTAATTCGCATACCGTTGAATATCCAAACCATTTAGTTTGGAAAATAATGGTTTTAAAATACTATGAATTTTCGAAGAATTATGTTGAAAGTTACAAACAGAATATTGGTTACATGGGATATTAAATAATAAAAAGTGACATAATTTTTGGAAAGGAATATTTTATTTGGGATATGATATCATTGATTTGGGTTTAAAAAAATAATAATATCAAAATGAATCTTTTTGGGTTTTAAAGAAGAAATGATATCGTAATATTATGGTTTTGAAATGGATTATATTCTGGTTTTAAAGTACAAACTATTTTTAAATGACCGCGGTGTTATAATAACGATGGGTTGGCAAAGAGACCGGGATCGGATATGGACATACTCTCTGTCGATACCGAAAACCACTTTGACTAACCGTGTACGCGGTGGAGATTCCAGAATGAAGTAGGTGGTGGCGACGTTTCCTGTAAGGTAAATACGTGGACCCAACTCCCGTGAGTTGGCATAAGGTGGCTAAAACAGGAGCGATTCTCAGGCCAATGAGGTCATTCCTCTGATCGGACGCTCCTCTTCGATATTATACTTTGACTTGGATTTGATTCAGTGGCCACTTCTATATTTTGATTTTGGGGAGTTAGTCCGAGGTGGGCGGTAACTGCGGCTACGCGTTTCCACCAGCCTGGATAGCAATTGGTATATCTACCCTGGCATTGCCTAGTTGTGCCGTGTCACCTACCATATCGAGCCTTTACTACGAGTTTCTATTTGTGTCGTACCTATGGAGTATCCTCTGGTAGCCTCCCGATCAGGAGGTATTACGGTACTGTATAGACTATTGGCATTTTACGTGTTAAGGTGGAAAATGTAAAGCCTTAACGCTATTTAAAAGTAAGTTTATTTTATAAATAGACACTATTATAATAGCGCAATATACTACATAGTAAATAGTTTAACGGATCCTTAGGAGATGTAAATCCCGAACATCTCTTGAGTTACTGTACTCATATTTATTTATGTTTATTTAACTCACATAAGATATTCTAGTCTGACTCGAGTGTTTTTTTCTTTTCAAATTCGCTCGGGTCAGTCCGAGCGTTTCAGGATAGCAGATTTTAGCTTTGGAGGACGAAGACGAAGAATCAGTATTATTTTATATATAGTTTTACACCACACTCTTTCTATTCCGCTGCATTGCTTATATTGGTATGTGTAACTCTGATATTTAATGTAAAAGAAGAATCAAGCTTTTGTAAACTGTTTATGATCTGTATATTTGTTATTATATTTTATCCTTCCGCTGTGAGATTCTATTTTCGTTTTATTTCTTCTCTATTTTTCTTATTTACCCCATAACAATCCGCCCTTGCGTATGCTTTGAATTGGCACGTGTGTCGGTTTAAAGTGTGCAAAAAGGCGGGATGTTACAGTTGGTATCAGAGCTTTGGTTTAGCGATAAACCTTGGCTTTGTGGGGTTTGACTCTTTGTTAATAGGGTAGTAATATCCTATGGGAGTCACTGAGCGTATATATATGAGAGAGCGTACTTGTTAGTGTTATAAAAAGATTTTTAATATTGTGTTAATCTGTTCCGCTTTGTATTTATAAATTCTGGTTGATGCATGGGACGCTATGTCATCAATAGGGATTTCTAAACACTTAATAGGACAGACCGACATAATATTTGTTTTTAATATAGGTGAATGAAACAATTTTGCCTATTATATCTTCTATATATAAAAATAGTTTTATAAAGATATATATATATATATATATATATATATATATATTTGGTTGCTATAGATTGGGTGTTAGAAAATAAAAATATCTATAATAACTGAAGCTAAGTTGAAATTATGATAAATCAAATTGGAAATTTTAGAACTTAAGTCCGGGATTTTTCCAAATATGTTTTCAAAGAATTTATGAAAAATAATGGTTCGGTTTATAAGTATTTTCTTATATAAATATTTCGTATAAATTGGAAGAATTGTTTGAAAGAAGATTTTGGAGAAAATAAATTTTTGTACTTTCCTCTCTGTCGCTGGAAAATAAATTCGGTGATGACGGCCGCATCATCGACTTTCATTTTCGAGTTTCGAAGGGGAAAGGCCACTGTAGTAAATTCTACTGCAGATTTATTTTGAAATTTTCTAAAAATTTTCTTTTATTGTTCTAAATATAATTAGAGATATAAAAGTTGCAAGAAATTAATTATCTATTATTTTGAAATAAATTGAAATTTAACCCGGTATTTAATTCTAAATTTTTCCGTTAATTAATTGTTTAAAATTTGTTAGTGAAATAAAAGTTAAGTAATAAATGAATTGAAACCTCTAATTGAAATAAGAGAATAACTGCAAAGCTATAAAGAGGAATTTGCATACATATGAGACAAAGGGTAATATGAATAAACATTAAATTTAATTAAAAGAATGGAGATTAAACTTGTATAAGTTCAATTGCAATTTCCTTAACATAAATAACTTACCCAAATATAAAAGTTGAAGTGTTAAATGAGAAACTGGAATTGAATATTTTACAAGTAGGAATTTAGGAAAAATGAAGTATTCAATAAATTACTGCTATAATAAGAATTAAATGGTATAAACTTAAGTTATGATTGAAATTTTACTAAAAATAAAGTTAAGTATTATTAATAGGTGATATGAACTTAAGTATATAAAATGATATTCTAAATAAGGATTGATTGTATGATTATTGACTTAAGTATGTTTTAATCTTCCCTATTCCAATATAATGGAAAGTAGAAAAAATTGAAATGACTACAATTAATAGTTGATGAATAAATAAAAACTTCCACTTATAAGAATGAATGTTAGCAGATTAAGAATTTAAGGGAAATCTTACAAGTGAAGCTTGAGGGAAAAGGTATTCTATTAATTTGCTATTGTTAATGAGAATTAATTGGATAAGCTTAAGATAAATTGGAAATTTTACTATATAAGTAAAGGTAAGTAGTATAAATAGATGATATATACTTTAGTCAATAAATTGGAATACAAATATAATGAATTTTGTAATAAATGGAAAATAAAACTTGTAAGAACAAAGAAATCCCTCATAAAGGAAGGGAAGAAAATCAAACCACTGAAGTATGAAATAAATGTATAATAAGCTATTTTGGTGTTGATTTGAATTGTTTGGTTGATGTATGGTTGTTGGGTAAGGAATTTTGAAGTTGTGGGATGGAGAAATAATCTATCTTTGTTCCATCTAAGACTGTTGAGTAAAGGATGCACTTGATAGTTATTTTACATTTCGTACAATTTCGGAATTTGAACCTAACAACTAATTGTTTGTTTGATTGAATGATTGTCTGTTGGTGGCATGTGCTGTTTGTTAAAATTTATGGTTGTTGCATTTGATTGGATATAAATGATTGAATCTACCCAAACATTTCACTGTAAAATAAATATTTAACCTCTTAGATTATATAAGTGAATACAGGTGTTGGAAGCAACTGCTACTGCTTTTGGTTCCAAAATAATAAGCGTATTGCCCGACAGATAGGTACGTTTTCGGATTACGATTAAAGCGCTATTTATATATTTTCCCGTGTGGGATATTTTATTTTGGATATATATGTAATATATTTGTATATTTGGATATTAAATTTTCTCCAGAGTCCCTCCGTACAAAGGAGACTCTGCCAAAAATTTTCGTAAATTTTGGACTTAGAATTTTGTTGAAATTGTTTTCCAACTTTAATAATTCAAGTATTAAAAGACATAATGATTATAAAACAAGTGTAATTCATTAAAGGAAATTAATTTAGTAAATTATTGTTATAAGTTAATATTTGAAATTAGATATACTGTTTATTCTTCCTTCTCCCTTCCTTTTCCTTTTCGGGGATGAAAAGTTTTGAGTGGGGGAGAGTGTAACGACCCGTAATTTTCGTTAATTCAATTTGGTCATTTTAATAGGATTTAAATAATTTAAGTTAGAAAGAAATTAAGATCTGTGATTTTTTTGAAGCAAATGACTAAATGAAATGAAACCATGGGAATTTAAGTCTAAGAATTTCCAGTTGGAACAAAATGACGAGAAATTTAAGTGCTGTAAATTGTTATTTATAGGCTAAGAAATTAATATAAGAAAACAAATGGGAAGATTTCATTTATTTCATGGTTTTAATTCGTTTTTCTTTAATAAGTTGTAATTGAATTTAGTAGAAAATAATATGTATTAAACCTACTTATAGAATTCGAAGCTAATTCAAATGAATTTAAGTAGTGAAAAGGCTTTACCTGTATATATATTTAATATGAGAAATAAATGGGAATATTAAATTAATTTAATGCAGTAAAGGAATGAAAACGGTAATTAGAATAAATTAAGGAATTCTGTAACGCAAGTAATAAATCTGTACCTTGAATGAACGTTTCACTTTGATAAATTATTTAAATGAGATGACTTAATAAATAAATAATTAGGTCAATTGGTATGTGGTGAAATTTGATGTTGAAATATTTTGTAGATAAGGGTTTAGGTGGAATGGGTTAATTTATGAAATAAAGGATAGAAATCATATAAAACGTTAAGCAAGTTGATTAATGTTGTAACGTAAGGTGTAAATGTAAATTCCAATGGAAACGTATCCTTATTTTAGGTAGAAATTTCAGGTATATTGATAAAGTGGAGTATATACACTTAGTAATAAATTTAGTACAGGAAAAACGAAATGGAAATATTGAATTTATTTAATTCGTATATATATTACCTATTTATATGGCCTATTAAATTTAATCGGATATCAATGGCAATTAATTCCTTAAATTAGTGCAATCAATGTATGATTAATTGATAACGATGAAAAGGTTGATTATATTCAGTGTGAACAACGTAAAATATCATCATAGCATGATACTTGGTTTGAATAGAAGGGTGAAATTGGGAATCAAATTTTATTTAATGATAATAACGTTAGTATTGGTTAATAAATAGATTTCAATGCAGTAACCAAATAAATGGAATAAGATGAGTATATATTGCATAGAAATGAAATGTAAATTGTCACATTTGGTAGGAGCTAATTTTTAGAAACATATAAATGTTGAATCAGTAAATATTAAATTCCATTTAATATAAGAATTCAAAGGTGGAAGATTTACATTTGGATTGGAAATTGGATAGTTGTTAATTAAAAGTGACCATTGAATAAATTTACGCAAACGTGATATAATGTTAATAGATGGGGATCAACTTTTATTTATGTGGTTAAGGGAATTTAATTTCTATAGTATGATAATCGAAATTAATGGAAGATATAACCATGTCAATTATGCATATAAGGTAATAAGGTAATGAAACCGAGGTAAATTAATTAATTGAGACTTTAAGTAAAATTAACGTGTGGAATTGACCAAGGTTCAATAAAATGAGAATTTGATTGGTTATATTTATTGGTTGAGAAAGGTAAATGTGTATTTGGGGAATAAATTTAGTCAGACTTAAATATTGAATTTAATTAATTAATATATATGATAAATGATGATTAAATAAAAACCCAATACTCTATATATATGTATAATATTTGAGTGAAAATAATAATACACTTATAAATGTGGAATTAAGAGTTTACAACAACTATTTTGAGTAAAGAAATTGTTCATTCAAGTAAATTTGAAACATCGCAATAGGTGTAGATTAAGTGTTGCGTTAAATAAATTATAAATGAATAAATTTATAGAAACGTAGGAATGGAGGAATGAACATTATAGTAACGTAAAACGTATTGTTGGATAATAATTAAGTATAGGCTTGTAAATTTGATGTATGACAATAAATTTTGTACGAAAATCTTTCTATTAGTTGATAAGTCTTATTTTGATCAATTTAAAGGAATACACCAAATTTTGTAGTTAGTACGTAATATTGATGAGTGAATGAATAAGATGAAACAAAGGTGGAATGTATTAGTTGAGGTTTTAAGTTATTTATGTGATAAGTTACCAAAATTACAATTTTATCTAAATACAGTAATTTATGCAAACAAAAGATGAACATTTTGAAATATTACCACAGTGATATATAAAAGAAACGTTAACTATGTAGTTGGAGAAAAATTGATATATTTTGAGTTGGATAATAGAAATCAAGTTATTTATATAATTAGATTTAAGATGAGAGTATAAGTATATGATTTAATAATTGGGTTTTGCGAATAAAATTTATAATTCCCAAATAATAAGAAAACGCAGAGGTTAACACTGCGAAATTTATATACTTATAAATTTTAATTCACATCCAAGCTTGCTAAATTATTTGAAATTGATTGGATTATATAAGTAATGAAATTTGGCCAATATTTAAAGTTGAAAGAAAATTTGGATTTTATGATTTATTTTAATTTATTTAATAAATATTAAAAATAGCCATTTTTGTCACGGACTCGGATTTCGACGAAACCAGTTTCATCGGATCCGTAATGGTGAATTATAATAATGTTTCAAGTTTCGTAGCGATCGGACTTGTCGTTTGATCGTACGGACTCGAAACGCCTTGAAATTTACGCATTTTGAAATCAATGTGAAATTTTTGTTTTTTTGGCATAACTTCTTCATACGATCGAATTTGGTCGCGAAACTTTTTCCATTGCGTTCAGAATATTTTAAAACACCTATTTGGATATATAGTTTTAACAAATCCGACTCCGGAGGCATAGCGGGCTTTTTGGACCATGGTTTGTCACGAACGTTCGCGTATCCAGTCTAGCTACCCTACCTCTAGCCTATCTATAAATATACATCTATAAACCCTAGCTCCTTTCTTTTTCATTTGCTGTACGTTCATTTCTTCACTCTTTTCTCTTCCCCAAATGTATACATCTCAGATCCAATTCCAGATCCATCCACAGTTCAAAATCAAAAGTCAAAACTCAAAAATTTCAGAAAATTCCAGAAAAAATATATGTTGAAGTATTCGATACGCGTAATATACTGGTGAAATTCGTTTTTCAATTGGAGCTGTCGTTCATCCAGAATAAATTCAAACAGCCCCAAAACCGTTCATCATCGCCGTAACAAAAGTTGTCGGATCGGAAAAACATTTCTGGGTTTTGACGAGGGAACGAAGGTGATCGCATCCATGTGATTTGTTTCGCGAATCGACGGTTGGATTGACGGCAAAACTCGACTAGGTTTTCAGATTTAAGGGCGTGCGTGCGTTCCTGGGTTGGTGCGTACTGGGGGAAAGGAAGGGTGCGTGGATGAAGAAATTAAGTGAAGGTGAATATGTGTCGTTTTCTATTTATTTTCAATTTGAATTCAATCATCATTTTTCGCCATAACTTTCTCATACGAAGTCGGATTCACACGAAATTTTTTTTGTTAGGATCGTAATTTAATTCCGGACTCGATGACGCTGGTTTGGACGAATTCTGAGACGGTCAAATTTTTGGGTTTAAATTGAATTTAAATTCGATTTAAATTCAAAAGGTGAGTGTTTTAACCCACCCACAACTACTAGAAGCTTTTATGTTTGTTAAATAAATTTTAGAAATGAATAGAAATTTAATTATGAGCTTTGGTATGATATTTCATTTATATCTGTTGAATTGCATTTTATTGAATTTAACTGTTAATATAATTGATTTATTGCGTGTTAATTAGTTGTTAGAAATTATTGTTGCATATGAATTGCTAGTTAACAGTTGTATAAATCATTACTGAATAAACTGTTAGATTAATAGTTGATAAATTTAATTTGAATAAACTGCCAGTTATCCCCTGTTATATATGATCATATATATATATATATTGTTATTGATTGATATTGGTTGATGGTTGCGATTGGATGATGGATGTTGTTGATGAATGGATGTTTATTGCATATCATTAAATTGCAAATTATCATGCATATTTCATTTTTCGGGATTGTGGTTTGAAATGATATATAACCGCAAATTTTTATTTTTAAATTGCGGATTGAAATGATAAATATCTGTATCACTTGTCCATAGGATAGAGAACTATATACAGGCACCGCGGTCTATATATAACTATTTTAAAAATGTGATTTCTATGGTTTGGATGAAATACGGTTTATAAAATCTTAAATTTTATACTGAATAAATGTTTTCTTCCATATTTATATACATATGAAGTTGAAAATTTTGAAATAAAAAGGTGTATAAATCTCTTTATTAAAATGGAAGAAAATTTAGAAAATGGAGTTTGGTAAATTTATATCCTATGTTTAAATGTAAAATTGGAAATTTTAAGATATGATATTTGTAATTGGATTTTCCCAAAATAAATAGAAAGGGGATATTCTAGTATAACTTGAAGTGGAAAAATTCTATATATATATATATATATATTTTACTAGAAATTGAAATCTTATTAATTATGGATTTTATGTGAATGGTCAAGCTTAATTAATAGAATAGTGATTTTGAAAGGATAAAAGAAAATCCAATTTTAGTTGAAATATTAATGCTCAAAAATGGATATAAATATATATAAAAATTGAAATGGTTTTGGGACTTGAAGTAATATTTCGGATTTTGGTTTAACTTTAAAGATAATTTATTTCTTTATAAAGCAACAGTAAGGTTAAACCTTTTTAATTCGCATACCGTTGAATATCCAAACCATTTAGTTTTGAAAATAATGGTTTTAAAATACTATGAATTTTCGAAGAATTATGTTGAAAGTTACAAACAGAATATTGGTTACATGGGATATTAAATAATAAAAAGTGACATAATTTTTGGAAAGGAATATTTTATTTGGGATATGATATCATTGATTTGGGTTTAAAAAAATAATAATATCAAAATGAATCTTTTTGGGTTTTAAAGAAGAAATGATATCGTAATATTATGGTTTTGAAATGGATTATATTCTGGTTTTAAAGTACAAACTATTTTTAAATGACCGCGGTGTTATAATAACGATGGGTTGGCAAAGAGACCGGGATCGGATATGGACATACTCTCTGTCGATACCGAAAACCACTTTGACTAACCGTGTACGCGGTGGAGATTCCAGAATGAAGTAGGTGGTGGCGACGTTTCCTGTAAGGTAAATACGTGGACCCAACTCCCGTGAGTTGGCATAAGGTGGCTAAAACAGGAGCGATTCTCAGGCCAATGAGGTCATTCCTCTGATCGGACGCTCCTCTTCGATATTATACTTTGACTTGGATTTGATTCAGTGGCCACTTCTATATTTTGATTTTGGGGAGTTAGTCCGAGGTGGGCGGTAACTGCGGCTACGCGTTTCCACCAGCCTGGATAGCAATTGGTATATCTACCCTGGCATTGCCTAGTTGTGCCGTGTCACCTACCATATCGAGCCTTTACTACGAGTTTCTATTTGTGTCGTACCTATGGAGTATCCTCTGGTAGCCTCCCGATCAGGAGGTATTACGGTACTGTATAGACTATTGGCATTTTACGTGTTAAGGTGGAAAATGTAAAGCCTTAACGCTATTTAAAAGTAAGTTTATTTTATAAATAGACACTATTATAATAGCGCAATATACTACATAGTAAATAGTTTAACGGATCCTTAGGAGATGTAAATCCCGAACATCTCTTGAGTTACTGTACTCATATTTATTTCTGTTTATTTAACTCACATAAGATATTCTAGTCTGACTCGAGTGTTTTTGTCTTTTCAAATTCGCTCGGGTCAGTCCGAGCGTTTCAGGATAGCAGATTTTAGCTTTGGAGGACGAAGACGAAGAATCAGTATTATTTTATATATAGTTTTACACCACACTCTTTCTATTCCGCTGCATTGCTTATATTGGTATGTGTAACTCTGATATTTAATGTAAAAGAAGAATCAAGCTTTTGTAAACTGTTTATGATCTGTATATTTGTTATTATATTTTATCCTTCCGCTGTGAGATTCTATTTTCGTTTTATTTCTTCTCTATTTTTCTTATTTACCCCATAACAATCCGCCCTTGCGTATGCTTTGAATTGGCACGTGTGTCGGTTTAAAGTGTGCAAAAAGGCGGGATGTTACCGATTTCATTTTTCTTTTCAAGTTTATTTGTTGAAAGGTGTAGAGAAAAAGAGTTTGAACTAAAAAAAAATAACTAATCATGTTTTTTTTTTTAAACATGTTATTTATTTCTATTTTAAAGAATACTATAGTGCCATTTGTTAATCTTAAGGCATGCATAAGCCACACATGTTATAATCCTTTATCATATTCTTACATTTGTCTATACATTTGTTAATGTATGAATTCTCAAGTTTACAAATGTTAATTCAAGTTGTATTCTTCTTACATTTGTACTTTTGTATTAATTATTATATATATACAAACTTTGAATATAGTTACAACATAGTTCATAAATATATATATATATATATATATATATATATATATATTATTTTTTAAGAAGAAAGAACATTAAACCTTTTTATTAAATTTAAATATTGTGTATATGTAACATCCCAAAATTTATCAATTTAAATTAATAATATATTTTAAACTTTTGGAATTTAATTTGAAAATAAATGAAAGAAAAATATTAAAAACAAATAAAAATAAGTGATAATAATATATAAATAGTTCTAAATTTATTTTGAGTTTAAAATATTGAAATAATGAATGTTTTAAAAAGTCATTTAAATTTCAAATCTTATATATATGTATATTACAAATATGAGTAAAATTGAATACATATTGGAATTTAATTTAAATTTATTCAACGTGAGTGTGAATATATAAATGGACATAAATGTTTATATTTCAAGTTTGAAATTGAAGTTTGAATTTAAATTTAAAATAAATGTTTTAAAAATAAGTAGCATTTAAAATTATTAAGGAGTAATATATGTAATGTAAATATTGGTTAATTCTTTTTACATTGTTTATACATATATACACAAATGAATATGATGTAAAAATTTACAAATTTTTTATTTTGTCTTGTAAAAATCACAAATGTAATAAACATTCAAATGGGAGATGGAGTAGAGTAATTAACAAAATCTAGATCTTATGATTTTCTTTTACAAATGGCATGAGACATCATTACCTTAATAAAATATTCAAATAAAAAATTTCGGATAAACCTTTCAGCTTCCCAAATCAAATTATTAAACCTCCAAATCTCTGAAAAGTTCAGTAACCAAAAGATTTTGCAATCTTTAACCCCAACACTCAAGAAATAAAAATTCAAAAAAAAAAGAAAACTATCAAACTCTTCCTCAATTCAATTCAAAAGTTAAATTTGAAATGTTTTTCTTAAGCATCAAACTGTAGCGATATACTTCATCTCTCAGGTAAGTTTTTTCTATAACTTTATAGTTTAATGAAATTATGATTTTGAAATCATATTTTAACAACAAATTCAAAACAAAACTGCAGATTTGTAAAAAACAAGGAGCTTCAAGTTTCTGGCCAATGCAGTAATTTCTGGAAATATTTTTAAAGGCAAGTAACTTTTTTTTTAATTTTGAATATAAAGTTATAATCTATAATGAAGCAAGAATTAAACATAACATTAACCATTTGCAGGAGGAATCAAGATCCAAGATTAAATCTACTTTTGGTCTTCAAGTTTTAGGAAAAAGAAGCTTCTCCGTTGTATACATTCAACTGTAAGTAAAATAAAAACTACTGTTATTAATGAATTAAGTAAATGAACATAACAAGAGTAAACAAAGATCTGTATTTATAACCTGCAGATCTAAACTCCAAATTTAAAATAGGAAAAGAAGAAAAGTTACAGGCCTTCACCCTATCTTTTGAATTTGTCAAGAGCCTTTTTGTCGTTAGGGAAGAGGTGAGTGAACCCTTGATTTTTCCTATAAATTGTTGATTCTATGGATGCCTGAATGATGCTAAAACCCTTGCTTGTGAATGGATTGTTATGCTTGAGTTTTTTATTTGCCTGGAAATGTTGATTTCTTTTTTTGTTCTTCTGTTTCCTTAACTCTCCGATTTATAGTATAAACCATGGCCAATCCAAAAATCTTACTCTCCTTCATTTATTTTGAAAATGGATTGTAACAAGTTGGAGTTTTGTGTTTAAACTTGCACCATGTTTCTAGTAATAGATCAGAGCAAGTTTGTAATTTTTTTACTGGAAACTGAAAAAAACACAGTTACATCTGAATTTTGGTTTACAGGGTAAACCATATCAAAAAACTAAATCTCTCTCCCTCTTTGCTTCTGACAAAGATTGTAAACAAGTTAAAATTTGTTTTGAACCTGTATTACATTTTCAGTAATGAATTAAAGCAGGTTTTATATAGTTTTTTATGGAAATTATGAAGCACAGTTACCATTCAAACTTTTCAAGAAATTCGAACTTCATGAATTTTAATTTCAGTAACACTATGTGAATCCCCTGTAAAAATAATGATTTTAGAAAGCAAAATCCAGAATTTTCATTAAGTTTTCATCAAGATTTTTGGGTTGATCAGAAAGTTGAACATACGCCAAATTCCAGCGACCAAGGTGATCGTGGCCCTCGAGTTCGACGTCGCTGATAGTTTGAGTATTATAGATCACCGGAAAAATACTATATTAATTTATAAATCATTGAACCTTTGATTTGTGATCAAAGTAGGGTTTAAGAACCTTTTTCTATTCATGATCGAAATAATGGTGCTACGCCATCTAGGGGTGATCGGACTGCATAGCAATGGTGCCAATCGCGACGTAACACGATGATGAAGCTTGGGTCAAAGTTTGGTGGCCGCTAACGGTCAGGGGAGGCGGCGCGAGGCAGTTTTCAGATGATGTTCCTAATGAGTTGTTGGGTCGAAATGTCTCGATTCTCGTTTTCAATTTTTTTTCAAATTCTGGGTGTTCGTGTTGTTTTGGGGGATGGTAGTCGACTCGTTGGTGGTCGCAGCTCCGACCATCAGTGGAGAATTTGTCTGTGCATGTGCATGTGGAGGAAGTGGTGTCAGTTGTGACATCCCGAAAATTTAGGGAAATATCAATTTAATAATCTGTGTAAAAATTAAGTTGATTTGATAATATTTGTTAATAATATTTGAATCGATTTAATAATCTTCTTTTAAATAAATATTTAACTGATAATTTATCTTTTAAAAGCTAATTTAAATTGTTTCTATTTATAATATATATGTATATATTGGTATATATTATAAATAGATAAGTTTTATTTTTAAATTTAACAGATAAAGCTATGTTTTCTAATTCTGTTATCTTTGATAATTTGGAAATTTAATATTGAATAAATAATAATATGATTTTAAAAATACTCAAGATAAATTTAATTTGTTTAAAATAAATTTTAGCCTAGGTTTAAATTTAAATAAAAAGATTGTTTATTTTCTTTTTAGTATAGTTTGATAAAAATATGGTTTAAATATACTCAAGATAAGATTAAAATTTGTTTAAATGATTTTAACTTAAATTTAAAATTAACAAAGGTTGTTTTGATTTTAAGCGTGGTTAATAAAATAGGTAATAAATTTAGGTAGTGATAATTTCATTTATAAATTATTTTAATTTAATAACTAGTTATTTTAAAACAATCTAAATAATGTAATATTTTTACAAAAGGATTTCAATACAAATAGGAATGGTTATTTTAAAATTATTTAAATACATGTATGTGCATTTTGAGGGAAGCTATAATTTGAAAGATTTAAAAATAAGTCTTTCAATAATATTTAAAATAAAATAAATTTTATACATATTAAACATAAGTCTAAATACATATACATAAGAAGCTATGATATTAACATAACCAATAAAAATAACTATAACAATTTCATACATGTACATAAGCATAACTAAGCATAGAATTTAATGCATAAGTTAAAATTCATAACTAATAACTAGAAAGCAACAAAGTAAAAATAAGGTACAGGCAAGAAAGTAATGAAAAGCTAAGAAAAAGAAACATAAATATCTATGTAAAATAATAAAAGTAAGCATGGCAAAGTCAAGTTAACAATGCAAAGTAAAGTAAGTATGCAAAGAGTAGTATAAATATGAATGTAACCCATTAAAATGCAAAATAAAATATCTAAATATAAAATATGGTATGTAGGAAACATAAAGTACAATAAAACATATGCAGGCAAGTATATATATGTATAAAGTACAAAAGCAAATCAGGTAAGCTATGAAGACTATAAATAAGATGCAAAGCTAAGCAAAAATATCTTTGTGCATGTTAAACATATAAGGAAGTTTGTAGAGCAAGCTAAAGCAAAGCAGTAGAAATAAGATGCTGGCATAAGAAATGATAAAATTAGCTAAGTAGGGAACATAAGTACTTAAACATTAAATGCTAGCACAACTTAAGTCAATTCGAATTGCTTAAAAATCAACTCAGCCCCTAATTAAAAGATTTTGCCTGATAAAAACAAAAACATAGTGTACCTGCATGTGCTCAACCCAGATGCCACCTTCCCCTGAAACCTTATATATATATATATATATATATATATATATCATGTCTTCTTTTATATTTTCATTCATTCAACTCAGCATAGCAAGATTTTCCTTTTTATAACTGAAGTTTGTATAACAACAATACATCAATACAAACTAGAGGATTTAACAGAGGAGATTTCATTTTTCAAAGCTGTTTGCAAACAGCTGTGCTCTGTCTTCATTTCCAAACAGTGAGTAACTTTACCCTTAAAATTTAAAGCAAAAGTATGGTTGTATGTTGTGCTGTGATAATTATTGCATATCTTCAAGTGTGTCTGTGTATTTAAATTGTTAAGTTCTGATATATGATGTATGCATACCAGGAATTCCTCTACTTCCTGTTTTTAAGTTCTAGTTTTGATGTTTATTTAAAACCTCTTGATTTAATCTCTATTTCAATTCAAGTTTCAAATGAAATTCGTGTGTTACATCATCAATTCTAATTTAACATTTTACTTAAGATAAATAACTTAGTATTTCTTCTGGAAATGTAAAACACAGAGTAAACTTAAATTTAGTCAAAAATAATTTGTCATGGTTTATAAATCCAGGATTATGATTCAAATACTAATACCGAAATTTAATTTTTAATACTAAAATGGAAGTTTTTAGTGAAGGGGTTGGTGTGTATTTCTGGTTTAACCAGAAATCAGAGTTTTAGAGATTTTTGATGATCTCTGGAATTTGGAAGGTCGTGAATCATTCTGGAGGTAGATGAATGATCAGTAAGTGAGGGAAAATTACTAGTTTGGTGTTCTGATTTCTGTGTAGATGATAGTGGAGGATTTCTGTTCTTAACCCTAGTTTAACTTGGTTTGTTTGATCGATCAACTGCATGTTCTATGATAGATCGAGTGTTACTAGATTTTGGGGATTTGTAGTGGGGTTGTAGTCGAAGCGGTGACCGGAGTTGGGTGGCCACCGGTGGTCAGAGCGTCGAATAAGTGACGTTGACAGGTTCGAGAGGGGAAAGGCTGTTGTGTTCCAGGTTTGGGTTTCGAACCCATTTTCGATTCAGGTTGTCGTGACGAATTTGGGTGGTCGTGACGTTGTCTGGAGGCGTTCGGCGACATGTTGAATCTCAGGTGGGTGGCCGGAGTTGGCTGGGGCCACGGTGCACGTGCACCGTGCCATTTAAGTGTTGGGGTGGTTTTTTCTGTGTGAAGGTTTTTTTTTTGCCTCGGGGAGTACGCGAGTCACTCTAGTATGTGACTCGAAGTAAAGAAGGGGGAGACTCGAAGCGATTCTGGGTTGGTTCGAGACAGTGAATGATTTCAGGTTTTAGCAAAACCTGATTTGTTTCAGTTTTAAATTTAGTTCAAAATATAAACCAAGATTGAAACAGTGTTTGAATTCAATGTTTAAAGTAATTTTAGATGAAAACTTTTGAATCTAAGGTAGAAAAAAAAGAATTTGGATTTTAAATCAAGAATTAAAAACCAAGTTTTTTTAAAAGCAAGTTAAAACTAAAGTTTTTTTTGAAAAGCGAAGTTAAATTATTGGATTCAAGTTCTTCTGGTACTCAAATCTGAAAACTTAATTAGTTTTAAATCTGAATATTGTAAAAACAAGTTTAAATCAAATAGTTGTTAACAGGAATTGGTTTCAAATAAATAATTGAACTTTAAATTGGATAAATGTTTAAAAGAATAACCATTTTGAATCTTAAATTCAAAATGTAATTTAAAATTTAGATTCAAATGTGAAATGATTTACACTTTAATGATAATGAAATCATTTATAAAGAAATGGATTATCTTATAGATAATTAAGATATTGAAGTGATTTAATTAGTAAGTTAAAAGAATGACTTATTTATTTAATTTGAAATTAATGATTTAGAATTAGAAATTAATTAAGGAAGAAATTAAAGAAATTTTATTAGTTAATGAAGATAATTAACTAATGATTATTAAGTAATTAATTAATGCGATTAATTTTGATAATTAATTAGATTAATTAATTTAGATAATCTATTGTAAATTATTAAATGTAATTACTTGGTGAAAGTAATTAAGGGATTAATTACTAATTGTAATTAATTGAGATAAGTAATTAATTTAAGTTAATTAATTTAGTTTAATTAATTTAAGAGAATCATTTGATAAATTGATAAGTGTAAATTACTTAGTGTATTCAATGGAGCATAATTACTTAAGGAAGTAATTAAAGTTAATTACTGAATGTAATTAGTAAAAGATGATGTGTTAATGAAGTAATTTGGGTAATTACTTTTGAAATTAATCAAAGGATTAATTAAAGGAGATAACTAATTATGGGATAATTAATTTATTAATATGAGTAATTTAGGGTGGTTAATTACTGGTTGATATTAATCAAAGGTGATTAATAATTGTGTTTAATTAAAGATTAATCACTTAATGTAATTAAATTAAATTAAGTAATTTAATTTAAATATAAATTAAAGATCATTAATTAATATAATTAATTATGTAAATTAAGAATTGGTTAATTAAGGAATGATTAATAATGTGGTAATTTATTTATGAAATAAATTAAGAGTGAATGTAATTAATTATATTTAATTAATAAATAAAGTAATTAAATGTTAATTACTATGAATGATTTAGGATAATCAATCTGTGAAATTAAGTAAAGATTAATTACCTATTGTAATTAGTGAATGATTAATCAAAGGTGTTTAATCAAGATGAATATTTAGAGGATGGTTAATTAATTTGATTTATAATAAATTAATGGTTGTATAAGAAGGATTTATAGATGAAGTAATTAATTTAATTACTTTAAATTAATTACTGATAGAAGTAGTTAATTTATTTCATTTTAAATTAATTACAAATGGTATGATTATAAATCATTGCTTATGGATGAATAATATTGATATTTCATTTGATGATTGTGAATTCAGATATGACATGAATAATATCTATGTGATATGGATGCTTGGTTTAAGTATGATAATATTTAATTATCTGTTTGGATGATGATATTAATTATCTTTTTATGATGATGATGTGATTATCTATTGTGATGTTATGAATATTCTATCTGTGTGTATATTGAAGTATATTGAATTAAACTGTAAAGACTAAATAGACAACTTGGCCTTAAAAGACACGTTTTGGATTTCGATGAGACCGAGATCGGGTTTCCTTATTTGGAACGTCCGAAAACCACATCGATACCAAATTAACGATGGGTCGTGAATCTGAAGTGAAGATGAAGATTCATAATGCAAGGGTTGTCGTCGTTAACTCTGAGGGTGATTCCCAAATGAGTGTAACGAGATAATGCTTTTGGTTTCGTTCGAACCCGGAACGAACTTGTATGGATTGAATGCTTTCAACACATCGTCGGGTGGACGATGAGCATTCTAAGAAGTATGTTCTATAATGGTAATCGCAGCCTCAAGCCTCATCAACCGGGAATGGCTAAAACAGGGGAGGTGCGGCAAGGTTAGGTGGGTCATGCCCAAGCAGGACAAGGATATTCCCCTGTCAAGATGTCCCTTTATTTTCGGCTGTGTGGGCAGTTGGTTGCAAACAACTGCGGGGTTATCTTGTTCGGGACTGTTCAGTAAGGAATGGTTCCGGCCTTGTGTTGCAGGGGGTCGGGAGTGATCCTCGGTACGTTGATCTAGGCCACGTACCGTGACGGGCGGTACCCCAATAGCTCTGCCATTGTATGGAACCCACAATCCAATAAGTGCCAACGGTTTTGATTGTATTACCCACTTTTGTGGCTAGTAGCTGGAATTTAATAAATGTAACAATTTAGGCTATTTTCTATTTACTTGAAAACCCTAGACCTATTATAATATCACAGAATTTCCTATAAAATGTTTTGGTTAGCGTAAGGTAAAAACTTACCCATGTTTATGTGTGGGGAGTCTTACGTGCTACCTTTTATTTTCAAAGGATTTTCAAAATTAAGCAACTTTAACCT
This sequence comes from Allium cepa, assembly GCA_030765085.1. Classification (NCBI taxonomy): domain Eukaryota; kingdom Viridiplantae; phylum Streptophyta; class Magnoliopsida; order Asparagales; family Amaryllidaceae; genus Allium; species Allium cepa. Next base: position 107,269,138 of record CM060946.1, read on the forward strand.
GTTACTCATACCAGACCCATGTCTGACCCAGTGTTTATTTTTGTTTTTCATAAACTCTCGGGTACCCAAATTTTTATGGGTAGCCAAGGGATTCAGGTTAGCTTTGACAAGTTCTGGAGGAGCCATGGAGCAGGAGGCTTCAGCGTTGTAGATATATATAGTTCCGCTGTGTTGATATCTTTGAGTCATTTGTTTGAGTTGTATTGTACTGAGTTGTATTAACCTGACAGGTGTTTATAACTGTCTAGTATGTGATGTATTATCTGTATAACTCTGATTGATATTATATATAATGTAAATACTTATGTGATTATTATAATTTATTCGTTCCGTTGTGAGATTCTGATGTTGTTCTTCTTTCTTCTCTATCTTTTCTATTTTCTCACCCCTTTCTTTCTTCAAGACGAAACGGTTTTATGGGCTTAGGAACCTGGGTCGTTACAGTTGGTATCAGAGCACTAGGTTGAGTGAATACCTAGGCTCTTGAGTTATTTCTTTCCTGAGAGAGCGTATTTGTAATTTTGATATATAATATGTATATTTATTTATTTCTACCTATTGTTGGGTTACCTGTTCGGGTTTTCCAATATAAGTTATAAAGGTAGATAGGGCAGTGGTGTGTATAACACGACTACCAACGTTTGGAGTTTAAAATGATTGAGGTTGAAAGTGTATCTGTCGAGACTGTAGACCTAATACCGTCTCGAGTAAGCTTTGAGTGGTGTAAGGATTTCATTGATCTCTGAAGGAAACCTGTTTAGGTTCGGAGTTCATCTTTGAAGTGTAAGTTTGGATGAGCTAGAGTTTGGACCTATCGGTTGGGCAGAAGCAAGTCATGATAGCTTGATACATCAAGGTGTAGTAGCTGTGTGATGAGATACAGTGACTATGGATGTCTCCGAAGATGTTTTTTTGGAACAAGTTAAGGAAGAGTGACTGCTTCGGTGTTGTGGCTGTGATCAGTTGGGTGTTTCTGTTTGCTTTGAGGTCCGAGTTTCTCGAAGAACTTTGGATTAGGAAGTCTTCTGGCTTAGCAGTTTTCTTGGGTAACTTCAGAAGCAGTAGAGTAGTTCCATTTCTTCGATGGATTGGCCACATAGGTGTAAGCTATTCTGTTTGGTAAAGAGGGAGCAGTATTTTTGGAATTAGGCTAGATTGATCGCAAAAGTGACTTGCGATAGTTTGAGTGTTCTCTTGTGTTTCAGAGATATTTTTCTGGATGTCTTCAAGAAGTTAGAGTTTTGCTAACATCTGAAGATTGAGTTTGGTATCGATTGGATTCCAGAAGTGGTACCAATGGTTCAGCTTAGTAATAGGATGATTTTTGAGTTTGGGGAAGTAGCTCAGATTTTGGAGAAACTTCTGAGTTTTATTTTTGGATATGTGAACTTTATTTTTGGGAATGAGTTGTCCAGTCTGTGCTTGAGCTCATCATCAGCATTTTCATCTGTTCAGTCAGAGTTGCGTAGTGGAAACATGGTGGTAGCTGTTTTAGTTTGGAAGCAATTGGATGTTGCAATGTTTGGATTGGAGAGTTCTACAGGAAATTTTTCATGATCTGAGGCCAGATTGGAGTGCACCTATTTTATCTTTTCTGGATGGGAGAAGTAAGTTCTATTTTCTGATTTGGAATAGAGTTTGTGTTCTGAGTTTTAGGTCGATCTTGGAAAGATCATTTTGTTGGATTGTTTTTGGTCCAGTTTATTTCTAGGAGCATCAGCAAGGGTTGAGCTGATCAGGGAAGATGTAGATAGCCCAGGATCGTCCGTAGAGTTTTGTGGATAAGAGACGGAGGAATTTGGATTTCGAAGTCGGAGATTTGATTTTGGTTAAGTGTTTGGTCTTCAGGATTGAATTGTCAGTTGGGATAACTGGAATTCGTTGTGTTTCACGTATCTCTGAGGGAGTACGTGTAAGATCTATCTCTGGTTGTAGAACTAGTAGTTCAGGGAGTTTTGGTTGTTGATTCAGACTTGTCTATAGTCTGATATCCTGCTTTTTTGTAGATCTAGATGAGTAGAAGTTCTGTAGAGCGAGTGTCCCGGTATTTATATTTGGGGAAAACTCGAGAAAATTCTATCCGGAATCTTGTCTGGATAGTTAGATTTGTTTGATTGGATGAATTGGTTGCTATGATTGTTAGCTTATGGTTGATATATGCTTGTGTTTAAAATTTAAATCTTTAATTGGATTATTAAATTACCTTTTTTTAAATTTTGGGGACGAAATTCTTTTAAGGGGGGAGGAATGTGACATGCCGAAAATTTGGGACAATATCGATTTAGTAATCTGTGTAAAAATTAAGTTGATTTTATAATATTTGTTAATAATATTTGAATCGATTTAATAATCTTCTTTTAAATAAATATTTAACTGATAATTTATCTTTTAAAAGCTAATTTAAATTGTTTCTATTTATAATATATATATGTATATATTGGTATATATTATAAATAGATAAGTTTTGTTTCTAAATTTAATGGATAAAGCTATGTTTTCTAATTCTATTATTTTTGATAATTTGGAAATTTAATATTGAATAAATAATAATATGATTTTAAAAATACTCAAGATAAATTTAATTTGTTTAAAATAAATTCTAGCCTAGGTTTAAATTTAAATAAAAAAATTGTTTATTTTCTTTTGAGTATAGTTTGATAAAAATATGGTTTAAATATACTCAAGATAAGATTAAAATTTGTTTAAATGATTTTAACTTAAATTTAAAATTAACAAAGGTTGTTTTGATCTTAAGTGTGGTTAATAAAATAAGTAATATATTTAGGTAGTGATATTTTCATTTATAAATTATTTTAGTTTAATAACTAGTTATTTTAAAACAATCTAAATAATGTAATATTTTTACAAATGGATTTCAATACAAATAGGAATGGTTATTTTAAAATTATTTAAATAAATGTATGTGTATTTTGAAGGAAGCTATAATTGAAAGATTTAAAAATAAGTATTTCAAGAATATTTAAAATAAAATAAATCTTATACATATGAAACATAAGTCTAAATACATATACATAAGAAGCTATGATATTAACATAACCAATAAAAATAACTATAACAATTTCATACATGTACATAAGCATAACTAAGCATAGAAATTAATACATAAGTTAAAATTCATAACTAATAACTAGAAAGCAACAAAGTAAAAATAAGGTACAGGCAAGAAAGTAATGAAAAGCTAAGAAAAAGAAACATAAATATCTATGTAAAATAATAAAAGTAAACATGGAAAAGTCAAGTTAACAATGCAAAGTAAAGTATGTATGCAAAGAGTAGTATAAATATGAATGTAACCTGTTGAAATGCAAAATAAAATATCTAAATATAAAATATGGTATGTAAGAAACATAAAGTACAATAAAACATATGCAGGCAAGTATATATATGTATAAAATACAAAAGCAAATCAGGTAAGCTATGAAGACTGTAAATAAGATGCAAAGCTAAGCAAAAATATCTTTGTGCATGTTAAACATATAAAAAGTTTGTAGAGCAAGCTAAAGCAAAGCAGTAGAAATAAGATGCTGGCATAAGAAATGATAAAATTAGCTAAGTAGGGAACATAAGTACTTAAACAATAAATGCTAACACAACTTAAGTCAGTTCGAATTGCTTAAAAATCAACTCAGCCCCTGATTAAAAGATTTTGCCTAATAAAAACAAAAACATAGTGTACCTGCATGTGCTCAAACCAGATGCCACCTTCCCCTGAAACCTTTTATATATATATCATGTCATCTTTTATATTTTCATTCGTTCAACTCAGCATAGCAAGCTTTCCCTTTTTATAACTGAAGCTTTGTATAACAACAATACATCAATACAAACTAGAGGATTTAACAGAGGAGATTTCAGTTTTCAAAGCTGTTTGCAAACAGCTGTGCTCTGTCTTCATTTCCAAACAGTGAGTAACTTTACCCTTAAAATTTAAAGCAAAAGTATGGTTGTATGTTGTGCTGTGATAATTATTGCATATCTTCAAGTGTGTCTGTGTATTTAAATTGTTAAGTTCTGATATATGATGTATGCATACCAGGAATACCTCTACTTCCTGTTTTTAAGTTCTAGTTTTGATGTTTATTTAAAACCTCTTGATTTAATCTCTATTTCAATTCAAGTTTCAAATGAAATTTGTGTGTTACATCATCAATTCTAATTTAACATTTTACTTAAGATAAATAACTTAGTATTTCTTCTGGAAATGTAAAACACGGAGTAAACTTAAATTTAGTCAAAAATAATTTGTCATGGTTTATAAATCCAGGATTATGATTCAAATACTAATACCAAAATTGGATTTTTAATACTAAAATGGAAGTTTTTAGTGAAGGGGTTGGTGTGTATTTCTGGTTTAACCAGAAATCAGAGTTTTAGAGATTTCTGATGATCTCTGGAATTTGGAAGGTCGTGAATCATTCTGGAGGTAGATGAATGATCAGTAAGTGAGGGAAAATTACCAGTTTGGTGTTCTGATTTCTGTGTAGATGATAATGGAGGATTTCTGTTCTTAACCCTAGTTTAACTGGGCTTGTTTGATCGATCAACTGCATGTTCTATGATTGATCGAGTGTTACTAGATTTTGGGGATTTGTAGTGGGGTTGTAGTCGAAGCGGTGACTGGAGTTGGGTGGCCACCGGTGGTCAGAGCGTCGAATTAGTGACGTTGACAGGTTCGAGAGGGGAAAGGCTGTTGTGTTCCAGGTTTGGGTTTCGAACCCATTTTCGATTCAGGTGGTCGTGACGAATTTGGGTGGTCGTGACGTTGTCTGGAGGTGTTCGGCGACATGTTGAAGCTCAGGTGGGTGGCCGGAGTTGGCTGGGGCCACGGTGCACGTGCACCGTGCCATTTAAGTGTTGGGGTGGTTTTTTCTATGTGAAGGTTTTTTTTTGCCTCGGGGAGTACGCGAGTCACTCGAGTATGTGACTCGAAGTAAGGAAGGGGGAGACTCGAAGCGATTCTGGGTTGGTTCGAGACAGTGAATGGTTTCAGGGTTTAGCAAAACCTGATTTGTTTCAGTTTTAAATTTAGTTCAAAATATAAACCAAGATTGAAACAGTGTTTGAATTCAATGTTTAAAGTAATTTTAGATGAAAACTTTTGAATCTAAGGTAAAAAAAAAGAATTTGGATTTTAAATCAAAATTAAAAACCAAGTTTTTTTTAAAAGCAAGTTTAAACTAAAGTTTTTTTGAAAATCGAAGTTAAATTATTGGATTCAAGTTCTTCTGGTACTCAAATCTGAAAACTTAATCAGTTTTAAATCTGAATATTGTAAAACCAAGTTTAAATCAAATAGTTGTTAACAGGAATTGGTTTCAAATAAATAATTGAACTTTAAATTGGATAAATGTTTAAAAGAATAACCATTTTGAATCTTAAATTCAAAATGTAATTTAAAATTTAGATTCAAATGTGAAATGTTTTACACTTTAATGATAATGAAATCATTTATAAAGAAATGGATTATCTTATAGATAATTAACATATTGAAGTGATTTAATTAGTAAGTTAATTAAAGAATGACTTATTTATTTAATTTGAAATTAATGATTTAGAATTAGAAATTAATTAAGGAAGAAATTAAAGAAATGTTATTAGTTAATGAAGATAATTAACTAATGATTATTAAGTAATTAATTAATGCGATTAATTTTGATAATTAATTAGATTAATTAATTTAATAATCTATTGTAAATTGTTAAATGTAATTACTTGGTGAAAGTAATTAAGGGATTAATTACTAATTGTAATTAATTGAGATAAGTAATTAATTTAAGTTAATTAATTAAGTTTAATTAATTTAAGAGAATCATTTGATAAATTGATAAGTGTAAATTACTTAGTTTGTTCAATGGAGCATAATTACTTAAGGAAGTAATTAAAGTTAATTACTGAATGTAATTAGTAAAAGATGATGTGTTAATGAAGTAATTTGGGTAATTACTTTTGAAATTAATCAAAGGATTAATTAAAGGAGATAATTGATTATGGGATAATTAATTTATTAATATGAGTAATTAATGGTGGTTAATTACTGGTTGATATTAATCAAAGGTGATTAATAATTGTGTTTAATTAAAGATTAATCACTTAATGTAATTAAATTAAATAAAGTAATTTAATTTAAATATGAATTAAAGATCATTAATTAATATAATTAATGATGTAAATTAAGAATTGTTTAATTAAGGAATGATTAATAATGTGGTAATTTATTTATGAAATAAATTAAGAGTGAATGTAATTAATTATATTTAATTAATAAATAAAGTAATTAAATGTTAATTACTATGAATGATTTAGGATAATCAATCTGTGAAATTAAATAAAGACTAATTACCTATTGTAATTAGTGAATGATTAAACAAAGGTGTTTAATCAAGATGAATATTTAGAGGATGGTTAATTAATTTGATTTATAATAAATTAATGGTTGTATAAGCAGGATTTATAGATGAAGTAATTAATTTAATTACTTTAAATTAATTAGTGATAGAAGTAGTTAATTTAATTCATTTTAAATTAGTTACAAATGGTATAATTATAAATCATTGCTTGTGGATGAATGATATTGATATTTCATTTGATGATTGTGAATTCAGATATGACATGAATAATATCTATGTGATATGGATGCTTGGTTTAAGTATGATAATATTTAATTATCTGTTTGGATGATGATATTAATTATCTGTTTATGATGATGATGTGATTATCTATTGTGATGTTATGAATATTCTATCTGTGTGTATATTGAAGTATATTGAATTAAACTGTTAAGACTAAACAAACAGCTTGGCCTTAAAGGACACGTTTTGGATTTCGATGAGACCGGGAGCGGGTTTCCTTATTTGGAACATCCGAAAACCACATCGATTCCAAATTAACGATAGTTCGTGAATCTAAAGTGAAGATGAAGATTCAGAATGCAAGGGTTATCGTCGTTAACTCTGAGGGTGATTCCAAAATGAGTGTAACGAGATAATGCCTTCGGTTTCGTTCGAACCCGAAACGAACTTGTATGGATTGAATGCTTTCAACACATAGTCAGGTGGACGATGAGCATCTAAGAAATATGTTCCATAAGGGTAATCGCAGCCTCAAGCCTCATCAACTGGGAATGGCTAAAACAGGGGAGGTGCAGCAAGGTTAGGTGGGTCATGCCCAAGCAGGACAAGGATGTTCCCCTGTCTAGATGTCCCTTTATTTTCGGCTGTGTGGGCAGTTGGTTGCAAACAACTGCGGGGTTATCTTGTTCGGGACTGTTCAGTAAGGAATGGTTCCGGCCTTGTGTTGCAGGGGGTCGGGAGTGATCCTCAGTACGTTGATCTAGGCCACGTACTGTGACGGGCGGTACCCCAGTGCCCTGCTATTGTATGGAACCCACAATCCAATAAGTGCCAACGGTTTTGATTGTATTACCCACTTTTGTGGCTAGTGGCTGGAATTTAATAGATGTAACAATTTCGGCTATTTTCTATTTACTTGAAAACCCAAGACCTATTATAATATCACAGAATTTCCTATCAAATGTTTTGGTTAGCGTAAGGTAAAAGCTTACCCATGTTTATGTGTGGGGAGTCTTACGTGATACCTTTTATTGTCAAAGGATTTTCAAAATTAAGCAACTTTAACCTGTTACTCATACCAGACCCACGTCTGACCCGGAGTTTATTTTTGTTTTTCATAAACTCTCGGGTACCCAAATTTTTACGGGTAGCCAAGGGATTCAGGTTAGCTTTGACAAGTTCTGGAGGAGCCATGGAGCAGGAGGCTTCAGCGTTGTAGATATATATAGTTCCACTGTGTTGATATCTTTGAGTCATTTGTTTGAGTTGTATTAACCTGACAGGTGTTTATAACTGTCTAGTATGTGATGTATTATCTGTATAACTCTGATTGATATTGTATATTATGTAAATACTTATGTGATTATTATAATTTATTCGTTCCGCTATGAGATTCTGATGTTGTTGTTCTTTCTTCTCTATATTTTCTCACCCCTTTTCTTTCTTCAAGACGAAACGGTTTTCTGGGCTTAGGAACCCAGGTCGTCACATCAGTAGTGATGGGTTTGGGAAAGAAGGGAGGCAACTCGAAGTGTCACTTAGGGAATTGTGGAAAAAACTCGAAGTCAAGCTCGTGTAAATTAAGCATTGTATCGGGTTGTTTAAAAATGTAAACAAATTTTTTTGTAAAAAATGTCACACGGGTCAATTATGGTTAAAACCCGAAGCAAGGGGGAGTTTCTCTCGGGGATAAATCGAAGGAAGCCTCGGGTTGGCTGCAACAACAACAAAATTCAGTTTTCAACAAATTTTTTGGAAACTTAAGTTAAATAAATTTTTGAATACATTATTTACAAAATGAAAGTATTTGTTATTGGAGGATGCAGTAAATGATTTTGAGATTTTCTTTTTGGAATTGATGGAATTCAATGATTTTTCAAATTCATATTTTTAAATAAAAATTATTTTAAAATTTAACTTAATAAAAAGTTTAAAAGTAAATCAAATATTCAAGTGTTAATTTTAAACCAAATTGATTATAAAGATGAAATAGTAATTAACAATAAATGTTTGTAATGATTTTATAATTAATAATTAATTAATTAAAGGATAGTCAATGAATAAAAGTAATTAAACTTAATTAGTTAACAATTAAGAATTAGTAAATTAAAATAATTAATTAAAGAATAATTAACTAATAAAGCCTTTTAAGATTAAATTGATTCATAATTAAGTAAAATTAAATATTAATTTAAAATAATTAATAAATATAATTTGTAACGACCTAAAATTTTCGAGCCCGAAAATTTCAGATAGTTATGAAAAAGAAGAAAGAGATAGAAGAAGAGAAGAAGATCAGAAACATCAACATCTCACATTCGCAGCGGATAAAATATAATAATCAATAATAACTATTTACAATAGATACTGTATCAGTCAACATACCTTTTATATTACATCAGAGTTACGCATATATATATACAGACACTGGATATACACAATTATCATGCCACAGATATACAGAAATATAATATAGCGGAAACACTCCATACGTTTTTTTTCATCCAGCTGCCTCCTGAGCTCCAGTACGTCCTTACCCGAAAATCTGTAATACACGGTCTGACCTGAGCATTACATCAAAGTAACACCCGGGTCAGGCTGGAAACCAGCGTGAGTAAACTCATCCAACATGGAATACAAATCATACATCTATATAGAACCCGGGGTAACTCGAATCAATTCACAAGTTCACAATATGTCATAGACATCACTTATTTTAGACACATAAGTTTTCTAAGTACCAAAAATTTAGATTTAAATAGTCCAATTCCTTTAAATCACTTCATTCCATCCTATAGATTTCACATATCAATCTATAAAAATTCGAAGTGGTTTCGGGTATCTTCTAATACCCGACCCCGGTCTCTTCGAGGATCATGTCATCCTAACCCAAGTTATCCAAATGAAATACAACATTTCATATCAGAGATATCAACTTATTCAAAGCATCCAATACCATTTATCCATCACTTCATTTAACACTAATTAATTTCCAATATATTAATCAATCATCCCTTCATTATTCATCTTAATTAATCACCCTGGATTAATTATCCTTCAATTATATTCAAGTAATTAACTTTAATTTATTTCACGATATTAATTATCCTTTACCAAAATTAATAAGCAATCTTTAATTACTTTATAAATTAATTAACTCTATTAATTTCATTTATCCTTAATTACTTATATAAATTAATTTGTCATAAGTCACTTATTATGGATTAATCAATCTTAATTAATCAATCTTTGATTACATCATTAATTATATAAATTAAGGATTTCCAATTATATTTTAATTTATCCTAATCAAATTTAATTACATTAATTAAACCACAGTATTAATCATTTTTGATTAATCCCAAACTGTAATTAACTATCTTTTTATTTACTTCATTAAACAAATCAATTACTCCTTAATTAACCATCTTAATTAATCTCTTGATTAATTTCTCAAAGTAATTATATTTTACTAATTACATTAAGTAATTATATATCAAACCATCCATTGATTATTCTAAATTAATTCAACTTAATTAATTAACTTAAACCTTAATTAATTAATTCAAACCCTTAATTACTAAATTAATCAACCCAAATCATTAATTAATTCAATTAATTAATTATCCATTTTAATTACCTTACTATTTAATGAATCACAATACATTAAGCCCTTATTAACTTTAGAATGAAAACATTTTCTTATTTATGTTTTAAGTTTAAAACAGTTTAAACCCCGAATACTTCGAGTTAAACAACAATTAAACCGAGAACCAACCAAAACTAAAATCACCAGATCATCAGTACACATCCAAACAATTCAATCATATTCATCCAATTATTTAAATTTAACCATTTAAATTTAAATAAAAATCCAACAGAGTGAGATTAACTCACCTTTGATTTCGATTTGCAAATCCGATCCAATTTCGGCTTGGCTTCACGGTTTCGACCTTGTATAAACATTTTATAATTTATTAATAATTTGATCTAATTTGACAATTTATTTTTAACATTAAATAAATTTTAATTAACTAGTTTTAAATAATGATTCTCATTTTTGAAATGAAATCTATTGGGGTAATAAAATTCTAAATTTAACTTTACTATTAGATTTTGATAAACAATTTAATTTACAAGTTTATACCTATTTACCATTAAATTTTCGAATGACATAAAAATTAAATTACCATAAAATAAAATAAAAATTATAACAGTGAGTTAGTATGCAAATTTCTATTTTTTATCAATACATTTTTATTAAATTAGAAAGGGATTACCTTACTCGAACAAGAACGATCCCCAGAAGACCAAGCCCTCACCACCGCGACCTCCAACCGAGGCAACCCTAGCCTGACTTCTCCCACATCAACTCACTAACTCCTAGCTACTTATCATAACCACCATAACATACAAGCACACAACTTACATGACCATATCGTCGAACTAAACACCAATACTATTGAAACTTCACCAAACACACAAGCAACCTCGAGCAACCCCAATCACCAAACTCCATCATGAAATTCTCCTCACGCGCAACCTGCCACCCATCACGAATCAACCCAGACACGCCGAACCCTAGCTCATAGCCGAGCACGAACGTGACAAGCTATGTCACCACACGATTCATAGAACCTGTCGACGAATCACCGACCTCCACCAAAAACGAAAATCAAGACTTCACAATGCCTTGCACGCGCTTCCCTCTCGCGGTCGCCGCCTCGACTCTTCACCCTAATCGAACGACTCCTTCTCCTTATATCGAAATAAGCCGCGAACATGCTTCGAGAATCAAGCTCGAACTCGATCCAATTTTCCCGCGTCGCCATTTATATAAATATATATTTTTTAAACTGAAGACGAAATGATTTGGGAGTTTAGACCGGGTCGGCTTCGTTCTGATTTTTAATAAGAGGAAGAAAAGATAGATGAGATATAACGTTGAGGGAACGGCATACTGGATAAGGCAATGTCTTGTTTTACATATTAAAATATTATCTAATTATAAATATTTCACTTTACCCAGCTCAAAACTTCGTACCCCCATCAAGGCATGCCGCTAGGCGTTTATAATGTTTTACCCGCGTTTCAAACAGAATGGAACGTGTTTCGGAAGCTAATTCAATCATATGCGTGAGTTACGGAAGTAAACGATCAATTTTAAATTAAATTCGATTAAAACAGTTTCTATGCGTTTTGAGCTGGCAAGGTCAAACGACAACTCCGATTGCTATGAAAATTGAAATCCGATAATAACTAACTATTTCGGATCCAATGGAACTGGTTTCGTCAAATTCCGAGACTATACCTCGGAAGGCTATTTTTAAATTCAATTTAAACGACATATTTCTAAAATTGAACAAATTACCTTTAAACTAAATTCCAACCATTATATTATCTTTAATATCATCATTATAAATTTTATAAGCCTTCGAATTATTTTCAACAGGCTAAAACCTGAAGACACCCAATTTCAGTTCATTAAATCCAATAACTCAATTGCTGAATAATAATAATATTTGAATTCAAGTTGAAAATTAACTTTTAAATATTTAAAATCAATTAATTATTCCATTTTAAATTGTTAAAAATTCTGGATCGTCACATTCCTGCCCACTTAAAAGAATTTCGTCCCCGAAATTACTAGTTAGAAAGAATGGTCCAATACCCGTTTACCTTTTCCTAAAACTCATGATTCAACATCCTACCAACTATCTTTTATTAAAGACCCACTATCACCTCATCCAACTTCCCAAAACCTCTAGTTTCCAACTACATTATTTAATCCACTTATTCAAATTCAAATTTAAAATTCAAATTTAAATTATCACAACTTTCTCAAAAAAAAATTAACTCTCTAAATTTTCGAAAATTTTTGCCAGCGTCTCCTTTGCGGGCTAGCTCGATACAACTACAAAAGGCCTCTACGGGCTCCTAAATTCCAAAAGAAAACAAAACGCCAAGTGGCTAGATCCAAAACCCAATCCAATTTCATACAGAAATTTAAATGCATACATTTAAGTCGGGCAATTTAAATTTATCTTCTGAAATCAAAACCAATTTTCCTTTCCCTTTATAATACCTGCATAACTTACCTAGCAATAAAATCCAATCGAAATTTTTCAGATCATTTTATGCATTTCTTTACATAGGTTTCATATCTACTTCTATTCAAATTAGTTTTTCCCATTTCCATATGAATTCAATTTGTCTTCAATTCTGGATATTGTATTTTATCTTTCATTTATAACTGATTCATATTAGTTTCATCTACTAATTTACTTTAATTTCCAATTTGAAATCATTTTGTTGCTAACAGAAAATTTTCCAAAATTTTCAAAAAATTTCTAACTCCCAAAATTTTCAGAAAATTTTGGCAGAGTCTCTTTGTACGGAGGAGCTTTTGCAATTTGACAAGAGATATAAATATATATACATCGACCCACACGGTCGGAAAAACAAAAACAGTTCATATTTCCTATTTTTATTGCGTAGGCGTACCTTTATTAAGCATTTTAAGCAAGCCTCTTATTTATTCTAGCACTTAGCGCAACCAAATCCAACCAAACGGCCTTTAGGTACCTGTACTTACTCAATTTAAATATGTAAATGCCATATATAGAAAATCTATTTGCATTTCACTTAATTTTAATGGCTAAACACAAGCATTTCAAAAGCAACAAACACCAAACGCTTACCATAAGCGATTTACATGATTTAAAGCTAATTCCAGTTGCTTCCAAACAAATTTATATGCCATTTCATTCAATTTTAATGGTTTACAACTCAAGTGCTTACATTCAATTTATTTTTATTCCAAACAAGTTCATATTCATTTCCATTAATTGTAAAACCAATTTATTTAATCTTTATCAACCCATAAAATTTAATGACCTTTGTTTACGTTAAACGACAACTATTTTTATGTAAATTTGGCGATATTTGCTTAATACAGTATCCATTTTAATTTATAACTACTTCAAATTAATTTCAACTCATTCTGTATGTAATTCCATTTCATTTCTAATTTATTCACCAACCATTCATTGCATTTCATTTCATTTCCGCAATTGTTCCATTCAAAACAATTTATTAAGCTTGGTACATTCAATACTTATAAATTAATAACCATTTCCAAATTAATTTAACCCAGACTTTTATGATCTTTCACTTTTGCTCGAAGCCAAAATTCTTTTAATTTTAAACTTAAGTTAATTTACCTTCTTCAAATTATTTCAACTTCATAACTTAAGCTCACATTATTTGCAAATAAATTTTATTTTTAATCTTAACTTGATTCTATTTCAATCAAATCTCATTTCAATCTACAAATTTATTTGATTAGTTATTATAAATTAAACTCCCAAATTCAATTCATTCACGACTCAATTAACTAATTACAAGGCCATTTCAATTTATTTCTACCTACCTGAGTTTTGTTTGCAATTCAAACCATGTCTATTATAATTCGATTTCATTTCATTCGACAACACTTCCCTTATATTCTAATTTACTTGCAAATTTCATTAAATATTATTCATATCACACTTGAATTTTATTTGTAATTCAAACCATCACTATTTGATCCAACTCTATTTTTATATTTATTTTTACAACATATCTTCTTATTTAATTCATTATCAAATCCAAGTTGAATTCTATTTACAATTTGAATTCATTTCCAAACTCCATTATTAACTTACAATCCATTTTATTTAACCGAGTTAAATTTTATTAACATACTCTATCGAATAATTATTTAGCCAATTAGCTTACTTCCAATTTTTAAATCAATATTCGATTTTAATTACAAAAATCACTTCATTAAATTTTTCCAAGTTCAATTTTTTTATAATTCCAGTTTGTATTTCCTTTTATTTTCCCAAAATTCCAGCACTTTTATTTTAAAAATTTAGAAATACTTCTAAATTCACATCATACTATTAAATTAGCTCTTTATTAAAATACTTCTTATAACTTGATGTCTCAACCCATCCATCCTTGTTCTCACAGAAATTCAGTCATATGTTGATCAGGCGTAAGACTAAAAATCTTTAAGTACTTGGTCAACCCGTTTTCAACATCCAGTAAAAGTACTTGGAAAATAATTTTATTGAAAATATAGAAAATAGTTTTTGAAAATAGAGGAAATACCTTGGTGAGAATGCTTCAGAAATCATCACCCCCATCCATGGTCGTAGTTACGTCCTGGGTTACGTTGCCATCACAGCAAAAGTCCATGTAACTGTAGGCACTCTGCGCCCTTCGATTACGCCATGGAACCCACAACAGATCGCAGTTACATTCCAAGGTTACGTTGCCATCGCAGCAAAAGTCCATGTAACTGTAGGCATCAACGCCCCTCGATTTTCGCTGTCAAAATGAAACTTCTCCACTCCTACTTAGGTCGCAGTCTACCAATGTAAAATCAAACGCAGACTGTTGGCTTTCAACAGCACACACGACTTTCGCTATGTTACCATAGGATACAGTCTACCGATATAAAATCAAACTTAGACCGTCGGCTCTCAGCGGCACACACGACTTTCGCTATGGTATACACTACTCATAATCCTCAGGAACTAGTTTTGTCCGGCCTCCTCATAGGATCAACTTTAGAACCACCCCTTGGGGCTCAAGGCAGAACCACTTGGTGGCACTCCTGAGAAGTTCATTTCAAGGGAGCGCCTTTTTCCCCAGAGCCATCATCAAAACACTTTATACTATACACATATAGAATCTTTCAAATCATACACCTAGTATGATCTCATATAAAGCTCCTTTTCACAAAATCGATTATCCCAAAATCGATAATTTCCGAACTAAGCTTTCCAAATTCAATATTGATTTTACCCAAAAATCAAAAGCCTTTCCAAATCCAAAGGTTCCCAAAACCTTTTTCCAAAATCCACATAAGATCCTTTATAGATATAAATATATATAAAATCCTTGATAAAAATCTTTGGATCATTTTAAACTTGTATAAAACCCTTTTTATACTTCAATGATTTCCAAAAATCCATTTTCTTCTGGCTATAGATTCAACAAGGGGAGTTTCATCTTATATATAACAAAGATATATAAATTTGTTTATTCAAAATCAAATATTCCAGTTTGATTACTCTTTTCAATGTCAATTTCATTCAAAACTGTACGATGTAAACTTATCATCCGTACGCTATACCAATCTGATCGCTCGCTCGATCACACAATTTCATTTCCGAACTAGTATCGTCCACCCGACTTCCTAGTGCGGACTCAGATCTGGTTTCTTGATCAGAAACTGTCATTCTCCTTGCATAGCTACAGCTATGGTACAGAATATCCAGAACCAATCAACAATCCATATCCAGGTTCGCCGTCGAAAATAGAGTGAAAAATCCCAACTCGGATCGATAAACATCTCGAAATTCTGTGCTCGAATCTGGATCAAATCACTATGAGAATGGAATAATATACGTACATCCTATGTATTTAACTTCATTGATTATTAACTAAATCAATTTCTTTTCTATTCGCATTCCCTTTAATTTCTAATCACATAATCCCAATTGTTTCGATTCCATTGGATTATTACTTTAATGCTTATCCCAAATGGACATTCAATCATAAACAATTTGAACTCTGTCCAGCTTAATTTCAGAAATAGCTTGAAAGGTTTAAAAATAGATAAGTAGTTGGAAACAATTAATAATTTGTAAAATAGCTTTAAAATAGTTAAGTAATTGTAAAATAGTTAGAAAATAGTTAGATGTTTTCAGAAATTTTTGATAATTACAAAATAGTTGTAAAATAGTAATTAATTTGTAAAATAGTTGAAAATAGTAATTAGTTTATAAAATAGTTGAAAAATTGTTAAATAGTTCCAAAAATATTGGTAAAAAAAATATAAAATAATTTGGCTTTAAAAAGAAAGGTTGTATATATTTAATAGCTTGGGAAAATAAGTTTATATTAAAACAGTTTATATTGAGAATAGTCCATAGTCAAAACTGTTCACTTTCTTATCAATTCAATTTTAATTTCCATTTCCATTTAAATTGACCCAATTCCAATTTAAATAACTCAAATTTCCATTGGACTTGATTTATTCCCAATTCAAGTTGAATTAATTCTCAATTTCTTTCCAACTTTAAATCAAATTCCATTTGATTCTTACTTATTCAACTTTATTTACAGTTCCAAATTATTCAAATAAATTTGGACAAATTTCAAATTGAATCCACTTCAATTTCAAATCATTTCTATTCCATCCAATTCAAATCGTCCATTCAAATTTTTAAACTTATCCATCTTCAATCACAAATCCAATTAATTTAAATCAAATTCAATTTTGAACTAATTCAATGTCAATCCCAATTTTAAACCATCTCGAATTATATAAATTCGAGTTAAATTCTCAAAGGTTGGTTTAACTTTTTAAACCAAATTAACTTTGTTCATTTAAAGTTTTTAAACAATTTAATTTCTGAGTTCCAATTCTAGAATTTCATTTCAAATAATTTAATTTTAATTTGGTTGTATTTCTGTTACCACTTAATTAAATTCCAATTCAGGACTTCAATTTGGTTGTATTATATTACTTCTTAACTTAATTTCAATAATTTAACAACCAATCACCTTAATATTTATGAGAAGGAAATATTGCTTTATGTATCAAAATAATTTTATATTAAACCATTTAAAAAATTTATATAAGAAAATAAGAATTACGCTCTCATATATGTATATATATGTGTAGATATATATGTATGTATATATTCAACTCATTCTAGAGTACTACGGACTCTATTTAATGAATAATTTCTACCAGAGCCAAGGTTCTCGCTTAACCTTTCAGCTCTGATACCAACTGTAACGACCTGAAATTTTTGAACCCGAAAAATTTAGATAGTTATAAAAAAGAAGAAAGAGATAGAAGAAGAGAAGAAGAGAAGAAGATCAGAAACATCAACATCTCACATTCGCAGCAAATAAAATATAATAATAAATAATAACTATTTACAATAGATAATGTATCTGTCAACATACCTTTTACATTACATCAGAGTTACACATATATACAGACACTGAATATACACATTTATCATGCCACAGATATACAGTAATATAATATAGCGGAAACA
This sequence comes from Allium cepa, assembly GCA_030765085.1. Lineage (NCBI taxonomy): Eukaryota > Viridiplantae > Streptophyta > Magnoliopsida > Asparagales > Amaryllidaceae > Allium > Allium cepa. Next base: position 107,286,857 of record CM060946.1, read on the forward strand.
CTCCATACATTTTTTTTCATCCAGCTCGCCTCCTGAGCTCCAGTACGTCCTTACCTGAAAATCTGTAATACTCGGTCTGACCCGAGAATTACATCAAAGTAACACCCGAGTCAGGCTGGAAACCAGCGTGACTAAACTCATCCAACATGGAATACAAATCATACATCTATATAGAACCCAGGGTAACTCGAATCAATTCATAAGTTCGCAATATGTTATAGACATCACTTATTTTACACATATAAGTTTTCTAAGTACCAAAAATTTAGATTTAAATAGTCCAATTCCTTTAAATCACTTCATTCCAGCCTATAGATTTCACATATCAATATATAAAAAATCGAAGTGGTTTCCGGTATCTTCTAATACCCAACCCCGGTCTCTTCGAGTCTCATGTCATCCTAACCCAAGTTATCCAAATGAAATACACAATATTTCATATCAGAGATATCAACTTATTCGAAGCATCCAATACCATTCAATTATTCATAAGCAAAGCTTAATCACATACAAATTTAATTTAATTAATCCTGATTGAATTACTAACCTCAACCACTTAGATTTCTTCATTTAACACTAATTAATTTCCAATAAATTAAATCAATCATCCCTTCATTATTCATCTTAATTAATCACCCTGGATTAATTATCTTTCAATTATATTCAAGTAATTAACTTTAATTTGTTTCGCGATATTAATTATCCTTTACCAAAATTAATAAGTAATCTTTAATTACCTCATAAATTAATTAACTATATTAATTTCATTTATCCTTAATTACTTATATAAATTAATTTCTCATAAGTCACTTATTATGGATTAATCAATCTTAATTAATCAATCTTTGGTTACATCATTAATTATATAAATTAAGGATTTCCAATTATATTTTAATTTTCCAAATCAAATTTAATTACATTAATTAAACCACAGTATTAATCATTTTCGATTAATCCCAAACTATAATTAAATATCTTTTTTATTTACTTCTAAATAAATCAATTACTCCTTAATTAACCATCTTAATTAATCTCTTGATTAATTTCAAAAAGTAATTATATTTTATTAATTACATTAAGTAATTATCTATCAAACCATCCATTGATTATTCTAAATTAATTCAACTTAATTAATTAACTTAAACCTTAATTAATTAATTCAAACCCTTAATTACTAAATTAATCAACCCAAATCATTAATTAATTGAATTAATTAATTATCCATTTTAATTACCCTACTATTTAAATGAATCACAATTCTTTAAGCCCTTATTAACTTTAGAATGAAAACATTTTCTTCTTTATGTTTTAAGTTTAAAACAGTTTAAACCTCGAATACTTCGAGTCAAAGAACAATTAAACCGAGAACCAACCAAAACTAAAATCACCAGATCATCAGTACACATCCAAACAATCAATCATTCATCTACTTATTTAAATTTAACCATTTGAATTTGAATAAAAATCCAACAAAGTGAGATTTACTCACCTTTGATTTCGATTTGCAAATCCGATCCAATCTCGGCTTGGCTTCACGATTTCGACCTTATATAACATTTTATAATTTATTATAATTTGATCTAATTTGATGATTTATTTTTAACATTAAATAAATTTTAATTAACTAGTTTTAAATGATGATTCTCATTTTTGAAATGAAATCTATTGGGGTAATAAAATTCTAAATTTTAACTTTACTATTAGATTTTGATAAACAATTTAATTTACAAGTTTATACCTATTAATCATTAAATTTTCGAATGGCATAAATAACAAATTACCATAAAATTAAAAAAAATTAAATAGTGAGTCAGTATGCAAATTTCTATTTTTAATCAACACATTTTTATTAAATTAGAAAGGGATTACCGTACTCGAACAAGAACGATCCCTAGAAGACCAAGAACTCACCACCGCGACCTCCAACCGAGGCAACCCTAGCCTGACTTCTCCCACATCAACTCACTAACTCCCAGCTACTTATCATAACCACCATAACATACAAGCACACAACTTCTGTGACCATATCATCGAACTAAACACCAATACACACAAGCAGCCTCGAGCAAACACGCCGAACCCACAAGCAGCCTAGAGCAACCTCAATCACCAAACTCCATCACGAAATCCTCCTCACGCGCAACCTGCCACCCATCACGAATCAACCCAGACACGCCGAACCATAGCTCATAGCCGAGCACGAACGTGACAAGCTATGTCACCACGCGACTCACAGAACCTGTCGACGAATCACCGACCTCCACCAAAAACGAAAATCAAGACTTCACAATGCCTTGCGTGCGCTTCCCTCTCGCGGTCGCCGCCTCGACTCTTCACCCTAATCGAACGACTCCTTCTCCTTATATCGAAATAAGCCGCGAACATGCTTCGAGAATCGAGCTCGAACTCAATCCAATTTTCCCGCGTCGCCATTTATAAATATATATATATATATATATATATATATATATATATATATATATATATATATATATATATTAAACTGAAGACGAAATGATTTGGGAGTTTAGACAGGGTCGGCTTCGTTCTGATTTTTAATAAGAGGAAGAAAAGATAGATGAGATATAAAGTTGAGGGAACGACATACTGGAGAAGGCAATGTCTTATTTTACATATTAAAATATTATCTAATTATAAATATCTCACTTTACCCAACTCAAAGCTTCGTACCCCCATTGAGGCATGTTGCTAGGCGTTTATAATGTTTTACCCGCGTTTCAAACAGAATGGAACGTGTTTCGGAAGCTAATTTAATCATATGCGCAAGTTACGGAAGTAAACGATCAATTTTAAATTAAATCGATTAAAATAGTTTCTGTGCGTTTTGAGCTGGAAAGGTCAAACGACAACTCCGATTGCTATGAAAATTGAAATCCGATAATAACTAACTATTTCGGATCCAATGGAACTGGTTTCATCAAATTCCGAGACTGTACCACGGAAGGCTATTTTTAAATTCAATTTAAACGACATATTTCTAAAATTGAACAAATTACCTTTAAACTAAATTCCAACCATTATATTATCTTTAATATCATCATTATAAATTTTATAAGCCTTCGAATTATTTTCAACAGGCTGAAACCTGAAGACACCCAATTTCAGTTCATTAAATCCAATAACTCAATTGCTGAATAATAATAATATTCGAATTCAAGTTGAAAATTAACTTTTAAATATTTAAAATCAATTAATTATTCCATTTTAAATTGTTAAAAATTCTAGGTCGTCACATTCCTCCCCACTTAAAAGAATTTCGTCCCCGAAATTACTAGTTAGAAAGAATGGTCCAATACCCGTTTACCTTTTCCCAAAACCCATGATTCAACATCCTACCAACTATCTTTTATAAAAGACGCACTATCACCTCATCCAACTTCCCAAAACCTCTAGTTTCCAACAACATTATTTACTCCACTTATTCAAATTCAAATTTAAAATTCAAATTTAAATTATCACAACTTTCTCAAAAAAAATTCTAACTCTCTAAATTTTTGAAATTTTTTGCCAGCGTCTCCTTTGCGGGCTAGCTCGGTACAACTACAAAAGGCCTCTACGGGCTCCTAAATTCCGAAAGAAAACAAAACGCCAAGTGGCTAGATCCAAAATCTAATCCAATTTCATACAGAAATTTAAATGCATACATTTAAGTCGGGCAATTTAAATTTATCCTCTGAAATCAAAACCAATTTTCCTTTCCCTTTATAATACCTGCATAACTTACCTAGCAATAAAATCCAATCGAAATTTTTCAGATCATTTTATGCATTTCTTTACATAGGTTTCATATCTACTTCTATTCAAATTAGTTTTTCCCATTTCCATATGAATTCAATTTGTCTTCAACTCTGGATATTGTATTTTATCTTTCATTTATAACTGATTCATATAAGTTTCATCTACTAATTTACTTTAATTTCCAATTTGAAATCGTTTTGTTGCTAACAGAAAATTTTCCAAAATTTTCAAAAAATTTCTAACTCTAAAAATTTTCAGAAAATTTTGGCAGAGTCTCTTTGTACGGAGGAGCTTTTGCAATTTGACAAGAGATATAAATATATATACATCGACCCACACGGTCGGAAAAACAAAAACAGTTCATATTTCCTATTTTTATCGCGTAGGCGTACCTTTATTTAGCATTTTAAGCAAGCCGCTTATTTATTCTAGCACTTAGCGCAACCAAATCCAACCAAACGGCCTTTAAGTACCTGTACTTACTCAATTTAAATATGTAAATGCCATATATAGAAAATCTATTTGCATTTCACTTAATTTTTATGGCTAAACACAAGCATTTCAAAAGCAACAAACACCAAAGGCTTACCATAAGCGATTTACATGATTTAAAGCTAATTCCAATTGCTTCCAAACAAATTTATATGCCATTTCATTCAACTTTAATGGTTTACAACTCAAGTGCTTACATTAAATTTATTTTTATTCCAAACAAGTTCATATTCATTTCCATTAATTCTAAAACCAATTTATTTAATCTTTATCAACTCATAAAATTTAATTACCTTTGTTTACGTCAAACGACAACTATTTTTATGTAAATTTGGCGATATTTGCTTAATAGAGTATCCATTTTAATTTATAACTACTTCAAATTAATTTCAACTCATTCTGTATGTAATTCCATTTCATTTCTAATTTATTCACCAACCATTCATTGCATTTCATTTCATTTCCGCGATTGTTCCATTCAAAACAATTTATTAAGCTTGGTACATTCAATACTTATAAATTAATAACCATTTCCAAATTAATTTAACCTATACTTTTATGATCTTTCACTTTTGCTCGAACCCAAACTTCTTTTAATTTTAAACTTAAGTTAATTTACCTTCTTCAAATTATTTCAACTTCATAACTTAAGCTCACATTATTTGCAAACAAATTTTCTTTTTAATCTTAACTTGATTCTATTTCAATCAAATTTCATTTCAATCTACAAATTTATTTGATTAGTTATTATAAATTAAACTCCCAAATTCAATTCATTCACGACTCAATTAACTAATTACAAGGCCATTTTCAATTTATTTCTACCTACCTGGGTTTTGTTTGCAATTCAAACCATGTCTATTATAATTCGATTTCGTTTCATTCGACAACACTTCCCTTATTTTCTAATTTACTTGCAAATTTCATTAAATATTATTCATATCACACTTGAATTTTATTTGTAATTTAAACCATCACTATTTGATCCAACTCTATTTTTATTTTTATTTTACGACATCTCTTCTTATTTAATTCATTATCAAATCCAAGTTGAATTGTACTTACAATTTGAATTCATTTCCAAACTCCATTATTAACTTACAATCCATTTTATTTAACCGAGTTAAATTTTATTAACATACTCTATCGAATAATTATTTAGCCAATTAGCTTACTTCCAATTTTAAATCAATATTCGATTTTAATTACAAAAATCACTTCATTAAATTTTTCCAAGTTCAATTTTTTTTATAATTCCAGTTTGGATTTCCTTTTATTTTCCCAAAATTCCAGCACTTTTATTTTAAATATTTAGAAATACTTTTAAATTCACATCATAATATTAAATTAGCTCTTTAGAAAAATACTTCTTATAACTCGATGTCTCAACCCGTCCATCCTTGTTCTCACAGAAATTCAGTCATACGTTGATCAGGCGTAAGACTAAAAATCTTTAAGTACTTGGTCAACCCGTTTTCAACATCCAGTAAAAGTACTTGGAAAATAATTTTATTGATAATACAGAAAACAGTTTTTGAAAATAGAGGAAATACCTTGGTGAGAATGCTTCGGAAATCATCACCCCCATCCATGGTCGTAGTCACATCCTGGGTTACGTTGCCATCATAGCAAAAGTCCATGTAACTGTAGGCACTCCGCGCCCCTCGATTACGCCATGGAACCCACAAAAGATCGCAGTTACATTCCATGGTTACGTTGCCATCGCAGCAAAAGTCCATGTAACTGTAGGCATCAACGCCCCTCGATTTTCGCTGTCAAAATGAAACTTCTCCACTCCTACATAGGTCGTAGTCTACCAATGTAAAATCAAACGCAGACTGTTGGCTCTCAACAGCACACACGACTTTCACTATATTACCATAGGTTACAGTCTACCGATATAAAATCAAACTTAGACCATCGGCTCTCTGTGACACACACGACTTTCGGTATGGAATACACTACTCATAATCCTCAGGAACTAGTTTCGTCCGGTGTGACGACCCGCAAATCCGTACTCCTTGAATATACACTAATCTCCATAGATTAATTCAAGATGAACAGAAATACAAATTATCAATGTTTTAGAAAAAGAAAGAGAAAGAAGAAGAAGATAAGAAGATAGAAAATAGAGAGGAAAGAAAATGGAAAATAGAACGGAATAGAAAACAACAGAACAACAACAGAATCTCACAATTCGCAGCGGAACTACATATAATAAATAAATGAATAATCTTTAAACAAAGAACTATATCAGTTATTACATTTCATCACATTTCATTTCATTTCATCATATCATCAGAGTGTACAACAACAAACAACATCAAACAGCGGAAAAAGAAATACTATATACTAGTAATACGCCATGCCATCCAGCTTGCCTCCAGCAGCTCCAGAATATCCTGATAAACCTTAACTCTTGACTGCCCGTGTGGAAATTGGTGGGCACCTAGAGTTTAGGAAGGAAAACAATAAACTCCGAGTCAGTCATGTGACTGGTGTGAGAACTCAAAACAGTTTATTTATCTTTAAAATCAAAATAGAGGAATATTTTTAAAATCAATTCGCAATGCTTTTTTAAAAATGAGACTACCATAAGGCCTCCCGCACACACACACAATGCAAACGCAGAATCGGAGGAGATTTCTCCTTATGATAGCCAAAGATGCTTGATACGCATTTAAAATAACATTTGATATTATTACTAGTGCATAGTGTAGGAAAAATTCATTTCGAAAATAAAGATATAAATCTTAGCCAGCATAAACATTCCGCACTTATGCCTACTATAGCTACCATGTTCAATAGCAGGTTACCGCCACATTCCATGGCAGGTTATACAACTAAAACCGTACAAGTCTCGTATTGTTTCTTTGGATTTCCAACGAATGATCAGGCCAAGGAACTTCCCATTGCCACATGAGAATGCCTCCGGATGGACATCCCCGAGAACCAAACCGGATCTCTGCCAACACAAGGCCGGGTTACCCCTAACTGAGTAACAACTGACCGAATATGCCATCCCCCAGTCCTTTGGGACCTTTCAACCGAGCGCTCGCAATCAATTCACACAATCATAAAGTGTTTTCAACATGAGTAAGTATCTGGGCTCCATACCATGATACCACCCTTTTCCAGAAGGAAATGCACACATCCTAAAGGGCGCTACCGCTCATAACCTTGCTGCATCTTTCCTGTTTTGACCATTCACGGGGTGTGAGGCTCGACGAAGTCACGTCCACAAAAACATACTTTATACAAAAGCCATGCTTTGGGTCAACAAATGATCATAGAAATGATCACCAGGATAGACGATCAAATAAACGATCCTATCACAAATAATCAACACAATGATCATTTCACAGCAACACTCAGCATGTCACATTACCAAATTGGGAATATATCGCTGATAACCTTCAACTACATAACCTCTGAGTTCGTACGTCTCAGAGAAGGGTGTTAAGCTAAAAGAATAAATTCTCCGCCACCAACAGAAATATATTTGAAAGAAATCTGCTTTATATCTCAATTTGTAATGTCAGACATACAATCCATACAAGTCTGTTCCGGGATCGAACAAAACCGAAGGCACTTACAAAGAAGTCCTTGCAATACGGATAATCTCTAATCACGTCCGGACTTCCCATCACATAGGGAGTCTCTATACCGTAGCTACTCGGTGCAAAGACAATCGACGAGTTGTCCTTTCGCTTTCAAAAAGATCTGGTCTTCAACACCGGTCTTCAAATGCAATTCATAACGACGTATCACATATTCGGAATGGGTTATACGACCCCATGGTCCTTTCCCGGTTAACCCGAATAGTGAGCGCTTATTCAAAAATAAGTGTGGCATTCAAATTCAAACAAATCACATCAATTACCCATTCAAAGGGAAATATTGATAGTCGGTTATTGAACTATCAATGGATATGCACAAGATCACCAGATTCCAAATAATTTTCCAAATTATTTATTTTCCAAAATATCTTTACAAGATATATTATTTTCAATACTTCAAAAATAAATCAATATTTATTTTTAAACCAATTCCACTTTCTTTTATAAATTCCTTAGTGAATTTATAATCCAAAATATCTATGGATATTCGATTTCAATTATTCATTTCAATTTATCTTCAAAAAGATAAATTCTCTAATATTCACCTTATATTGGAAAACATTTCCATACTTATTTAATAAGTAATTCACAAATCTTTTATTTTCAACACTTGGAAAATATTCAATATACTTCAATCGAAATTAAGTATATATTTCATTCTTTAAGGAAATCATTCTCTTAAACATATTTATTTGGGCCAAAACGAATGTTGCGTAAAACATCGTTATGACAACCCAAAATCACTAGTATAGGGATTCGAAATTAAGATAGATATATAAATCCCAATACTATACAAAACATTTCCTTTCGGAAATCATTTACTATAACAACAGTGTTATAGTCCACATTTCCTTTTATTTCTCGAAAACGTCTATTTCAACAATGAATGTTGAAATCTATGGTTTCGAATCTCAATGCATTTAAAACATCGTTAGATCGTTTTAATTATATTTAAAACATCACATCTAAACATTTTCCTTAACATATTATTCACTATTCAAAAACGTGAATATACTACGTTAACAAATATCATCATTTCCATTCATTTTATTTTAAAGGATTATTCACTGTCTACTACGTGAATATAACTCCATAAATAAATTATAACAATTTACTTATCAACATAAGTCGTTTGTGAATTTATAAAACAACGTTTATAAATTCCATTTCTATTTATTTATAGCAACTTCCTTTTTATACATCTCCTTTATTAACCTATTCGATTTATAACTCAATTATAAACCAAAAGTTCACATTATAAGTTAAATGCTTATAAAATGATTATTTTACAAAATCGTTCTTTTAACTTCCCAAATTATAAATCTTATAACTTATAAGATTCATTCATTTATCCAAAACCATTATTTTAATAACTTAATAAATTTTATAAACCTACTGCTTATAAAATTCCATTTATAACTTCACCGTATAAAATTCTATAAATTTCATTCATCAATGAAATTCATTTACAATTCATTCTAACACTTATAAAAGCTCGTTTTATAATTTCAATATTTCAATTTATAAATATCCATTTATAAATCTCTTATATAAATCAATTCATATTATTCTTTAAAACGTTTTTAAACTCCTTTATAATTTCACCATTCTCTTGATTTATAAAATAATTAAATTTTATAAATCCTATATTTAAACTTTTTATAAATAAATTCAGAAATCCCGATTTAAACTATTTTATAAAGTCATTAACCCATATTTCTCAAAAATCAATCTTTAACCGTATTTCTCAAAAATCAATCTTTAACCGTATTTCTCAAAATCATAATTTTTATAACTTTAAAAATTATAACGTTTATTTATTTAAAATGGATCAATTCCAAAAATATTTTATAAACGTAAACTTTCAAAAATCACTTTAAAATCATTTTAAAATCCCAAAATTTGGTCCAATGATGCTACACACCAAATAGTCAATCACGACTACAACGACATCATATATCATATGATAATCCATCAAATATCAAAATATCTGAAATCAAATAAAAACTGTTGAGGAATCCAGTTGGATCCCTCCAACCTGTTTTCCTGCATCCACAAACATTAGCACAATACCAATTTCGCTCCAGTACGAAATTATCGCGGTATATGGGATTTAAAATATTATCCGCATTATAGACGGCGCAATAGGGTCTCATCCGCTAAAAAAATACGGGAAATCAATAACTCCAATATATACATATGCCAATATATATATATATATTGCTATTATATATAATACCAATTTCACTGTTTATGAAATATTCGCGGTATATGTTTTTAATAAATAACATCCGCTTACTAACAGCGCATAATGTCTATTTTAACAATCAATAGATATCAATCATCATTCAAACATGCATTCAAATATTTTAAATCTAACTATTTAAAATAAAATCGAAACTGATTCGATTGAGTGAGAAGTTCTCACCTTGATTTCAATTTCGTTTTAGCGATTTATTTCGAATAAAATTAAACGGACGTTTAATTTTACCCGAAATTTTCACTAACCCCAAACGACTCCAATCCAACTCCATCGCATAGTGCTCGTAAATACGAAGCCAACGCAAAAAATCTCGTCCGAAAAGGACCTCGTACGAAAGAGATATCGCAGTTTAAAGTTTGAATAATTATAATATAAACAAATTACAAATTTTCTTTATAAATTTCATAACCTAAATCTACAGCCGTCCATCCATCATCCTAGCAATCTGAACCGTGTGCATGTTCTCCCCCATCTCCCTCTCGTACGCGTTTTAACGCAGAAACCCATGTCTCGTGCTCCAAAATTCAAGGCCGCACCCACAAACTCCATCGTGACGTTGATCAGAGCCCCCCACCGCGTGCGCCTCGCCCATAGCCACCACCGGCCCCAATGATGTGACACTCGGTCCTTCCTTAAGCCCGAATTTTAACGGTGAACGGCCGAGCTCCACGCTCCATTTCCCGATGATCCACCACATAAATTTTGATCACACCCGTTGATTTCCAAGATCTCGTCGAGCCTTACGTTTTCCCAATTGAACGTTGTTGAAAATAACGCATGGATTTAGAGAAATCTAGGAGAGAAGCTAAGGAGATTTCGGCCATTGATTCCATTAACTGGCGGCTAGGGTTTCTAACCTAATTTTTTTTTTATTATTTATGAGAGAGGTAGGGGTCTATTTGTAGAGAAAACGAACACTATTCATCCGGGAATTCCAAACTCCAATTTACGCGCCGAAACTGACGTTCCTAGGGTTTATCCCGCGTTCCGGACACAATGGAACAGGTTTCGGAAGCTAATTCGGACATCTGTGCGAGATATGGCAACAAACGTTCAATTTAAATTAAACCGATTTAATCGATTTTCTAGGCGTTTTAATTTGTACCGGACAAACGGTAAATCCAATTGATACGAAATTTGAAACCTTACAATAATATCACATTACGGATCCGATGAAACTGGTTTCGTCGAAATCCGAGACTGTTTGAAAAATGGCTATTTTAACTCGCCAAATTAAAATTAAAAATAATTCGATGCGTTTCGAGCTGCTACGATCAAACGATAACTCCGATTGACACGAAAATTGAAATCCGGTAATAACTAACTATTACGGATCCAATGGAACTGGTTTCGTCCAATTCCGAGACTGTTCAAAAATTGACTATTTTCACTAGTCGATTTTAATATTAAAATATTCAATTTTCACAAATTAACTCTTAATTTGATTTTAAAAGTTCTAAAATATCGTTCTAACTCCAATATAATAAAATAAAATTTTACAAATCATTTACAATCATATTTAACTCAATTTTCAATTATTTCCATAATTTAACATATTAAATTATTTATTTAATTATTCAATTAAATCCAATAATTCAAAATAAAAATTTATTCGACTTATAAATTCACTTATTAATATTTAAAATTAATTAAATATTCAAATTTTTATTATCAAAAATTCTGGGTCGTTACAATCTTCCCCCCTTAAAAGAATTTCGTCCTCGAAATTATCAAGTACGAAAAGTTATAGAATCTATTAACTTTCCCAAAATCCATAGTTTAAACTTCTTACAATAACTTACTAAGTTTTCAAATCATACTTAGTTATCTTTTCAAAAACAACTACTATTGTTTAACTTTCAATTCCAAATCAAAATTAAAATTTTCAAAATTTTCCCAATTTTCTTAAAATTTTTCTAACGCCTTAAATTTTCGGAAAAATTCGCCATAGTCTCCTTTGCGCGGCTCGATCCGAAAAAAAATGACAGTATATATATCACAAATATGCATCTCATCAAGTAATGAGGCATCCCGAAGGGAAAAAGTATAAAAGTACGGTATGTAATCCGAGATATGTACCTTATATTTTATTAGCAAGCATATACGGCTAACATAGCGCGAAAACGAGCTCCAAATGCGAAGCAAACGCGATCCGCACCTATTAATCACTCAACAAACAATATGAGAAACATGTATATAGACCATAGTATCGATATACAACACATAGCAACATAATAACTATATATGCCAACATAGAAAATGCAGCAAAACAATAAATGCAATATATATTCAACCATCAACCAACTATCATTCATTCATATTCTCATTAATATTTAATGAATTGGTTTTCAATTTAATCACATTTGATTCATTAACAGTGGATGTTTGCTAACATTCATTTTCAATTAGTTTATATTCACTAATTCATATTCAAGTTGGTTCACTTCCAAATTCAAATTCAATTCTATTTAAGATTCACTTAACTTCCAATGGAATTCCAATTACTTTAGCTTTCAATTTCATTAATTCAATTTCATTAACACTTAATGAATTATATACAATCAATCAACTAACAACCATATAACAACCAAAGTATATTCTATTACAACCAAATTCCTTTGCTTATATTCATTCTATTTGGTTTAACACCTTCACTTTCAATTGGTTTAATTAAATTGATTTTCATTCAATCTTTCAACTTCCAATAACATTAGATTTTAATGAGTTAACACTTATATTCATTATTTCATATCAACTTAATTCATATTCAATTGATTAACATTCAATCCATTAATTCAATTCAATTTACAAAAGTTGAATTTCATTACATAACTCAAGTTCATATCTATCTCTTAACTTTGTTAATTTACTTTGATACCACTATCAATTTCATTCAATATCTCTTAAGTTATACTCATATAGTTTCACTTCTCATATGTATAAGTTTATTTCACAAATTGTAAATCACTTTAATTATAATTCAATTCTTATAATTCTTTTGCTTATACAATTATTCTTTTATTTAGATTATTCAAACAACTTAACAATCCACTTATATACACTTTAATAATTTTGAAAAATTATTCCTTTATATATAAAATATAATCAAGGTAAAATTATTTCGTTTACCCAATTTAAAACAATATTGTGTCGAATTATTCTATTCAAGTGTTTAGAGATCCCTATCAACAACGTTAATTACTCGTATTAACCAGAATCTATATACCACTCAACAAACCAATCATCACAATATAAAACAATTTTATATTCACTAACAAATACGCTCTCATAGCTATTATTACACTCAAACTCATTCTAGAGTTCTACTGACTCTATCTCTAATGAGTAATACCCAATAGAACCATGGTTGTCGCTTAACCATATGCTCTGATACCACCTGTGACGACCCGCAAATCCGTACTCCTTGAATATACACTAATCTCCATAGATTAATTCAAGATGAACAGAAATACAAATTATCAATGTTTTAGAAAAAGAAAGAGAAAGAAGAAGAAGATAAGAAGATAGAAAATAGAGAGGAAAGAAAATGGAAAATAGAACGGAATAGAAAACAACAGAACAACAACAGAATCTCACAATTCGCAGCGGAACTACATATAATAAATAAATGAATAATCTTTAAACAAAGAACTATATCAGTTATTACATTTCATCACATTTCATTTCATTTCATCATATCATCAGAGTGTACAACAACAAACAACATCAAACAGCGGAAAAAGAAATACTATATACTAGTAATACGCCATGCCATCCAGCTTGCCTCCAGCAGCTCCAGAATATCCTGATAAACCTTAACTCTTGACTGCCCGTGTGGAAATTGGTGGGCACCCAGAGTTTAGGAAGGAAAACAATAAACTCCGAGTCAGTCATGTGACTGGTGTGAGAACTCAAAACAGTTTATTTATCTTTAAAACCAAAATAGAGGAATATTTTTAAAATCAATTCGCAATGCTTTTTAAAAATGAGACTACCATAAGGCCTCCCGCACACACACACAATGCAAACGCAGAATCGGAGGAGATTTCTCCTTATGATAGCCAAAGATGCTTGATACGCATTTAAAATAACATTTGATATTATTACTAGTGCATAGTGTAGGAAAAATTCATTTAGAAAATAAAGATATAAATCTTAGCCAGCATAGACATTCCGCACTTATGCCTACTATAGCTACCATGTTCAATAGCAGGTTACCGCCACATTCCATGGCAGGTTATACAACTAAAACCGTACAAGTCTCGTATTGTTTCTTTGGATTTCCAACGAATGATCAGGCTAAGGAACTTCCCATTGCCACATGAGAATGCCTCTGGATGGACATCCCCGAGAACCAAACCGGATCTCTGCCAACACAAGGCCGGGTTACCCCTAACTGAGTAACAACTGACCGAATATGCCATCCCCTGGTCCTTTGGGACCTTTCAACCGAGCGCTCGCAATCAATTCACACAATCATAAAGTGTTTTCAACATGAGTAAGTATCTGGGCTCCATACCATGATACCACCCTTTTCCAGAAGGAAATGCACACATCCTAAAGGGCGCTACCCCTCATAACCTTGCTGCATCTTTCCTGTTTTGACCATTCACGGGGTGTGAGGCTCGACGAAGCCACGTCCACAAAAACATACTTTATACAAAAGCCATGCTTTGGGTCAACAAATGATCATAGAAATGATCACCAGGATAGACGATCAAATAAACGATCCTATCACAAATAATCAACACAATGATCATTTCACAGCAACACTCAGCATGTCACATTACCAAATTGGGAATATATCGCTGATAACCTTCAACTACATAACCTCTGAGTTCGTACGTCTCAGAGAAGGGTGTTAAGCTAAAAGAATAAATTCTTCGCCACCAACAGACATATATTTGAAAGAAATCGGCTTTATATCTCAATTTGTAATGTCAGACATACAATCCATACAAGTCTGTTCCGGGATCGAACAAAACCGAAGGCACTTACAAAGAAGTCCTTGCAATCCGGATAATCTCTGATCACGTCCGGACTTCCCATCACATAGGGAGTCTCTATACCATAGCTACTCGGTGCAAAGACAATCGACGAGTTGTCCTTTCGCTTTCAAAAAGATCCGGTCTTCAACATCGGTCTTCAAATGCAATTCATAACGACGTATCACATATTCGGAATGGGTTATACGACCCCATGGTCCTTTCCCGGTTAACCCGAATAGTGAGCGCTTATTCAAAAATAAGTGTGGCATTCAAATTCAAACAAATCACATCAATTACCCATTCAAAGGGAAATATTGATAGTCGGTTATTGAACTATCAATGGATATGCACAACATTACCAGATTCCAAATAATTTTCCAAATTATTTATTTTCCAAAATATATTTACAAGATATATTATTTTCAATACTTCAAAAATAAATCAATATTTATTTTTAAACCAATTCCACTTTCTTTTATAAATTCCTTAGTGAATTTATAATCCAAAATATCTATGGATATTCGATTTCAATTATTCATTTCAATTTATCTTCAAAAAGATAAATTCTCTAATATTCACCTTATATTGGAAAACATTTCCATACTTATTTAATAAGTAATTCACAAATCTTTTATTTTCAACACTTGGAAAATATTCAATATACTTCAATCAAAATTAAGTATATATTTCATTCTTTAAGGAAATCATTCTCTTAAACATATTTATTTGGGCCAAAACGAATGTTGCGTAAAACATCGTTACGACAACCCAAAATCACTAGTATAGGGATTCGAAATTAAGATAGATATATAAATCCCAATACTATACAAAACATTTCCTTTCGGAAATCATTTACTATAACAACAGTGTTATAGTCCACATTTCCTTTTATTTCTCGAAAACGTCTATTTCAACAATGAATGTTGAAATCTATGGTTTCGAATCTCAATGCATTTAAAACATCGTTAGATCGTTTTAATTCTATTTAAAACATCACATCTAAACATTTTCCTTAACATATTATTCACTATTCAAAAACGTGAATATACTACGTTAACAAATATCATCATTTCCATTCATTTTATTTTAAAGGATTATTCACTGTCTACTACGTGAATATAACTCCATAAATAAATTATAACAATTTACTTATCAACATAAGTGGTTTGTGAATTTATAAAACGACGTTTATAAATTCCATTTCTATTTATTTATAACAACTTCCTTTTTATACATCTCCTTTATTAACCTATTCGATTTATAACTCAATTATAAACCAAAAGTTCACATTATAAGTTAAATGCTTATAAAATGATTATTTTACAAAATCGTTCTTTTTAACTTCCCAAATTATAAATCTTATAACTTATAAGATTCATTCATTTATCCAAAACCATTATTTTAATAACTTAATAAATTTTATAAACCTACTGCTTATAAAATTCCATTTATAACTTCACCGTATAAAATTCTATAAATTTCATTCATCAATGAAATTCATTTACAATTCATTCTAACACTTATAAAAGCTCGTTTTATAATTTCAATATTTCAATTTATAAATATCCATTTATAAATCTCTTATATAAATCAATTCATATTATTCTTTAAAACGTTTTTAACTCCTTTATAATTTCACCATTCTCTTGATTTATAAAATAATTAAATTTTATAAATCCTATATTTAAACTTTTTATAAATAAATTCAGAAATCCCGATTTAAACTATTTTATAAAGTCATTAACCCATATTTCTCAAAAATCAATCTTTAACCGTATTTCTCAAAAATCAATCTTTAACCGTATTTCTCAAAATCATAATTTTTATAACTTTAAAAATTGTAACGTTTATTTATTTAAAATGGATCAATTCCAAAAATATTTTATAAACGTAAACTTTCAAAAATCACTTTAAAATCATTTTAAAATCCCAAAATTTGGTCCAATGATGCTACACACCAAATAGTCAATCACGACTACAACGACATCATATATCATATGATAATCCATCCAATATCAAAATATCTGAAATAAAAAAAAACTGTTGAGGAATCCAGTTGGATCCCTCCAACCTGTTTTCCTGCATCCACAAACATTAGCACAATACCAATTTCGCTCCAGTACGAAATTATCGCGGTATATGGGATTTAAAATATTATCCGCTTAATAGACGGCGCAATAGGGTCTCATCCGCTAAAAAAATGCGGGAAATCAATAACTCCAATATATACATATGCCAATATATATATATTCCTATTATATATAATACCAATTTCACTGTTTATGAAATATTCGCGGTATATGTTTTTAATAAATAACATCCGCTTACTAACGGCGCATAATGTCTATTTTAACAATCAATAGATATCAATCATCATTCAAACATGCATTCAAACATTTTAAATCTAACTATTTAAAATAAAATTGAAACTGATTCGATTGAGTGAGAAGTTCTCACCTTGATTTCAATTTCGTTTTAGCGATTTATTTCGAATAAAATTAAACGGAGGTTTAATTTTACCCAAAATTTTCACTAACTCCAAACGACTCCAATCCAACTCCATCGCGTAGTGCTCGTAAATACGAAGCCAATGCAAAAAATCTCGTCCGAAAAGGACCTCGTACGAAAGAGATATCGCAGTTTAAAGTTTGAACAATTATAATATAAACGAATTACAAATTTTCTTTATAAATTTCATAACCTAAATCTACAGCCGTCCATCCATCATCCTAGCAATCTGAACCGTGCGCATGTTCTCCCCCATCTCCCTCTCGTACGCGTTTTAACGCAGAAACCCATGTCTCGTGCTCCAAAATTCAAGGCCGCACCCACAAACTCCATCGTGACGTTGATCAGAGCCCCCCACCGCGTGCGCCTCGCCCATAGCCACCACCGGCCCCAATGATGTGACACTCGGTCCTTCCTTATGTCCGAATTTTGAGGGTGAACGGCCGAGCTCCACGCTCCATTTCCCGATGATCCACCACATAAATTTTGATCACACCCGTTGATTTCCAAGATCTCGTCGAGCCTTACGTTTTCCCAATTGAACGTTGTTGAAAATAACGCATGGATTTAGAGAAATCTAGGGGAGAAGCTAAGGAGATTTCGGCCATTGATTCCATTAACTGGCGGCTAGGGTTTCTAACCTAATTTTTTTTTTTTATTTATGAGAGAGGTAGGGGTCTATTTATAGAGAAAACGAACACT
Organism: Allium cepa; assembly: GCA_030765085.1. Classification (NCBI taxonomy): domain Eukaryota; kingdom Viridiplantae; phylum Streptophyta; class Magnoliopsida; order Asparagales; family Amaryllidaceae; genus Allium; species Allium cepa. The sequence goes on from CM060946.1 coordinate 107,305,189, forward strand.
ATTCATCCGGGAATTCCGAACTCCAATTTACGCGTCGAAACTGACGTTCCTAGGGTTTATCCCGTGTTCCGGACACAATGGAACAGGTTTCGGAAGCTAATTCGGATATCTGTGCGAGATATGGCAACAAACGTTCAATTTAAATTAAACCGATTTAATCGATTTTCTAGGCGTTTTAATTTGTACCGGACAAACGGTAAATCCAATTGATACGAAATTTGAAACCTTACAATAATATCACATTACGGATCCGATGAAACTGGTTTCGTCGAAATCCGAGACTGTTTGAAAAATGGCTATTTTAACTCGCCAAATTAAAATTAAAAATAATTCGATGCGTTTCGAGCTGCTACGATCAAACGATAACTCCGATTGACACGAAAATTGAAATCCGGTAATAACTAACTATTATGGATCCAATGGAACTGGTTTCGTCCAATTCTGAGACTGTTCAAAAATTGACTATTTTCACTAGTCGATTTTAATATTAAAATATTCAATTTTCACAAATTAACTCTTAATTCGATTTTAAAAGTTCTAAAATATCGTTCTAACTCCAATATGATAAAATAAAATTTTACAAATCATTTACAATCATATTTAACTCAATTTTCAATTATTTCCATAATTAACATATTAAATTATTGAATCCAATAATTCAAAATAAAAATCTATTCGACTTATAAATTCACTTATTAATATTTAAAATTAATTAAATATTCAAATTTTTATTATCAAAAATTCTGGGTCGTTACATCCGGACTCCTCACAGGATCAACTTTAGAACCACCCCTTGGGGCTCAAGGCAGCACCACTTGGTGGCACTCGTTAGAAGTTCATTTCAAGGGAGCGCCTTTTTCCCCAGAGCCATCATCAAAACACTTTATACTATACACATATAGTATCTTTCAAATCATACACCTAGTATGATCTCATATAAAGCTCCTTTTCACAAAATGGATTATCCCAAAATCGATAATTTCCAAACTAGGCTTTCCAAATTCAATATTGATTTTACCCAAAAATCAAAAGCCTTTCCAAATCCAAAGGTTCCCAAAACCTTTTTCCAAAATCCATATAAGATCCTTTATATATATAAATATATATAAAATCCTTGATAAAAATCTTTGGATCATTTTAAACTTGTATAAAACCCTTTTTATACTTCAATGATTTCCAAAAATCCATTTTCTTCTGGCTATAGATTCAACAAGGGGAGTTTCATCTTATATATAACAAAGATATATAAATTTGTTTATTCAAAATCAAATATTCCAGTTTGATTACTCTTTTCAATATCAATTTCATTCAAAACTGTACGATGTACACTTATCATCCGTACGCTATACCAATCTGATCGCTCGCTCGATCACACAATTTCATTTCCGAACTAGTATCGTCCACCCGACTTCCTAGTGCGGACTCAGATCTGGTTTCTTGATCAGAAACTGTCATTCTCCTTGCATAGCTACAGCTATGGTACAGAATATCCAGAACCAATCAACAATCCATATCCAGGTTCGCCGTCGAAAATAGAGTGAAAAATCCCAACTCGGATCGATAAACATCTCGAAATTCTGTGCTCGAATCTGGATCAAATCACTATGAGAATGGAATAATATACGTACATCCTATGTATTTAACTTCATTGATTATTAACTAAATCAATTTCCTTTCTATTCACATTCCCTTTAATTTCTATTCACATAATCCCAATTGTTTCGATTCCATTGGATTATTACTTTAATCCTTATCCCAAATGGACATTCAATCATAAACAATTTGAACTATGTCCAGCTTAATTTCAGAAAATAGCTTGAAAGGTTTAAAAATAGATAAGTAGTTAGAAACAATTAATAATTTGTAAAATAGCTTTAAAATAGTTAAGTAATTGTAAAATAGTTAGAAAATAGTTAGATGTTTTCAGAAATTTTTGATAAATACAAAATAGTTGTAAAATAGTAATTAATTTGTAAAATAGTTGAAAATAGTAATTAGTTTATAAAACAGTTGAAAATTTGTTAAATAGTTCCAAAAATATTGGTTAAAAAATATAAAATAATTTGGATTTAAAAAGAAAGGTTGTATATATTTAATAGCTTGGGAAAATAAGTTTATATTAAAACAATTTATATTGAGAATAGTCCATAGTCAAAACTGTTCACTTCCTTATCAATTCAATTTTAATTTCCATTTCCATTTAAATTGACCCAACAATTTAAATAACTCAAATTTCCATTGGACTTGATTTATTCCCAATTCAAGTTGAATTAATTCTCAATTTCTTTCCAACTTCAAATTAAATTCCATTTGAATCTTACTTATTCAACTTTATTTATAGTTCCAAATTATTCAAATAAATTTGGACAAATTTCAAATTGAATCCACTTCAATTTCAAATCATTTCTATTCCATCCAATTCAAATCGTCCATTTAAATTTTTAAACTTATCCATCTTCAATCACAAATCCAATTAACTTAAATCAAATTCAATTTTGAACTAATTCAATGTCAATCCCAATTTTAAACCATCTCGAATTATATAAATTCGAGTTAAATTCTCAAAGGTTGGTTTAACTTTTTAAACCAAATTAACTTTGTTCATTTAAAGTTTTTAAACAATTTAATTTCTGAGTTCCAATTCTAGAATTTCATTCCAAATAATTTAATTTTAATTTGGTTGTATTTCTGTTACCACTTAATTAAATTCCAATTCAAGACTTCAATTTTGGTTGTATTATATTACTTCTTAATTTAATTTCAGTAATTTAACAACCAATCACCTTAATATTTATTAGAAGGAAATATTGCTTTATATATCAAAATAATTTTATATAAAACCATTTAAAAAATTTATATAAGAAAATAAGAATTACGCTCTCATATATATATATATATATATATGTATGTATGTATGTATGTATGTATGTATGTATGTATGTATGTATTCAACTCATTCTAGAGTACTACGGACTCTATTTAATGAATAATTTCTACCAGAGCCAAGGTTCTCGCTTAACCTTTCAGCTCTGATACCAACTGTAACGACCCGAAATTTTTGAACCCGAAAATTTTAGATAGTTATAAAAAAGAAGAGAAAAGATAAGAAACATCAACATCTCACATTCGCAGCAGATAAAATATAATAATAAATAATAACTATTTACAATAGATAATGTATCTGTCAACATACCTTTTACATTACATCAGAGTTACACATATATACAGACACTGAATATACACATTTATCATGCCACAGATATACAGTAATATAATATAGCGGAAACACTCCGTACGTTTTTTTTTCATCCAGCTCGCCTCCTGAGCTCCAGTACGTCCTTACCTGAAAATCTGTAATACTCAGTATGACCCGAGAATTACATCAAAGTAACACCCGAGTCAGGCTGGAAACCAGCGTGAGTAAACTCATCCAACATGGAATACAAATCATACATCTATATAGAACCCAGGGTAACTCGAATCAATTCATAAGTTCACAATATGTTATAGACATCACTTATTTTACACACATAAGTTTTCTAAGTACCAAAAATTTAGATTTAAATAGTCCAATTCCTTTAAATCACTTCATTCCAGCCTATAGATTTCACATATCAATCTACAAAAATTCGAAGTGGTTTCGGGTATCTTCTAATACCCAACCCCGGTCTCTTCGAGTCTCATGTCATCCTAACCCTAGTTATCCAAATGAAATACACAATATTTCATATCAGAGATATAAACTTATTCAAAGCATCCAATACCATTCAATTATTCATAAGCAAAGCTTAATCACATACAAATTTAATTTAATTAATCCTGATTGAATTACTAACCTCAACCACTTAGATTTCTTCATTTAACACTAATTGATTTCCAATAAATTAAATCAATCATCCCTTCATTATTCATCTTAATTAATCACCCTGGATTAATTATCCTTTAATTATATTCAAGTAATTAACTTTAATTTGTTTCACGATATTAATTATCCTTTACCAAAGATAATAAGTAATCTTTAATTACCTCATAAATTAATTAACTATATTAATTTCATTTATCCTTAATTACTTATATAAATTAATTTCTCATAAGTCACTTATTATGGATTAATCAGTCTTAATTAATCAATCTTTGGTTACATCATTAATTATATAAATTAAGGATTTCCAATTATAATTTAATTTTCCTAATCAAATTTAATTACATTAATTAAACCATAGTATTAATCATTTTCGATTAATCCCAAACCATAATTAAATATCTTTTTTATTTACTTCTAAATAAATCAATTACTCCTTAATTAACCATCTTAATTAATCTCTTAATTAATTTCACAAAGTAATTATATTTTATTAATTACATTAAGTAATTATCTATCAAACCATCCATTTATTATTCTAAATTAATTCAACTTGATTAATTAACTTAAACCTTAATTAATTAATTCAAACCCTTAATTACTAAATTAATCAACCCAAATCATTAATTAATTGAATTAATTAATTATCCATCTTAATTACCCTACTATTTAAATGAATCACAATTC